>CM024653.1:53205760-54405760 GCA_014182695.1 Eucalyptus albens
GACATTTGGGTAATAAATGCAGCTGAAATTTCTTGAATATAAGATTTCACTTTCAAACTTATCTCCATTTCCATAAAGTGAGTCTGACTAATTGCAGTGATGCCATTGGAGTCACATTCAGGACCATCTATTATGTTGAAGTTTTTCCTTGTGCATTGCAGGAGTTGAACTGATGTTTGCACTGCAGGAGTGTAACCATCTATTGACCCACGGCTAAGTAAGCTAACGGAAACTCTTCTTTAGGACAAAATGCACCATCGGAGCACTAGAGAATAACTCCTTTAACACCTACAAACCGTTCCCAAACCACTCTAACATCATGTGTTCACAAAACAAAATCACCCAGACGGACAAAACCACAGTGGACATGATCAGAGATGGGAACAGGAAAGGAAATCAAGACTTCAACACGATTTTACTCCAATGCTGCAGCTTACTGACAGAGGCCGGGATACTGTGGTCAAGATATGTTTGAGGTCGCTGAAGCTTACCTCTGACCACCACCGTGATCAGCTGGATTGTTGTTCGCCATTAACCTTCCGACTTGGCCTCGTTAAGTCTTCCTTTCTTCACTGAAAATGAGAGCGAGGATGAGGCTCTAGAGGTCATCGTTTTCAGTTTTTACCGGTCGCTGCATTATTAAAGACAAAAAATAAACCACGTGGCAAAGCGCCATCGACTAAAAAGTCTCGACCTCAACATCTGATGCTTGGCCAGTCGCGAAGATAAAAGACTTTCCATGTCTTCCAAAAAGGATTAAATATTTTACGGTATGAGAACAGGCGCCATATATCGGCAATTTTCAGAAAGGAATGTATACAAAATTGACTTTATATGATAATCGAATTTCCAAATAATGTTTAGTTTGAGTTCACTTTAATTATATTATAAATGAGAAAAGTTTCTATAGAAACAATATATAAAAGTAAAATATGTTCACATGCGTAAATGTTACTTGATATGATTCTCTCTTTTGACATTAAAATGATAATTGATATTGCATCATTAATTGATTAACGAAAATATATCAAATAAGTTGAAACTCAAAGTTTTATTATGAGTATAATGACTTCTGTTTTATCTTATGCTGAGTTTGGCAAGCTTGCAAACATTTATTTAACGTCGTGTATTTTGATATTTTATGAAAACATTGCCAGCAATGCAAGTCGAACCCGAGGCAACGCCCCGTGACATTCTTCCAATCCCGCCAATTTCTTAGCGACCATCTCATAAAGATCTCACTACAGTGCAGAGAGGGAAGCGAAGAACTCAAAGATGGAGTTCACCCTCAGCGGGAACGCGTTGAAGACCTTCACTCGCTCGATGAAGTGCCTCTCCTGCGGCAGCAACGACCTCGCCATTGAAGCTTCTCCTTTCCAGGTGAGTCGATTTTGTCCATAATTCTTCGCTGACTCTCTCACCCACATTTCCGGTCAAAAAGTTCGCTGTCGCCACTTTCCATCCTCAGGTGCATTCATCGAGTGAAAAGCTTAGCGATGCCCTGACGAGTGATGCTTAGTTCAGATGCTATGCTGCCTCTTCAGTTATTGGCTCGTTTCCTTCGATAAAGTGTCCGATTGAGAGTCCTTGCTAGCATTTCCGTGGAGGATTTGCGGCAGAAATTTGTTAGTCTAGGTTCGTGATTGGCCCTATTGAATATAAGTAGATCTTGACGTGCCCATATCTGAAGCTGGAAGAATCATCAGTACTAGTCGCCGAAAATGTCTCGTAGGAAAAGTTTAACATTCCTGTCTATGGTTGCTCCTATTTTGTTTTGGTAAGGCTTTCTTGGTTTTGTTAGAGTTAATTACCTTAATCTGATATGGAGTTTACGACAGTAGTTTGGATCGAACTGGATTACTTAGTAGATGTTATTTATTGGTGATTATATTGCACATATCCCACGATCAAAGGTAATCACTCAAATATAAAAAGAAAAAATGTTTTCCTTCTTCAAGTAAATGAGAGAACAGTTTCTGACCTAACTTAGCTTACATATCTTTTGTATTCAACAAGTCAAAGCACGAATGCATTCACTAGCATCAGTCTTACATCACCAAACTATTTGATAAAAATAAAGTCGAAAATAGAATTGTGGAATTTCAATATATTGCGATGAATAATATATGAGCCTATTTATAGGTTTTACGATATGATTATTTATAACAATAGAATTACAATATCAATTATAATCAATTCAGATTATGATCCGGGGAGATATACAGAATTAAAGAAAAAAAAAACATATCTCTATTACTATTCACGACTTCCTTTCCTTTGCCGCATTTAACTACTGAATGACCGTAAGAATTCCATGTTCTAAGCTCATGTTTAGCACTTGACACTATTGTGCTGTTTTGAACCATGATCAGAAGAAATATCAATCGGTATAGGTGAATATCGACCTCCAGCTTTCCTTTCAAGGACTTAATTCATCAAGTTCTGTTTATCGACTAATTATTTTCAAGCTAGACCTATTTGATGTGTTTAGAGTACCTGGTGCACAGGTTCACTGCAGATTCCTTTGAAGGTATAGTGTCATTGCTTAACTTTTTGGTATAATTGTCAGTTAATAACTTAATAGTTTTTGTCAAACGAATATTGCAGTCCTCCTTAAAGAGATATGATCCTAGATGCGGCGGGCCGGTTCAGCCCCATATGCCCTGTTGCATTGGAACATTGAGAACAATGAGGCCCATTTTTTAAAAGTTAACATTGAATTTAAATTTTACAATCATTTAAATATAATTTATATTTAATACTCACCTTACATTTTTTCTCCACAAGTATGAATGTATTGTATTTATTGTAAGGAAAAAGGCTACTTTCCACGTGGATTTAAGAACCTAAATAGCAATCGGCTTGGTTCTGATGTAGTTTTGCACACATGGTTATTGATTTTCAGCCATGCACTAGGCAGGAGCACCTTGTGACGTCATCAAGTAATGTATGAATGAAATTACCAAGTAATTTTGGTAAACAAGTATGAAAAACATAAGGTAGTGATCATATTGGAGCTTTGATAATCGGGTTAATTATCTTATCGGAGGTGATGAATCAAGCGTCCATCTTGCTCTACTTAGAACTTGTGAGCTATCGATTAGCTGATTTAGCTTAAATTTTGTTACATAGAAATTGCTAAGTAAAAATGTAAGAATAGTGAATGACGATAATGTGATTCTTGCCAATATACTCTAAATTATTTCCTATCTAGCCCCAAAAAATAATTGCCTTATTTCTCCAATTTCATCATTTCTCAATTTTGAATTATACCTAGAAAGATTGTAATCATTATCATAATATATTCTACTTTGTGATGTAAAAAGTGTTCAAGATAACAATACACCATGAAGTTCATGTTCTAGCTAGTGTTGGAAGGTTACAAAGCAAAACCAAATTCATATAAAATACACATCACCATATCAAATAATCGGAAACTATCATTGTTTTCAAGATAAAAATACACCATGAAATTCATGTTCGAGCCAGTGTTGGAAGGTTACAAAGGAAAACCCAATTCATATAAAATATACATCACCATATTAGAAAATCGGAAACTATCACCGTTCACTAATTAATCCTTTGATTCATGATGAATGCAAATAGGATTAGTAACAATAGGACCCAAGGAAAGTCAATCAACCAAGGTATTTCATCAAGCAGAATGTACATCAACAGACTGCAAGCAACACATCCGAGAGCTAGAGCAATTAGATCGTACATAATTTGGAACCTTGCATCCATATCCTGCCTTCCCATCTTGGAGAGTAATTTATGCCGAACAATCTTGATTGCTACACAAATAAGCATAATGATAGGTGCACCGGTAATGTTGGCTAGACTTGAATAGCCGTGCCAATCCTTGATGAGTTGAAGCAAGCTTTCCACCAAGGAATCAAGTTGTTGATTGTATTCTGCAGCAATTTGAGCCACGTGCTCTATTCCATTGCTTGAAATTAAAATCAGCAGATTACTTATTAGACAACCGGTACAAAAGCTCAAACAATGAGAATTGAGAATAAACCCATTAATCAACTAACGAAGTAAACAAAAATGGGGCAATGGTCTCCAAATGCAACATTGAAAAGGACGAGTTCACTTGATCTATGCAGAGGAGACAAAACAGTGTTCGAGTAATGAACACACACAGGGGAAATAATCGAAGATAGGAAGTTCCTTTTTAGGAAAGGAAATCGAGACTGCATGATTTTACTTGCAGTCCTCCAATATATTGGAGGTTGGACTACAACAATGAAGAGATGTTGTGGCTCGACGCTGGTGCTTACCTCAGACTACAATGATTGGCTAGAATGTTGTTTGCCATTAACCTACGAGTTTTAAGTGATTACTCTCTTCCTTCCTTGTCCATAGTAAAACTTGCTGCGAACTGCAAGTTGAACAAACATATTTGTAGACCAATGGGAGGTCTTCTCTTTAGGAGAGAGTCCTCCCTCTCCTTAGGTAGAGGAGTGAAGTACTCGTCCCTTCCGTTGGACCTCTTGGGCAAAAGACACTCATTTGTTTACTTGTCTTGAGCTATTTGTTTAATTCTCGTCATCATCAAATGCGAAGAATCGGATGCAATCATTTGTTTTATCCTATTAAACAAATGACTACTCTATGTCAGTCCTCTTGAATCATATGTTTAATTCTCTTGTCATCACTAAATGCAAATTCTCTAAAAACTCATATAAAAAAATTACTAAACCTATTATACGATGGCCGATTTAATTATAGACATTTCAATTTAACCGATTTAATCCTAAATCTTTTGACAGTTTTTTAATGTAATCCATCTGATCAATTTTGTTCAGAATTATTGATGTGGTGATCTAGTCAGCATCGGATCTCCTACTGGAAAGTATCTCCTTAACACCTGGAAACGTTTCCCAATCCACACTACCAACACTTGTTCACAAAACAAAAACACGCAGAAAGCTACAAGGTAAATCCCATGCTTACCTTTGACCAGAAAAAGAAACCCATGCTTACTAGCTAGAAATAAGGGAAAGCTAATTGTAGGTCTTATCTTGTTTTTTTTTTTTTTTTTTTTTGGAGGAAAAGCAAATATGACTTTCAATTAATTTTTTGTTCTTAATATGAGTTTCTCTTAACAAAAGAAAGAAATAGAATGTGTGTTCGGTCGTGTCTCTTCATTGATGTGACAGAATTTTCGCACCCGCTAACTTTAGGAGAAGTTTCAAATTCTTTCTGACTTTGTGATCTTAAAAAGAAACGATAGTTTATTATGGCATTTCACTTGTTTTTATAATGGTGTTCACACTTGAGAGGGATTATTCCCCACTACTAATCATACTCTATTCAATTACAAAATGAAAATCAGGAAAACTTACCAATTCGCACAAAAAAGGTCGATGACTGCAAGAAACGATCTCACTTTTCGCCAGATTTACACCCATTGAATATACTCTATTGTGAGTACAACCCAGTATGCTCTCAAAGAAATGCGAGGAAACACACTGGCAAGTGAAAGACGCCCCTCTCAATTGGGCTCTTAAGTGTCGAACAATATAATTTTAGAATACGTCCACAACTTCGCCCAGTGCAGAGTTTTCTTTTTTACACCCAAACACCCCCCCCACCCCCGCGTAATGGCGCACACGGTGGACATGATCAAAGATAGGAACAAGAAAGGACATCAAGATTGTGGCATGATTTTACTTGCAATTCTCCCAACTCACTGACGGCTGGGATACAGTGATTTATTTATTTATTTATTTAAGGTCGCTGAAACTTACCTTGGACCACCGTGATGAGCTGGATTGTTGTTGTCCGCCATTTACCTTCCGACTCTGCCTCACCTAGTCTCTTGCCTGAAAGTGAAAACAGGATGAGGCTGTAACAGACCTTGGCGATATTCTGGCCATGGTGTGGTTTTGTTTACTTAAATATGAAAAACTATGGTCATGATATAGTTTCGCCGTCACCTGCTTTTCCACCATCGCAAAAGTTGAGACGACACGACTCTGCTTTTCCAACTTTCTGCTTTTCCAGCAGCCAAACATACTGCTTCTCCATTTCCATTTCGCTGAGAACCTTTCTGCTTTTCCTACTTCGCTGAGATCAGCGAAATCATATTGCTTTTCCATTTCGCTGAGATCAGCGAAACATATGATCAGCGAAACGGAAAAGCAGAAAGTTGGAAAAGCAGAGTTTTGTCTCTACTTTTGCCATGGTGGAAAATCAGGTCACCGCGAAACTATATCATGACACGTATGGAGTGAGTTTTTCATATGTAAGACCAGAGCGAAAAAGTTGAAGGTCATATGACCATATAGAGTGATGATCATACGGACCTCGGACCTATATGACTATTTGAAAAATCACTCCACCTATATGGACCTTCGAACTACATCTTGGAGGTCCATGTAGTAAGTTTTTAAGGTTTAAATATGAAAAATCATTCCAACCCCGTTAGCCATGGTGTATTTTTGTTTTGTTTTGTTTTTGTTTTTTTTTTTTTTTTTGCTTAGTTATTGTGTATTTTTGTAAGAAATTTTCGTTTAATTTTTTTGTTATTTGACCTTGGACCGTACACAAAATTTATTCTTATTATCCTTAACCCATGATAATTCATATTATGTTTTGCATTGTTGGGTCTTGCATTTGAATCATGCTTAGCATTTGACGCAGTTTGTCACATTTCGTTCACTTTTGATAAATGAAATAATAAAATAGAATAAATTAAATCCCGATCAATTAACATTATTATAGCAAAGCACCCATTCTGAAAACACGCCAGCTCTGTCTCCACATGCAATTCACGTATAACTTATACTCCTGCAATTATGCATCGACTCTTTAGCTACGATTTACTCAAGATGCATAGTTTTATACCACGCATTGAATATCATCTTTTATTTAAACTTGCAGTTGTGGATGTTTTCATGTGAGTATGTGCAGTTAGTATAATTAAGAAATACACAAGATGTTCACTTTAGACTCGTATCTTGATAACTTTAACTATTAGAAAAATTATTTTCCATACTACTTAAAAAATTGTAATCCTTACATCTCATACATTCACGTGCAAGGCCCATTTTGCATACGAGGGAAGTAAGTAATAAGACATACTTCGTTTTTCAAAGTACTCGAGAAAGTGCTTAATACACAAGGCGTGAACACCTTTTCTAATAACTTGAGCTTTGCGAAAGACTGCCGTAGAACAATTAGCTTATTGATTTTAATTCCTACATATGGAGCAAAGTATGGAGCTCAAATTGCTAGAACGTATGACCGGCATCTTTATTTCATGGAGGAGTCCTTGCTTAGATACATAAGGGACATGTTAACCCATAGCGGTTCAACCAATGTTGCCGAGGCACCCATCATGCTTATGTACGCCATGGTCAATATCGTTTTGCAAAAATCAATTTTTGAGATGGGAAGACAAGATTTGGAAGTGGGGTTTCAACTTCTTTTTCTTGCATGGATGGTTTTTTTTTTTTCCTTTTTGGTAGTAATAATTAGCAAGATTTATTTAAATATTCACTTAAAGTTCAGTGATGTAACTCAAATTTTACAAAGTAGTCTTAGTATCCCGAGTATTACCGTTTCTTCCTTTAGTTTTTCGTTTCAATTGAAATAAACGACTAGTTGCATGACTTGATAGATTGCAATTAATTAATAGACTAACGTATTATATCGAATAAAAAATGAATAATTGTCTTTGACAAAAGAAAACATAAAAGTATTGGCAAATACAACAGGGAAGAATCACAAAAATGATCTCTACACTATTGCTACTATTCAATTTTTGTTGTAATACTTTATCATGCAATAGATTGGGTTCATAAAGTAATCTCTGATTATCATTTTCCAAATTTCAACGGCATATGCTAACTAAGCGCCAGAGGTACACAAGTTGCACTAACGTGGAATGAAAAATAATTATTCAAATGATATTACAAAATTGTCCTTATATTATTGTCAATATTTAAGTTTGGTCCTCGAACTTTACAATAGACTTAGGGGGTGTTTGGTTGGGCATTCCCAAGGGGCTTTGGGCCCCCAAAGCCCCTTGGGTATTTGGCAAAGGCTTTTGAATGCCCATTTGCGAAATGTGGGCATTTTAAATGCTGAAAGCTGAATGCCGGGGGAGACTAGCTTTGAGCATTGGGCATTCCGGAGATGCAATTTTACTGTTCATCGCGTCACTGTTCATCGTCTCCTCCGCCGTTCGCCTTCTTCTTCGCCGTTCGTCTTCTTCTTTGCCAAAAGCGACGCTCAGCCGTGATCTGGTCGCGAGAAGCCTCGCCCGAGGTCGCACAACCTCAAGCGAGGTGGCCCGAGGTTGGGCAACCTCGGGCGGCGTCGCCGGCACGCGCAAGCCACAAGTGGCGTCGCCTGGGGTTGCGCGGACCTCAGCCGGCGTCGCCTAGTCTCGCGCGAGCCATGCGACCATGCGAGGCTAGATCTGGCAGTCTTGAGGCTAGATCTGGCCGTCCGACGGTGGCTGGCGGTTGGCCGGCAGTGGCCGGCCGCCGGAATTTGATTTCAAACTTAAAAAAAAAAAATAACCAAAGCTAATTACAAATGTAAATTTTGCCAAACGGTGTTTATGCTAAGTTGCATTTCAATGCTAAAATTTACCAAACGGTCTAACATTTCCGAAAGCCCCTTTCCCTCAAAGATATTTGCATTCTCCCAATGGCATTCCCCAAAAGTCGAACCAAACGGGCCCTTAGTCCTTAACTCGGCTCCAAAATCCTGATTTCAGATATTTTCTTCCAAATGCAAATAGAAATTACTGAGTAAGTGCCAAAATATATATGGTGGCTCTCATTATAGAAGAATTTATCAGGGATGATTCACATGCAGAGAAACTTGCACGCGTAGTTCTAGTAAAAGCCTTCCTTAGGTATCTAATAATATCGCTTTGCCCGTGCACTAGTGCATTTGTCATAACTATTGCCCATTAATTGTGGAATAATCATTTTACGAGGGCCAAATTTTTGAAATTAGTACTTAAATGATGATCATTATGAGTGAACTACTCTAGGTGATTAACTACAAAGACATTAAAACGACATTACCAGGTCAACGTTTCCCATTAGCAAGCCACGTGTCCCATGGTCATTGGTTGTTTGCAGCTATTTTTAAGTATTAAAAGATTAGCAACATAGAAACTAGTGTTAGGGGTGAGCATGTCAGACCACCCAAATTGGAACCGCTCGGATTGGATCGGACAGACCAGTTTGGTCCAGTTCCCAGAGGATCGGTCCAGTTCCGAGTTCCGTAAAAATGGAACCGGTGATTGTCGATCCGATTCTCGGTTAGGGCGAAGTGGACTAGACCCATCTTTTTTATTAAAAATATATTTTTTAATTTCTTAAAAATAGTAATAAAAATTAAAAATAGTAACAACTCTTGTATTTTTCTTAATTTTTTAAATTTTTGTTGCTAAGTAATCGTTTCTATGGGATGGGACGGGGACGAGACCATACCGGACCGTTCTGTCCAATTCTTAGTCCCAAAAATTGGGAACCGGACCGAAAATCGATTACACCTAGCCAGCGTTTGCAAACGCAGCAGACTTTTGCATTTTGCATAAAAGAATTAGTATATGCAACAAATCCTTACTGAGTTTAAAATTTCGTTATGTTTATTTTGTGTTGCGTGTGTTGATACTCGATTGAGCCTTCGAGATATGTAAAGTAGCTGGAAAAAATCATCAAATTCCTCATTTGGCCAGAATCGTGGCACCTCATGCTATATGATTCTTATTTCTCTTTATTATAATTTTTTTCTATCTACGTTTTCTTTTCTTTTATCAGAAATAACAAAAACATGTAATTTGCTGATTAATCCTTTGAAGAGGAGGAAATATCAAGAAAAATAGAGAACGATCCGTAGGTTTGCTTTCATTTGTAGAGTTCGTATTATTTTATTTTATTTTATTTTTTTGAATTCTAGAGTTGCTATACCTCAAATTGGATATTCTTTCATAAAAAGAAAAAAAAAATTAATGATGTTGCTCAAAATATTAGAATTTTAAGCATAATTTACTATAATAGTTGGACATTTAATCATCTGGATGGACCAACTTAAATTATAGCATACAACACAAAAGCACTTTTCTATCACTTCAGACAAATCAATGTTAAATTAAGTAGCATTAGTGCATTTTCATAATCACAATTTTTTCTATTACAGATAATTCTTATAAATGTACTACATGATAATTAATATAGCTGTCGAGCCATGCTTAAAACAAACTGCACAAGAAGTCAATTTTTCCGCAACAACACGCGGGTGACCACTAGTTTTGCACTATTAATCACGTGCACGTGTAACGTAACGGAGCCAAAGACCGCGTGTCTTCTTCCTCCAACCCCACAAATATTTTTAGTGACCACCTCACAAAGTCTGAACCGTCAGCGCAGAAAGTGAAGCAAAGAACTCAAAAAAATGGAGTTCACCCTGAGCGGCGACGCCTTGAAGACCTTCGCTCGCTCCATCACTTGCCTCTCCCGCATCAGCAACGACCTAGCTATCCAAGTCAATCGATTTTGCCCACATTTCTTCTTCTCCTTCTCCGTCTCTGTCGTCCTTAGCGCCGGTCAAAAAGTTCACGGTTCGCCACTGAAATCCATGTCGATCATTCCTCAGCTTCACCTATTAAGTGAAAAGCTATGTCGCTGCTTATTCGTGCCTTGACGAGTGATGCTTAGCTTAGATGCTATGCTATGTTAGGTATTTGCATTGTATGGACTTTTGCAACACTAATTGATTGAAAGCAAAATTGCTTTTGATTGCGTAAGTTGTGTGGGATCATACTTTTTCATGACTTGCTTTTCCTCCGTTGCATTTAATTACCAAATAACAATAGAAGTTCCAATTTCTAAGTTCATGTTTGGCACATGGCACCATTTGTGCTGATTTGTTGTGTTTAAATATAGAGGTGGCAAATGGGTGGGTTGGGTTGGGTCGGGTATGGGTCGGCTCGAAAATGGGTCGACCCATATTCGACCCATTTAACCTGTTTTGACTCATATTCTTGTAATGTAAATATAATAACCTATACCCAACCCAATCCATATCCGACCCATACCCGACCCGACCCATATTGCTAAAACTTACTAATATTCTAAAAAAAAAAAAAAAATGTGCTCACTTTAAGCTATATGCTAATTGGATAAAAACCTCAAATTAAATTAAAAAATAGTAAATAAAATAAAAATTGTTAAAAAAACCTATAAATTGAAATATTTATGAAGAATTAGACTATACACATGCTTCTCTTATTTAAAGTAAGCATACTATTGAGGTCAAATTATTTATTCACAAATGAGTTCATCATCTTGATTAAGATATGAAGCTAACATTTCCAGCCTTTTGAGTAAGAAATTCGTATGGTGACCATACGAAGGAATAATTCTTCAGCCCTGCATAAAGATACTTCACTTCCATGTTTCTCCTCAATAAGACAGCTCCAAGACACAATTCTCAGCAACTCTACCAAGAACCAAATTATCTACCAAATAATCGGTGCCCCAAAACATAAGAGGCTTCAGATGCGCATCTTGTTAAGACATTCCACATTCAAAACCAAGCAATCGATTGAAGCAGCACCTACTTCACGCTTTTCAGCTTGTATGAGTTTGTCCGCGACAAAGGCGAGGACTCCCAATTCACCAAGGCTGGCAAGACGGCTGGACTCACCACCACTCCCACATTGTTGCTCCCCTTGGTTGGCTCCTCAAACAGCACAGTCGCCCCTGCTTTATCCACCTTCAATTACAACAAAAAAACTAAACCAGCAAAGAATCTCCTCTTGGGGAATCTCCTCAGTGGCTGCTAACAGACTGGGGCCTGCAAAATATGGGGGAATACGTCATAAACAGTGGGAGGCAAAACACGCCTTGGTAAAAAATGAATGGTTGGCCACATAAGAGAAAAAAGGAGTAAGCCAGCTTTAGGCTAGTGCAGCAAAAGAGTTGGTTCAAAGGCAAATTCAGGCAAGAACAAGGGACATCATCTTGAAGATTGTCACAAACGGAAAATCCATAAACCATAGGCTAAGATCTAGACAGCAACATAAAAATCTCCAACTCAGCCGAGTGACAAATGACATTGAACAGCATCGATGCAGGAAATGAAAGATTTCCAAGAGAACCCAAAAAAATAAAGATAAAGCTCTGAAAAACAAACTCAGTCTGATTATATGACTATGAAACAGTAAATTCAAGAGATAAACAACGAACTTCGCCACTGTCCAATCACAAGTCTCCTGACTATAGCAATGATATTTAGAATGTTGATCTTAAAAATAACCAGAACTACTCTAAAAGTATCACTTTGCTAATTTAGGAAATTCCACCTTTAAATGACAGTCGATATTAGTCAAAGCTCTATTTGTTCATGGACAAGTACATCTGCAGGAATTGACTCAATAACAAAACTAACATAGATTGTGGCTTTATGGTGCCGATGACTAACCTTTGAATTTTGAAATAGCTTGCCAATCAGTGATATCAATATCAACAATGGCAACAGCAATACAAAAAGACCTAGAGGGCAACCACAGGAGACGCCTCAAGGGGCACCGCAACTGGAAATAGAATTTCAGAAACCAAATAACATCTGCCTATGGGAACTACCGGATTACCATTCGCAATTACTGCCTGCGTAAGAATAGCAAACAAAAAAAAAAAAAATTAATGCTCGCTTGCTGAGTCATGATGATAAAATCATCTGAGTCATGATGATAAAAAAAACCAGCTACGCACACAGCTGAAAACGCCTCGTTTCGTCTCGATGATCGGTCGCTACATCTTCTTGATGAGCAACGATTCAAGATACCAACATCGATGCGAACCCAATGCCGCTTAATTCCAACATCCCCGAGAGGAGAGGGCAGTACAAAGAGCAAATAGAAAGTCCCCCGCCCGCACCAACGGAAAGGGAGAAAAAAAAAAGGGGTTACCAATTGGTAGGTGGATTTGAGAGGGTGAGATCCGACGATCTCGCTCCTGACGCCATGGAGGCCGAACTGCAGGGCGTCGGGCCGGACACCTCCGATTTCGTGGATGAACCGCAGAGGCGAGCGGCGGAAGTGGGTGACGAAGCTCGTCGACCTTCGAGGGGAGCGGCGGAGGCGAGCCTCGAGAGGGGGTGGCGGAGGCGACTCGGAGGCGAGCCGCGGCAGCGAGTGGCGGAGGCGGCTCGGGCGCTTGGAGGCGAGCGGCGGAGGTGGGTCGAAAATGGGTCACTGAGTCATTGACAAAGATGAAGGTCAAAGACTCGAAGACTCGAAGGTGAAGGACTGAAGGTCGAAGACGAAGACTTCACGTTTTTTGGGTTTTAAAAATGGGTCGAAAATGGGTAAGAGAGTATGACCCATTTTCGACCCATATAAAATTGAACTAAAAACGGGTCGAACGGGGGTTAATAGTTGTAATGGGCTTTTAACCCATATTCGATCCATATATGAAAAATATGGGTGCAAAATGGGTCCATGACCCATTTTGCCACCTCTTTAAATATCACATTCTTATTTGTAGATATCATAGACCTCCGGCTTTCTTTTCACACGCTCAATTTGTCAAGATCTGCCTATCAATTGATTACCTTCAAGCTAGATCTCTTTGATAAATTTAACGTATATGGCGCACAGCTTCAATGCAACCTTCTTTTGAAGGTACGGTGTCATTGCCTATCTTGTTGGAAAAACTTGACAGTTTATAGCTGTAAGAAACTGACAAAATAATATGTGCATGCAGTCTGTTATGTCCTCAGAACACCTATTACAAACATTGATTATTTTAAGTGTCAACTTACCAGACATCAATGCGTCAGAACTTTAGAGGACTTTGCAGTGTTTCAGTGGTGAAGGCCTTTCCAGTTATGTGTATAGTGCTTCAAATTCATTATGTTGGAAATGGTGTATTTGATTGATGGTTAAGATTGCGAACTTGTGGGCATAAATGGAAGGGTCAGAGGATGCCTTTTTCCCCCTAAAAATAACCTCGCTCCAATTCTATGAAAAAACACTCCTACAGGAATGAAGTCTTGAACCTGAAGTGCCATAGAGAGAAAAATGACTGCAAAATGCCATGATAAGCATCGTCACGTTGTATGCGCCTGTGGAGATGAGCTTCTCCATAGTCGCATCATGGAAAAAGCAGCGCGAAATCTGTCAAGCGGATATTGCAGTGCCCCAATATGACCCTCGAAGCCCACAGGCTAATAATAAAGAGATGGGAAGCTTTTATGTTAAATGGAAGTTGCAGTCCTCTTAGCTCGCATTGGCCAATGACCCGAAAGAGATGCGATCCTCGATGAGGCGGGCCGGTCCAGCCACAGATTCCAGTACAATGAGGCCCATACAAGAGAAAATATATCTGTGGCCCATGCTAGAATAAAAAGGAATTTAATCGATTTTTTCACGGAGCGAGTCCCGGTCAATCTGTACGGTATAGAAAACAAGTCCAACGAGGATTTCCAACCTCCTCCTTTCACCAAAAAAACTTCATGTAATGCATGTCTTTCTTTCAGATATATCATCGTGACATAACAAAGCAAAATGGAGAGAATAATTATTAAAAGTAGTTAAAGACATAAACGTCGAAATTTCTAGACTACCAACATTGAATTTAAATCTTAAAATCATTTAAATATCTATAAATTTAACTTTCTCCACACATTTAATTTTTTTTTCAGCGAGCATTCATGTATTCTCTTTATAGTAGGGGAAAAAAACAACTTTCTGCATTAATCTAATAACTTACATCAATCGGCTTGATTCGTTAAATGTAGTAAAATACATAATATGCACATATGGTCGTCAATTTTCAGCCATGCACTTGGCATGAGTACCTTGTGACATTACCAAGTAATGTATGAATGGAAGTGCCAAGTAATTTTGGTTAACCAGTATAAAGAACATATTGACTGTACTCAAAATGGAGTTTCGACAGTGGGGCTAGTTATTTTATGGGGGGCGGGCGTGTGATTAATCAGGCTTGGACTTGTCCATCTTGCTCTACGTAGAACATGTTAGCTATCCAATTAGTTATTTTAGCTTAAATTTTGTTGCATAGAGGTTGCTAAGTTCGTGAACGAGGAACGAGATATAAACTCTATCAGACTGACAATATGTACATCCGAAACAAAACAATAGTGAATGAAGATACGTTCTGAACTATTTCCTCTCTCCCCCCCAAAGAAGAAAAAGAAAATGAAGAAAAGATTGCTATGTTTCTCCAATTTCATCGTTTCTCAATTCCGAATTGCACTAGGAAGGATTGTACTCATCATCATAATTTTTTCAGCTGTGTGATGTAAAAAGTGTTCAAGGTAATAATACATCATGAAGTTGATGTCCAAACTAGCATTGCAAGGATACAAAGCAAACCAAACTCATATGAAATACACATCATCACATTATAAAGTTGAAAACTACCACCGTTCACTAATTAATCCTTTAATTCGCGATGAATCCAAATACAATTACCAATAGTAGGAACCAAGGAATGTCGATCAGCCAAGGTATTTCATCAAGCAGAATGTACATCAATAGATTGCACGTAACAGATCCGAGAGCAAGAGCAATCAGAGCATAAGCAAGTTGAAACCTCGCGTCCATATATTGCCTTCCCATCTCATAGAGTAATTTTTGTCGCATGATCTTGATTGCTGCACATATAAACATAATGATAGGTGCGCTAGTAATGTTGACTTAGACTTGTAGAGTTATGCCCATCCTGATGAGTTGAAGTAAGGCCTCCACTAGGGAATCAAGTTGTTGGTTATATTCTACAACAATTTGAGCCTTGCTTTGCTCCATTTCTTAGAATTAAAATCAGCAAATTACTTATTAAATAACTGGTCTCTCATAAAAGCTCAAATGATGAGGATCAAGAATAAACACATGGATCAATTCATAAGGTAAAGAAAAACTGGACAATGATTTTCGAATGCAACATTGAAACGGACGAGTTCACTTAAACTATGTAGAATATAGATTGTTTAGTAACGGAACACAAATAGGGAAAATAATCGGAGATAGGAAGTTCTTTTTTTCAGGAAAGGAAATCAAAACTGCATGATTTTACTCGCAATCCTCCTCAGAGATGTTGCAATTCGCCGTCGATGCTTACCTCTGACTACCGTGATTGGTTGGATTGTTGTTTGCCATGGACCTCAAAAGTTTTTGAGTGATTACTCTCTTCCTTCCTAGTCTGTCTGAAGTAAAACTTGCTGTGAGGCTGCGAGTTGAGCAAAACATATTTGTAGATCCTTGGGAGACCGGTAGTCCTCTTTTCGGAGAGAGATCCCCTCTCCTTAGAAGAAGAATTAAGCAAATAGTTTTTGCTGCCCCTCTCCTTGGGAAGAGAATTAAACTGATACTTTTTGTGGTCCCAGTTGCGGCCCAAAAAACCAAAGTGGGGGGAGACTTAATCCCTTGGTCCTCCTGGAAGAAAGAAAGTATTTGTTTACTCCACTTTGAACAAATGACTATTCTACGTTTAATGCTCTTGAACCATATGTTTAATTCTCTTGCGTCACCAAAGCCAAATTCTATATAAACTCATCCACAAAAATACTAAATCTATTGTACGATAGTCAATTCGATTACGGATAGTCAATTCGATTACGGACTTTTCAATTTAATCAATTTCATCCTAAATCTTTTGATAAATTTCCAATGCAGTCCATCTAGTCAACTTTGATCGAAATCACTCACGTAATAGTTCAGTCAACCTTGAATTTCCTCCGTGACACATCCAACAATATGACGTGTCTGATGAAAATTGGACGATTAGACTATATTAAAAAATTGTCAAAATGTTTAGAATGAATTAGTCACCATACAATAAGCTCATGACTTTTAGGAAAATTCCATCGTCAAGTTTTTGTTTAAATCTTTTGAACTATTTGTTTAATTCTCTTCCTGAGGAGAGGTGGACTCTCTCCCTGGTGGTGTTGTGAAACGGTGGAATACAGTCATTAATATTGCCGAGAAGTTATGAGGTGGAAAAATTCTATCATATGCATGAAAGAGGCACGAGTGCACCTTCACTCTCTTGCTTTCTTTGGATAAGAAAAAAAAATCCATTTTTTTGCCCAAGCTTATTTCGTTTCTTTCTTTTGTAAGAGAAATTCTTATATCAATAGTGACTTTTATTTGAAAGTCTCATAACTTTTCCTCCTCAGAAATGATAAGACTTGCAATAAACCTTACTCGTAGAATACATTTTATCGAAAGACGAATCTTCGTTTTACCTGATTAATCGTGGATCCGTAGGTGATTACACTCCTGCAAGTGCCTCGGAATTGCCAGTAGGTTTGTTTAGTCGTCGTGTTTTCCAGCAAGCAATTTTACTCTATTTTTCTTGATATTTGACCTTTGACCCTACCATTGATCTATTTTTGCTATCCTCGATGCACGATAACTCATATTATGTTTTGCATATTTGGATCTTGCATTTGAATTAGGCTTAAAAACTTGACACAATTTCATTCACTTATCCTAGCTGAAAATAATTAAATATAATTAATTAAATCCCGATCAATTAACATCATTATATTAATCCACCCATTCTGAAAATAGGCTAGCTTCGTCCCCGCTATGATGCAGATATAAAATATACTTAAGCAACGATGCCATATTACAAAAGGCCATACATTAAAATTCTTTTTGAATTTAAATGTTGTAGTTCTTGACTTGTTCATGTGAGTATACGTAGCTAGTGGTATAATGAAATATGTGTGAAGTTCATTTTAGACTCGCATCTTGCTGACCGTAGATACTAGAAAAAAACATGCTCTTCTGATATACTTAAAGTATTCAAATTCTTACATCCCGTGCATCACGTGCAACGTACGGTTTACATACGAGGGAAGTATTAAAACATATTTCATTTTTGGAATACTTGATAAAATGTGCTTGATTTCAAGACTGAGGGTTAAAGCAATGTACTAATGATCGGAACCAGCGAAGAAGGATTGAGCAAGAGCCGAGCTCTTTGTGCATTTCGATCAGTAAAGAGGGCAGAACAGAGGACGTTTCGTGTAGCTCGGACGTGACGAGGATGGTGGTGGCGGGCAATCGGAACGGACCAGAGTTGGCGGAAGAAGGAAAAATTGGCCAAAAGAATGGCTCCGAGAGAGAGTAATCTCACTGAGCTTGGCCCGTAGAAATCGTGCTCTGCTGCACCTGTGGCTGAGCTTGATATGGCTGGTCGACGGACGATTGGAGGTGATGTTACGGCGGATGGGTGGTGGTGATTGATAATCGTTGACGGTAGAGAGGAGCCCTGTTGCTCTCTATCCTCTCTGAATTCGCACGCTTCATCCGAGGTGCGTATTGATTCTCCTCTCTATTCCGTGATCGACCCAACGTGTATATATTATGATTCCAGATTCTGTTAGAGCTCATTCCACCTCAGCGTTCTAGAAGGTTTGGGCGGATTTAGGCACATAAGGGGTGGGAAAAGAAGTCTGCCCATAATTTAACGTGATTTTTAATGTAAAAGGTGTTCGAGGTAATAATACATCGTGAAGATATGTCCGAGCCAGCATTGGAAAGTTACAAAGCAAACCAAATTCATATGAAATACACGTTACTACATCATAAGGTCGGAAACTTTCACCATTCACTAATTAATCTTTTAATTTGTGATGAACGTGAATAGGATTACCAATAGTAGGACCCAGGGAAAATCAATCAGCCAAGGTATCTCATCAAACAGAATGTACATCAACAAACTGCACGCAACACATCCGAGAGCTAGAGCAATCAGAGCATACGCAAGTTGGAACCTTGTGTCCATATCTTGCCTTCCCATCTCACTGAGTAATTTTTGCCGGACGATCTTGATTGCTGCGCAAAATAAGCATAATGATAGGTGCATCGTGAATGTTGGTTGGACCTGTAGAGCTATGCATGTCCCCAGTGAGTTGAAGTAAGGCCTCCACCAGGGAATTAAGTTGTTGATTATATTCTGCAACAATTTGAGCTGCATGCTCTACTCCATATCTTGGAATAAATATCATCAAATTTCTTGTTAGATAACCAGTCTTTCACAAAAGTCCAAATAATGAGCATAAAAAATGAAGAAAAACTGGGCGATGGTTTCTCAATGCATCATTAGAAAGGATGAGATCATCAGATCTATGCAGAGCACAGATTATTTCTAGACAAAACAACATTCGAGTAATGGAACACACCCGAAAATGATGGGAGATAGGAGGTTCTTGTTCAGGAAAGGAAATCAACACTGCATGCTTCTACTTGCGGTACAGTAATCAAGAAATGTTGCGGTTCACGGTCGATACTTACCTCCGACTACCGTGATTGGTTGGGTTGTTGTTTGCCATTCGCCTCCTGAGTTTTGAGTGATTACTCTCTCCCTTTCTTGTTTGAATTAAAACTTGCTACGAGGCTCCGAGTTGAGCAAGACATATTTGTAGACCTATGGGAGGTCCTCTCTTTGAGAGAGAGCCCCCTCTCCTTCGGAGAAGAATTAAACAAATAGCCCAGGAGTAAACAAGTGTTTTGCGGAGTAAACAACTAATCGTTTTTTTTTTAAACTTGATGACGCAAAGATTAATTTGTTTGATCTTTGCGTCATCAAGTTTCACCTGATTTATGTAGAGTGCATGTTTTTTTTCTCGATGAACAGCATTCGCCTAAAGTAATATACACAATGGGCATGACGATAGGAACGAGAAAGTAAATCAAGAGTTTCGCATGATTCACTCGCAAATCCTCGACGAAGACGGGACTAACGGTAATGAAGAAAAGATCGAAAATGCGAAAGCTTACCTCCGACCACCACCATCGTCACCTCCGGCTTCGCCTCGTCTCTTCCCTTCTGAAAATGAAAAGAGGTGTGGAGGTCGAGGTCGAGGTCGAGGCCTGGAGCAAGAGTTTTGAAGGAAACAGATTTTGGCCGACTTGGTGGCGTCATTAAATATTAAAAAGGTAAAAATTGGGAGCGGTTCCCCTTTGGATGGACGTCGTTTTCTTCGATAGAAGAATTTCCACGATGATGGTTTATCATCTTCGACCTCTTTCATGTTTCTCCTCCCGTAATATTCATCACACGTGTAATCCCTTCTGATAAATATACACTCCCCCACAAACGCCCTCTCCTGATACGTGACGAGCTCAGTGACGCGTCCTCCAAAGAATCGGCTTCGTGTGTTTTGCAAAAAAATAAATATTTTAAAAAATATTTTCCTAAAAATGATTGATCGTATTTATTAAAATAATTAACTAATAAAATGTATTTTCATTATCGATAACAATTTAATTTGGGATATTTTTCATGAATAGTGAAAATATTTATAATTTATTCATTTTTATAAGTCAATAAGTGATTATTTTTAGAAAAAGAATACTTTCTAATCGATCATTCATCGTGAAAGAAACGGAGCCTTAAAATAGAGGAATACCCATAGGGCAAAAATTATTGTTATTTATTTTATATAATTTGAAAAAATTTGAAATTGTATTATGATAAAATTTCAAAATGAAGCTATCATGAATCAATAATATTATAAATGATTAAAGCTTGTGTATAAAAATATAACTATGTAGATTACACATTTCATATTTATATTGTAAGTAATACTTAAAATGTGCTACTATTTCATGCTACCCAATGATTAGTCGGAAAGCTAATGTATTCACTTTGGTAAACATCAGGTAATATAATCTTATCTTTGGGGCAAAAAATGGTAGTTAACATGTTATATTAATTAATGAAAATTTACGTGACATACTAGTTAATTGTGAGTTTACTTCCTTCATTTAGGGGTCATTGGTTTACAATGCAGTTCTAGGGTTTACTCAAGAACCTTTTTTGTTGCTCCTTTTTTTGGTTCTTTTTTTACAGCTAAATCATATGGGGTTAGGAGCAACAAAACTGTTCAAAGTAAAAGCTAAACAACAAGAATCTCTATCCACCAAAAACAATAATCCATAAGATTAACACATAGTCAATTACATTCAAACACGTAACATAAAATATAAGTTATAAAACTCCATTTTCCTTCATCCATAAATAGGGGAAGAGGAAAGATTGCAAGGAGTTTCAAGGAAGGACAAAGGATGAAGAATACTGAGGTTAGACTTTAGGGAAAAAGAAATTAGGGTTTTTTTTTTTAACTTATAAAACCCATTCCAAAATAGAGCGGTCCACTCCAGTTTTAGGGTGGGTATTCACTTAAAACCTATTCCCAAACTGATTTAAATCAATTCCAAAAATTTGGAACCTGTTCTTAGACAAGTTTCTATGGTAACTACTTCCTAGACTTGTTTTTTGGGCGGCTTTGTCCGGTTTCTAGGTAGAAGTTATCCTATTCCTAGGTAGAATCGGTCATGTTGCACACCTCCACTTTCAATTACCCAAAAATGAGTCGAACATTCGGCGGTTGACTTAAGATCAAAAAGAATATACTAGTATTGTGCTCAAAAGGGTTAGATTAAACTAACTCAAAAGCGTGTGATCAAATATCATAAATAAGTCAGCAAGCTTCGACATAAAGAAATTACAAAATCTTCCATTTTGCTCCATTTGATTTCACATTGGCTGCATATTTCTTCATGCATTTCATTTTACCATAGCAAACCCAAGCATGTGCTTGAATGTGAAATGCACGTTAAAAGTAAACGATAATTTCCCATTTTCTAAGGTCGTTGAAAAATATACAGGTACTTCCACACCAAGTGGAGTATTTTAAGACATCATTTGCTCTTTTTTTATACCACGGCTATTTCTTCATTGGGTAGTTGTCCTATTAAGTTAGGTTAATTCTAAGCAGGGTCATATCCCATAGGCCTTTTTGCAGGCCAGACAGATATTGAATTCACAAAGACGTCAAACAACGTAAGGAACTGATTTCATTAATCTAAAGGAAAGAATTAGTAGTATATTAACAGATAAGGGGAGTTAGTCGAATTTTTCAATTTCTTAATGAAGCAACTTTTTTTCTCCTTCCATTTTTCAAGAAAAAAGAATCAGGATGTCATTTTCATGATCTCGAGGGTATTCTTCTGTACTCATTCTGCTCTAGCCTTCCTTCTTTAGCAAGAAAAATCTGCGAGGAGGGAAACCGTAACTTTTCATTTTTTAATTTGGTCGCCATCACATGTCAAATTGATTAAAAATACTTGGATTGGATTTGGAGGCCATGGGATTGTATTTTAATCGACAATGTCAAATTACCCTTTAACCCTACCCATTCTGTGTAATATTAAGTAAGTAGGCCCAATGAGTTGGATAAATGGGTATCTTTTGTACTGTGTTTCTGTTTGTCCCAGTAGTCTATACGTATGGGCAAGAAAGGAAGACACTTGGCGAGGCAATGTGGGAAAAGTTAATGGAGAACGACAATCCAGTAGCTCATCACGGTGGTCGGAGGTAAGCTTCGTCCACCTCAAACATGTC
This sequence comes from Eucalyptus albens, assembly GCA_014182695.1. Lineage (NCBI taxonomy): Eukaryota > Viridiplantae > Streptophyta > Magnoliopsida > Myrtales > Myrtaceae > Eucalyptus > Eucalyptus albens. The sequence goes on from CM024653.1 coordinate 53,228,185, forward strand.
CTAATGATGTATCCCAGCCTCCGTCTGTAAGTTTAAGGATTGCCAGAAAAATCGTGCCAAAATTTTGATATTTTTTCCGGTTCCCCTCTCTGATCACATCCACTGCACATATTCCTTTACGCGAATGCTGTTTTAATTGGAAAAATCCTGCACTCTACGTGAATCCAGTGAACTTCGTACCACCCAGCTTTTTTCCTATATTCCTTTTATCTTTTTGTTATTGATCCAGATTTTTGTTGACGGTCATATAACTTGAGTCTCAGAACAGGGGGACACATTTCGTGGATGTAAAATGGCTTGTTTCTGGCATTGCCTACACTAGGCTAGTCATGTTGTACCAACCAGATTTTGTCTTTTATATTCTTCTGCTAATTGATCCAGATTTTTGTTCTCGATGTTCATAACAACTTGACTTTCAAAACAGAGCATAGTGGGTCGTACTCATAACAGAGCATATTCAATGGAGTAAAATTGTACTCATTGACATTTTGTTGTGCGAAATGATCAATATTCGTGATATTCATTTGGTTATTGAATACAGTTGGATTCATAGTAACAATAATCCCAAACGCCAGAGTTTGTCTGAGGAGACTGAAATAACATAATAACTGTTTTTATTTGAATAAAATATTTGGAAAAAATTGCGACCCTTCTTTTAAACTTCGTGGGAAATTATGTATGTTGATGAAGAGATACGACTTTATACGTGCCATGTTTCTTTCTTTTGTCTAGCGAAACTCATAGAATGAACAATCTAAAGTGTTTTTAGCTTTACCTCCTAAAAATGATAAGACCTACAATTAGCTTTCCTCTGTTTCAACCCGGTTAGTATGGGAGCTTCCGTGGTAGTTTTGTGCGTCTGGGTGGTTTTGTTTTGTTTCCTAGTTTTATAGGAGTAAGTTAGGAAAGGTTTGAAGAAGTTAAGGAGGTATCCCTTGTATTCCAATGTTACATTTTGTCCAAAAGAAGAGCTTTCATTAGCTTAATTAGGGGTGGATCAATAGATAGGTCTCACTCCTACAATGCATACATAGGTTAGAGTCATGCAATGCATAGACTCATTAGCTATGATTTGTGCCAAAAGCTTGACATCATACCACAAATTAATTTTCCTTTTGAACTTAAAATGGTAGATCTTGATGTGTTTCTACAAGTTTATTAGTTAAGAGGCCTTGGGAAACGCTTGATGTTTATTGGTGGACTTGTATCTTGATAGCTTTTGGAAAATTGTCATCTTGCATGATATAGAAAGAGCTCACAACTTAAGCTTTTACAAAAAAAACTAGCTTAACAAGTAGTTTGCTTATTTTAATTCGAAGATACAGAGCAAAGCTAGTTATTCAAATTGCTACAATATATAACGACCATCTTCATTCCATGGAGGAGACCTTACTTCAAGCCACTGGGGACATGTATAGCTATACAGCTCTAGCCAACATTACTAGTGCACCCATCATACTTATCTACACAGTGGTCAAAAATGTTCGACTGAAATTAATTTTAGAGGTAGGAAAGCAAGATATTGGCCCAGGGAACCAACTTGCGTCTCTCATCTCTATTGCTCTTGGATGTGTTGCGTGAGTTTATTGATATACATTTTGCTCTGTGACATGCCTTGGGTGATTCTCGTTCTCTACATCCTAATGTTGATGATCCTATTCAAATTGGAACCCGAGAATTAATTGGAGAACGGTGACAATTTTCGATTTTCCTAATGTTGTTGCGTGCTTCTTGTGAAGTTTGTTTTGATGTGCCTCTTGCCAATTCTAGCTTGGACATGAACCTCCTGTTGAACTATTATTACCTTAAACAATTTTTTACATAACATTGCAAAAATATATGATGACGATGACGAAGATGATGGTACTACTTAGTTAAGATTCTGGTGCAATTCAATGAAATTGGAGAAACAAGGATTTTTTTTTCTTCCTTGGGCTAGAGAGAAATCGGGGAATTGATTCATAGAATAAAACCCCGATATATTAAAAAAAAAAAAAAAAGAGGGAATAGAGAACAAATCTTGGGGGTACAATTAGTGCTTCAACACTCCCCATCTATGAGTTGCTTGTGATCAAACAAGACAAAGTGCAAGCAAACAGAATTTCCTGTGATTTGCTTTGGACTTTTGAGTGTCCCCATTTGACTTTTCATCTTAATGGATCAAGCCCGTCTCCCAGAAAATCTCTGTCTCCCGACCCCTATGGCACGCAAATGCCAAGAACAAAAAATTCTTAATCATCAACATCTTTCTTTATATGTCTATAATTAGGTTGAAGCAAAATTATTATGTCACTTTTCAATTTTTTTTCATATATTCCTCAACATACAAAAGGCCATACATCTCCATTTTCTAATGTGATTCCTCTTTGTTCTTAAATGGGTAAATCTTTTGTTGAAGAATTTGGGGGCCATCACTTCCCTCTCTCACATATTGCATGCTTCCTTTATGACAAGCTTAGTGGTTTTCATGTGACCCAAAGTTCAAGTCAAGATAGTGTCTAGAATATAGTTGAGATTGGATATGAGGATTATTGGATCATGACCTACACCTAAATTGCAATTTGTGGATCGAAAGATTAGTGAATTGGAATAAGGCGATCTTTTCTTAAATTTTATGAATAAATACCCTATTTCTCTTCTCTTTTTTTTGAACAGGTACCCTACTTCTCTTTAGCCAGAGGAAAAAAAAATCCCATGTGTCTCCAGCTTCATAGTATGGCACAAGATTTGTGTCCCTAAAGTAATAATAGTACTTGTGTCCCAGCCAACATAAGCACGATGCACATCAATACTAGCTTCCCAAAGAGCAATTCTCTAATTTGCAATGAACACTTATGGGTTCATCAACTCGAGGACATGGAGAACGAAAATTGGCCAAGGCATGACAAAATGCAGAATGTACATTAGCAGACAGCATTTGACACATCTTAGAATAACAACGATGCGAGTGAACGTAAGTCGGAACCTTGGGTTCATATCTTCCCTTCTCATCTTGAGGATTAGTAACTGCTCGACGATTACAAGCACTATGTAGATACACACGATGGTTTCAAAGTTAGTGATGGCTAGAATACCCAAGATTCCGATGGCACCAATCATAATCTTTAGCAAGATCTTCTCCAAGAAATGAATTGTAGCAGTTCGAGCTGCATGCTTTGCTCCATGGCTAAGAAATAATCAGCAAACCACTTGTTAGTGGATATACAGTCTTTTGGAAAAGCTAAAGTTTTGGGCTCTTTTTGCATCACATAAGAGGACGGTCTTTCCAAAAGCTTTCAAGAACTACCGATTTAAGTTTCAAAGGAAATTTGATGCTGCATGATACCAAGCTTATGGTGCAAATCATAACTAACGCGTCTATGCATTGCAAGACTCTAACCTATATATGCACTACAAGAGTTCTATCTATTGATCCGAGGCTAATTAAGCTAGTGAAAAACTCTTCTTTTCGACAAACTGGAACATCAGAGTACAAGGGGATTACCTCCTTAACACCTATAAACCTTTCCTAACCTTCTCTTACAACACATTCATAAAAACAAGACCACCCAGATGCACAAAACTACTAGGCAAGCCCCCTGCTTAGTGGGTGAAACAGAGTCAAGCTCACTGGACATCTTCTCTTTTCTTTGGAGGAAAAGCTAAGAAAACTTTCAATTAATGTTGTGTTCTCAATATGAGTTTCTCTTGACAAAAGAAAGCTGCAGAGTGCATGTATAATGATGTCTCTTTATCGACGTGACGGAAATTTTCCCTCTCACCCAGTAACTTTAAGAGAAGGTTAACATTCTTTCCGACTCCGTGATTTTCAAAAAGAAATGGCAGTTATTATGGACTTCACTTTCCTCGGACAAATTCAGTTGTTTCAGTGGCATGCGTAGTTGAGAGGGATTGATCTGGTATTCCTACTATATTCAATTACCAAAAGGGTATCATGAAAATTTATCAATTTGCACAGAAAAAGGGGTCGATGACTATAAGAAGCATTTTTACTTTTTGGACGGATTTGCACCCACTGAATATACTCTATCATGAGCACGAGCGATGAGTCGCTGTGAACATCGACAATTAAAAACCATGATCAATTAGCAAACAAAATCTTTGTGGTACAATATCACTACCCCAATTCAGGAAGTGCGAGAAACAAGTCGTTTTACAACCACCAGATATGCCTCTAAGCACTCTCTTCTCAGGAGCCCATTTCTGCTTCTTGAGAGTGTGAGTCATTACGAACATCCAGAACAAAAAACTGGCTCAATCAACAAAAAGAATAAAACAAATAGAAGAACAAATCTGGACGGTAACGAGAGACAAGCCTTTTTTCTACAGGCAAGTGGAGGATTTCTTGGGGCTTGCAGGGGGAAGTTAACAGCACAAGTTCAGAGTTCCACAACGACTTCACCTGATTTACGTAGAGTGCAGCTTTTTTCGCCATGAAACAGCCATTCACGCAGTGGAATATACAGTGTGACATTATCAGAGGCAGAAGGGGAAAGAACATCTAGAATCCAGCATTGGTTTGCCCGGGATCCTCCAACTTACCGAGGGAGCGGGGCTACAGTGCTCAAGACATATTTAAGGTCGCCGAAGCTTACCTCCAACTACCATGATCAGCTGGACTGTTATTGTTCTCCATCAACCTTCCGACTTCGCCTAGCCTCCCCTCCTTTCTTCCCGAGAACAGGGTTTCTTCTTGGGGCGATTACAACAGCGCTAGGAGCTCTCATGGGAAGTCCTTCATGCGAGTTGCGGCCGCTTTCTTGTGTTGCATGCGTCATCTGACCTGTCAGCACTCAGCAACCCAAGTTCACTTACAGTAAGGAAGAGTCTGCAGAATCTGACCAGAGAAAACAAAAAGGCGAAAGCGACCCAAGTTCCCCCCCAAAGTTTGGTTCTCTAATCTCTTTTCTTATGGTTAAATGTCAATATATCCGAATTTTAGTTTTAAAATCTTACCGTCCGCGCGTCTTGCGTGAATGCCTAATGCCAAGTGGCAGGTACTTACCAGAAAATAAAAAATAATCGAACCTACGATCCATTCTCCTTCTTTTACTGTTTTCTTGACTAGACGAGAAGATATTATCAAAAAACTCTGCCAATGTTTTTGTCCTCTATCCTCTTTTTTCTTTTCTTTTTTTGGTTAATATATCCAGATTATCATCCACGACGGTCCTAATGACTAGGACTCTCTGTGCAGACAATGTACTTATGGAGACTCGATGATCGTATAGACCCATTAAAATGTCAGACTTGTCGCTAATACACATTAGCTTTATTTTTATTTTTTATGTTTGTGGATTATTTATCCCACACGATACCTATTTCCACATATCTCAACCATTTACACGTGTCTCATTTACCTACATCAACGGTCGAGAATTGGTTGAAATACCAGAAGCAACTTCGATGTAAAGAATCTCCGTCTATATATATTCAAAAAGTTAAACGATATTAATTTGGTAATATAGACTTTGTTTGTTTCGCAGAAAAATTTAACATTTTTAGAAAATATTTTTATGGAAATAGTTTTCTAGAAAATCGCTATATTTTTGGGTGTTTGGCCAATATTGGAAAATGAACTGGAAATTATACTCTACCATTTGGAAGTGAAAACCTACTTCTATTTACTCAAATAAACATGCATTATTTGCACGCTAGTGACTTGAGCACAGATAGGCAAAAAACCAAGCATGAGCACAAAGTCCTAGATATGGCCTAAGTAGCATTAACACTGACACGTGATACGCGATATGACATGACACGATCTACCAACATGTCTTTTCTCAAAATCAGATAATTTTGACACATTGAGACATTGTGTGTGTTAAATTTATATTCTTTTATATACTTAATAAATTATCATTTTTATGATTATTTCAATCAAATTGATTTGATTCAAATTTACAAATAAATAAATAATAAAAAAGCTTAGAATGAATTTACACTAAATTCATTAGTCCACCATTTATTAATATCATTTATTGTTTAAATTTGACAAATTCAATTCGATTTTGGACTCATGTGTCGACGTGTTGGAAGAAGAGAAAAAAACCTTAGGGAGATGAATTGTGTACCACAAAAAGTAAAAGTTAGAAAAAAGAGAAAACTAGTTTTTTCTTATTTCCCAATTTATTATTTTTATTATTGTTTTTTATTTTTTCACATATATACATTTCGACCCATCATTTATTGAAAATTATTAAAATTGACCTTGCATGTCTAAATCACATGTCGGAAACTCATATGCCGGAATTCCGACTCGAGTGTTAGAGAGTGTCGGGAAAATTGACTAGGTGTCGGATTTTTCAACACGTGTTGACTAAGTATCGAATAATGTCAAATACGTGTCGAAATGTCCAACACGGCATGAATGATTTTGAAAAGTGTCAAAACTTCTTAGGGTATGACCTCTGTGGACTCAAGAAAGGTGCTTGAGGCTGAGTCCACTAAGGCAAGGCCAAAGTCTTTGGAGCCTAGACCCAAGATTTCTGGTCCTTAGTGCTTGGGCCTTGATCAATCAAGGTAGGGCCTGAGACCTTGGAGCCTATGCCTAGATCCCCCATGCATAGGGTCAGGCCCATCAGGGACATATAGGGACACCAATGCTCATGCTCAAATCTCTGGCAATCAGGCTCAGGCCCATCAAGCAAGTCAAGGTCCACAAAGGTTGGGTTTGGGATCTTGGTGCCCATGCCCAAATCCCTAATATCTAAGCCTAGGACTCGAGAGTGTTCCACCCTTGGACCTAATGGTCCTAGGCACTAGTGTTGAAACTGAGGGCACAAGCATTGAGGTCAAATTGAACTTTTCTTGTTCTATCTTAGAGTATCCATTCACTCATAATTGCTTCACTTCCATTTCCACTTTTTGTAAACAAGCCCAGGCTTTTTCCAACTGTTCAATGGCCCCACCGCGTAATTCTTCTAAATTTAGAATAGTGTTCAGGATCCTCGGGTTTGGACCTCAAAGGGCCTAGGTCTTGCCTCAATGAGATTGGTATTAGGCGTCAAGCACTTAAGCACTAGCCCTGAGGTCCCGGGCTCAAGTGCTTAGTACTCAAATCCTATCTTTACTTATATGGAAGCAAAATTACTCTTTCACCTTTGTATTTCTTCCAAATATACAAAAGGTCGTGCATCTCCCTTTCCTAATGTGATTCCACTTTGTTCTCAAATGGATAAATCTTTCGTTGAGGAATTTGTAGCCGGTTACTTCCCTCTCACATATTGCATGCTTCCTTATACCAGGCTTAGTGGTTTTTCATTTGTGACTCCAAGTTCACATCAAAATAGTGTCTAGAATATTGTTGAGGTTGGATAGGAGGATCGGGTTCTGAACCACGCCTAAATCGCAATGTGGATTGGAAGATTAGTGACTGAATATAACATGATTCTTTCTCAAATTTTATGAATCAATTCCCCTATTTCTCTCTAGCCAAAGAAGAAAAAAATCTCGTGTCTCCAACTTCAGTGTATAGCACTAGGATCTTAATTAAGTAGTATCATTATCTTTATCACAACACATGCTTTCTAATACATAAGATGTACAGGGTAATAATAGTACAACACAAGGTTTGTGTCCTAGCCAACATTAGCATGATTCACATCAATACCAACTTCCCAAAGAGCAAACCATAATATTTGGAAAACCAAAAACTGTCAGGATTCTCTAATTTGCAATGAATGCTTATGGGTTCATCAACTCGAGGATGCAGAGAATGAAAATCGACCAAGGCATGACATGAAGCAAAATGTACATCAATAGAATACACCTGACACATCCTAAAACAATAGCAATGCGAGCAAACGTAAGTTGGAACCTTGGGTCCATATCTTGCCCTCCCATCTTGACGATTAGTAACTGCCCAACGATTATGAGCACTGTGTAGATACACACGGTGATTTTAAGGTTAGTGATGGCCAAATACCCATGATTCCAATGGCACCAACGAAGATCTTTAGCATGATCTTCTCTAGGAAATGAATTGTAGCAATACAATTTGCATGCTCTGCTCCACGTCTTGGAAATAAAATCAACAAAATCCTTGTTAGTGTACAGTCTTTCGAAAAAGCTCAATTGTTGAGCTCTTTCTACATCATATAAGATGATAGTCTTTTAGAAAAGCTCAATTGTTGAGCTCTTTCTGCATCATATAAGATGATAGTCTTTCCAAAAGATTCCAAAACAACCAATTTAATTCCAAAAGGAAATTAATGCGTGGTTTGACACCAAGCTTCTGGTGCAAATCATAGCTATCAGCTAATAAGTATGCGCTACAGGAGTGTAATCCATTTGTTGATCCACTGCTAATTAAGCTAGTGAAAACTCCTCTTTTGGACAAAATGCAACATGAGAGTACTAAAGGGATACCACCTTAGCTCTTACAAACCTTTTCCAACCCCCTTTAACAACACTTATTCACAAACAAAACCACCCACACAACACGAAACTACCAGGTAAGGCCCCATGCTTACCGGGTAGAAACAGATTAATGCTACTTGCAGGTCTCATCTTTTCTTAAGAAGAAGCTAATAAGACTTTCACTTAATATGATGTTCTTGATATGAGTTTCTCTTGAGAAATGAAAGAAAGAGAGTGTATATACAGTCGTGTTCCTTCATCGATGTGACAGAATTTTCCCATCCAATAACTTGAGGAGAAGGTTCAGATTCTTTTCAAAGAAATGGCAGTTGCTATGGCATTTCACTTTTCTCAGACAAACTACCCCAGCCCAAGAAATGCAAGAAACGATTCATTTTACATCCACCAGGTATGCCCCTAAATTCGCCGTTCTGAGTAGAGCCCATTATTTCTGCTATTTGAGAGTCTATCATTATGAACATCGAGAACAAAAACCTGGCTCAATCAACAAATAGAAAAAAGGAATAGAGGACAAAAAATTCTGGGCGGTACAAATTGGTGTTCCAATCCAATTTACACGATCTAATGAGAGAAACAGGCCATTTTCTATGGGCAATTTTCCATGCGCTCGTAAGTTAAACAGCACAAGTTAAAGAATTTATGAAATGCTTCACCTGATTTACCTAGAGTGCCGGATTTTTCGCTATAAAATGGAATTCACGTATTGGAATACACTGTGTGACATGATCAGAGGTAGGAACAGGGAAGAACGTCAAGATTTTGACATGAGTTTCCTCCGAACAGGAGAAGGACCACAGAGCTTCACATATATTTAAGGTCGCTGAGGCTTACCTCCAACCACCATGGTCAGCTGGATTGTTGTTCTCCATCAACCTTTCGACGTTGCCTTCCCGGAGAGTTGAAGAAGAAGATGAAATGTGGAAACAATGGATTCACCTTGTATGATATGAAGAACTACATGTAAGAGTTTTCCTAATGTGGACTAAATTAATTGATATTGTAATTTACTGTTTTTACGGTTACCGTAAAACAGGGTTGGTCTAAAGAGAGATAGAAGGTTTCTTAATTAGTCTAATATGGGCTGGCTAGTGTGGGTCGAGTTGAGCCTGGCTCGTAATGAGGGGGACTGGCTGGAAACTCTATAAATAGTGCTCAAGTCTCTCCTCTAACCCTAATTCTCACATGTATCCTCACCTAAGGGGCATTTACCTAACGCTAAACGTGAGGGGGGCCGCCTCATTGAGCCAGTGATACGGAGGGCAATAGAGGAGAAGGACTTGATGCGTGGATCCCCTTGATAACATGTGGGTAATCATTTTCTGCTTCCGCTTTATATTCGATGGATCTCAAAACAGGTGCGTTAATCTTTCTACTCAATTATGCATGTTCTTGTTCTGGTTATGGAGATCTTGGGGTTGCGCAATTTGCGTCTATCATGTGGTATCAGAGCAACCACAACCCTAAAACTTGAACGCATAAAGGTTTTGCCCTAATTAGTACGGATTTTGCCATAATTTGTGATTTTCGAGATTTTTTGTTCAATAAAAATAAAATTAAATCATAAATTCGGAATGGGCTCGACGAGACGAGCAAGACGGTCAGCGGCATGTCGCCGGGGGAGGCCGCACGCGCCCTCACGCGCGGCCACGCGCCGCCTGGGCGTCGAACGCGCCGCGCACTCAGGCGACGCGTGAGGGCGCGTGGAATGTCGGATCGGCGCGTGGCTGGCATCAATGGATTCGTATGGTGATTTCCTATCTTGTGGTATATTTATTTTATATGTTTGATGATTTTATAGATGTGAAAATACATACAAAGCCCTAAATACGTGAATTTTTAGTGTATTGTCGCGTATTTTTCTTGTATTTTCTGTGTTTTTTGAAAATACAGGTATCGGGATACAGGTATGTTATCACATAATAAAAAGGTGTGATTCATCAACAAAAATCAAACTTTATTATGAACTGAAACTGGCTTAATGCGATACAATTCATATGAGATTGTATTTGAGCTATGTATTGAGCTGATGAGAAACAATAAGAATTATGAAATTTTTGTTACTCATGTATACTCCTTTACACACTGGTAATCTTTGAATGATAGACGACTTAAAGACTCGTGACCAAACTGATGTACTGATTAACACATCTTCTGAATGTGGGTAATGCATGTCAATTAAGTTATTGCATATTGTACATGAACTCATCTGGTCACTTGTTAATATCTATCAATTTGAATATTTTTTATGGTTATGTTTTATTCTCTGTTATGAGAATTTCTTGTGTTACTATGATCAATATATATATGATTATTTGTTTTATGAATAAAGCAATGTAATTAGCATGATATGTGATTTTGGTGATATGATGCCCCTATCACTAAAGTTAAAATCACATATATATGGTGTATGTGAGGAGTAAAGTTTATATCCCTGATATGAGAGAATTTCAATGATTCAATTGAGTAGTGACCGCCAAAGTGGCACGCTTGGTTGGGTTTGAGAAATTTCGGTCTCGTATGATAATTGGGATGTCTCCTGGTCTAATGCGTAATCATACTCCCAAAGGAAGTGATTGTGTATTAGTTCATGGAGGGATACATGATAGTGTGATGGAGGAGTGACTAATCCTAATGGTTCATATGCCCAAAGGTGATGAATTCACGAAGATTTGAATATATTCTCATAACCCTTATCATGTGGGGAGTGTACAATTGCATGTCATGTATTCTGCCCAAAGGTGATTATGTGATTTTGCATGTAACTCTCTGGATGTGTACTTGTACGTCAAGTTACACAATGCTCACATGATGCTAATTATATATTGCTTGTTTTTTAAGTTACCTTTTCTGTAAATGGTAATTCCGTTATCATTGAGGTTTTTACTGCTTCAAATTTTAAGTTGTGGACATATGATTTGTTGCTTTAGAAAATAGCAATTGAATTTGCTTACTGTCCATGAAGCGTTCCATTCGGAATACTTGAAAAGAGGTTTGCTGCGGACTGCACTTGCTATAAAATGATGGAAGCCTTAGTTGCTTGAAATTATGTCTTGTCTGATATTGAAATTAGGACACATCTGCAAAGATTGTGTTTAAGTCCTAATGACATATACATATCGTATATGATTAAAAGATTGTCAGGTTTAACAGTAGCAATGAATATTTTGGCAAGTATGACAATACGAAATATCTTAAAGGGTCATTTGTCAAATACTTGGTAGATTCTGGGATGGTAATTTAATTATTATACCTGAAAATTCTGACAAAAAGATTTGGTCGAAAGGCATAAATGCACCATATTGAACATGGTGATGAGTATGATTAGTAAGACTAATTTATCTGGTCTTTTATGGGTTGATATTATGAAAGCAATTTTTTCATATACAAAAAGGGGTATTGATTTTATGACCCTAAAGAAGGTATAAGAATTATGGGATCACATACTCTAAAATTTCTAAATATTGACGTAATTGTAGAGGATAGCTGCTCTCAGATAATTAAAGATAATAGTATGATTGAGGTTATTATGTTTTTGTCTTTTCCTATACAGATAATTATGGAATCTCCTGTACCATAGACTAAACTTGTTGAGGTTTAAGGTACTATTCTTGATATAGTTTATAATGAAATTTCTTAAACCTCTAAAGTGCAGAATGAAGTGGTTGCAGCTTTATTAAGGAGATTTGTTAAGGAAAGACGATCAGTTATACCATCAGACTATATAGTCTATTTGTGAGAGCATGATTACAATATCCACTATATGGTTGATGTAATGCCATATTTATAAATGTCGTTTCTTATTCTTAATTAAGTATGTGATTAGATGCCATAAAAGACGATATACAATCTATGAAACATGTTTGGAAACTTGTTGACTTTTCTAAAGATCACAAGTTTATTAGTTGCAAATTGGCATACAAAACTGAAAGAATTTCAAACAAAGATTGTGGCTAAATTTGTAACTAACGATTTAACTCGAAAGAGGGGTGGATTGTTTATAGTGAAGAAATAATTATTTCTTTAAATGTTCTTTCAGAGTGAACGTGGCATTAATAATTTATTTTGATATAAAGTTACGCCAAATAGATACAAAATCTATATTGTGCAATTGGATGATTTTGCAGCAGATTCAAGTAAACTTGTGTGTAGACTGAAAAGTTCTAATTTATGGTCTTAAGCAAGTTTCCAGACAATATTATTAAAGTTTCATAGTGTTATTATTTTGTTCCATTGAGAACAAAGTAATTCAATATACTGCAAGATCAGTGGGAGGAAATTTATTTTTTCTCATGTTTTGCTTACAAATTGTAACCTTGAGACATCTTATATCCTTTGTACTGAGATCTGTAATGATTGTTTTTGCCATATTATATTAGATTTTCTTGGAGGACATTTGCTTATTGTATATTGAAAATATTCAATATACATCATTGCAAGCCAGGAATTGCTCATGTTGTTAAGGGTGATGGACTAAATCTATCACATTGTCCTTATTTAGATATTGAGAAAATCTAATTAAATGGTGTACCTTGTGTCAATGCACTTAAAAGTATAATGTATGCTCAAATTTGCACTACACTAAATGTTGTCTTTATGACGGGACTTCTAGACAGATATTGGTCAAATCCAGGACATGATCACTGGGTTGCTGTCAAGAAGGTTTTAAGGTACTTAAAGAAGACAAGAGATTATATGCTAATTTATAGCCATGTTCAATTCTTGTAGTTAGTAGGGTATTTAGATGTAAACTTTGCTGGCTGTTCTGATGACATGTAATCAATAACAGTATACATATGTTAGCAGTAAGTGCAGTAAATAAAATCTTATGTCATCTTCTGCTATGTAAGCAGTGTTAGTAATATTCTTTTAGGCTGTTACTTGGGCTTTTAGGCTCCAAAACCTTATGACGGAATTGATCGTTTTAACTTGATGGATAGACCCATACGGTTGTATTGAGATAACAAATTTGTAGTATTATTTATTTACTACAGAAGTCTCAAGGGGTCTAAATATATGGTGGTAAGATGTTTTTTGATCATAAAGAAACGATACAGAAATGTGACTTATAATATAACGTATTTTCACAGATGATAGGGTTGCAGATCCACTAAGTAAAGGCCTACGCCCATATGTATTTTAGTAACATATCGTTAACATGGGCTTAGGAGTATCTTCGGATACTGTTGTTTAGTGGGAGCTATTTTGGCTTTATCGATAAAGTTCACATCGTGGTTCGTTACACTTAGTAACGGTTTGATATGTATCAACTTTTGCATTCAATAAAATATTTTTTTGAATGTATTGTTATTATGTTGAATACATATTGATAAAGTCTCAAGGGATTGTATAAATCTTAAGTGAAGGCTAGGGGCATCTGGGCATCCGGTTATTAGCCTTGTGCATATGTCTTGTGATACATAAAGAAAGGTTAACCATAAGGACAAGACATATGTGGGTTCATTGGAACCATAAAGCATTCTCTTGTGGCACAAGTTTTTGTGACACCTAAGGTAAGAGAATGGTGGTCGACAAATGGGATCTCTATGAGAGACGTTATCCATTTGACACACTACCATATTGAATCCATATCAATAAAGTTGAGAACATTCGTGACCATGGAAGGCTCTGTGTGTATACACGCAGTTACCGCCATGATTCGGTGTTTAAGACTTTATGGGATAGGATTGACTATTAAGAATTATCTCTGGACCAAATGTGCGCACATACGGTACGATTTTAATTAATATAGTCCAAGTGGGAGAATGTAAGAGTTTTCCTAATGTGGACTAAATTAATTGATATTGTAATTTACTGTTTTTACGGTTACCGTAAAACAGGGTTGGTCTAAAGAGAGATAAAAGGTTTCTTAATTAGTCTAATATGGGCTAGCTAGTGTGGGCCGAGTTGAGCCTGGCTCGTAATGAGGGGGACTGGCTGGAAACTCTATAAATAGTGCTCAAGTCTCTCCTCTAACCCTAATTCTCACATGTATCATCACCTAAGGGGCGTTTACCTAACGCTAAACGTGAGGGGGGCCGCCTCATTGAGCCAGTGATAAGGAGGGCAATAGAGGAGAAGGACTTGATGCGTGGATCCCCTTAATAACATGTGGGTAATCCTTTTCTGCTTCCGCTTTATATTCGATGGATCTCAAAACAGGTGCGTTAATCTTTCTACTCAATTATGCATGTTCTTGTTCTGGTTATGGAGATCTTGGGGTTGCGCAATTTGCGTCTATCACTACAGCCGCCAGACACCCCGAGGGGCAACTCCAGCACCAAGAAGGTTAATCCGGTCATTTCAGTGTATTGTTAAAATAAAATTATAAACCCCGAAGCATATCACCGGGACCCAAAAGTCCCAACCTCAACATTTGATAAGGAAGGACCAATATTATACTGTACGAAAACGGACGCTATGTATAGACAATTTTCAGATAATTTTGTATAGAAGCAATATAAAAAAGATTAAAGTGTTCACTTACCTAAGTGTTGCATGATATAATCCTCTCTTCGACATGAAAATGATAGTTAATATTTACACCATTAATTGATTAATAAAAAATATACCAATTTAATTAAAACTCAGGACTTTTTATTATGAGTGTAACAACGTTCGTTTTATTTATTAAAAAAAAAAAAGATAATTAGAGATCTTGTAAACAATGAAAGTATCATTGAAAAATGGTGCAATCGGATACTTTATTTATTAAAAAAAAAAATTGCCAGTAATACCAATGAACCCAAAGAAATGCATTGTGACGTTCTTCCACTCCCGCCAATTTTTTAGCGACGACCTCACAAAGATCTGTACCGTAAGCGTACGAGAGAGAAGCGAAGAAATCAAAATATTGGAGTTCACGCTTAGCGGCAACGCCTTGAAGACCTTCGCTCGCTCCATCACTTCTCTCGGCCGCGTCGGAAATGACCTCGCTATGCAAGCTTCTCCTTCCCTGGTGATTCAATTTCTTCCGACATTTCTTCTTCTTCTTGTTCTCCATCTCTCTCACCCACAGCCCCGGTCAAAAATTTCGCGGTCGCCATTGAATTCCATGTCCATTGTTTCTCAGCTTCATCCGTCGAGTGAAAAGCATAGCAGTTGCTCATTCGTGCTTTGATGAGTGGTGATTGGATTAGATGCTGTGTTGCGTTAGGTATTTGGCTCATTTCGTTTGCTGCAGTATCCGATTGAGAAATTTGAGAGTCCTTGGACCGAAGCTTTTGGCGGTGGAACTGAGGCAGAGAATTTGTTAACCTAGGTTGTAATTGGCCCTAGTGACGATGATTAGAACTTGGCATGCATAAATCCTAAGTTATCGAAAGAATCTAATACTGTTGATAGGGTGACTCAGAGTCATTACATCCTAAGATTAAGGTAATTCACAGCTATTGCCAGCATATCTATCAGTTCTAATCGCGGAAAATGTTGATTGGTTAAACGATTGGGAAAAACCTTATGGACAAACTTCCATGGCTGCTGCCATTCAGTCTTGATAATGCTTTCCTGGTTTGTCTAGTTATTTTGATGGTGTTGTATGGAGTTTTGCAACACTCCATGAGCGAAAGCACGATTGCATTAGCTTGCATAACTCTCATATGACCATATTTTTTTTTTATGATTTTTTTTTTTTTTGCTTCGCCGCATTTCATTACCAAATAACAATAGAAGTTCCAAGTTCTGAACTCATGTCAGGCACTTGGCACTTTTGTGCTGATTTGAAACTGGTATAGAAATACATTGATCCGTATACAAAATATCACCTTCCTGCTCGTGGATATCAGGTTAGGATTCTACTATTCGTGTTAAATTGCCGGCTTTCCTTTTACACACTCAGTTCATCAAGATCTACCTAAGATTCCGACCTGCATAGGTTCTCATCTTTTGCTCTTGGTTGTGTTGCGTGCGGTTTGTTGATGTACATTCTGTTTAGTGATTTGCCATGGTTGATTATCGTTGTTTGCGTCCCGATGTTGATAATCCCATTCAAATTCAAACTTGAGGATTAATTAAAAAATGGTGATAGTTTTTGGTTTTCCTAATTTGTTGTAAGCTACTTGTGAAGTTGGTTTTGATGTGCATCTTGCCAATGCAAGCTCAGACATGAACCTTGTGTTGTACTATTATTACCTTAAGCACTTTTTACATCATAATGCAAAATATATGATGATGATGATGATGAGTTAAAATCCGAATGCAATTCAATGAAATTGGAGAAATAGAGACTTTTCTTTTTTTCTTTTTTTTTGTTAGAGAGAGATGGGGGAATTGATTCAGACAATTTAAGAAAGAATAATATTACCCATATTCACTAATCTCTCAATACACGAATTGTGATTTTGATCTAGTCGGTAATCAATCCTCATATCCCAACATCAGTAATATTCTAAACATCGATGTGTATTTCAAGTCACAAATGAAAACTACTTAGCAATACATGTGTTAACACGTATTCTTTTTAATGGGATATTGGACGGAATCCAATAAAATATAGATTTGGGTATTTGTACTAGTTAGGAAATTTTTGTGAGATGAAAATTAATTTAGATATATATGTCATGCACTAATGATTTTGAATTCTTAATTGTATCTTACTTTCTATTGGGAAGCTCTATTATGTTTTTGCATATTACTTTTTTTACTTTTAAAAGTTATATTTTTTAAAAATTTTGCTTTGATTAATTTTGTTGTCATCTTTAACGAAGCGACTTTATTGGTTCACTAAATTGTGCAATGAAATTAGATATTCTTAGCTAGAAATAATTTTGAAAAGATACTTTTATTTTTGTTTTATTTAGATGCTCTATTATAAGTATATATATTTTTTATTGTTCTTTCATTAATTTTATTATAAAAGTTAAATTAAATTATTATTAAATGAAGTTAAATCATGTTATGAGTTAGTAACTAACTCGGATTGAGTTGCATTATTTAACTCTAATCATGTATAGTTTGATGTCGTCAATTGATCTCCAACTGCTAATACTCTCCTGCTACTGAAGCACCAAGCTTAGGTAATATAGAAGCAATCTCACTATGAATCCCGGGATGCATAGTTTGAATTGGCTCTACATTAATTTTCTTTGGCCAAATGCTCTAAAAAGAACTTAGTATGTCTTACAAGAAAGGACGAAAATATAAGGTATAAATTATTGTTGTTTTTCTTTATAAAAAAAAAAAAAAAAAAGCTGAAAAAAGCTGGCACTTTTACTATGAGAAAATTCGAAGATGATGCTATTAGAATCAATTGTATTACGAATGAAGAAAGCTTGTACATAAAGGTATAACTAATTTGATTACGTACACTATGAATAAATTATCCATAATAATTAAAATTTTGCCCTTTTTTTCATGCTATGTAATGATAAATAATTAAAAAAAAAAAAAACAAATATACTCAGTTAAACGTTGATGATACAAATGTATGAATTTTTGTGAACCCTAGGCGAGGGCTGCCCCGTCGGCCCTAGCGCAGCATCCCTCCCCCAAGCCGGCAAGTGTAGCCGTCACTCAATGTCGACGGATTGAAAAAAGTAAAAAAGATAAATAATAAAAAAAAAGATAAAGAAAAAAATTGAAAAAAGAAAAAAATCATAAAATCAAAAAATCACAAAAATTGTCTATCTCATGCTAGTCGCGCCACATAAAATGGTCGATGTTGACTACACCACCATATCATCCATTTCTGGCAAAAATTGAACAAAATGACAAATGAGCAAATCATTAAAATATTTATGATTAAATTGACAATTTATCATAAAGTTTACAATTAAATTGACATAATTAAAAATTTTAAGAATAAACTAGCAAATTGTTAGAAATTTTAAGACTAAATTGGCACAAATAAAAAGTTTAGGACTGAATTAACCATTGTATAATAGGCTTATGACTTTTTAGACAATTTTTCTCTTTTAAAATAACTATTTATTATTTTGTGTCAAAGTGTATGACAAAGTTATTTTTTGACAACATGCCCACTAGTTTGCACTATTATGACACACTGGCACGACATATTGATCTATAGCTCTTATGTTATTTATTTTTTTTGTGATCCCACATTTATACCCAAATTTTCTCCTAAAGGTTGCGACTATTCGACATGCTTCACACCCTTTCGTGACAACTGCTCGTCTTGATGGGAGACGATATATATAAGGAACATACGTTCATTTCTGACAGGTGATCAAGGTCTAACACAAATCTTCACATTTAGAATACACCATCAGTACGTGAGGAAATTTGGTTAGTAGAGTGCGCCCATTGCTTTCTTGATTTTTCAGGAGATTCAACGAACGTGAATGCAAACAATGGCTGGAGGTTTGTCTATAAACGATTCTGGCTTCCGCATATGAATTTTTATGTCTTACATTTGGTATCAGAGCATGTTTATAGCCTCTGCCTTGTTTTGTTAAATTTTGGTGTATTTTCAGTGTGCTTTTGGTGTATTTTCGGCCATTTTATGAGGATGAACAGTAACTTGAAGTTTTGAGGCCAAGAGAGATTCGCCGATTCCCGGCAAATCCGCGCGACCCACCCTCTCGAATTCGGACCCATACGTTCGCACCGCCATGAGGAACATTAGCCATGAGTTATTTTGGCATATCAGTGTTCGCCGGAGGCTAATCGGGCGGCGGAAGTCGCGGTGGTTGAGGATTTGAGTTTGTGGAGTTTTCGTTTGATTTTGGGGCCAATTTTTGCTCATTTTCGCCGAATCTTGGACCCATGTGGTCGTGCCGACGTTCTCTTCAAAACCCATCAATTATTTCGGTCTTAGATGGGCTGCCGAAGAAGAAACGGAGAAGAAATGGCGGCTGAAAATGGCGAAAAACCGGCGGAAAGGCTTCTGTTCGTGCGAGGAAGAAGGCGCGTGGAGCCCACGCGCGTGCTGCGGTTGCAGGCGCGTGGATTCCACGCGCCACGCGCTCTCACACGCGCGGCAGTTGCCAGGCGCGTGCGAGGCACGCGCCTGCGCGCTGAACCGCGCACGTGCGGGTCATACGCCCCGCGCGGGTTCTGGCGCGTGCCGAGCACGCGCCCGTGCGCCGGACGCGCACGTTCTCGGCATGCGCCTATCGTCCCCTCTTCCGCGGCTCTTTTTTTTTCACTTTTGCCCCAATTTTTTAAATTTTTTGCAATCATACCCTTGGCCAATTTAATTATTTACTGTTCTGCCCTTGATGTATTTGTTTATTATGTCATTTCATGCATTTTTTATGAATATTTTGTACATGAAATTAAATGTCCAATGGTCCATATATTTAATTAATTAGGGAGTGGCCACAGCATCTTTAATTAATTAAATTATATATTAAAAAGCCTCCGGATCATATTTATAAATGGACATTGATTGTAATTAATTATATTGATATGATGAATTTTATCCCACAGGAATTTTCATTATATTAATATGATTAATTAGGATGAAATATCATATTATTTTTCTTGATTTACCCACAGGGATTAAGAAAATGCGTATATTATGGTAGTTTCTTCATGATGTAATCATGAATCTATTTAAATTAAAAACTTAGCTCACAGGTAGTTTTTATGTTATGTGATTCATATTGTGACATGTTTACATTTGGTAAAACATGATTTGTTTATATTTGCCTCAAATTTTGTGACATAAGCATGATTATTTATTATGCAGTTTCGCAACCTGTGAATTTCTCTGAATTTAAGTTTGATGTTCCTATACTGAATGGTGAGAATTATAAAGTTTGGAAGGAGTCAGTTCTTCTTCAATTAGGGTGGATGGACATTGACTATGCTATAAGGAAAGACGAACCACCTACTCCTACTGATTCGAGCACTCCAGCTGAGATAACTCTTTATAACTAATGGGAGCGGTCCAACCGCGTTTGTGCCATGTTTATAAGAGCTAAAATATCTCCTAGTATTCGTGGTTCAGTTTCTCAGCATAGCAATGCTAAGGCTTTATTAGAGGCTATAGATGCGCAGTTTGAAAGTTCTGAGAAGGCGCATGCCATGACCCTGATTATGAAGTTTTCATCATTGAAGCTCACTAGTGTTAGAGGTGTGCGTGAGCACATCATGCAAATGAGGAACATTGTAGCTCAGTTTAAGAACCTTGAGGTTGAGATATCTGAATCCTTTCTTGTGTATTATATTCTGAACGCTCTCCCACAACAGTACGCACCCTTCAAGATCTCTTATAACACACATAAGAATAAATGGTCAATTAATGAACTCATGACCATGTGTGTACAAGAGGAAGAAAGACTGATTATGGAATTGGGAGAAAGTGCTCATTTGGCAACACAAGGAAAGAATAAGGGCTATGGCAAGCATAAGGGAAAAGGTAAAATACCTCCCCAAGCTGACATTAAGAAAGAATCCAAGTGTTTCTTCGTAGACGGAAGGGGCATATAAGGAAGGATTGTGTCAAATTTAAGGCCTGGCTCGAGAAGAAAGGTAATCCAATCTCTTGTGTTTGTTATGAATCTAATATGACTGATGTAAGTCACAACACTTGGTGGATTGATTCTGGATCTACAATCCATATTTCGAATTCCTTGCAGGGTTTTCAAAACCACCGGAAGCCAGTGGGAAGTGAACAAAGCATCTATTTAGGAAACAAGATGCGTTCGCATGTGGAAGCTATTGGGACATATAGACTAGTTCTCAATAGTGGTTTTGTTTTAGATTTGGAAAATACCTTTTATGTTCCTAGTTTTTCTAGAAACTTAATTTCAGTTTCAAGACTTGTACCTTTGGGATACTCTTTTAACTTTTCAGATTCAAACTTTTGTTTATCATTTAAATCTGAAATTTTTGGGAGTGGTATTTTGTCTGATGGTCTTTTTTTAATTAATTTACAGGACAATGCCTATTATGATGCGATGCATGTTCATGATAAAGTTGGTATGAAACGATGTGTTGTGAAAGAACATTCTTCTATGTTGTGGCATCGGAGATTGGGACATATCTCCATAGAAAGAATTAAGCGATTAGTAAATGATGGAGTACTTGGTACATTAGATTTTACTAATTGTGATACTTGTGTGGACTGCATAAAGGGAAAGCAGACTAACAAGTCAAAGAAAGGTGCCAAGAGAAGTATAGAAATATTAGAAATCATACATACGGATATTTGTAGTCTGGATATGGACTCATGTGGTCAGAAATACTTCATCTCCTTTATAGATGATTATTCACGTTATATGTATCTCTACTTGATTCATAATAAATATGAAGCATTAGATGCCTTTAAAGTATTTAAGGCGGAAGTAGAGAAACAATGCAATAAGCAAATTAAGATCGTGAGATCAGATAGAGGTGGAGAATTTTATGGTAGATACATTGAAGATGGACAAGCACCCGGTCCATTTGCAAGATTTCTTCAAGAGCATGGGATAGTTGCCCAATATACTATGCCTGGTTCTCCATACCAAAATGGCGTAGCGGAAAGAAGAAATCGGACCTTATTAGACATGGTGCGTAGTATGCTTAGTAGCTCTAAACTTCCTAGATTCTTATGGACTGAAGCACTTAAGACGGCAGTGTACATATTAAACCGAGTTCCGACCAAGGCTGTCCCAAAGACACCTTTTGAGTTATTTAAGGGTTGGAAACCGAGTTTGCATCATGTGCGCGTTTGGGGATGCCCGTCTGAAGTAAGAATTTATAATCCACAAGAAAAGAAGTTGGACCCAAGGACCATAAGTGGGTATTTCATTGGATATGCCGAAAGGTCTAAGGGATACAGGTTTTATTGTCCATCTCATACCACTAGGATCGTGGAATCAAGAAATGCTAAATTTCTTGAAAATGACTTGATCAGTGGGAGCGATCAACCTAGGGATCTTGTTCCTAAGGAAGATCATTCAGACACTCAACTTTCTACCTCAAGTTTAAGATTGGTTGTTGCTCATAATATCCCTTCAGTTCAGCCGGCTATTGAACAACCAATTGTTGATGTTCCATAACCTGCTGATATTGATCCAGTAGATCCAGTTGTTTAGCAATTACCAGAAACTGTTGAACAACCAGTTGAGCAACATGCTCCTCAAGAAAATGTTGATCCAACATTGAGAAGATCTACTAGACTAAGGAAATCGGCTATTCCTAGTGATTATATTGTGTATTTACAAGAGTCGACTACAATATTGAGCGAGAATGATCTGAAACGTTTTCACAAGCCATGGATAGTGATCAATCCAATTTGTGGTACAATGCCATGAAGGAAGAGATGAGTTCTATGGCATCTAACAAGGTCTGGGATTTGGTTGAGTTACCTGATAGTGCGAGGCTATTGGTTGTAAATGGGTCTTCAAAACTAAAAAGATTCATTGGGTAACATTGAAAGATATAAAGCTAGACTTGTTGCCAAATGATTCACTCAAAAGGAAGGAATCGATTATCGAGACTTTTCTCCCGTATCTAAGAAAGATTCTCTTCGTATTGTTTTGGCATTGGTTGCCCATTTTGATATGGAATTACATCGGATGGATGTGAAAACGGCGTTTCTCAATAGAGAACTAGAGGAGGAGGTTTACATGAAACAACCTGAAGGATTCTCTTCTAGTAAAGGTGAGCATTTGGTGTGCAAGCTTAAGAAATCTATATATGGCTTGAAACAAGCATCCCGCCAATGGTACTTAAGGTTTCATGATGTTATCTCTTCATTTGGTTTTATAGAGAATGTCATGGATCAATGTATATACCAGAAGGTTAGTGGGAGCAAAATTTGTTTCCTTGTGCTGTATGTGGATGATATACTACTTGCAACCAATGATAAGGGGTTGCTACATGAGGTGAAACAATTCCTCTCTAGGAGTTTTGACATGAAGGATATGGGTGAGGCATCTTATGTCATTGGCATTAAGATCCATAGAAATAGATCTCAAGGAATTTTAGGACTATCTCAAGAAACCTATATCAATAAGGTCCTAGAGAGATTTCGGATGAAAGATTGTTCACCAAGTATAGCACCCATTGTGAAGGGTGACAGGTTCAATTTGAACCAATGCCCGAAGAATGATCTAGAAAGGGAACAAATGTGCAACATTCCATATGCTTCTGCTGTTGGAAGCTTGATGTATGCTCAGGTTTGCACTCGACCTGACATCGCTTTTGCTGTTGGAATGTTGGGAAGATATCAGAGTAATCCAGGTTTAGACCACTAGAGAGCTGTAAAGAAAGTGTTGAGATACCTTCAAGGTACCAAAGACTATATGCTTATGTATAGACGGACTGACAACCTGGAAGTGATTGGTTATTCGGATGCGGACTTCGCGGGTTGCATTGATTCACGAAAATCAACATCTGGATACATTTTCATGTTAGCGGCGGAGCCGTGTCATGGAGAAGTGCCAAGCAGACTTTGACTGCTACTTCCACTATGGAGGCTGAGTTCGTTTCTTGTTTTGAGGCTACCTCACATGGTGTATGGTTGAAGAGTTTCATTGCTGGGCTTAGAATTGTTGATTCTATTTCTAGGCCATTAAGAATATATTGTGACAATTCAGCTGCAGTTTTTATGGCTAAAAATGCCAAAAGTGGCAGTCGAAGTAAGCATATCGACATTAAGTATTTAGCCATAAGGGAGCGTGTTAAGGAGAATAAAGTGGTCATTGAACACGTTAGCACTGAATTGATGATAGCTGATCCTTTAACTAAAGGCATGCCACCGATGAAGTATAAGGATCATGTAACTAGTATGGGAATAGGTCCCATTATGTGATTTGTCGACATATGAACAATTTTTGTTGTATGGAACTCTTATTCAGTTGTAATGTTGATTCTCAATTTTTGTATACACATTTTGTTGTTTATGAGAATAACATTTATCCTTGGTTCTGGAATAAACATGAGGTTTATTCATTAAGATATGTTGTCACATATAGGCTGATATTAAAGAAATAAGATGCATTGTGATACATGGAAGGTATTACTCACTCTTAGAGGACATGTCGCCATGATCCATGTGTTTTGTTTCTTTTCTTTAAGCATAAAGTTTTCGTGGAATTAGTTGAATGATTCGTATGATGAAAATGATGGGATCAAGTGGGAGAATGTTATTTATTTTTTTGTGATCCCACATTTATACCCAAATTTTTTCCTAAAGGTTGCGACTATTAGACATGCTTCATACCCTTTCGTGACAACCGCTCGTCTTGATGGGAGACGATATATATAAGGAACGTACGTTCATTTCTGACGGGTGATCAAGGTCTAACACAAATCTTCACATTTAGAATACACCATTAGTACGTGAGGAAATTTGGTTAGTAGAGTGCGCCCATTGCTTTCTTGATTTTTCAGGAGATTCAACGAACGTGAATGCAAACAATGGCTGGAGGTTTGTCTATAAACGATTCTGGCTTCCGCATATGAATTTTTATGTCTTACATCTTAGCCCTTCCTTTTTGTTTGCATTTGGACAAAGAAAAACATACGACCTTCCTACAATCGAGATTGAACATTGGTCGACCGACCAATCACGCCACAAAAATAAAGTACGAAGATCAAACATGAGTATCAGTAAATGGATCATTTGTATAATTTTTCCCTCAAATTTTAAGTTGTGATTTATGCATCAGCAGTGCCCCATGTTCATTTCCAGTGTTCACTTCGTACTTTTCTATCAACATTTGGACAAAAAATCTGGAATTTGTCCGGACATGTCATTAGTTAAGGGACCAAATCCCATCACAAAATAAAGTACAAGAACGAAAAATAATAGTGAATGTCCGAGGCAGAATTGGCAAAGAGCAACCAATCATCAATAGATGATTCATATAAATAATGCATGTATTGATGATCGCAATATGTTGAGATACTCATGACTCGTGGGAGTATATTGCGGTACAAAGATATTATGTCTGAAATTATAATAAAAAAGAAAAAGGTCGATGATGACTGAAAATAAATTTTTACTTTTTTATGGATATGCAACTGTTAGATATACCCATTATTTGCTCTGTGAATCACAGTCACTAGGAACATCAAGAATTAAAACCTAGATATATACCACTATTGGTAGAAGAGAGGTCTGGTTTAAGTTGTGTTAGGCAAGTCTTAATGCAATAATCAGGCTTTGCCCCTTTTCATATTAAAAAAAAATCTGGATATAGTAAGAAAAAGAGGGGGAAAGAATAGAGAACAAAACTTGGGGCTACAAATTGGTGTTCCAATATTCCTATTGAGGAGTTTCTTGTGATTAAGCAAGACAAGACACCAGGAAAATGGTATTTCTTGTGATTTGCTTTGGGCTTTTGATTTGAGGGTCTGCATTTGACACCTTTCATCTCAACTACACATAAAAACTGCATAGAGAAAAATGGATATATAGTCGGGCTTCGCTTAAGCTCAAAACCCTCTCTCTACTAAACATAAAAAGAAGATGAGAAATGATTATGTGACAGTCTTTAATGTATTATAAGAATAACAGTTTATTCAAAATCACTAAAAATCAAATCACAGATAATTATAAATTATTATAATTTTTTTTTTTTTAGAATTTATAATTTATAATAGACTGTTATTCTCATAATATCTCAAGGACTATTATTCCAGCAAAGCTCAAAGAAGATCATTGCTAAGGACTTGGGGCGACTTCCATCCCACCCATGAATCTCATTGGATCAGGCCCATCTCCTGGGAAATCTCTTACTCCCCTTCTTGCATATATTAGAAAAAGAAAGTTCTTAGTAATCAACATCTGTCTACATATGTCCTATACTTTAAGCGAAATTACCTCTCTCGCTCTTCTGGGATTGTCCGTTTAGTGTGCAGACTTTCTTGGGGGACCACAATGGGAAAATTACCCATTAACGCTCTTCATTGGGCCTGGAATTGGTTGGGTCAATAGGATATCGATCGTGCGATCATCCAAGATTGTCGGATTCAATTTAATTGAATAAATGGTTCAACTCCGATCGGCCGACATCGATCAATTCCTACAATGTCAAATCACCCATTAACCCAACCCATCCCGTGTTAATATTAATTAAGTAGCCAAATTAATTGGGTTATTGGGTACACTTTCCCATTGTGTTTCTATTTCTCCCAGGCGGGTAGTCTATACACTCAAGCAAGAAAGGAAGAGACTTGGCGAGGCAAGGTGGGAAGTTCAATGGAAAACCACAATCCAGCAGTTGGTCACGGTGGTCGGAGGTAAGCTTCGTCGACCTCAAACACGTCTTAAGCAATGTAGCCCAGCCTCCGTCAGTAAGTTGAAGGATTGCGGAGTAAATTCATCCCAAAATCTTGATATTCTTGCCGGTTTTCATCTCTGATCATGTCCATGTATTCTATTACGTCAATGCTGTTTTATTGGGAAGAAACCTGCACTCTACGCAAACTTTGATCACCCAACTTTTTTTCCATGTTCTTTTTATCGTTTAGCTATTGATCCAGGTTTTTATTTTTGCTGTTCACATTGATTGGATTCTCAGAACAGAGCATGTACCCAGGGGCTCATTTACTAGATGTAAAATGAATTGTATTTCGCATTTCCTATATCGGGGCTAGTTTTTGGGCAAGTTTTGTTGTACCACCTAGACTTTGTCTTCTATTCTCTTGCTAAATGATCCAGGTTTTTATTCTTAACGTTCGTAATGACCTGATTCTCAGAACCAGAGCATGTTGGGCTATATTCATGAGGGAGCATATTCAGTAGCGTAAATTGTACTCGTTGACATTTTTTTGTACTAATCGGTAAATTCTAGTCGGTAAATATTAATGGTATTCATTTGGTGATTGAATATATTTTTGATTCATAGCAGCGACAACCCCTCGAGTTTGAAAACCGTTGAAACGGCTGAGTTTGTCCGAGGAGAGTGAAATGCCATAATAACTATTATTTGTTTTTTAAATTCACCGTAGTCGGAAAGAATGTGAGCCGTCTCCTAGAGTTACTTGGTGGGAAAATTTCTGTACGTTGATGAAGAGACACGACTTTATATACCCTCTTGTTCTTTTGTCAACAGAAACTCATATCAAGAACAATGTATACTGAAAGTCTCTTCGCTTTTCCTCCTAAAAAGAGATAAGACCTATGATTAGCTTTGCTCTGTTTCTACCATGATAGTTTTGTGAGTTTTGGTGGTTTTGTTTTATGAATAGGCATCGTCATAGTAGGTTGGGAAAGAATTGTACGTGTTAATGAGGTATCCCCTCGTGCTCTGATGCTACATTTTGTCCAAGAGAAGAGTTTTCATTAGCTTAATTAGTCGTGGATCAATTGATGGGTTACATTCCTGCAATGCATCCATAAGTTAGACTCTTGCAATGAGTAGACTCATTAGCTATGATTTGCAGCAGAAGCTTGACATCATACTGTGAATTAAATTTCCTTTTGAACTTAAATTGGTAGTTCTTGACATGTTTCTAGGAGTATATAAGTTAAGAGGCCTGGGGACTCGCTTGATGTTTATTGTAGACTCATATTTTGATAGGTTTTGTTAAAATTGTCATCTTGTATGATGCAAAAAGAGCTCACAACTTAAGCTTTTATGAAACACTATCGACTAACAAGTAGTTTGCTAATTTTATTTCGAAGATATGGAGCAGAGCTTGGAATTCCAATTGCTGCATTATAATGACCATCTTGATTACATGGAGGGCACCTTATTTCAAGCCATCAGGGACATGTATAGCAATACAAGTCCACCCAACGTTACTAGTGCACCCGTTATGCTTGTCTACACAATGGTAAAAAACGTCCAATGGAAATTAATTTTCAAGATAGGAATGCAAGATATTGGCCCAAGGTTCCAACTCGCGTGTGCTCTCATCTTCGTTGCTCTCGGATGTGTCACGTGCAACCTGTTGATTTACATTCTACTTGGTGACATGCCTTGGTTGATTCTCATTGGCTTCGTCCTAATGTTGATTATCCCATTCGAATTCAAACTTGAGTATTAATCGGAGAATGGTGACGGTTTTCGATTTTCCTAATGTTGTTGTATGCTTCTTACGAAGTTGGGTTTGATGTGCATCTTGCCAATTCTAACTCAAACAAGAACCTTGTGTTGTACTATTATTACCTTAAACACTTTTTACATAACATTGCAAAAATAAATGATGATGAATACGATGGTACTATTTAATTAAGATTCTAATGCACTTCATTGAAATTGGAGAAGCAATTTTTTTTCCTTTGTGCAGAGAGAAACGGGGGAATTGATTCAAAAATCCAGGATATATAAACCAAAAAAAAAAATAAAGAACTGTTATGAAATACATGAATGGATAGAATACATGAATGAATATTCATTATATTCATCTTATCCAATGTACTTATTATGGTACATATGTATCAAATGTTCTAAGTACATCTCCCTATACAATGAATGTTCGTCTCCCTTATCCCGTACATGTATCATTCGATACATTGATATTAATGATAAATACATTCTTGTTCTCCTATAAATAGGAGTTTAGTTTTGATGTACAATAGACAATCACACGGAAACACGACAATGAGATACTAGAAATAAAGCTATCTCATCTTGCTACTATCTCTAGTGTTTACTTGCTTTCTCTTCTCAAATCTCTTCTCTATTATATATTCACCACGCGATATTTTACAACATGTTATCAGCACGAGGATCTACCGATTGAGTAAGTAACTTTTGCAAGCACGAAGATCTATCGACTGAGTAAGTAATTTTTGCAAGGTGGGTATTTTTATTATTGATCAACTTATACTTCATCTTCTTCTATTAATTCTTCATTTTTATTTTTCTTGGCCCGAAGCCAAACTTTTAAATCTAAAAGTATCCTTCTAGTCCTGAAGTAGCGGTGGATATTTGGAAATCCTTTTAATTAATTTAAGGATTTATTTTTGCAAGAATTATGACAAATATTGAAAAGCCCAAATTCCACATCCTGGAAGTGAGAGTGGAAAGAATTATCTATCTCGGCGCCTTGACATGGAAATGCACCTCCAAGGGCAAGGTCTCGCTAATACAATTACAGAGGATGGAACCTCAAATGAAAAGGATAAAGCAAATGCGCTGATTTTTATTCGTCGTCATTTGCATGAGAGCCTGCAAACTCAATATTTATCCGTTCGAGACTCACATATCTTGTGGACGAGGTTGAAGGATAGGTATGATCATACAAAAACCGTTATCCTCCCTCAAGCACAATATGATTGGCAAAATCTCAGACTGTAAGATTTTAAATCAGTGTCTGACTATAATTCTGCTTTATTTGATATCGTTTCTCGACTTGAGTTATGCGGTATCAGACTCACTAATGCATAATTGCTTGAGAAAACTTTCTCCACCTTTCATGCTTTGAATATTGTATTGCAACAGCAATACCGGCAACGTCAGTTTGTCACATATTCTGAATTAATTTATGTGCTTCTTACTGCCGAGCAAACTAATGAATTGCTGCTCAAAAATCATGATCTTAGACCTGCTGGCTCAAAAGCATTGCCTGAAGCACATGCTAACTTTGAGAAAAATACTGGTCATTTTAAGGGTTATAAGCGCAGGCAAGAATATAATCCTAGAAGGGATGGCAAGAAATTTAACCGCCCTAGGAAATCAAATTTTGGCCTGAATCACGGCAAAGAAAAGAAGCAAAAGAAGGTGATTAATGAAAGTATTTGTCATCGCTGTGGCATGACTGGGCACTGGTCACGTACCTGTCGTACGCCAAAACATTTTGTTGACCTATACCAGGCATTTTTAAAGCATACGGGCAAGCGTGGTGAATCTCATGTCATTGAAATCAATCCTATTGCCATAACCACTGTTGAGGCCAACAATATTTCCGTTGGTGGGACTCCTCTTGCTCCTGAAGTAGCAAATGCATCCCTAGATGTCTCTGATTTCTTTGAGAACCTCTAATTATTTTGATGAGACATCAGATTGGTGGATGATGATTTGAATTTCGAATTTTATGATTCTAACAATTTCTTTTTAGTTGTTTCGCTTTAGATATATTACTTATTATTATTCTTTCATATGGTTATGAAATGCTTATAAACATTATATAATATTTGTTTAACTCTATAACTAAAATGCAATATTGATTAATCCCGGAAGTGGTTATATGGCTAAATTGAGGGGGAGATATTATGAACTATACATTGCAGCATTAATATGCGGTGAGTTCACAAGATGCAATAATGATTAGCCCTAGAAGTGGCTATATATGCATTGTACTCTTTTTTCTTTATGTCCGGTTTTTTCCCATAGGGTTTTTCCGGCTTAAAGTTTTTAACGAGGCAATTAATGCATCCATAAAAGGGAGATATCATAACATGTGTGCTCTGCACTCTTTTTCCCTTTTGTCCGATTTTTATCCCACTGGGTTTTTCCGGCTTAAGGTTTTTAATGAGGCTGTACCATTTAATGCACATTTGTAATGAATATGATGAATATTCAAGGGGGAGTGTTATGAAATACATGAATGGATAGAATACATGAATGAATATTCATTATATTCATCTTATCCAATGTACTTATTATGGTACATTTGTATCAAATGTTCTAAGTACATCTCCCTATACAATGAACGTTTGTCTCCCTTATCCCGTACATGTATCATTCGATACATTGATATTAATGATAAGTACATTCTTATTCTCCTATAAATAGGAGTTTAGTTTTGATGTACAATAGACAAACACACATAAACACGACAGTGAGATACTAGAAATAAAGCTCTCTCATCTTGCTACTATCCCTAGTGTTTACTTGCTTTCTCTTCTCAAATCTCTTCTCTATTATATATTCACCACGCGATATTTTACAACGAGAACAAATCTTGGGGGACAATTTGGTGTTCTAGCACTCCCCATCTGTGAGTTGCCCGTGATCAAATAAGACAAGGTGCAAGCAAAAAAAATTTCTTGTGATTTGATTTGGGCTTTTGAGTGTCCTCATTTGACTCTTCTTCTTAATGGATCAAGCTCATCTCCTAGGAAATCTGTCTCCCAACCCTTTTAACACATAATTCAAAAAACAAGAAGTTCCTAGTCATGGACGTCTATTGATGTGTGTCTGTACTCAGATTAAAGCAAGATTATTGCGTCTCACTTTTCAGCTTTTTCCAAATATGTCTCAAAATACAAAAAGTCGCACATCTCCCTTTTCTAATGTGATTTCGCTTTGTTCTCAAATGGGTAAATCTTTCGTTGAAGAATTTGGGGCCGGTTACTTCCCCCTCTCACATATTGCATGCTTCCTTCATGCCAAGCTTAGTGGTTTCATTTGTGACTCGAAATTCAGGTCAAGATAGTGCCTAGAATATTGTTGAGGTTTGATATGAGGATTGGGTTATGAACTACGTCTAAATTGCAATTCGTGGATCAAAAGATTAAATAATCTCTAGCCAAAGAAAAAAAAATCCACGAGTCTCCAACTTCATTGTATAACTAAGTGGTAGCATTATCTGCATCACATCACATATTATGCTTTTCGATATATAAGATGTTCGAGATTATAACAATATAGCACAAGGTTTGTGTCTTGACTAGCATAAGCACAATGCACATAAATACCAACTTACCAAAGAGCAAACCACAATATTAGGAAAACCAAAAATGGTCACAGTTCTCTAATTCGCGACGAATGCTCATGGGTTCATCAATGAGAGGACGCGGAGAATGAAAATTGACCAAGGCATGACACGAAACGGAATGTACATCAGCAGACAACATCTGACACATCCGAGAACAATAGCAATGCAAGTGGAAGTAAGTGGGGAACCTTGGGTCCACATCCTGCCTTCCCATCTTGAGGATTAGTAATTGCCCGATGATTACGAGCACTGTGTAGATACACACAATGGTTTCAAGGTTAGTGATGGCTGGAATACCCATGATTCCGATGGCAAAAATCACAATTTTTAGCAGGATCTTCTCCGGGAAATGAATTGAATTAATTTGATCCGCATGCTTTGCTCCATGTCTAAGAAATAAAATCAGCAAACCACTTATTAGTGTACAGTCTTTTGGTAAAGCTCAAGTTTTGAGCTCCTTCTTCATCACATAAGACGGCAGTCCTTCCAAAAGCTTTCAAGAACTCTACCAATCTAGGTTCTAAAAAAAAATCGATGATGTCTGACACCAAACTTCTAGTGCATATCATAACTAACGTGTATATGCATTGCAGGCTAACCTATATAGCCCATCTAGTGATCTGAGGCTAATTCAGCTAGTGAAAAACTCTTCTTTTCGACAAACTGGAACATCAGAGTACGAGGGGATACCTCCTTTAACACCTATAAACCTTTCCTAACCTACTCTAACAACACATTCACAAAAACAAGACCACCTAGATGCACAAAACTACCAGGTAAGAAAAGCCAACTGAATATCTTCTCTTTCTTAAAAGGAAAAGCCAAGAAGGCTTTCAATTAATATGGTGTTCTCTTGACAAAAGAAAGCTGCGGAGTTCATATACAGTCGTGTCTCTTTAACTTTCCCTCTTACCCAATAACTTTAGGAGAAGGTTAACATTCTTTATAACTCTGCGGTTTTCAACAAGAAATGGCAGTTAACATGGATTTCACTTTCCTCGGACAAACTCAGCTATTTTAATGGTATCCACACTCGAGAGGAATTATTCCTGGAACGAGTCCTACTGTATTCAATTACCAAATGGATATCATGAAAATTTACCAATCCGTACTTAAAAAGGGGGTCAATAACTACAAGAAGGCATTTTGCCTGCACCAGATATGCCCGAGCGAGCCCACTCCTGCTCTTTGAGTGTCGAATCATTATGAACATCTCAATCAATAAAAGGAAAAAATGAACAGATGGAGAAATCTGGACGGTATAAATTGGTGTTCCAATCCGACTTTCCCAATCTAACACGAGAAACAGGCCATTTTTCTACAGGCAAGTGGAAGGTTCCCCTGGGCTCTTACGTGAACAGTACATCCAACGACTAAAATGCAGGTTTTTTCACCACAAAACATTATTCACGTAATGATAAATGCAGCATGACATGATCAGAGATAGAAACAGTAAAGAATATCAAGATATTGTCATGAGTTTCCTCAGAATCCTTAAACTTGCAGACGGAGCTGGGCTAACAATGCTTTTTTTATGTATTTGAGGTTGCTGAGGCTTACCTCCGAACACCAACGTGATCAGCTGGATTGTTGTTCTCCATTAACCTTCCTACTTTGCCTGATCTCCCCCTTCCTTTCTTCCTAAAAATGTGGTTTCAAGTGTATGCAGATTGCTATCTTCTGAACGAACAAAGTGCTTCAGGGGAATATGAGATCGAGTTCTCGGGGTGCGGGTTGGCTATTTGGGTTGTGCCAAGCTTTATATGGGTGCCTGCCTAGTGCCAAGAGCTTTCATATCGGGGCCAGGCCGAGCCGAGCCGAGCTGAGCCAAGCCGAGCCGAGCTTTCATACGTGGACTAAGGAAATGTCCCGACAGAAAAACGTCTGCGCTGATCTTATATATTAGCAAAATTCCCTCCGGGTTTACCTTTTTATATTTGACGTGGGCTCTCCCACGTAAGTGACGAAGGTGAAAAGGCTAAATCGTCTTTTAAAGTCTGTCTGCTTTATTTGCGCCTTGCCTTGAACATCGAGGGTCGTACGCGGAGCACCCATTTGAACCCAAGGTTACCGTGGCTATTTTTCTGTTGCTCTTTTTGTTAATATATCTAGATTTCTATACACGTGGTTTCCAATGGCAGAGGCCCCCAGAGCAGACAATATGCACTTAGAAGCACATTCAGTCATTGTAGATCCACCAAAAAGTAAGATTTATCGGTCATTAATCCTTTCTTTTTTGGATGCGGATTTTTTATTCCAAATGGTAATATCTCAACATACCTCAACCATCGATAAATGTCTTATCTACATGCATCCCTAGTGGAGAATTGGTTAAAATGCCAATGGAAGCTCCTTCAAAGCAGAGGATCTTCATCCTATTCTGTTATTTATATTGGAAAAGTCTCAACATATTTATTTGGTAAATTAGTATAGGTAAAACTCATGGCCAGAGTAATCCCTCTCCATAAGTTTTGGTACCTTTACAACTACTTACTTATATTAGAAAAAAGAATTATACTTAGGTCTTATTGTTTCATAAAAAATAAATGATTTGAAAAATAGTTTCTTAAAAACGATCGCTAGTATCACTAACAATAAAAAAACGAAAATATTTTTGTTGTCCACAAAAATATTTAGACGAAATTATTGTTGATAATAAAAATATTTTTTATTAAATAATTATATAATAAATTGAATAAGACAAGATGCAAGTGAATGGAATTTCTTGGGATTGCATTTGGCTTATCATGGTTCCCTTTTGAGACTTCATCTCTTGGACCCATAAAGTTGAACAAAGGCAGTTGGTTTAACAGCTAAGCCAAAGGATCATAAATTGGGGCGAATTCCTTCCCCTGAATCTCAATTATTTGAGCCCATTTCTCAGAAAATCTCTCTTCTCCCACTGTTTTTACATATAAAACATATGTATAATCTTAGTCATCGACTCAAACAACACATAGGGACCTTCTACCGAAACTTATACAATTCGGTGGGCGCTAGGAACTATCAACCAATACTTAACCAGGTATCCAGATCAGTGAGGGATGAAATGAATGAAAAACTGATGGCAACAGTCACATTGGAAGAGGTGGAAAAGGCGGTATTTCAGATGGGTTCTTTAAAGGCTCCGGGCCTGATGGGCTAAATGGGCTTTTTTATCAACAATCTTGGGAGAATGTTCAGCAGGATCTGTTCCAGCTAGTGCACGACTTCTATGAAACAGGTTACTTTGATCCTCTCCTAAACAGAACGCATATTTCCTTGATACCAAAAGTGAAAAACCCAGAAAATATAGGCCAATTCAGACCTATCAGTCTCTGCAATGTCAGTTACAAAGTAATCTCAAAAGTTATGGCAAACAGACTAAAGGTTTGACTTCCAGAGATCATAAAACCTGAACAGAGCGCCTTTGTTCAAGGAAGGCAAATTCAAGACAATATTTTAATAGTTCAGGAAGTTTTGCATCAATTGAGAATAGCTAGAAGGAAGAAAAAGTTCCAGGCGATACTGAAACTAGATATGCAGAAAGCCTATGACAGAATCGAATGGGACTTCTTGAGGGATTGTATGCTGAAAATGGGCTTTTGTGAGCGGTGGGTATCCCTTATCATGAAATGCGTGTCAACGGTGTCTCTAAGTGTGAAGATAAATGGGGAGCCTACTCCATATTTCACACCTTCAAGAGGTCTACGACAAGGCGACCCTCTCTCCCCATATTTATTCATCATAATGGCAAATGTGTTGACGGGGATGATGAACAAAGCCCTCGAAGATGGAAGCATTAAGGGCATAAAGCTAAACAGGTTTTGCCCTACACTATCCCATTTACTCTTTGCTGATGATGCCATCTTTTTCTTGAACGGGACTATTGTGGAATGCCAAAATCTAGCCAATATTCTGAACCAGTACTGTTTTGCATCGGGCCAAGCAATTAATTTAAACAAATCAGGGGTATGTTTCAGTAGCAATTGTCCATCTTCTCTGAAAAGAAACCTAGCACAGCAACTCGGGGTCCCAATTATAGAAAAAACAGGGAAATATCTTGGCATACCAACAGAGTGGGGTCAATCCAAAAAGGAGATGTTCGCTTGGATCCTAGCAAGAGTAAACTCGAAGTTAGAAGGATGGAAAGAAAAATTACTCTCAAAAGCAGGAAAGGAGGTTCTAATAAAAAGCGTTGTGCAAGCCCTCCCGAACTATGCAATGTCTGTTTTTAAATTGCTCATATCCATTTGCAAAGCTATAGAAAAGAGAATTGCTTCTTTTTGGTGGCAGAAAAGTGATTCGAAGAGGGGAGTGCATTGGAAGAATTGGGAAACACTGAAAACCAGAAAAGATGAGGGAGGTTTGGGGTTCAAAGATTTGAGAAACTTCAACCGAGCAATGCTCGGCAAGCAAGCTTGGCGACTAGCTAAAACACCCTCAGCGTTGTGGAGCAGAGTACTGAAAGGCATTTATTTTCCAAATGGTACTTTATGGAAGGCAAGAAAAGGGCAGCGACCATCTTGGGGATGGCAAAGTATTTTAACGGGAAGAGAAGCCATAGAATCATAGGTTAAATGGTCTGTCGGGGACGGCAAATCTATCAACATCAGAGAAGACAAATGGCTGAAATTTGGAGTCCTCGGAGGCCCTATTAACCAAAGTGAACCAGTGATGGTGGCTGAACTCATCCATGAAGATTTGCGGGTATGGAAGGATGATTTAATTCTGAATTTATTCGAAGAACAAGTAGCGAACGAGATACTTGCAACACCTATCAGCTCGAATCCGAAAGAAGACAGTTTAGTGTGGATTGGTAATAAATCAGGGACATACACTGTGAAGAGCAGGTACAACACAAACCATCCAAAGGCCACAAAAACAGAACAAAACCAAGCTACTTGCTCTTTTAAGCCGCCGAGATCCCTCTGGACAAAGATATGGGGATTAGATATTCCCCCAAAATTGAGAACTTTTCTATGGAGCCTATGTCAAGAAGCCTTACCGACAAGAGAGAACCTGCATAAAAGGAAAATGCTACCCAATCCCTATTGCACTCTCTGCGCCAAACACATGGAAACAACTGAACATCTCTTCCTTTTTTGCAAATGGACTAAAAAAATCTGGACAGACCCTCGACTCCAGATCCACATCGATCCAAGCAACATCACAAGATTTGATAAGTGGCTACTGGAAGTTTTCGAAAGGAGTGATATCTTACCTGAAAAAGAACAAATCGCTGCAGTGCTATGGAGCATATGGAAAGCACGGAATGACTCAATTTTTCGCGGCAAGACTCCACAACCGACAGCCATAGTAGATCTGGCACTAGCGCAGCAAGTAAAATTCAGCAGATGGCAGTCTAAGAAAGGCCAGAAACCCACTACTCGAGACATACCCACAAGCTGGAAACCACCCGAACAGAAGAAGATGAAGCTGAATATCGACGCCTCGTGGTCCCCTTTCTCAGGATCGGCCGCTGGGATACTGCGCGACTCGTCGGGGATGGTGGCCAACGGCTTTGCAGAGCAGATCCGGGCGCTTTCCCCCCAACACGCAGAAGCCCTAGCTCTGTTACAGGGGTTGAGTTTCGTGAGTAGAAGTGCAGCTTCGCACGTGGAACAGAGCTTCGGCCAAAGCAGAGGGTAGATTGTTGAAAGTGACAGTTCCAACACCGTGGAAGTTGTCATGGGCTGGGCCGAACCATCTTGGGACACAAAAGATACTATCGAACTGTGCAAAGAAGAGCTTCACTTCCTTCAATCTGTTAGAGGCGTTGAAGTCACAGTAGAGAAATGTCTTCGTGAAGCAAACCGAGCTGCCGATTGGCTTGCAAACTCCCACCGATCCAACAATCTACCTCCAAATTGGGTGAATTATCCTCCTCTTTACCTTATGGAAATTCTCTGTTCAGAATTTTACCCATCGTCGACTTGTAAGGCTCGTTTAGTATCATGAATGAATGCAAATCCGTTTTTCGACCAAAAAAAAAAAAAAAAAAAAAAAACAAAACATCTAATGTGATTCTTTCTCAAATTCTCTTAATTGACGGCCTTATACCATGAAAAGACAAAAATGCACCCCCAGCGATGGAGGTGGAAGAAAGTTTGATTCATCACACCTTCTTCCTTCTTCTCTGCTTCTACCCAATCAAAACCTGAGATGAGGAATTTGGTTTTTCCAACATAAAATATAATTGAACGCTATAAAATGAGAGAGAGATTCATTCAATGGATAAATAGAACTTCAAAAGAAGTGTCAATTTCAGTTACGTTGCTAATTAAATTTTGTTCATCCAATCTCACTTTGGTACACAATTAACTTGACAATTTAATTACGTTACGGAAATAATGCAATCTCATACTAACAAAATCCCTAAAATTTGAGAAAGAACATATTAAGAAAGGATCTAGGAAATGCTCTAATTCCCAATTTCCAATCTAAAAGCCAATAATTTCCCATGCCCGAACATAGAGTCTTCAGTTAAAGTATCAATATATAGTCATATTTTGGAAAATAATTGTTGATTTTTTAAATATGAAATCATTTTCTTGAATTTAAATATTAATTTTTCATTGGTTAAGAAAAATTTTCTATTGACTCATTTTCCTTAGTAATCCAAAAGCTGGAAATAAGGAAAGTATTATTTTAGAAAATAAATTTCACGAAACAAATAGAACATGATGTCGTGAAACATTCCAAATATGCATAGAAAAAGAGGATGCAAATCCTCTATCGCAAATGGTGTTTCCATTGATATCTCAATCAATTCTTAACAATGATGCATGTAAATGACGCATGCATCAGCAATTTTACATACATCAACGATTGAGATATATTGAGATGCTTATAATCCGCGGGAGTGTTTTGTGGAATAAAGAATTCACACCCAATTGCGAGTCAGCATTTCTCTCTCTTTGCGAAATGGGAAAAAGAATCAACGTTGCCTCAGACATTCGATTGGGCGAATGGACGAAGCAAGAGAGACAGAGGGGTTTTACTTATTGAGGATTGGGCGTGCGAAATACGGTGGACTCTAGGAGGGTGATGTGGAAGGTTGTAGACGAGTCCAAGGTTGAGTGGCTCGCCAACCCAGCAAGTGGGAAGGGGGAGCTTGGGAGGATGGGTGATGTAAACACTTACATCAGCTAAACTGGCCATTTCTCAAAGGTCGGCTCAGCTCGCCGCTTGGAGATCATGGAGCGGCTGTGATGTGGTAAAATAGGAGGAAAATGGGAAGTGACGAATC
Organism: Eucalyptus albens; assembly: GCA_014182695.1. NCBI lineage: Eukaryota > Viridiplantae > Streptophyta > Magnoliopsida > Myrtales > Myrtaceae > Eucalyptus > Eucalyptus albens. The sequence goes on from CM024653.1 coordinate 53,267,306, forward strand.
GGGTGAGGTAGGTTATGGAATTGGAGCTTTTAAATCAAAGGGGTGCATCCGCGAAGTTGGGGGGAGACGAATGTCTCTCCTCTTAACTTTAAATTTTCCCCGTAGATTTTTGTTCTGGTTCCTGGAGAAAATTGTTTTAATGAAATTATAACATCTTTGTATTTATAGAGATAGACTATGAGCTTTAACCTAGTGGGCCATAAGTTGTGGGCCTTTGCATCTCGATTCGAGAGAAGTGAGCCAATTTAATTAGGCCCGATGTACATATAAGTGATTGGATCACGGATTGTTCATAGTACTTGGGCCCATGTAAAAGCTGATACCTACGATAGTGTCCAACGGGCACAGTTGCAATTGCATGGGCTTTTGCTTATTTTATCTTCTTTTTTTCTTTTTTTTTTCCAAATGTCTGGTTTGCACCTAAACAATTTCCTAATGGTACAGATGGCGTCTTTGTGCAAAAGTTGTGCCTTCTTTTTTCTGCTTCGGCAAATCGCTGGATGACGCATGGTCAAAATTTGCTGCTGTTGGATATTATATGGCTAAAGTCCCTCTTATGTTTGTTTTAACTCGTCTTCTTGCTTCTCTTTTGTCCTCTCTTGGAGAAATTGCCCCATCAAATGAGCCAACTTCAATCGTCTGACTGTTCTATGGTAAGATTCTAACCCATATGCAATATTAGGGCCACGCTGGTGCTGTCATTTCTGTGTGAAAGTACCCTTAAGGATGGTCTCTTCATCGGTGGAGTGTCGATCAACATGAAAAACACCATAATTAGTTGTGGGAGAGAGTGCTTCCCATCAAATCATTTCAAACATTGTTTGTTTTTCAACATGTCCAAAAGACTCTTCATTTTTTAATTTCGGCAATTCAATCATAAATCTTTCAAATTATGTTAATTCAGTTCTAAAATTTTGACAAATTACCAAATTAGGCCTAAAGCTTTTAACAAATTGCCAAATTAATTTTTCCGACTAATTTTGGCTGGATATTACTAAAATAATAGCCTAGTTAGTGCCTCTTGTTATATGTGACACGGTCAGTTATGATGTAGATAATTTTAAATTTTAAAAAATCCATTTTTTATTGTCTTCAATCTTTTATTATCTTCTCTCTTTTTACACAAGGCTAGTGGCCCTACCAAAGACCTCTGCTGGCCGTTAAGCAAGAGTTGACGGCCCTCATTGGGCCTTGGGTGAGGGCTTGCAATGTGCTTTCCATCCACAGCAAGGGCTTTGCGGCCCACTAGCTTTATGTAAAGAGAGGGGAAAAAAAGAAATGAAAAAAAAATCAATAAAGATTAATAATAATAAAAAATTGAAATTAAAAAAATAATAATAATTTCATGTTAATATTAATTGCGTCACGTAAAATGATTGTCGCGACGAGCTGCCAAATACTAGTTTGTTAAAATCATTTGAAAAATTATTATTAAATTAACACAATCAAAAGGTTTATGACTGAATTAGTAGGTTGTTATAAGATTTATGACTAAATTGGTAAAATTAAAAGATTTAGAATTGAATTAGTTGTATAATAGGATTAGGATAATTTGAACAATTTTCCCTTCATGATGGCTGAGCAAGAAAAAAAATGTTAAGTGAGCTATGCTTTGACTATAAATGGACTTGGAGAAAAATGGGTCTGGCGTTTCGATCTGCTAGGATTGACTGTTGGCAGTTCAACTTGCATCTCGGGCCCCGAAATATTCATGCCGCCACCAAGAGTCCATTGTTTCCAGAAAATGGGAGGGTTGCAATCAATTACTCTGTGTCAGTAAAGGAACCAACTACAGTCACATAAATACTCGCCCCACAGTGGATGAGATAGTTCGCGCCTAACCCCTCAACCGGTAGGAAAGAGGTTCGAAACTTCTCGCCCCCATTGCGTGACTCACCTACAGCCAATCGAAGGTGGGTCCCTGCAGGTCGTCCTGGGTTTACATCGCCAACTGTCGGTTGTACGGTGGCTCCTGGGTCATCAAAAAAAAAAAAAAAAAAAAAAAAACTACAGTCACATAAATCGATTTGTAGTACGTAAAGTTTACATGCCCTGAGAGGGTCCCTAAAGCGCAAATTGATTGTGGTTTGGATCGTCTAGAAGCCCTCTTGTCGTACGTGACTTTTCCATCTTGTGCTCTTGCATTCGACATATTTGAATATTGTTGGTGGCGTTCTGTTATCTCTTTGGTTTTAAATTGTTTACACCTTGCTGTTGCATATTCCCATGTTTCTTATCCAAAGAAGGTTCAGCTGCGTCGGTTTTCCGAAACCTATTACAAGAATGGATGATTTAAATTATAAGGAATCTCATTGTAAGACGATTGCTTAGTCAGTTGCATATTCTTTTGCATCGTTTCCCAATTTTGAATTGCACCACAGAGGATTGGAAACATCATCATCATATATACCCATACCAATTTGACAACATTCTCTGTCATTCTTATATATACTGTGGTAAAAATTGTCCGGCAAAATTAATCTTGAAGATAAAATTTGGACCTAGGGTTACAACTATTTTTTGGTGGCGATGATTTTTTTTAATAATATCTAGAGAGATTTATATAAATATTTACTTACAAATTATCACATTAGTGTAACTCAAAATAGTACGAGGCTGCGCATGATAAAATTTCTGAAACAGAAATTGATTTCTTCCAGAAATCAATTTCTCAATTTCTATTCCCCAACCAAGTTTGAGCAAAGAAACCCGTTTGATAACGACTCAAAATTTCTATTTTGAAACAGAAATCTGTTTGATAACAGAAAAAAAAAATTCTATTTCTATGAATCATGTTGTCCCCATCCTTTTACCTCACTCTTCTTGGTGCTTATGATGGTAATTTAATTTGATAAAAGTTGATAAATCACTTTAATTTATATTGGTAATTCGATAGAGTAGTTAGGAACTTCAAAACATTAGCAATTTATGTAAATAAAAGCTAGTAATTAGTATAAAAAATGCTAATATGCAAACTATAAAAGATTTGGCATTTTCAAATGCTAATATGCAAATAGTGAATGTATTTATTCTCCTCATTCAAGATTCGGGTTTAAGTCACTACACTTTTTGCATTCTTTTGAGACCACAAAGTGATTTTATGTTAGGTACTAGTTGACATGGAGGGAGGCGCAATTTGTGAGCGATTTGAAATTAATAAAATGAAAGTTGTGCTAGAAATAGAAATTGATTAGATAACAATATAGGAAATCCTCAAATACAAAATAATAGTCGAAATAATATTAATACATTACAAAAGTTGAAAATACAATTTCATGGAATTTCCGGCATATTATTCCCTTGCCATTTTATTGGCAATGGTTTTCCTAAGCATATTTATTTGGTTTCCCTCATCGGTCAACTGAATGTTTGCAAGCTCATCCTGCGTAGGTTCAGCCACGTACATCGAATCTCCATATAAGGAAAAGTTTTTATCCATCTTGTCTTGATCGCGGATGTAATTATGGATGGCACAACATGCAATTACGATATGTGCTTGCTTTCGAAGTGCAAATGAGGGCATGTGCCTCAAAATGAAAAAACGATTCTTCAATGCCCCAAATGATCTTTCAATGACATTCCTTAAAGAAGAAAGCCTATAGCAATAATATCATCATAATTGCAACTTAAAAACATAAATAAACAAAGTTTCAAATACATAAGTCATGAAATGAAATACATAAGTCATGCATGTTTCTTAAACAAAGTCTCAAAAAAAAAAAAAAATCTATTTCTATTTCAGAAACAGAGAAGTTACAATTTCTAGCTTCTGATTTCTTCCCCAAAACAATTTTTGAAATCGAAATCTGTTTCAGAAATAGAGAAATCAATTTGCGTTACCAAACGGATTTCTGTTCCAAACCTGTTCCGGGGAACAGAGAAACAGAGAAATCAAGAAACATAAATTTTATCATGCGCAGCCTGAGTATTCTGAATTGAAAGAGAAAGCTAGTCGCGGACTTGCGAGTTTACTATTAATGAATAGACTAATGTTTTAGATCAAATGAAAAATTAGCAATGATCATTGAGATGACGAAAGCATAAAATTATTGGAACATATATCCAAGAAAAATTACAAAAAATGAACCCACCCCACTGTGGGCGCATTGGCTTGGGCAGATTTCCCCCATCCTACTTGGGGGGTTCAATTCTCTGCGTGCGCAATTGCGCGACTTAAGTACGGCGCCATGGGAGGTGGGTCCATGCCCTAGCGTTGCCTCGGGTTTGCGTCGCTTGCTACTGGCTGCATGTCGGTTCCCAGGTCATCAAAATAAAATTACAAAAACAACCTTTGTATTATTGCCACTATTAATTTTGGTCATCATACTTTATCTTGTGATAGATAGGGTCCATACAATATTCGCCAATTATCATTTTAGGAAAAATTTCAATGGCCGACAAAGGGAATATGCTAACGAAGGTATGCAAGCGGCTTTAATACGAAATGAAAAAATAATTATGCAAAAGATATTACAAAATGTTCCCCATATTACTGTCGATGCTTAATTTTGGTTCTCGTACTTCATCTTACGACTAATTAGTCCTTACCCGACTTCTGATCCCAATTTTTGATATATCCTTCCAAATGCAGGCAGAAATTGGTCAATAAGGGCCCAATGAATATGCTAGTTGACACAATTTAAAGAAGTTATCAAAGACGCAAAACTCACTCGTGTGATTCTAATATGATTATTCTTTAAGTATCATGGCTTTTACTAACACTCATGACTATTGCCCATTTATTCTGGAATTAACATTTTACGGAAGACAATTTGGCCTAGTGTTGTAACTCTTCTCCTAGTCCAAATGGACTAAATTCTCGAAAGTAATACTTAAGGGTGATCATTTAGTGACAATTGCTCCCCTCGGCATCGTCACACACAGAAAGAGAGAGCGCAGAGCCCCAGCCCGACCTCTATCCCTTTCGATCGAACCATCTTGACCTGTAAGCCCGCATCCACGCCTAGGACGGGTAAAGCCCAGCAAAGCAGCAGGGTGCCAGGGAGCACTGAGCAATGGGGGAGATGAGGGCGACTTTGCCCATGGGTTAGGACCACACCACAGGCTGAAGTCCTTCCACGGCAGTAGAAGGGCACGGCAACGTCCTCATTGTTGGACCGGAACAAGAAGGGAATTCTTAAGACATTAAACAGTGTTACCAGGTCAAGGCTTTCTCAGGAGAAAGTCACGTATCATTTTTTCATTATTCGTGTCATTGGATTTTGGCATCAAATAAATATAATGTGCATTACAACGACCAATTGTTACTTATAATACTATGAACTACTTATGTGATATGCACTTTATACGGACATATATTGTAAACACACCTTCACATGTATCAATTTATATGTTGGACATGTGCTTATTAATAAACACATTTTGACATGTGTTTTTTATTCTTTTTTTTTTTAATCAGTGTCACCAATTTTGGCATAATGTTATTGGGCATAGTAAGAATACTTGTTAAATCAGACATACGAAATGTGGCTGAAAGTTTAAACATCAAATCATGCTGAAAAAGACCTATAATAGAAATTTTTGGTACTCACACAATAGAAAAATCAGAAAAGAACCCACCCCGTTGTGGACGCTTTGGTTCGAGAGTTCCCTCCTCTTCCGGTTGGGGGGAGGTTTGAGTCACCGCGGTCGCATTTCCACAACTTAAGTGCAACATCACGGGAGGTGGGTCCCCGCGCTAGCGTCGCCCCTGGTTTACGTCGCTAGTTACCGGTTGAACGGTAGTTCCCGAGTCATTAAAAAAAAAAATCAGAAAAGAAGAGTTTGTATACATTTATGGGGCATTTGGTAACGATTCTACTTCCGAGAACAAGTTCTAATCAAAAATGATTATTTTTTATTCTATTTCTAGGAACAATTTCTAAGCATTTTAAGCCGTTTGGTAACTGTTCAAAATTTCTGATTCTGGAATAAAATTGTGTTTGGTACCGTGCTCATTGATTTTGTTCCAAATCAATTTCTTTTAATTTTAAAATAGTTTTTTTCTTCTTTTTTTTTCCTTTCTCTCCTATTTTTCTTCTTCTTCAAGTGGCCGGTCGCCGAACCGACGACCGACCAGGACGAGGGTCGACGACCTCACCGGAGCATCGCCAACCCTCATCTGCTAAGCCTTGCCGGCAGCTAGGTGAGCTCGCTAAACCTCGCCCTGGCCTGGCGAGCCTTTAGCAAGCTCACCGAACTGGTTGCTCACAACCGGTGGCGAGGCGGCAGATGGCGACGGATAGTGGTGGACAGTGGCGGATGGCGGCGGATAGCAACCGTGGGATGGCGGTCGATGAAGAAAAAGAAAAGAGAAGAATAAGAAGAAGAGAAAAGGGAAGAAAAAGAGTTAGTTTTGATTATGAGATTTGTTTTTGAAACAAGAATCAACTTTTTTTTTATTATTCTTGATTCTATTTCAAATATACTTCCAAGAACAAAAAAAAAAAAAAAAAATAGAAACTTGTTTCCGGGAACAAAAATTTTACCAATCGTGATTCTGTTTCAAAATTACTTATGGGAACAAAAAATCATAATCGGGTACTTGTTTAGATGGTTACCAAACAGCCCCTTAGATTCATCACAATTTCAATTTTTTTTTTTAGAAGTATATGGATTTCTTTATTCTATGTTATATTTTCAATTGATATTTTCTTCAAATTTTAATGGCTTAGTGAAAACTAAATGTCATATCTTCCTATCCATATTTAAATTCTATTTGAATTGTAAGATTGAGAATAAATGTTGTTGAACAATAAAATAACAAATTAAAGCTAATGAACTTCTCTCTTATCTGATTTTTTTAAATCAATTTCAAATTATGTGGATTTCATCTAATCTCATTTTCATCGTTTATTTTCTTATAAATGTATCTATTTTGATGCGTCTTAAGTGGGGGCCATGGTGGTGGAGTCCTGTGCTTAGTCTCTCCCGAAGTATAGGGACCCGGCCCTTCGGTGCTATCCGAACACGAGGGGCCCGTGGTGGAGTCTTCGGTTATAAAAAAAAAAGTATCTATTTTGACATACACATGCTATATTTAGATAAGTGGATTTCCAAAGTCACACAAATCCTCTTCAAAGTATGGACGGATGTGGATACAAATTATGTACTCTCTATTTGATAGATGATTAAACTGCGAAGACTTGCTAATTTACACACGTTTTGAGTTTGGGACGTGCTTGATCTGTGGTGTTGGAACTTGGGGACTCTCCCTTTTCACTCCTTCCATCACCAGTCTTAAAGCAAAGACACTAGTGAGAAGCGGCCAACTAATTGAAGTCTTTTAAGTTCTGCAATTTATCAAGATCTTTCCACATTTTCACAATGCAACGATCCATTCAAAAGCAAGATTTCTGAGATTATCAGTCAAACGCAGCTTTCGTTTTACAAAATCATTTATCAAGTCGGTCATATGCAAAAGAAAAAAAAAGTCCACATGAAAGCTTCGCAGTCCGGAGTAAACTACGTATGCAGAGGGATTAAGAATTGCCCGAATTCAGCCGGAGGAGGATCGAGAGCAATGCAGCGGCACCAGGTGAGAGAAGCGACATGGCGTGAACGTGGATTATGGATTTTATATGGGTCGGAGCTTAAATCCGAGTCCTCTATGACCCGCAACAGATCCGATCGTCGATGCAGCGGGCCGGTCCAGGCTCAAAAGCCCCTGCTTCATGGGAACGTTAAGAACAATTAGGCCCATACTAGAGAAATTATATTTATGGCACATGCTAATTTAATCGATTATCCATGGAGTGAGTGCCGGTTAATTACTACTGCATACAAACAACTTTAACGAGGATTTAAACTTTTATAATAAAAATCTTTAAGTAATGCTTATGTCTGTTTTTCAGATTTGTCATAGTGACATACTATGATAAAATGGACAAAATTGTAATTTAAAAATAGTTAAGATATAATCCTCTAATTATCTTACTTACTAGCATCGAATTTAATATTACAATAATTTAAATTTTTTTCCTATATCAACTTTTATTTTTATTTTTATATCTAACTCTCTCCACACATTTAAATATATTCTTCACATGCATGTGCAGACTCTTTTTATTATAGGGGAATAAAGCAATTTTTTACATGAATCTGTTTGATTCCTCATTTGTTATCATGTAATGCAATAAAGTACATAAAAATGCAGAAATGACCATCATTGTTGTTGGGCCATGGACCATGGATGAGTAACTAGTGACATTGCGAGTGATGAATGAATGAAATTATCAAATAATTTTGTTAAACCAATCTCCAAAGCACAACGGTAGTGATGATAATTATATGAGGAAGAAGCTATAAATGCTATCAAACTAACAACGCGTGAATCCGAAATGAAAAAAAAAAATACTAAATGAGGGTGTGCGATTCTTTTTTATATACTCTCATTTTCCCTATTCTCTCTGGCCCAAAGGAAAAATTTGCCCTGTTTCTCTAATTCACCATTTCTTAGTTCTGTTTACCATAATGCAATTCCATGAGCTTTATCTTACCAATGCAACTCGATCCAAAGTGGAAGTGATGGACCTAAATGCACTTATAATTTAAAGGAAAACAGGCACTCTAGCAAAAGGATTAAAGCTGCCTTATAGGGAAGGGGCTGGTGGAAACTTTCCAAGATGTGCTTAAACTAGCTCAAAATACTCTTAGATGGAGAGGCTTTTGCACCAAAACAAATTCTAATCATCATAATAATTTATTCTACTATGTTATGCAAAGGGTGTTCAAGGTAATAATACAACATGAGTTTCACATTCGACCCAACATTAGAAGGTTACCAAGGAAATCAAATACATGTAAACCATACAAACTATCGCCCCAATTAATCCTCAGTTGGCGATGAACACAAATGTGGCTACCAACATTAGAACACAGGCAACAAAAATCGGCCAAGGCAGGTCACCAAGTAGAACGCACATGAGGAGACCACATGTGACACATTGAAGAGTAATAGCTATCATAGCAAAGGCAAGTCGAAAACTTGGGTCAATATCTTGCCTTCCCATCTTTAAGATTAATTTGTGCCGAATGATTTTGATTGCTTCACAGATAAGCATAATGCTTGGTGCACTGGAAATGTTGGCCGGACCTATAGAGGTATGTCTATTCCTGATGAGTTGACGCAAAGCATTCTCGAGGGAATCAAGATCTTCGTTAACTTGAGCCACATGATCTAACACATTCCTTGGAATAAAAATAAGCAAATAGCTTGTTAGACAATTGTCTTTCACAAAAGCTCAAGCAATAAGAATCAAGAATAAGCAAATCAATAGATTAACAAATGAACATATGAGCAACCCGTACTGTAGTTTTAGAATGAAACGATAAGAAGTATGGATTCACCTAGTTTACATCGAGTACAAATTGTTTCCTAAAGAAACAGCATACACGCAAAAAAATGATAAGAGATAGGAAGTTCTTTTCCATGAAAGGAAATGAAGACAGCACTCGTAGTCCTCCACACTCACCTTCTTTCTAGCCTCCCGAAATTAAATTAAGACACGATAGTTAATATAAATTCCACTTTCTTCAGACAAACTCACCTGCTGTTTTTATGGTATGCATATTTGAGAGGGAATAATCCTGGTGTCATTCCTACCGTATTCAATTACCGAATGGATATCACTAAAATTTACCCATTTGCACAGAAAAAAGGGTTGATAACTACAGGAGGCATTCGTACTTTTCTGACAGATTTACACCAAGTATACCCTGATATGAGCACGAGCCAACATGCTCTGTTGCTGGGGTCTAGTCACATGAACAGCGAGAACAATAACTTGGATCAATTAGCAAGATAAAAGAAGACAAAATCCGGGTGCTACGACATAACTAACGTAATCCAGGAAATGCGAGAAATGGGCCATTTTACATCCCCACCAGATATGGCTTTAAGTACATGCTCTGTTCTGAGAAGAGCCCATTTCTGCTCTTTGAGAGTCATGAACGTCAAGAACAAAAAGCTGTCTCAAGCCTCAATCAACAAAAAGAAATAAAATAGAGGAAAAAAATCTGGATGTACAAAGTGGTGTTGTGATCCAATTCTCACAATCTAAGGCAAAGAACAAGCCATTTCTACTAACAAGTGAAGGCATCGACAAGTTCACCTGATTTACTTAGAGTGCCGGTTCCTTAAACAGCATTCATGCGTAATGGAATATACACAGCGAACATGATCAAAGATAAGTACAGAAAAGGATATCAAGATTTTGGCATTAGTTTACTTGCAATCCTCCAAGGCTGGGCTGGTTAAGATATGTTTGAGGTGGACGAAGCTTACCTCCAACCACCGTGATCAGCTGGATTGTCGTTCGCCATTAACCTTCCAAATTTGCCTCGTTAATCTCTTCCTTGCTTGGCTGAAAATGAGAACACGGTGGGGCTGTCGCAGACCTTGACTATGAAAAATTCCCTGGAGTAAGCTTTTCTTATTAAAAAACTCAGGAAATCTGGCTTTTTTTGAGTGGAGAGCTGACTCGACATTTCCTGAGTTTTTTTAATAAGTGCCGTAGTTAGCAATAGAAGACGTCATATCAGTTCGATTTCCTGAGTTTTTTTTTATAAGAAAAGCTCACCCATTCCTGGAGATGTTCTAATGGGCGAGCTTTTCTAAAATGAGCCCACCTTAATCTGTTTGAAGCATGGACTGAGATTATAGTTTTATGGGCCGTTAACTGATCTGGGCCATGTGAGATGGGTTGGTTTAGAAGGTCTAGTTAGTTACCCCTCTTACCAAAGAATCCGAATTGCTCTCTCTATAGTTTTTTTTTTTTTTTTTTTTATTAATTGAATTGCTTATCATTTATCTATTTTATTTTTTTTTTTGTCTTTTTTGTTATTATACAACTATCCCTCTTTAAAAATTAGCTCAATAATTAAAGTGATAACTAGATTTTATCGACTGGCGATGAAATGAGAATGTAAATGGACTTAACTTAAAAAATAATAATAATTTAGAAACATTAACTGTGAACACTTGTCTCGCACCTTGATATCGCTTGATGCACTTTTGAGCAGCTCACCATGATGATTAGTCATTTTTTATTTGATTTGATTTTTTTGTTTGTTTTGTTTTGTTTATTATCGGGGAGTTTGATGATGATGGAATAGGTTTTTCATATAAATATGAAAGGCTCACTCCATGGACCTCTTATGGAGATGGAATAGATTTTTCATATAAATATGAAAAGCTCACTCCATGGACATCCAACATGTGGTTTTCCATATTTATGCCATGGATGTAGAAATACGCACATCATGTGATACCTATGCTATAGAAGTGAGGTTATAGGAAATGAATTATGAGGATATGATTTTCCTGATAAAACAAAAGAAGATAGAACTCTTAATTATTAAAAACTTAATCGAATCATATCTATTGACGTTGTCCGCAGTAGAGTTTTAACCTTGGAGGTCAATGGTGTGAGTATTCTAACCCGTTCGCCATGGTGTATGTTTGTTCTTTTTTCCTTTTTTTGGCTTAGTTGTTGTACATTCTTGTTAGAAAGTTTAATTTGTTTTTCCTATCTCCTGTACTCGTTCCGCTCCTGCCTTCCTTCTTTGGGGACAAAAATCAACGAGGAAGGAAACCGTAACTTTTCATTTTCTAATTTGGTCGCCATCACATATGTTTTTAAAGCAACCAAATCGAGAGAGAGGGGGAAGCGAAGTGTCCAAGAAAGTGGAGTTCGCCCTTAGCGGCAGCGCCTTGAAGACCTTGGCTCGCTCCATCGCCTGCCTCTCCCGCGTCGGCAACGACCTCGCCATCCAAGCTTCTCCTTCCCACGTGATTCAACTGAAATCCACGTCGAGTGAAATAGCTACAGCATTTGCTTATTCGTGCGCCCTGCTAAGCGATGCTTAGCAATTTAGACGCTATGATGCCGTGTTAGGTATAGGCTCGTTTCGCTCGAAACAGAGTCCGATTGAGAAATTCTGGGAGTCCTTCCACCGATTGCCGAGTGCATGGAGCTTTCGGCGGTGGATTTGAGGCAAAAATTTGTTAACTTGGGGTGCGATTGGTCCTGTGGACGATGGTTAGAACTTGACTGCGCAAATCTGATGTCCACTGAAAGAAAATAATACTGCCGATGGGGTGATTTAAATTCACTGCTATAGACAGGAGCACTATCAGTATTAGGGGTACTCACGGACAATGTTTAATGGTGAAACCATAGGAAAAAACCCCAATGGATAACCTTCTATGGGTGCTGCTATTCTGTCTTGGTATTCCTGGTCTGTCTAGTTACTTTTATGGTGTTGTATGGAGTTCTGCGACACTCAATAACTGAAAGCATGAAGTTTTGAAACTGACATTGTCACAGAGAGAAAATGACTGCAGAATGCTGTCATGAGCATTACTAAGTCATGTCGTATGAGTCCACCGGGAATAGCTTCTCTAATTTCTCATCATGCAAAAGCAATGTGAACTCTGTCTTACAGATTTTGCAGTGCACCAATATGACCTATAAAGCCAATGGGTTCGGAATAAAGAAATGGGGGCAACTTATTGAATATTAGATTCCATGTATACGACTTTTACTTCTTTTTGTTGGCCACTTACCATTTTAAGTCTTGTGACTCAATTATGCTAACTTCATATCATTCAGTATGTTTTCTAACTGCAAAAGAATCGGAGGCTGGCGCCTGTCAAACCTGCATTAATTTGATAAGAAGCTGTACCATGCAGAAATACTTGTTTATCTCACCTCGCCAACTGTGAGTTTTTGTTCATGCATAAGTGATGAGGTTTAAACCTAGTTTTTGTTATATGTATGTAGGCATTAAGAAAAACATACTGGATAGGAGATGATGCCCCCCAAAATATCGTAGGGAGGCCTCATCATCTGACCTTGCTTGCAAATTTTCGTTCATCCTTCAGGGAATTACTCTCATAGCAACTGAATGCAGCTCCATACCTTCTGATGCTGCAAGTGAATTTGGTGGGAAAGCCATTGAGTTTTGAAGCTAGATTGGTCCTACTAAAGGTAGACTCTAGTTTTACTCTTTTCAATTGAATATGGAGAAGATTATCTGGTTCAGACTCTGGTTGCAGGGAACGACTCTTTGTTGCACTCTCGGCTGTGAATACATCCCGTGGAAGAGTTCGGCAGTATGCTCATCGCGGCAACCCAGTAGACGTGACTTTTGCTGTCAAAGAGTTGAAGGTATTTGACCTTATTTGTTATTGATTATATCAAGACATCTGGGTCATAAATGCAGCTCAAATTTCTTGAATATGACTTCACTTTCAAACTTATCTCCATTTCCAAAAAGTGAGTCCACCTAATTGCAGTAGTGACATTGGAGTCACATTCAGGACCATCTATTATGTTGAAGTTTTTCCTTGTGTCTTCCAGTGAAGACGATAATATTTAACATTTGTTCATCTCATGGAAATCCAGGCATTCTGTGAGTGATGTGAAGTTGACATTCATTTCTGCTTTTAGAAGGCCGGCAAGTAAGTAAATTCTAAATGCTCTTTTGTATCTTATCTTCTATCCTTTTTTTTTCCCATGCTTCACTTCAATTTTGTTTATGCAAGTAGCTCAGATGCAATAAGTAGATTTCGGCAATCAGTGCATAACTGGTTTTATTAGATGAAAAATTGTTAGTTATCTGCTCAGAGACCTAAAACATCCTCATGCATAGCTTCACAATCACAATAGTAAAGGCCCATGGCAATGTTAAATTTGGGCTGAATATGAAAAAACGAGACATTATCATTGAAAATTTGATTGATAAACATAGTGCACCTTCGAATTAAGTCTAGATAATAATAGCTCAAGGAGGTTTAAGTTTGGATTATAAATTATGTTTTTCTTTTTTTCTTTCCTTTTAACAAAGAAAAATGCAGGTTCATGTATAAAGTGCACTTTCTTGCTCACCCATCGAGCTTACCTTTACTCACTTGATCATGACATAAGCAACCAAATATTCTAAGAATCAAGATAATCACTAACGATACCTGACTAGAGTTCCATAGGTCTGGCATCTAATCGTGGTTGTTGGAGATCTATTCACTAGGTAACTTGTCGTGCTAAGCACATCTGTCAAGAACTTCGTAGTTAAACTAGCATTAGATATCATTTATAGATCATCTCTACTAATGTTCCGCCAATCAACTCTACAATATGTTATAGTTCACCAACACTAGCGTGGTGTCTCACCATGCCGTTCCCCTTTTAGGTATTTAACAATTTTGAGCAAAACTCAATGCTACTATTAAACACAAAGTTGGCAAAGAAAGAAAATAATGGCTGAGGACTTAGAGCAACTTCCTTTCCTTGAATCTCAATGGATTAGGCCCATCTCCGAGGATATCTCTGACTCCCACCCTTTTTACTAATGAAAAAAAGACAATAATTCTTAGAAATTGACTTCTATCTCTACCTAAGTTTACTCATACACTGAGTATTCCCTGACATGAGCACGAGCCAACGTGCTCTGTTCTTGGAGTCTAGTCAGTATGAACAGCGAGAACAAAAACCAGGATCAATTGGGAAAATAAAAGACAAAATCTGGGTGGTACGACACCCTAATCCAGGAAAGGCGAGAAACAACCCTTTTTGCGTCCACCAGATATGCCCCTAGGTACAGTTCTGAGGAGAGCCCATTTCTACTCCTTGAGAGTCGAGTCATTATGAACATCTCAATAAAAAATTGTGTATTGTTGTTAGAAATTTTAATTTTTTTTTCTTGTTATTTGACCTTTGCCCCCACCAAAAAAATAAATTATTTTTACTATCCATACCTCAAATATCTTTTTGAAATTAAACTTGCAGTTATGGATGCGTTCACGAGAGTATATGGAGATATAAGAAAATTCATGATGTTTAAGTTAGACTCATATCTCGATAACTTTAGTTAGACTCATATCTCGATAACTTTAGCTATTAGGAAAATTGTTGTCTTTTATGATGCCTAAAGAAGTTCGAATCTTTACGTATCATATTTCACGTGTGAAGTCTCATTTAAATAGGAAAAAAAGTACCAACACATATTTTGTGTTGGAAGCACCTTAGAAATGTGATTGATACACAAGGAAGTAGCTTATTGATTTTAATTCCTCGATACGACGCAAGTTCGAAGCCCAAATTGCTAGAATGTATAAATTCCATGGAGGAGTTCTTACTTTGAGCCATCAAGGACATGTACCCATATCGGTCAGACAAACATTGCCGGAGCACCCATCATGCACGGCAAAAATTAATCTTCAAGATGGAAAAAATATATCTATATGGACTTGGGGTTCTGACTTTTTGGTGGGGGTGTTTTTTTTTTTTTTTTTTTTTTTAAGGATGTTTAGTGAGATTTATTTGAATACTTACTTTTAGTTTATCATATCGCTGTAATTCAAATTTAATGAAGTAGTCTTAGTATCCCTAATATTATCTTTTCTTCCTTCAGCTATTCTTTTAATTGAAATAGAAAACTAGTCAGGTTACTTGCAATTTTTTTTTTTTTATAAGCAGGTGATTTGCAAGTTTACTATTAATTAGACGATTAATGTTTTATATCGAACAAAAATGAATATTGATCTTTGAGAAAAGAGAACAATAATGTATTGAAAATATACCAGGGAAAAATTACAAAATGATCCCTTTACTATTGCCGCTATTCAACTTTGGTCATCATATATTATCTTGTGACAAATTGGGTCCATCAAACAAATTGGTTCCAAAATGCGACATCTCTGCTGTCGCAGAGGGGTGTAAGGGCGCATGCATAATTGAAAAAATGGAGTTCAACCACTGCGGAGACCTGAGGTCGCTCGATCACTTGCCCCTCACACGGGAGAAACGACCTTGCTATTCCAGCTTCTCCTACCCAAGTAAATCAGTTTCTTCTTCTCTCCGTCTCTCTCGCCCACAACTCCGGTCAAAAAGTTCGCGGCCGCCACTGAAATCCATGTCAATCATTCCTCAACTTCAATCCATCGAGTGAAAAGCTAAGGAGTCGCTTATTTGTGCCCTGATGAGTGATGCTTATTTTAGATGCTATGTCATGTTAGTTATTGGCTCATTTTGCTCGATATGGTGTCCGATTGAGAAATTTGAGTCTCCTTCATCCAATTGCCAAGTCATGAAGTTTTTGGTGGTGGATTGGAGGCAGAAATTTATTAACCAATTTTGTGATTAGCCCTGTTGACAATGATTACAACTTGACGTGCATAAATCTTATGTCAATGAAAGAATCTAATACCCTTGATAGAGTGATTTAAATTCATTACATCCTAAGACTAAGGTAATTCACAGTTTTAACCAATAGATCTATCAGTGCTACGGAAAATGCCAGATGGTTAAACCATAGGAAAAAAACCTACAGATAACATTCTATGGGTGCTGTTATTCAGCCTTGGTAATGCTTTCCTGGTTTTTCCAGTTATTTTGATTGGTGTTGTATGGCATTTTGCAACGCCCAATGAGTGAAAGCACAATTATGTTCACTTGCATAACTCTTACATAACCATACTTTTTTAGGGAAAAGTGTTAAAAAAAAATCATAAATTTTTTACATTTCTGTCAATTTAGTTATAAACACTTTGTTAGTGCTAACTTAGTCCTAAACATTTTCACTTGGTGCCAATTCAATTCTTTCTGGCTAATTTTGGTTAAATTTTGTTGACCAAGTGCCAATCAGTTAACGTGGCACGATCAACGCTAATATGGATAATTTTTAATCATATTTTTTAATATTTTTGAATTTTTGAATTTTTATTTTTTTTTCCTTCTCCTCCTCCTTCCTCTGGCGCAACCAACTAAAGGAAGGAGGAGAAGGAAATAAAAATAAAATAAAAAAAAAAAAATTCAAAATATTAAAATATTATTAAAAATTGTTTACATCGATGTCAATCATGTCACGCAATTGACAAATGCCAATGCCAGTCAGCAAAATCCTACCAAAATTAGCTGAAAAGAACTAAATTTGCACCAACTAAAAATGTTTAGGACTAAATTGGCACAAATACAAAAGGTTTATGACTTTTTTTAACACCTTTCTCTACCTTTTCATGACTTACTTTTGCTTCATCGCATCTAATTACCAAATAACAACAAAAAGTTCTAAGTTCTAAAGTCATGTTTTGTGCTTGGCACCAATTTTGTGCCGATTTGAAACTAGATTATATACAATATTGATTTCTATACAAATATCACTTCTTACTTGTAGGTATCAGGTTAAAATTCTGTTATTCCAATAAAACTTGCAGCTTGCCTTTCACACACTCAATTTATCAAGATCTGCCTATCAATTGATTACCTTCAAGAAGGACCTCCTTTGATATGTTTATAGTATCAGGCGCTAAGGTTAATGCAACCTTCTTTTGAAGGTACGGTGTGTTGCTTTTCTTACTCGAATTATTCTATAGTTTATAGTTGTAAGCAACTAACAAAATAATTAGAACACCTATTACAAACATTGATTATTTAAGTGTGTTATTACCACACATCAATCCGTCAAAAGTTCAATGGACTGTGCAGTGCTTCATTGGTAAAGCCCTTCTAGTTGTGTGGATGGTGCTCTAAATTCATTATATTGGAAATGGTGTATTTGATTGTTGAGATGGCAAACTTGTGGGCGTAGATGGAAGTATTAGAGAATTCATTTTTCCCTCTAAAAATAATCTCGCTCCAATTCTATTGAACCAAGCAGAAATGAAGTCTTGAAATTGATGTGTTCACTGAGAGAAAATGACTGCAAAATGCGTTGATAAGCATTTTCACCTCGTATGTATCCATGGAGATGAGCTTCTCTGTGAGATCTGTCAAACGGATATGTGGCATTGCCCCAGTGTGACCCATAAAGCCTACAAGTTCACAGTAAAAGGACAGAGGAACTATGGGTCAAACGGTTGTCGCAGCCCTTTATGCTCGCTAACAGATCCTTTCATCGATCGCGTAGGCTAGTCCAAGATTTTGAAACTAATCCGGTCCTCTTGTGAAAAAAGTATAAATCTATTACACTTAGTGAATTCGGTCTTAAACCAACCTTTCAATTATACAAATTAAGTCATTAACTGTTGACAGTTCATCTGGCTAATTTTAGCCAGAAATCAATATGTGGATGTTGACCATGGTTAGCCAACATTGACGCAGGCAATTTTTACAATTTCTTAAATATTTTTCTCTTTTTCCTTTCTTTCTTTTTTCATTCTTTCTCCGCTAGTTGTCCGGCCTCAAAGATGGCCCATGACCAACCAAAGGCAACAATTGACAGGGGTTACCCTCACCAAAGGCCGTGAGGGGACCCTTGCCAATCGTTGCTTGTGGTTAGACATCATTGAGGCATAGTGATCAGCGAAGGAAGAAAGGGAAGAAAAAAGAAAGAAAATCAAAGGAAAATATAATAACAAATTGTAAAAATTGCCCACCTCAACATCAGTCGTGTCACATAGATTGACAAACATTAGTGATTTTCCGTCAAAACTGACTTAATGAACTACATTGGCAAATTGTTATAATTTTAGGACTCAATTAGTACGATTAAAAGTTTATGACTAAATTGATATAATTGTAAAATGTTTAGGATTTTTTTTTTGGTAATTTTCCCAATTACATATTTATTCTTATATTGAAGCAAAATTACTCTGTCTCACTTTTTTGTTTCTTCTAATTATGCCTCAACATTCATAAAGTCGCGCGTCTCACTTTCCTAATGTGAATTGGCTCTGTTCTCAAATACGTAAATCTTTCGTTGAAGAATTTGTGTGGCCGGTTACTTCCGTTTCTCATTTATTACATGCATGCTTCCTTTCTGTAAAGGAGTACGTTGGGCTTAGTTGGTTTCATTTTTAAATTGGGGTACATGTGAAGATAGTGTGCAGATTATTGCTGAGGTTGGGATATGAGGACCTAGTTATGACCATGGTTAAAATTGTCATTTGCGTATCAAAATATCAGTG
Source organism: Eucalyptus albens (assembly GCA_014182695.1). Lineage (NCBI taxonomy): Eukaryota > Viridiplantae > Streptophyta > Magnoliopsida > Myrtales > Myrtaceae > Eucalyptus > Eucalyptus albens. The sequence continues at coordinate 53,286,213 of CM024653.1, forward strand.
AATGAGGATAATGTGATATGACGGAAATTATAACCATAATCAAACTACTTAACCACTCTCGTGTTTCATAAGTCTCAATTATATTCAATAATTCACATAGTGTTTAACCTTAACAATTTTTCATGAAACAATCTCTCCATCGCATAAATGAATAGAAAGAGTCTAACCCACAAGATTTAATCCATTTCAATATTCTCGATTGCTTCATGGTGTAATTCATGAATAGGCTTGCTCTTACTTCTTTACATAAGGCGTGGACAACCCCCCCTACATTTAATGTATTTTAATCCATAAAAGAAAACTCTTCTAAAACAACTTAATCAAACTAGGAAATCTACTCTAACCAAAAAACTTACTTAACATAAATTTTCAGTTCAAACTCGAGACATATTTTCAACTGTCTTTATTATTATCATTTATTCTACTTTGTGATATAAAAGATGTTCCAGGTAATAATAATACATCACAAGGTTCTAGTCCAAGCCAGCATTGCTAGGACACACATTAAGCCACATTTGCAAGGGGCCAATCACAACAAGAGGAAAATTGAAAATCGTCACCATTCTCTAATTAATCCTTGGGTTTGATGAGATTATCCACGTCAGGATGCAAGGAACGATGATCAACCAAGGCATGTCACCAAGCAGCATGTACATCAGTAAGCTACACGAGACACATCCTAGAGTAACCGTGATAAGAGTGTACATAAGTTGAAGCCTTGGGTCTATATCTTGTCGTCCCATCTCGAAAATTAATTTCTGTCGGACGGTTTTGACAATCATGTGGATAAGCATGATTGGCGCCCCGCTAATGTTGGTTGGACCTGTATAGCCATACATGTCCCTCATGGCTTGAAGCAAGCACTCCTCTAGAGAATCAAGATGCTGGTTATATGTTGCAGCAATTTGAGTTTCTTGCTCTGCTTCATGTCTAAGAATCAAAATTAACAAACTACTTGTTAAAAGACAGCTTAAGCTCAAGTTGTGTGCTCTTTTGCATCTTATAAAAGGACAATTTTTCCAATAGCTATCTAGATATGAATCTACAATGAACATCAAGCAGTTCTCAATGCTACTAACTAATATAATTGCATAAACACATCAAGAACTACCAATTTAACTTCAAAAGAAATTTAATGGGCGGCATGATGCCAAGCTTCTATTGCAACATTGTCGGAGTCTAACCTATGTTTGGACTGCGGGAGTGTATAGCCCATCTTATGTACAAAATGTAACATCACGGTACAAGGGGATAATACCTCTTTTAACACCTACAAATCTATCCCGACCTACTCTAACAACGCTTGTTCACAAAACAAAGCCTCCACCCAGACGCACGAAACTACTTGGTAAGCCTCCGTGCTTACTGGGTAGAAACAGAGTATAGCTAATTGCAGGTCTATCTTTTCTTAGCATGGGTTTCTTTTGACAAAAGAAAGAGACCGTGGATAAACAGTCGTGTCTCTTCCATCAATGTAATGAATTTCTCACCCGGTAACTTGAGAAGAAGAAGGTTCACATCATTCCCAACTCTCTGAATTTCAAAAAGAAATGACAATTATCATGGTTTTTTACTCTCCTCAGACAAGCCCAGCTGTTTTAATGGGCATTCAAACTTGAAAGGGATCATTCCTGCTATGAATCCAACTGAATTCCATTCCAAATTCATATCATGAAAATTTGCCAACTCACGCACACAAAGGATCAATAACTACGAGAAACAATCTTACTATTTCGACGACATCCACTGAATATACTATGTTATGGGTAACACCCATCATCCTCTGTTCTGAGTAGGGCCCACGCCCTGTTCTACGCCCTGTTCTACGCTCTGTTCTGAGGCTTATGAAGATGGAGAACAAGAACCTGGATCAATCTATAAAAAGGAAAAAAGAACAGGGGAAAAAATTTGTGGGGTACAATTTGCTGCTTCGACGACGCAAAAGGGTCAACAACTACGAGAAACAATCTTCCTTTTCGACGACATCCACTGAACAAACTCTGTTATGGGTTACACCCATCATCCTCTGTTCTGAGTAGGGCCCAGACCCTGTTCTGAGAGCAAGAACCTGGATCAATCTACAGAAAGGAAAAAAGAGCAGACGAAGAAATCTGGGTGGTACGAACTTGCTGTTTCAATCCGACTCTCAGAGTCTAAAATGAGAGAAACAGGGTCATTTTGTACCGTCAGGTGAAAGACGCCTCTCTCGATAGACCAAAATGCGTCAACCAGTATGAGTCCAGAACGCGTAGAGTGCATGCTTTTTCCCAGTAAAACAGCTTTCACGTAAAGTAACATACGCAGTGGGCATGATCAGAGATAGGAACAGGGGAAAAGGATCCCAAGATTTTGGCATGATTTTAAGCACTGCGCTACAGTAATTAAGATTCGGTCTGAGGTCGTTGAAGCTTACCTGCGACCACCAAGATCAGCTGGATTTTCGTTCGCCATTAACCTTCCGACTTTGGCTCGCTAGGTCTCTTCCTTTCTTGCCCGATTATGGGACGGAGTGGGTGGCGAATATGAGACGAGTTGGTCGTCCAAGGTCGTCGTTCTCAGCTTTTTACTCTTTGCAGTGTTTCTAAAATAAAATAATAAACCACGTAGCAACCGCCACCAAGCAATGTTTCATTCCCAACATTTAATGCTTGACCAACCCCGAATAAAAAAAAAAAAAAAAGCCTTCTGTGCCTTTATAAATAGGGCCAAATACTATACGGTACGGTAACAGACACTATATATCAACTACATATGGAAAAGCATGCGAAAAATTGACATTGCATTATAGTAGAAATTAGAAATAATGTTATTGTGAGTTTTCTTCAATTAAATTACGAATGAGAAAATAGGCGAAGCAAAAATATGAGAGTCAGTTGAGAATTAGAATAGGACAAAGAAAAGAAAAATTAAGAATATATCGAATTAATTCAAACTCAAGATTTTTTTTTTAGTATAATGAAGGTCTATTTTATTTTTGAGTAAGTTTAGCAAGCTTGCAAACAGCGAAAGTTTTCATTGAAAGTGACGCATATGGATATTTTATAAAGAATCGCTAGTAATGCAAATCAAAACCAAAGCAGGAAGCACGCACATCAGCCCCCACGTCATAAGGAATCTGTACTACAGTAATACAATTTTTTTATTTGAGGTTAGTAATTGGCCTTGTTGAAGATGACTAGAAGATAAGGTGGATATAAATCTGAAGCTGAAAAATCATAAGCACTACTCGCGGAAAATGCCAAATGGTGAAACCATAGGGAAAAAAGCCCGGTCGATGACCATCTATGGTTGAATGCTATCCTGACTTGATAATGCTTCTCTGGTTGGCGAATGAATTAACTTAATCTGATGGTGTTATATGGGGTTTGCAACACTGGTTTGGATTTCCAGTTCGAATCGAACTGCGTTGCTAAGCTGATTAGATTGCACTTATGTCATGATCATAAGTAATCACTCCACCATAATACAAAGATGTTTTTCCTCCATCAAGCAAACGAGGGACAGTTTTTGACCTAACTTAGTCTACATATGCTTTGGATTTGATAAGTCAAAGTACGAATGCATGCACTAGCACAAGTCTTATGTAACCAATCATTTCATGACTTCCTTTTCCTCCTCCGCATTTAACTACCAAATGAAATTCGCCATTCTAACCTCATGTTTAGCACTTGACACTATTTGTGCTGGTATATAAATATCACCTTCTTACTTGTAGTTATCATATTCGGCAAATCTGACCTCTAACTTTCCTTTTATGCACTCAATTTGTCAAGATCTGTCTATCAATTGACTACCTGCAAGTCAAACCTCTTTGATGTGTTTATAGTAATTGGCGCATAGTTTCAATGCAGTGTTGTTCGAAAGTATAGTGTCATTGCTAATCTTTTGGGTATATTTGTCAGTTTATAGTTGTAAGCGACCGACAAAATAATCTAAGAAAGCAATCTGTTTTGTCCTTAGAACACCTATTTCAAACATTGATCACGTATTTAGACATGGATTAAAAGTTCAATGGACTCTGTAGTACTTCAACGGTAAAGACCTTTCAATTGTGCACATAGAGCTCTAAGTTCATTATGTAGGAAATGGCATATTTGACGGTTAGGATTGCAAACTTGTTGGCATGGATGGAAGAGTTAAGAGGATTCCCTCCTCGTTTGAGTCAACTAATAATCATTACATTGGAATTTGAATTTCACTGCTTCTTTTCATAGGATCAACCACAACAAATTTCTCCCAAGTCCGTGACTTACTTGAACTTCTCCATAACAACAAACCTTATTATAATACCAATTCTACTTGTACTTTTGGCAACTCTACCAGGAATTTTTCAAACACAAACTCATTTACCACAGAGAAATAATCAATAACCCTACCTAATTATAATTTCTTGGGAGTCCAACATCCAATAGGTAAATCGTCCTGCTAAGTGCGATTGCAAGGAATTTCCTAGTCATACTAATATTAGACAGTATTTATAAAACATCCCTAGTAATGCTCTACTCATCAACTTTGCAATATGTTACGGTTCATTAGTATTAATGTGTGTCTCAATATGCTCTCCTCATTGCAGAATATGTTTAATAGTTTTGAGCAAAACTTCCTACTACTATCAATTCAGATCAACCAGAATCAAAGCTCGACCTCAACTTTTATTTAAAAAAAAAAAAAAAACTCAAGTAATACTTGTGTCTTCTTTTATATATATTATTATAACATAGTAGGATAAAATGGACAGAATTGTAATTTAAAAATAGTTGTGTAATCTTTAAATATCTTACTTACTAACATTGCATTTAAATCTTACAATCTTTTATACTTTTTTTTTCACAATTTTCAATTATATATTTAACTCTTTCCACACCTTTAAATTCTTTTTCCACGCGCATGCCTGTAAATCTTTTTATAGAAGGAAGATTTATATATAAAGCAGCTTTATGCGACCGGTCTTATTGCTTTCATCCACCCTCGACATATTTAAAAGCATCTTTAGTTGTGATGTGATGTTATCTCTTTCATTTTGACTTTTTAGGCTATTTCCCAGAAGAATATGTGACAACTTTTGTGTTGTGGCCCCAGAAGTACATTGTCTGGTTCGGTAGTCTGAGTCACTGGGAACGGAATAGAAGCCTGGACGAATTAACAAAATGAATACAAAAGGATAGAGAATAGATGTTTACATTAAACAAAACAAAGCTGCAAGTAAACAGAATTTCTTGTGATTTGCTTCTAGCTTCAAAGGATCCCCAGTTGACTCTTCATCTCTATTAAACACAAAGTTGACAAGGACAATAATTGCCGAGGGCTTATAGCAATTTCCTCCCCCTGAATCTCAGTGGAGTAGGCCCATCTCTGAGGATACTTATGAGTCCCACCCTCTTTTATTATAACAAGAAACAACAATTCTTGGACGTTGACATCTATCTCTTTCCGTCTTTATCATATCAAACTAAAATTACTTTGTCTCGTTTTCCATTTTCTTCCGAACATGTTCGAACATAGAAGAGATTGTGCATCTCACTTTTCTAATGTGAATTGGCTTTGTTCTCCAATGGGGAAATCTTTTCATTAAAGAATTTGTAATCAATCGTTTCCCTCTCTCACATATTGCATGTCTCCTTTGGGACTTGAATTTCATGTCAACATTGTCAAGAGAGTATATAGAGTGTTGCCGAGTTTGGAATATCAAGATGGAGTCATGAACTACTTCGAAATCGTCAATTCGTGTGCTGAAAGACTTGTAATTGAGGATAATGTGATTTGTTCTCAAATTCTTTTAATTGATTCCCTAGTTTTTCTCTGGCCAAAGAAAAAATAACTCTTGTTTTACAATTTCAAAGTATTGCGCCAGGATCTTTACAAAGCAGTACAATTGTCTTCATCATCATTTCACATTCTGCTTTGCGATGTAAAAGATGTCCGAGGTAATAATAATACAACATAAGGCTTGCATCCAAGCCAGCATAGACATGAACACACATGAAAACTAAATTTGCAAAGAGCAAACCACAACATTAGGATAATCAAAAAGTATCACCATTCTCTAATTAATCCTCGAGTTGGAATGGGAATGAGATTATCAACACCAAGACGCAAAAAACAAAAATTGGCCTTAACGAGTAATCCTAATGTGGGTGGATTTGGTCAAGGAGATGCGGAAATAGTACTTCAAGATCCATTCCGTGTCCAAGGCCTTTTGTTCAGTTGACAGAGAAGTCACCCTTCCTGCCACTCTACAGAACCGTACATGAGATTTTCACCTCATACGGCTCCTTGTTCAATTCTTTCGAAGTCAATGATATCCACATTGGTCACAAATATTCATTTTGGAACTACTGAACTCAATCACTTGCTGCCGTTACTCTTCAGTTTTCTATTGAGGTCTATCCTGTAGAGGCATGTCACGGAGCAGAATGTACATTAATAGACTACACCCAACACAACCAAGAGCAATAGCCATGAGAGCGTACGCAAGTCGGAACATTAACTGCATATCTTGCCCTCCCATTTTAAAGACTAATTTCTGCTGGATATTTTTAACCACTATATATATAAGCATGATGGGTGTATTGGTATTATAGGTTGGACCTATATAGCTATACATGTCCCTAGATAGCTTGAAGCAAGGACGTCTCCATGGAATCAAGAGTTTGGTTATATGTTGCAGCAAATTGAGCTAGATGCTCTTCTCCATATCTTGGGATTAAAATCAACAACGACGTTATGCTGCAAATGCTCAAGTTCTGAGCTCTTTCTGCATCATATACAACGACAGAATATCCAAAAGCTATCAAGATATGAGTCTACCACATAAAACAATGAAAATCTCGATGCTACCAACTTATGCACTTGCACATAGACATCCATAACTACCAATATAAGTTCAAAAGGAAATTTAATGCGTGGGATTATGCCGAGCTTCTAATGCAAATATAGCTAATGAGTCGTTGCAGGAGTCCAATCTATGTCCACAGTGCAGGTGTGTAACCCATGTATCAATCCACAGCTAATTAAGCTAATTTAAACTGTTCTTTTGGACGAAATGCAACATCTGAGTACAAGAAAGTACCTCCTTAACACCTACAAATCTTTCCCAATCCACTCTCACAACTATTATTCACAAAACAAAACCATTCAAACGCACTAATCCAGGTGAGCCCTCATGCTTATCGAGCTGAAACAAGGTAGTGAAGCTAATAGCAGGTCTTATCTTTTCTTAGGAGGAAAAGCTAATAAGACTTTCAATCAATGCATTGTTCTTAATAACGCATGAGTTTCTACAGTGGTGTCGCTTCATCAATGTGACTAAATTTTCCCACCCAGTAACTTTAGCACAACCTTTCGAAAGCTGTGATCTTTATAAAGAAATTACAGTTATTATAGCATTTTACTATCCTTAGACAAAAAAGGTATTTGTTCTTGAGAAGAATCATTCCTACTATGAATCAAAGTGTATTCCATTACCAAATGAAGATCATGACAATTTACCAATTTGCACTAAAAGAAAGTCAATGAACACGAAACAATCTCACTTTTCATTGGATTTTAACCCGATGAATAACTCTGTTATGAGTACGACTCAACATGCTCTCTAAGAAATGCGAGATACGAGCCATTTTCCACAGCCAAGTGAAAGACGCCCCTCTCAATTGGGCTCCCAAGTGTTGAAGGATAAAGTTTAGAAAGCGTCCACAAGTACACCCGATATACGCAGAGTGCAGGTTTTTTCTTAATAAAACAGCATTCACGTTGTGGAATATACACAGTGGATGTGACGACCCAAGCGGTGGTGCGCGGGGAGGAGGGATGGCGATGCGTCCACGCTCGGTCCCTGGACATGCGCAAGGAGGTGGCGCGTCTCTTGTCCCACATCGCCTAGAGAGAGAGTCTTGGGCTAGCTTATAAAGTTTGGGTCCCTCAAACTATACATAGGTGTTTTCTTGGGATAATATAGGCTGCCCCGAGAGGAACAAAACCGTGAGGACTTAGTGTTTAAAGCGGACAATATGTGTGTAGTGGGCATGACCAGAGACGAAGGATGTCAAGATTTTGTCATGATATCACTCGCAACCCTCTAACTACTGACGGAGGTAGCTTACCTCCAACCACCATAATCAGCTGGAATGTTGTTAGCCATTCCGGTTTTGCCTTGCAAAGTCTCTTCCTTTCTTATGAGAACAGGGTCGGGCTCTATTTTCACGTTTAAATGTGGAGGCGTATTCTCCTTTCACATTTAAATGTCTATTTTACTTTTTATCTATTCTTCTGTCATGTAAATTCTTGGTTCCTGTCTATTCTTCTTTAGCATATGGGTTCTTCGTTCCTGTCGATGCTTCTTTCATATTTAAACAGAAAAACGACACCGTGTCCATGGCTAACGCGGTTAGACTGATTTTGTCCTTTTGGCTTTTGCCTCATGACATTCCAATCCCATTGACCATGTTGTATTTTTTCTTTTTTGTCTCTTTTTCCCCCTTTTTGCTTAGTTATTGTGTACTCTTGCAAGAGGTTTTAGTTTGTTTTTCTTTAACCGTGGACCCCACCAAAAATTTATTTTGACCATCCTTGACACATGATATCTCATATTATGTTTTGCATTTTTGGGTCTTACGTCTGAATCATGCTCAGAATTTGATACGATTTATTGTTATGTCAGTCATTTTTTATAACTGAAAATAATAAAATGGAAATATAAATCCTGATCTACTAACATCATAAAATTAATGCACCCACCGTAAAAGCACGCTAGCTCCGTCCTTACCTACAATGCACACCTGCAACGATGCACAAACTCATTAGCTATGATTAGCACAAGAAGCATGGTTTTATACCATGCATTAAATTTCTTTGTGAATTTACACTTGCAGGTTATGGATGTGTTCATGTAATTATATGCAGTTAGCAATATTAATAGATACGCACGATGTTCATTCTATACTCATATCTAAAAAATTTTAGCTATTAGGAAAACTACTGCCTTTCATGATAAGTAAAGATATTGAATCCTTATGTCACGCCCAGAACCCTGAGCGTGCGAACAGCCAACGGCAATTGATCAAATATGCAACGTCTCAAGACACGTTACCGACCCATTCTTTTTCTTTTTCTTTTTTTCCTTGTGATTAAACGCATACGGAAACACATAATGGAAACACCCAATCAACCAACAAAATTGGGATAACAAATCACAATAGACAATTTCTAAAAGCGGCGCATTTATTTACCAACTTGTTAACCTTAGGGCTGCGTTTGGCAGTCAAGATAAAATTCGGGATAGGATATGATTTATTCTATCCTACGTTTGGTAGTTACTCAAGATAGGATAAAGTCAGATATAAATGAGAAATAAGCCGGATAAAATTATCCAATTGGGGAGATGAGATAAATGTGAATAGGATTTTTAATATTCATAATAGGAAAGTTATTTTTCTCGAATAACAAACTTATTAAATTAACAAAATTAAAATTATGTTTCAATATAAATAATATTTGAATTCTAATTTAAGAAATTAAAAATTAAAATTAAACTTTTATTTTTTAATGTAATCTTATTTTAATTTATATATTCAATTTTAATTCTATCTTATAATAAACATTCTATCTATACATTATATATTTATATTCATTATATATTTTTTAGGTATGTTAGTATAATTTACTATTTGATAAAATTTTATTGAAGAATGATGAAAGGGGAAAAAAGAATAATAAATAAAACAATTTTAAAAAGAGGAAAAATAAAATAAAAATAAATTAAGGAATAGTGTCACGAGAGATTTTCACCATCTTCGTTTATAAACTTTTTGGTTCATTTACAATGATATACCGTCTATATTAAAAATATATATATATATACATGATATAATGTGAATATATCCGACTTTAATACTGCGATTCACTAAACAGTGGATAGGATATAGAAGAATCTCAGGATTTCATATCATATCATATCCAATCTTATCCTGGTTAAAAATCCGGACGACCAAACATAACAGTGAAATTACCTCTCTCGCTCTTCTTGGGATTGTCCATTTTTTGTGCGGACTTTCTTGGGGGATCACAATGGGAAAATTACCCATTAACCCTATCCATTGGGCCTGGAATTGGTTGGGTCAATAGGATTTCGATCATCCGATCATCCAACATTGTCGGATTCAGTTTGATTGAATAAGTGGTTCAACTCCGATCGTCCGACATCGATCAATTCCTACAATGTCAAATCACCCATTAACCCAACCCTTCCCGTGTTAATATTAATTAAGTAGCCAGAATTAGTTGGGTTATTGGGTACATTTTCCCATTGTGTTTCTATTTCTCCCAGGCGAGTAGTCTATACATTCAAGCAAGAAAGGAAGAGACTTGGCGAGGCAAGGTGGGAAGCTCAACGGAAAACCACAATCCAGCAGCTGATCACGGTGGTCGGAGGTAAGCTTCGTCGACCTCAAACACGTCTTAAGCAACGTAGCCCAGCCTCCGTCAGTAAGTTGGAGGACTGCGGAGTAAATTCATCCCAAAATCTTGATATTCTTGCCGGTTTTCATCTCTGATCATGTCCACTGCATGTATTCTATTACGTAAAATGCTGTTTTATCGGGAAGAAACATGCACTCTACGTAAACTTTGATCACCCAACTTTTTTTCCATGTTCTTTTTATCGTTTAGTTATTGATCCAGGTTTTTATTTTCGCTGTTCACATTAATTCGATTCTCAGAACAGAGCATGTATTTAGGGGCTCATTTGCTAGATGTAAAATGGATTGTTTTTCGCATTTCCCATATCGGGGCTAGTTTTTGGGCAAGTTATGTTGTACCACCTAGACTTTGTCTTCTATTCTCTTGCTAAATGATCCAGTTTTTTATTCTTAACGTTCGTAATGACCTGATTCTCAGAACCAGAGCATGTTGGGCTATATTCATGAAGGAGCATATTGAGTAGAGTAAATTGTACTCGTTGACATTTTTTGTACTAATCGGTAAATTCTAATCGGTAAATATTAATGGTATTCATTTGGTGATTGAATATATTTTTGATTCATAGCAGCGACAACCCCTCTTGAGTTTGAACACCGTTGAAACGGCTGAGTTTGTCCGAGGAGAGTGAAATGCCATAATAACTACTATTTGTTTTTGAAATTCACGTAGTCGGAAAGAATGTGAGCCGTCTCCTAGAGTTACTTGGTGGGAAAATTTCTGTACGTTGATGAAGAGACACGACTTTATATACCCTCTTGTTCTTTTGTCAAGAGAAACTCATATCAAGAACAATGAATACTGAAAGTCTTGTTCGCTTTTCCTCCTAAAAAGAGAAAAGACCTATGATTAGCTTTGCTCTGTTTCTACCATGATAGTTTTGTGAGTTTTGGTGGTTTTGTTTTATGAAAAGGCATCGTCGTAGTGGGTTGGGAAAGAATTGTATGTGTTAAGGAGGTATCCCCTCGTGCTCTGATGCTACATTTTGTCCAAGATAAGAGTTTTCATTAGCTTAATTAGTCGTGGATCAATTGATGGGTTACATTCCTCCATTGTATCCATAAGTTGGACTCTTGCAATGAGTAGACTCATTAGCTATGATTTGCAGCAGAAGCTTGAAATCATACTGCGAATTAAATTTCCTTTTGAACTTAAATTGGCAGTTCTTGACATGTTTATGGGAGTATATAAGTTAAGAGGCCTGGGGACTCACTTGATGTTTATTGTAGACTCATATTTTGATAGGTTTTGTTAAAATTGTCATCTTGTATGATGCAAAAAAGAGCTCACAACTTAAGCTTTTATGAAACACTATTGACTAACAAGTAGTTTGCTAATTTTATTTCGAAGATATGGAGCAGAGCTTGGAATTCCAATTGCTGCAATATATAACGAACGTCTTGATTCCATGGAGGAGACCTTATTTCAAGCCATCAGGGACATGTATAGCAATACAAGTCCACCCAACGTTACTAGTGCACCCGTTATGATTGTCTACACAATGGTAAAAAACGTCCAATGGAAATTAATTTTCAAGATAGGAATGCAAGATATTGGCCCAAGGTTCCAACTTGCGTGTGCTCTCATCTCTATTGCTCTCGGATGTGTCACGTGCAACCTGTTGATTTACATTCTACTTGGTGACATGCCTTGGCTGATTCTTGTTCCCTGCGTCCTGATGTTGATGACCCCATTCGAATTCAAACTTGAGTATTAATTGGAGAATGGTGACGGTTTTCAATTTTCCTAATGTTGTTGTATGCTTCTTACTAAGTTGGGTTTGATGTGCATCTTGCCAATTCTGATTCAAACAAGAACCTTGTGTTGTCTTATTATTACCTTAAACACTTTTTACATAACATTGCAAAAATATATGATGATGAATACGATGGTACTATTTAGTTAAGATTCTAATGCAATTCATTGAAATTGGAGAAGCAATTTTTTTTTCCTTTGTACAGAGAGAAACAGGGGAATTGATTAAAAAATCCAGGATATATAAACCAAAAGAAAAATAGAGAACAAATCTTTGGGGACAACTTGGTGTTCTAGCACTCCCCATATGTGAGTTGCCCACGATCAAATAAGACAAGGTGCAAGCAAACAGAATTTCCTGTGATTTGATTTGGGCTTTTGAGTGTCCCCATTTGACTCTTCATCTTAATGGATCAGGCCCGTCTCCCAGGAAATCTGTCTCTCAACCCTTTTAACACATAATTCAAAAAACAAGAAGTTCCTAGTCATGGACTTCTATTGATATATGTCTGTACTCAGATTGAAGCAAGATTATTGCATCTCACTTTTCATTTTTTTCCAAATGTCTCCAAATACAAAAAGTCGCACATCTTCCTTTTCTAATGTGATTTCGCTTTGTTCTCAAATGGATAAATCTTTCATTGAAGAATTTGAGGCCGGTTACTTCCCTCTCTCACATATTGCATGCTTCCTTTATGCCAGGCTTAGTGGTTTTCATTTGTGACTTGAAATTCGGGTCAAGATAGTGCCTAGAATATTGTTGAGGTTTGATATGAGGATTGGGTTACGAACTATGTCTAAATTGCAATTCATGGATCGAAAGATTAAATAATCTCTAGCCAAAGAAAAGAAAATCCGTGTGATTCCAACTTCATTGTATGGCACCGGAATCTTAACTAAGTAGTAGCATTATCTACATCACATCACATATTATGCTTTTCGATATATAAGATGTTCGAGGTAATAACAGTATAACACAAGGTTCATGTCTTGACCAACATAAGCACAATGCACATAAATACCAACTTACCAAAGAGCAAACCACAATATTAGGAAAACCAAAAATGGTCACAATTCTCTAATTCGCGATGAATGTTCATGGGTTCATCAACGAGAGGACGCGGAGAATGAGAATTGACCAAGGCATGACACGAAACGGAATGTACATCAGCATACAGCATCTGACACATTCGAGAACAATGGCAATGTAAGCGGATGTAAGTGGGAACGTTGGGTCCATATCCTGCCTTCCCATCTTGAGGATTAGTAATTGTCCGACGATTACAAGCATTGTGTAGATACACACGATGGTTTCAAGGTTAGTGATGGCTGGAATACCCATGATTCCGATGGCAAAAATCACAATTTTTAGCAGGATCTTCTCCACGAAATGAATTGAAGTAATTCGATCTGCATGCTCTGCTCCACGTCTAAGAAATAAAATCAGCAAACCACTTATTAGTGATCAGTCTTTTGGCAAAGCTCAAGTTTTGAGCTCCTTCTTCATCACATAAGACGGCAACCCTTCCAAAAGCTTTCAAGAACTCTACCAATTCAAGTTCTAAAAACATTTGATGCTGTATGACACCAAGCTTCTAGTGCAGATCATAACTAACGTGTCTATGCATTGCAGGACTCTAATCTATACATGCACCGCAAGAGTATAGCCCCTCTAGTGATCTGAGGCTAATTAAGCTAGTGAAAAACTCTTCTTTTCGACAAACTGGAACATGAGAGTACGAGGGGATACCTCCTTTAACACCTATAAACCTTTCCTAACCTACTCTAACAACACATTCACAAAAACAAGACCACCCAGATGCACAAAACTACCAGGTAAGCCGCTGCTTACCGAGTAGAAAAGCCAACTGAATATCTTCCCTTTTCTTAAAAGGAAAAGCCAAGAAGGCTTTCAATTAATATGGTGTTCTCTTGACAAAAGAAAGCTGCGGAGTTCATATACAGTCGTGTCTCTTTAACTTTCCCTCTTACCCAGTAACTTTAGGAGAAGGTTAACATTCTTTATAACTTCGCAATCTTCAACAAGAAATGGCAGTTAACATGGATTTCACTTTCCTCGGACAAACTCAGCTGTTTTAATGGTATCCATACTCAAGAGGAATTATTCCTGGAACGAGTCCTGCTGTATTCAATTACCAAATGGATATCATGAAAATTTACCAATTCGTACTTAAAAAGGAGGTCAATAACTACAAGAAGGCATTTTGCCTGCACCAGATATGCCCATGTACATACTCTGCTCTGAGCAGAGCCCACTCCTGCTCTTTGAGTGTGGAACCATTATGAACATCTCCATCAGTAAAAGGAAAAAATGAACAGATGGAGAAATCTGGACGGTATAAATTGGTGTTCCAATTCGACTCTCCCAATCTAACACGAGAAACAGGCCATTTTTCTACAGGCAAGTGGAAGATTCCCCTGGGCTCTTACGTGAACAGTACATCCAACGACTAAAATGCAGGTTTTTTCACCACAAAACATTATTCACATAATGATAAATGCAGCATGACATGATCAGAGATAGAAACGTAAAAGAATATCAAGATACTGCCATGAGTTTCCTCAGAATCCTTAAACTTGCAGACGGAGCTGGGCTAACGGTGCTTTTTTTTTATGTATTTGAGGTTGCCGAGGCTTACCTCCGAACACCACCGTGATCAGCTGGATGGTTGTTCTCCATTAACCTTCCTACTTTGCCTGATCTCCCCCTTCCTTTCTTCCTGAAAATGTGGTTTCAAGTGTTTGCAGATTGCTGTCTTCTGAACGAACAAAGAACAAAGTGCTTCAGGGGAATATGAGATCAGAGTTCTCGGGGGGCAGGTTGGCTATTTGGGTTGTGCCGAGCTTTATATGGGTGCCTGCCTAGTGCCGAGAGCTTTCATAACGGGGCCAGGCCGAGCCGAGCCGAGCCAAGCCGAGCTTTTATACGTGGACTAAGGAAATGTCCCGACAGAAAAACGTCTGCGCTAGTCTTATATATTAGCAAAATTCCCTCCGGGTTTACTTTTTTATATTTGACGTGGGCTCTCCCGCGGAAGTGACGAAAGCGAAAAGGCTAAATCGTCTTTTAAAGTCTGTCTGCTTTATTTGCGCCTTGCCTTGAACATCGAGGGTCGTACGCGGAGCACCCATTTGAACCCAAGGTTACCCGGGCTATTTTTCTGTTGCTCTTTTTGTTAATATATCTAGATTTCTATACACGTGGTTTCTAATGGCAGAGGCCCTCAGAGCAGACAATATGCACTTTGAAGCACATTCAGTCATCGTAGATCTTGTAGATCCACCAAAAAGTAAGATTTATCGCTAATAGTAAGATTTATCGCTAATAGTCATTAATCCTTTCTTTTTCGGATGCGGATTTTTTATTCCAAATGGTAATATGTCAACATACCTCAACCGTCGATAAATACCTTATCTACATGCATCCCTAGTGGAGAATTGGTTAAAATGCCAATGGAAGCTCCTTCAAAGCAGAGGATCTTCATCCTCTTCTGTTATTTATATTGGAAATGTTTCAACATATTTATTTGGTAAATTAGTATAGGTAAAACTCATGGCCAGAGTAATCCCTCTCCATAAGTTTTGGTACCTTTACAACTACTTACTTATATTAGGAAAAAGAATTATACTTAGGTTTTATTTGTTTCATGAAAAATAAATGATTTGAAAAATAATTTCTTAAAAACGATCGCTTGTATCACTTACGAAAAAAAAAAAATAAACGAAATATTTTTGTTGTCCACAAAAATATTTAGACGAAATTATTGTTGATAATAAAAATATTTTTCATTAAATAATTATATAATAAATTGAATAAGACAAGATGCAAGTGAACGGAATTTCTTGGGATTTCCTTTGGCTTCTCATGGTTCCCTTTTGAGACTTCATCTCTTGGACCCATAAAGTTGAACAAAGGCAGTTGGTTTAACAGCTAAGCCAAAGGATCATAAATTGGGGCGAATTCCTTCCCCTAAATCTCAATTGTTCGAGCCCATTTCTCAGAAAATCTCTCTTCTCCCACTGTTTTTACATATAAAACATATGTATAATCTTAGTCATCGACATCTAATGTGATTCTTTCTCAAATTCTCTTAATCAACGGCCTTATACCATGAAAAGACAAAAATGCACCCCCAGCAATGGAGGTGGAAGAAAGTTTGATTCATCATCCCTTCTTCCCTCTTCTCTGCTTCTACCCAATCAAAACCTGAGATGAGGAATTTGGTTTTTCCAACATAAAATATAATTGAACGCTATAAAAGGAGAGAGAGATTCATTCAATGGATAAATAGAACTTCAAAAGAAGTGTCGATTTCAGTTATGTTGCTAATTAAATTTTGTTCATCCAATCTCACTTTGGTACACTATTAACTTGACAAGTTAATTATGTTATGGAAACAATGCAATCTCATATTAACAAAATCCCTAAAATCTGAGAAAGAACTTATTAAGAAAGGATCGGGAAATGCTCTAATTCCCAATTTCCAATCTAAAAGCCAATAATTTCCCATGCCCAAACATAGAGTCTTCAGTTAAAGTATCAATATATAGTCATATTTTGGAAAATAATTGTTGATTTTTTAAATATGAAATCATTTTCTTGAATTTAAATATTAATTTTTCATTGGCTAAGAAAAATTTTCTATTGACTCATTTTCCTTAGTAATCCAAAATCTGGAAATAAGGAAAGTATTATTTTAGAAAATAAATTTCGCGAAACAAATAGAACATGATGTCATGAAACATTCCAAATATGCATAGAAAAAGAGGATGCAAATCCTCTATCCCAAATGGTGTTTCCATTGATATCTCAATCAATTCTTAACAATGATGCATGTAAACGACGCATGTATCAGCGATTTTACATACATCAATGATTGAGATATATTGAGATGCTTATTATAATCCATGGGAGCATTTTGTGAAATAAAGAATTCACGTCCAATTGCGAGTTAGCATTTCTCTCACTTTTCGAAATGGGAAAAAGAATCAACGTTACCTCAGACATTCGATTGGGCGAATGGACGAAACAAGAGAGACAGAGGGGTTTTACTTATTTGAGGATTGGGCGTGCTAAATACGGTGGACTCTAGGAGGATGACGTTGAAGGTTGTAGACGAGTCCAAGGTTGAGTGGCTCGCCAACCCAGCAAGTGGGAAGGCGGAGGAGCTTGGGAGGATGGGTGATGTAAACACTTACATCAGCTAAACTGGCCATTTCTCATAAGTCGGCTCAGCTCGCCGCTTGGAGATCATTGAGCGGCTGTGATGTGGTACAATAGGAGGAAAATGGGAAGTGACGAATCGGGTGAGGTAGGTTATAGAATTGGAGCTGTTAAATAATCAAAAGGGGTGCATCCGCGAACTTGTGGGGAACAAATGTCTCTCCTTTTAACTTTTGATTTGCCCTGTAGATTTTTGTTCTGGTTCCTGGAGAAAATTGTTTTAATGAAATTATAACATCTTTTTGTGTTTATAGAGATAGACTATGAGCTTTACCTAGTGGGCCATAAGATGTGGGCCTTTGCATCTCGATTCGAGAGAAGTGGGCCAATTTAATTAGGCCCGATGTACATATAAGTGATTGGATCGCTGAATGTTCATAGTACTTGGGCCCATGTAAAAGCTGATTATGTCACACCTACGATAGTGTCCAACGGGCACAGTTGCAATTGCATGGGCTTTTGCTTATTTTATCTTCTTCTTTTTTTTTTTTCTAAATGTCTGGTTTGCACCTATACAATTTCCTAATGGTACAGATAGTGTCTTTGTGCAAAAGGTGTGCCTTCTTTTTCTGCTTCGGCAAATCGCTGTATGATGCATGGTCAAAATTTGCTACTATTGGATATTATATCGCTAAAGTCCCTCTTATGTTTGTTTGAACTCGTCTTCTTGCTTCTCTTTTGTCCTCTCTTGGAGAAATTGCTCCAACAAATAAGCCAACTTCAATCGTCTGACTGTTCTATGGTAAGATTCTAACACATATGCAATATTAGGGCCACGCTGGTGCTGTCATTTCTTTGTGAAAGTACCCTAAAGGAAGGTCTCTTCATCGGTGGAGTGTCAATCAACATGAAAAACACCATAATTAGTTGTGGGAGAGAGTGCTTTCCATCAAATCATTTCAAACATCGTTGGTTTTTGAGCATGTCCAAAAAACTCTTCATTTTTCAATTTTGAAAATTCAACCATAAATCTTTCAAATTATGTTAATTTAATTCTAAAATTTTGATGAATTACCAAACTAGGCCTAAAGCTTTTAACAAACTGCCAAATTAATCTTTCCGACTAATTTTGGCTAGATATTACTGATGTAGTAGCCTACTTAGTGCCTCTTGTTCTATGTGACATGGTCGGTTCTAATGTAGATAATTTTAAACTTTAAAAAAAAAATCCATTTTTTATTGTCTTCAATCTTTTATTTTCTTCTCTCTTTTTACACAAGGCTAGCGGCCCTATCAGAGACCTCCGCTAGCCACTAAGCAAGAGTTGACGGCCCTCATTGGGCCTTGGGTGAGGGCATGCAATGTGCTTTCCATCCATAGCAAGGGTTATGACCCTCGCCCACACCCATGGCCAACGAGGGCTTTGCGGCCCACTACCTTTATGTAAAGAGAGGGGAAAAAAAAGAAATGAAAAAAAATCAATAAATATTAATTACAAAAATTGAAATTTAAAAAAAAATTGTCCATGTCAATATTAATTGTGTCACGTAAGACAACTGTTGCTAATTGAGTTGCCAAAGACTACTTTGCCAAAATCATTTAAAAACTTATGATTAAATTAGCACAATCAAAAGATTTATGACTGAATTAGTAAGTTGTCATAAGATTAAGGACTAAGTTGGCAAAATTAAAAAAATTAGAACTGAATTAGTTGTATAATACGGTTAGAACTATTTGAATTTTCCCTTCATATGGCTGAGCAATTACCAAGAAGAAGAAGAAGAAGAAGATGTAAGAAGATGTTGAGTGAGCTATGCTTTGACTATAAATGGACTTGGAGAAAAATGGGTATGGCGTTTCGATCTCTAGGATTGACTGTTGGCAATTCAACTCGCATCTTGGGCCCCGAAATTTTCACGCCGCCACCAAGAGTCTATTGTTTCCAGAAAATGGGAGGGTTACAATCAATTACTCTTTCTATCAGTAACGGAACCAACTACGGTCACACAAATCGATTCGCAGTATGTAAAGTTTACATGCCCCGAGAGGGTCCCTAAAGCGCGAATTGATTGTGGTTTGGATCGTCTAGAAGCTCTCTTGTCGTACGTGACTTTTCCATCTTGTGCTCTTGCATTCGACATATATGAATATTGTCGGTGGCTGTTATCTCTTTGGCTTTAAATTGTTTAGGCCTTTTTCCCAAAAAGATATTATGAACTTTTGAGCTGTGGGCATATCATCCTACACCTTGCTATTGTATATTCCCATGTTTCTCGTCCAAAGAAGGTTCAGCTGCGTCGGTTTTCCAAAACCTATTACAAGGATGGATGATTTAAATCATAAGGAATCTCAATGTATGACGATTGCTTAGTCAGGTGCATATTCTTTTGTATCGTTTCTCAATTTTGAATTGCACCACAGAGGATTAGAAACATCATCATCATATATACCCATACCAGTCTAACAACATTCACCGAGCACATGTTATTCTTATATATATTGTGGTAAAAATTGTCCGGCAAAATTAATCTTTGAGATGGGAAGATAAAATTTGGACCCGGGGTTACAACTATTTTTGGTGGCGACGATCTTTTTTTAATAATATCTAGAGAGATTTATATAAATATTTACTTGCAAATTATCACATTAGTGTAACTCAAAATAGTCTGAGTATTCTGAATTGAAAGAGAAAGCTAGTCATGTGACTTGCGAGTTTACTATTAATGAATAGACTAATGTTTTACATCGAATAAAAAATTAGTAATGATGATTGAGACTACGAAAGCATAAAATTATTGGAATATATATCCGAGAAAAATTACAAAAACGATCTTTGTATTATTGCCGCTATTTAATTTTGCTCATCATACTTTGTCTTGTGATAGATAGGGTCCGTAAAATATTCGCCAATTATCATTTTAGGAAAAATTTCAATGACCGACCAAGGGAATATGCTAACGGAGGTATGCAAGCGGCGCTAATATGGAATGAAAAAATAATTATGCAAAAGATATTACAAAATGTTCTCCATATTACTGTCGATGTTTGATTTTGGTTCTTGTACTTCATCTTACGACTAATTAGTCCTTACCCAACTTCTGATCCCAATTTCAGATATATCCTTCCAAATGCAGGCAGAAATTGGTCAATAAGGGCCCAATTAATATGCTAGTTGACACAATTTAAAGAAGTTATCAAAGATGATTATTCTTAAGTATCATAGCTTTTACTCACACTCATGACTATTGCCCATTTATTCTGGAATTAACATTTTACGGAAGACAATTTGGCCTAGTGTTGTAACTCTTCTCCTAGTCCAAATGGACTAGATTCTCGAAAGTAATACTTAAGGGTGATCATTTAGTGACAATTGCTCCCCCCAGCATCGTCCCACACAGAAAGAAAGAGCGCAGAGCCCCAGCCCAACCTCTATCCCTTTCGATCGAACCATCTTGGCCTGAAAGCCCGCGTCCACGCCTGGGACGGGTAAAGCCCAGCAAAGCAGCAGGGTGCCAGGGAGCACTGAGCAATGGGGGAGATGAGGGCGACTCCGCCCATGGGTTGGACCACACCACAGGCTGAAGTCCTTCCACGGGAGGAGAAGGGCAGGGCAGCATCCTCGTTGTCGGACCGGAACAAGAAAGGGAATTCGAAAGACACTAAAACAGTGTTACCAGGTCAAGGCTTCTCAGGAGCAAGTCAAGTATCATTTTCTCATTATTTGTGTTATTGGATTTTGGCGTCAAATAAATATAACGTGCATTACAACAACCAATTGTTACTTATAATACTATGAACTACTTATGTGATATGCACTTTATGCGGACATATATTGTAAACACCCTTCACATGTATCGATTTATATGTTGGACATGTGTTTATTAATAAACACATTTTGACATTTGTATTTTATTCTTTTTTGTTTTTTTAATCAATGTCACCAATTTTGGCATAATGTTATCTGGGCTTGTTATCAAGTGGGCATAGTAAGAATACTTGTTAAACCAGACATACGAAATGTGGCTGAAAGTTTAGACATCAAATCTTGCTGAAATATACCTATAATAGAAATTTTTGGTACTTGCACAATAGAAAAATCAGAAAAGAAGAGTTTGTATACATTTAGATTCATCACAATTTCAATTTTTATTTTTTAGAAGTATATGGATTTCTTTATTCTATGTTATATTTTTTAATTGATATTTTCTCCAAATTTTAATGGCTAAGTGAAAACTAAACGCCATATCTTCCTATCCATATTTAAATTCTGTTTGAATTGTAAGATCAAGAACAAAAGTTGTTGAACAATAAAATAACAAATTAAAGCTAATGAACTTCTCTCTTATCTGATTTTTAAAAAATCAATTTCAAATTATGTGGATTTTATCTAATCTCATTTTCGCCGTTTACTTTCTTATAAATGTATCTATTTTGACAGATACATGCTATATTTAGATAAGTGGATTTCCAAAGTCGCGCAAATCCTCTTCCAAGTACGGACGAATGTGGATACAAATTATGTACTCTATATTTGATAGATGATCGAACTACGAAGACTTCTAATTTACACACATTTTGAGCTTGGGATGTGCTTGATCTGCGGTGTTGGAACTTGGGGACTCTCCCTTTTCACTCCTTCCATCACCAGTGTATTAAAGCAAAGACACTAGTGAGAACCGGTCAACTAATTGAAGTCTTTTAAGTTCTGCAATTCACCAAGATCTTTCCGCATTTTCACAACGCAACGATCCATTCAAAAGCAAGATACACGAGATTACCAGTCAAATGCAGCTTTCGTTTTACAAAATCACGAGTCGATCATATGCAAAAGAAAAAAGAAAAAACCCACATGAAAGCTTCGCAGTCCGGAGTAAACTACGTATGCAGAGGGATTAAGAATTGCCCGAATTCAGCCGGAGGAGGATCGAGAGCAATACAGCGGCACCAGGTGAGAGAAGCGACAAGGCGTGAACGTGGATTTTGGATTTTATATGGGTCGGAGCTTAAATCCGAGACCTCTATGACCCGCAACAGATCCGATTATTGATGTAGCGGGCCGGTCCAGGCCCAAAATCCCCTGCTTCATGGGAACGTTAAAAACAATTAGGCCCGTACTAGAGAAATTATATTTATGGCACATGCTCATTTAATCGATTATCCATAGAGTGAGTGCCGGTTAATTACTACTGCATACAAACAAATCTAACTAGGATTTCAAATTTTATAATAAAAATCTTTAAGTAATGCTTATGTTTGTTTTTCAGATATGTCATAGTGACATACTACGATAAAATGAACAAAATTATAATTTAAAAATAGTTAAGATATAATCCTCTAATTATCTTACTTACTAATGTCGAGTTTAATCTTACAATAAGTTAAATATATTCTTCATATGCATGCGCGAATTCTTTTTATTATAGGGGAATAAAGCAATTTTTTACATGAATTTAAGATCCTATATAACAATCTGTTTGATTCCTCATTTATTATCATGTAATGCAATAAAATACATAAAAATGTGCACATGACCATCATTGTTGTTCGGCCATGGACCATGGATGATTAACTAGTGACATTGTGATTGATGAATGATGAAATTATCAAATAATTTTGTTAAACCAATCTCAAAAGCACAATGGTAGTGATGAAAATTATATGAGGAAGAAGCTATAAACTATATCAAACTAGCAAAATCTTACCCTTACCAAACAAAAAAAAAAGAAAAAAACTATATCAAACTAACAACACGTGAATCCGAAATGAAAGAATACTAAATGAGGGTGTGCGATTCTTTTTTATATACTCTCATTTCCTCTATTTTCTTTGTCCCAAAGGAAAAATTTGCCCTGTTCCTCTAATTCACCATTTCTTAGTTTTGTTTATTGGTAATGCAACTACATAAGCTTTATCTTACCAATGCAACTCGATCCAAAGTGGAATAAATGGACCTAAATGCACTTAGAATTTAAACTGAAACGGGCACTCCAGCAAAAGGATTAAAGCTGCCTTATAGGGAAGGGGCTAGTGGAAACTTTCCAAGATATGTTTAAAATAGCTCAAAATACTCTTAGATGGAGAGGACTTTGCACCAGAACAAATTATAATCATCATCATAATTTATTCTACTATGTTATGCAAAGAGTGTTCAAGGTAATAATATAACATGAGGTTCACATCTGACCCAGCATTAGAAGGTTACCAAGCAACTCAAATACATTTAAACAACACAAACTATCGCCCCAATTAATCCTCAGTTGGCGATGAACACAAACGTGGCTACCAACATTAGAACGCAGCCAACAAAAATTGGCCAAGGCAAGTCGCCAAGCAGGACACACATCAGGAGACTGCACGTGACAAATCCAAGAGCAACGGTAATCTTAGCAAAGGCAAGTCGAAAACTTGGGTCAATATCTTGTCTTCCCATCCTCATGATTAATTTTTGCCGAATGATTTTGATTGCTTGACAGATAAGCATAATGCTTGGTGCATTGGAAATGTCAGCTGGACCTATAGAGGTATGCCTGTCCCTGATGAGCTGACGCAAAGCATTCTCAAGGGAATCAAGATCTTCGTTAACTTGAGCCACATGATCTAACACATTCCTTGAAATAAAAATCAGCAAATCGCTTGTTAGATAATCATCTATTATAGAAGCTCAAGCAATAAGGATCAAGAATAAACATATTGATAGATAAACAAATGAACATATGAGCAACTCATACCTGTACCATGGGTTTAGAATGAAACATTAAAAAAGATGGATTCACCTAATTTACATAGAGTACAGATTGTTTCCTAAAGAAACAGTATACACGTAAAAACAAGAGATAGGAAGTTCTTTTTCATGAAAGGAAATGAAGACAGCATTTGCAGTCCTCCACACTCACCTTCTTTCCAACCTCTTGATATTCAAAAAAGACATGATAGTTAATATAAATTTCACTTTCTTCAGACAAACTCACCTGCTGTTTTTATGGTATGGATACTCGAGAGGGATTATTCCTGGTGTGAGTCCTACCGTATTCAATTATCGAATGGATATCACTAAAATTTACCCATTCGCACAGAAAAAGGGGTGATGACTACTAGAGGCGTTCTTACTTTTCTGACAGATTTACACCCACTGAATATACCCTGATATGAGCACGAGCCAACATGCTCTGTTGTTAGAGTCTAGTCATATGAACAGCGAGAACAAAAACCTGGATCAATTAGCAAAATAAAAGAAGACAAAATCCGGGTGGTGCGACATAACTACCGTAATCCAGGAAATGCGAGAAACGGGCCAGTTTACATCCAGTTCTCACAATCTAAGTGGTGTTGTGATCGAATTGCCCTGTTGAACATGAGCCTGTAAGCAGACTCTTTCACAGGGCGATCAGCAAACACGGAGCTGTTGAGGATTTCTCTGGCGACTTCAGGGTTACATGTCACGATGACCCGACTATTGCCCAGGCTGAAGGCCATCAGGCGCTTAGCCCCGAAGGCTTCAGCGGCAGCAGCAACCCGGTGATGAGCTAAGTGGAGCATGAGGCTCATGCTTCCGAAAAGAGGCAATCCCCTGGGACCGGGGATCGTGTGGGATGGAGAAAGAGAAGAGGAAGATGGTGAGAGGAAGAGTGCCTTGCGCCAGAAATGTTTGCCCCAGGCAGGGCCACCAGGGTGAGACCAGTGGAGGAGGGTGATGGCAAGCCAAGTTAAACCCAGCAAGAGGAGGGACCAGGCAATGTTATCATGGGTGAAGGCTCTGCATTTGGAGGCGATGGCAAAGAGCTAGAGGCTTTCGAACTCTGAACTCATGGTCATGCTTGGTTTGGAATGAGGTTTTGAGGTAATTGAATGTGTTGGTTGGGGGCTGGTAGAGGAAAAAATCTGGATGTACAAAGTGATGTTGTGATCGAATTCTCACAATCTAATCGGTGTTGTGATCCAGTTCTCACAATCTAAGGCAAAGAACAAGCCATCTCTACTGACAAGTGAAAGACCCCCCCCATTGGGCTCTTAAGTATTGAACAGTACGAGTTCAGAAGGCATCAACAAGTTCACCTGATTTACTTGTGACGGTTCCTTAAACAGCATTCGCGCGTAATGGAATATACACAGCGAACATGATCAAAGATAAGAACAGAAAAGGATATCAAGATTTTGGCATCATTTTACTCGCATTCCTCCAACCTACAGACAGAGCCTGGGCTGGTTAAGATACGTCTGAGGTGGACGAAGCTTACCTCCAACTACCGTGATCAGCTGGATTGTCGTTCGCCATTAACCTTCAACTTGGCCTCGCCAATCTCTTCCTTGCTTGGCTGAAAATGAGAACACGGTGGGGCTGTCGCAGACCTTGATTATGAAAAATTCCCTGGGGTGAGCTTTTCTTATTAAAAAACTCAGGAAATCGAACTCATCTGACACCCCAGAATTGACATCGGACTATTTGGCGGTATTTGGCGTAATAAGCTATTTGGCGGTATTTGGCGTAATAGGTGTTAGATGAGTTCGATTTCCTATTTGGCGGTATTTGCCGTAATAGGTGTTAGATGAGTTCGATTTCCTATTTGGCGGTATTTGACGTAATAGGTGTCAGGTGAGTTCGATTTCCTGAGTTTTTTAATAAGAAAAGCTCACTCATTTCCCAAGATGTTCTAATGGGCGAGTTTTAGTAAATGAGCCCACCTTAACGTGTTTAAAGCATGGACTGAGATTATAGTTTTATGGGCCGTTAACTGATCTGGGCCATGTGAGATGGGTTGGTTTAAAAGGTCTAGTTACCCCTCTTACCAAAGAATTCGAATCGCTCTCTCTTATGTTTTTTTTTTTTTTTTGGTTAATTTGTTTATTGAATTGCTTATTATTTATCTATTTATTTATTTTTGTCCTTTTGGTTATTATACAACTATCCCTCATTAAAAATTAGCTCAATAATTAAAATGATATCTAGATTTTATTGACCGGTGGTGAAATGAGAATGTAAATGGACTTAACTTTAAAAAAAAAAAAAAATTAGAGACATTGACTGTGAACATTGACCTCACACCTTGATATTGCTTGATGCACTTTTAAGCAGCTCACCGTGATGATTAGTCTTTTTTATTTTATTTGATTTGATATTTTTCTTTGTTTTATTTTGTTTATTATCAAGGAGTCCGATGAAGATAGAATAGGTTTTTCATATAAATATGAAAAGCTCACTCCATGGACCTCTGATGGAGATGGAATAGATTTCTCATATAAATATGAAAAGCTCACTCCATAGACATCCAACATGTGATTTTTCCATATTTATGCCATGGACCTAGAAATATGCACTTCGAATGCTACTATATGTTATAGAAGTGAGGTTGCAGGAAATGAATTAGGAGGATTTAATTTTCCCGATAAAATAAAAGAAGATAGAACTCTTAATTATTAAAAACTTAATCGAATCATCTCTATTGACGTCCTCCGCAGTAGAGTTTAACCTTGGAGGTCAATGGTGTGAGTATTCTTGCCTGTTGGCCGTGGTGTATGTTTGTTCTTTTTTCCTTTTTTTTTTTTTTTTTTTTGCTTAGTTATCGTGCATTCTTGTTAAAAAGTTTAATTTGTTTTTCCTACTCTTCTGTACTCGTTCCGCTCCTGCCTTCCTTCTTTAGCGAGAAAAATCAACGAGGAAGGAAACCGTGACTTTTCAATTTCTAATTTGGTCGCCACCACATATATTTTTCAGCGACCAAATCGAGAGAGAGAGAGAGAGAGAGAGAGAGAGAGGGAAGTGAAGTGTCCGCAAAAGGGGAGTTCGCCCTCAGCGGCAGCGCCTTGAAGAACCTTGGCTCGCTCCGTCGCCTGCCTCTCCCGCATCGGCAGCGACCTCGCCATCCAAGCTTCTCCTTCCCAGGTGATTCATCTGAAATCCATGTCGACTGAAATAGCTGCAGCAGTTGCTTCTTCGTGTGCCCTGCTGAGCGATGCTGAGTAGTTTAGATGCTATGATGCCGTGTTAGGTGTTGGCTCGTTTCACTTGATACGGCGTCCGATTGAGAAATTCTGAGAGTCCTTCCACCGATTGCCGAGCGCGTGGAGCTTTCGGCGGTGGATTTGAGGCATGATTTTGTTAACTTATGGCGCAATTTAGAACTTGACGTGCGCAAATCTAAAGTCCACTGAAAGAAAATAATACTGCGGATGGGGTGATTCAAAGTCGTTATATTGTAAGAGGCAATTCACTGCTATAGACAGGAGCACTTTCAGTATCAGGGTTACTCGCAGACAATGTTGAATGGTGAAACCGTAGGAAAAAAACCCCAATGGATAACCTTCTATGGGTGCTGTTATTCTGTCTTGCTAATGCTTTCCTGGTATGTCTAGTTCCTTTGATGGTGTTGTATAGAGTTTTGTGACCCTCAATAACTGAAAGCATGAAGTCTTGAAACTGACATTTTCATTGAAAGAAAATGGCTGCAGAATGCTGTAATGAGCATTACTAAGTCATGTCGTATGAGTCCGCTCGAATTAGCTTCTCTAATTTCTCATCGTGCAAAAGCAATGTGAACTTTGTCTTACGAATTTTGCAGCGCACCAATATGACCTATAAAGCCAATGGATTCGGAATAAAGAAATGGGGCAACTTATTGAATATTAGATTCCTTGTATATGACCTTTACTTCTTTTTGTTGGCCACTTACCATTTTAAGTCTTTTGACTCAATCACGCTAACTACATATCATTTAGTATGTTTTCTAACTGCAAGAGAATCGGAGGTTGGCGCCTGTCAAACCTGCATTAATTTGATAAGAAGCTGTACCATGTAGAAATACTTGTTTATCTCACCTCGCCAACTGTGAGTTTTTGTTCATGCATATGTGATGAGGTTTAAACCTAGTTTTTGTCGTATGTATGCAGGCATTAAGAAAACATACTAGATAGCTTGCAATGTCGACCCCAATGAACAACAATTATCTCTGGATAGGAGATGATGCCCTAGAAAATATTGTAGGGAGGCCTCATCATCTGAACTTGCTTGCAAATTTTCATTCATCCTTCAGGGAATTACTCTCATAGCAACTGAATGCAGCTCCATACCTTCTGATGCGGCAATTGAATTTGGTGGGAAAGTCGTTGAGTTTCGAAGCTAGATTGATCCTACTAAAGGTAGACTCTAGTTTTACTCTTTTTGACTGAATATGGAGAAGATTATCTGGTTCAGACTCTGGTTGCGGAGAACAACTCTTTGCTGCACTCTTAGCTTTGGATAGATCCCGTGGAAGAGGTTGGCAATATGCTCATGGTGACAACCCAGTAGACGGGACTTTTGCTGTCAAAGAGTTGAAAATATTTGACCTTATTTGTTATTGATTATATCAAGACATTTGGGTCATTAATGCAGCTGAAATTTCTTGAATATAAGACTTCACTTTCAAACTTATCTGCATTTCCAGAAAGTGAGTCCACCTAATTGCAGTAATGCCATTGGAGTCACATTCAGGATCATCTATCATGTTGAAGTTTTTCCTTTTGTCTTCCAGTGAAGACGATAATATTTAACATTCGTTCATCTTGTGGAAATCCAGGCATTTCTTGCATTCCGTGAGGGATGTGAAGTTGACATTCATTTTTGCTTTCAGATGGCTGGCAAGTAAGTAAATTCTAAATGCTCTTTTGTATCTTATCTTCTATCCTTTTTCTTCCCATGCTTCACTTCAATTTTGTTTATGCAAGTAGTGCAACTAGTAGATTTCATGCAATCAGCGTAACTGGTTTTATTAGATGAAAGATTGTTAGTTATCTGCTCAAAGACCTAAAACATCCTAATGCATAGCTTCACAATCACAATAGTAAAGGCCCATGGCAATGTTACTTTTGGGCTAAATATGAAAAAACGAGAGACTATCATTGAAAATTTGGTTGATAAACATAGTGCACCTTCGAATTAAGGTTTAAGTTCGGATGATAAATTATGTTTTTCTTTTTTTCTTTCCTTTTAACAAAGAAAAATGCAGGTTCATGTATAAAGTGCACTTTCTTGCTCACCCATCGAGCTTACCTTTACTCACCTGGTCATGACATAAGCAACCAAATATTCTAAGAATCAAGATAATCACTAACGATACCTGACTAGAGTTCCATAGGTCCGGCATCTAATCGTGGTCGTTGGAGATCTATTCACTAGGTAACTTGTTGTGCTAAGCACATCTGTCAAGAACTTCGTAGTTAAACTAGCATTAGATATCATTTATAGATCGTCTCTACTAATGTTCCGCCAATCAACTCTACAATATGTTATAGTTCACTAACACTAGTGTGGTGTCTCACCATGCCGTTCCCCTTTTAGGTATTTAACAATTTTGAGCAAAACTCAATGCTACTATTAAATACAAAGTTGACAAAGAAAGAAAATAATGGCTGAGGACTTAGAGCAACTTCCTTTCCCTGAATCTCAATGGATTAGGCCCATCTCCGAGGATATCTCTGACTCCCACCCTTTTTACTTATGAAAAAGACAATAATTCTTAGAAATTGACTTCTATCTTTACCTAAGTTTACTCATACACTGAGTATTCCCTGACATGAGCACGAGCCAACATGCTCTGTTCTTGGAGTCTAGTCATTATGAACAGCGAGAACAAAAACCAGGATCAATTGGGAAAATAAAAGACAAAATCTGGGTGGTACGACACCCTAATCCAGGAAATGCGAGAAACAACCCTTTTTGCGTCCACTAGATATGCCCCTAGGTACAGTTCTGAGGAGAGCCCATTTCTACTCTTTGAGAGTCGAGTCATTATGAACATCTCAATCAACAAAAGGAAAAAAATGAATAGAGGAAAAAATCTAAATGATACAAATCGGTGTTCAAATCCGACTCACAATCTAATGCGAGAAACAGGCCATTTTCTACAGGCAAGTGAGAGACCCCTCAGGCGTTTGACTGAACAAGTTCAGAGTTCCAGAACCTGTTCTACATAGGGTGCAGGTTTTTTCGCCATAAAACAGCCTTCACGTAATGGAATATACAGTGTGACATGATCAGAAGAAGGAACTAGAAAGAATATCAAGATTTCAGCATTTGTTTCCCCAAAGAATATCGAGATATTGACATGAGTTTCCTCAGAATCCTCCAACTAACACGGAGCTGGTCTGCAGTGCTTTCTTATATATTTTAGGTTCGCTGAGGCTTACCTCCAACCAACGTGATCAGCTGGATTGTTGTTCTCCATTAAACTTCCCACTTTGCCTAATCTCTCCTTCTCTTCCTGAAAATATGGTTTCTTCAAAGCGTTTGCAGATTGCTGTCCTGTGAACGAAGTGCTTCAGGGGAGAAAGAGACCTGAACATGGTGATGTGGACTTTGGGGTGGTTTTCATTTCTTCCAGTGCAATATCTTGGTTTAGGGCAGTGCTTTTCCGCATTTGACTGGACCCACCCGAAAAGTAGATAGAAAGTCAAGCAGATCGAAAGTAGAGCAACAGCAAACAGACAAAACGGGATTCCGGGATTCATACCGTTTTGTCTGAGTAAAGCATATCGAAAGTAGAGCAGCAGAAACAGACAAAACGGGACAATGTTTGCTGATGCTCTACTTTCGAATTTTATTTTTCATACCGTTTTATCTGTTTTTGCTGTTGCTCTACATTCGAATGCGGGCCCTCCAAAGCCTAGTTAATTCCGCCATGACTTGAATATGGATTATCGAGGTTCGGGGCAGCCACTTGCTCACCCATTACTTTGTTCTCTATTTTTCATTTTTTACCTTTTGTTAATATATCCAGATTTTCCTTCACTAGGTTTCTAATGACAGAAACTCCTGGGGCATGCATATGTAATCAAGCGCATATTCGTTATTCAGTCATTGTAGATCCGCTAGAAGGTAAGATTTATTGCTAATTGTTATTAATCGTTTATTTTATTTTTTAATTGGACACAGATTATTCACCTCACAAGACAAACACGAGTATCTCAATATATCTCAACGGTTGATGCACGCCTCATTTACGTGCATCCATAGCTAAGAATCGGTTAAAATGCCAATCGAAGCACCTTTGAAGTAGAGGATCTTCATCCTCTTTTGTTATATATATTGAAAATATTTTAATATATTCATTTCGGCATGCGATATAAGCAATCATTTTTATAATTTTTTTTAAATCATTCATTTTTTGAGAAGCAAATAGAGACTGAATGAAAACTAGACGCCATCTCTCCTTACCATCATTCAAATGCTATTTGAATTGTAAGATTGAGAACAAAAGTTGTCAAACAATAAAATAACAAATTAAAGCTCATGAACTTCTCTTGTATCTAATTTTTTAACATCAATTTCAAATTGTGTGGACTTTATTTAAAATCATTGTCATTGTTTACTTTCTTAAAAATGTAACTATTTTGATAGATATAAGCTATATTTAGATAAATGGATTTCCAAAGTTGCATGAATCCTGTTCCTAGTATGGACGGATGTGGATACTTAAATTTTACTCTATTTGATTGATGATTGAATTACAAAAGACTGCTACTTCTGATTTGCACACATTTGAGCCAAGGACATGCTCGATCTAGGGTGGTGAAACTTGGGAACTCTTCTTTTTCGCTCCTTCCATCACCAACCTCATTAAAAACAGTTGACACGATGTTTCCCATGTTGTCAGATTCCATGAAGCTTTCTAAGAATATCTCCAAACTTAGACCAAATACGTGTTTCCTAGCTTTGCGAGTCATTAGAGAAGTCCCAATATATTTTTCATGCGAAGAGGGGACTGTGCAATGAATGGATCATTCATGACTTTATCATCACCAAGAAGGGTCAATAATTTACCAACGTGACTTTATCATCACCAAGACGGGTGCGAGCCAAATTTTCATCCCTGTAACCAGCAATTCGGCAAGAACCAGGCCCAACTAATTTTTTTGGTCAGAGGCCCAACTAATTGAAGTCTTTTGAGTTCTGCATTTCACTTGGATCTTTCCTGCATTTTCCCAATGCAACGATCAATTAAAAAACAAAATACATGAGTTTATCAATCAAATGCAGCTTTCGTTTAACAAAGTCATTTTCCGAGTCGATCGTATGCAAAAGGAAAAAAGAAATCCACATGAATCATCGCAATCTGGAGGCAACTACTTATTTAGAGGGATGAAGAGTTACGGGAATTCAGCCAGAGGAGGATCGGGAGCTATGCAGCGGCAACTGGTGAGTAAAGTGACAATGTGGGAACGTGGATGGAGGATTTTATACGGGCCGAATCTTAAATCGGAATCCTCTATGACCTGCAACAGATCCAATCATCAATGCAGCGGGCCAGTCCAGCCCAAAAGTGCCTGCTTCGCGTGAATGTTGAGAACAATTAGGCCCATACTAGAGAAATTATATTTATGGCACATGCTAATTTAATCGATCATCCATAGAATGAGTGCTGGTTTTTGCCTACTGTATAGAAACAAATCCAACCAGGATTCAAATTTTATAGAAATCTTTATGTAATGTTGATGTCTGTTTGTCAGATATATCATAGAGACAGCATAACAAAATAAACAAAATTGTAATTAAAAAATAGTTGAGATATAATCCTCTAATTATCTTACTTACCAGCATCTAATTTAATCTAACAATCATCTTTAAAAATTCTCATATTAATTTTTATTTTCATATTTAACTCTCTCCACAAATTTTAATGTTTTCTTCACACGCATGCCCTGTCCTCTATTTATATCAGGTGAATAAAGCAACTTTTTACATGGATCTAAGAACCTAAATCACGATTAGTTTGATTTTTCATTTATTATCATGTGATGCAATAAAATACATGAAAATGCACACGTGACCATCCTTGTTTTTCGGCCATGGACCATGCATGACTACCTTGTGACACTACCGAGTGATGTATGAATGAAATTATCAAATAATTTTGGTAAGCCGGTCTCAAAAGTAGAATCGTAGTGATCGAAACGGAGCTGTGTTAATCTAGTTAGCTATCTTATTGGGTGGGCAAGTGACGAATCCAGCTTGTACCTATCCAGCTTATTGTGCGTGTGTAGTTCAGTCGAACAAATTACTTAGAACTTGTGAGCCATCCAAGTAGGTATTTTAGTTTGAATTTTGTTGTATAGAGATTGCCGATTTTGTAATATGAGGAACAAGCTATAAACTATATAAAACTAACGATGCATGTATTCGAAACGAAAGAATAGTGAATGAGGGTATGCGATTCTTTTTATACACTCTTCATCCCCCATTTCTCTTGTGCCAAAGGAAAAACTTGCCTTGTTTCTCCAATTTCACTGTTTTCAGGTTATGCAACTCCATGAGTTTTTATCTTACCAATGCAACTCAATCCAAAGTAGAAGTAATGGACCTAAATGCACTTAGGACTTAAACTGAAACTGGCAATCTAGCAAAAGGATTAAAACTGCCTTATAGGGAAGGGGTTGGTCAAAACTTTCGTAAAGATATGCTTAAACTAGCTCAAAATACTCTTAGCTGGAGAGTAACTTTGCACCAAAACAAATTATAATCATCATCATAATTTGTTCTACGATTTTATGCAAAAGGTGTTCAAGGTAATAATATAACATGATGTTCACATCCGACCCAGCATTGGAAGGTTATTGAGCAAATCAAATTCATATAAATGACACATCACTACATCAGAAAAGCCATAAATTATTGCCCTAATTAATCCTTCAGTTCACGATAAACACGAATGTGGCTACCAACATTAGAACACAGGCCACAAAAATCGGCCAAGGCAAGTCACCAAGTAGAACGCACATCAGGAGACTGCATGTGACACATCCAAGAGCAATAGTGATCACAATCAAGGCAAGTTGAAAACTTGGGTCAATATCTTGCCTTCCCATCTCTAAGATTAATTTTTGCCGAATGATTTTGATTGCTTCACAGATAAGCATAATGCTTGGTGCATTGGAAATGTTGGCCGGACCTATAAAGGTAGACCTAGCATTGATGAGCTGATGCAAAGCATTCTCAAGAGAATCAAGATCTTCATTAACTTGAGCCACATGATCTAACATGTTCCTTGTAATAAAAATCAGCAAATCACTTGTTAGATAATCATCTTTCATAGAAGTTCAAATAATAAGGATTAAGAATAAGCATATTGATAGATTAACAAAGAACATATGAGCAACTCATACTTGTACCATGGTTTCAAAATGAAACAATAAAAGGACTGATTAGCCTAATTTACGCAGAGTATAGATCATTTCCTAATGAAACAACATTCATGTAATGAAACACACACAAAAACATGATAAGAGATAGGAAGTTCTTTTTCATGAAAGAAAATGAAGACAGCACCCGCAGTCCTCCACACTCACCTTCTTTCCAACCTCATGATTTTCAAAAAAGACATGGTAGTTATTATGGATTTCACTTTCCAAAGACAACCTCAGCTGTTTAATGGTATGCATACTTGAGAGGGATTATTCCTGGTATGAGTCCTACTGTATTCAATTAACAGAATGGATAAAATAAAAATTTAACCATTTGCAAGAAAAAGGGGTTAAATTACAAACCACTTTTGACAATTTTACTAAAATAAAAATTTAACCATTTGCAAGAAAAAGGGGTTATGACTACAAGAGGCATTCTTACTTTTCGACAATTTTACACTAAGTATACCCTGACATGAGCACGAGCCAACATGCTCTCTTCTTAGAGTCTAGTCATTATGAACAGCGAGAACAAAAACCAGGATCAATTAGTCAAATTAAGTAGACAAAATCTGGGTGGTACGACACCCTAATCCGGGAAATGCGAGAAACAACTCATTTTACATCCACCAGATACGCCCCTAGGTACAGTTCTGAGAAGAGCTCATTTATGCTCTGAGAGTCGAGTCATTATGAACATCTCAATCAACAAAAGCAAAAAAAGAATAGAGGAAAAAATCTAAATGGTACAAATCGGTGTTCAGATCCGACTCTCACAGTCTAATGTGAGAAACAGGCCATTTTCTGCAGGCAAGTGAGAGACCCCCTCAGGCGTTTGACTAAACAAGTTCAGAGTTCCAGAACCTGTTCTAAATAGGGTGCAGGCTTTTCGCCATAAGACAGCATTCACGCAATGGAATATGCAGTGTGACATGATTAGAAGAAGGAACAGGAAAGAATATCAAGATATCGGCATGAGTTTCCCTGAAGAATATCGTGATATTGACATGAGTTTCCTCAGAATCCTCCGACTAGCTAACAGAGCTGGGCTACAGTACTTTCTTAAAGATTTTGGGTCGCTGAGGCTTACCTCCAACCGACGTGACCAGCTCGATTGTTGTTCTCCATTAAACTTCCCACTTCGCCTAATCTCTCCTTCTCCTGAAAATGTGGTTTCTTCAGAGCGTGGGGAAAAAGAGAACATGCGAGTGAACTTGCGGTGCTTTTCTTTCCGACTTGTTAAATAGTTAGGGCCGTCGTTTGTGCCACCGCTGGCATAAACTTTAATGACTCACATAGATACTTCATAAAACCATTGACCACTCGCATAGGTGAAAATGACAACCTAAGGTTAACTAAGAATTGCGATGTGATATCTCAAAGAAAGTTAACAATATAGATATGAAACTGACATTTTCATAAGAGTTAAAAGCACAAACTCTGTTGTTAATAGGACCACATGGCTAAAAAAGACAATAAATGCTGGACGCATCTCAAATAGTGCCAAACAACAAACAATCCTCCTGTACGGATTGTTATATGTTCGACAAAGTGATCTATAATCCATACCAGGAATATTCACGTAACTTCTTTATGGGGAAAGACTAGTATTCACTTTGGAAGTTAGTTCTCTTCCCTCTTCTTTGCTGCTGGATAGAGAATCACCTTCGGCATAAAGAGATCATTCTTTTTTTTTAAACAATGTCCACATTGAAATGATTAGGAGGATGTGACCTTTGTTCATTTAAATAACCAACTCAACTTAAAAATTAATATATTATTATAATATAATTGATTCGGTCCAAATGAGCAGGTGGACAGATTTACTTATGAAATCGGAAATCGAACCGATATTCATCGGTTCTCATAAATTAAAATTGAAAACCGGACTAGTTCCCTTAAAACTCATCAGTTTTGGAGGGATTCGGTCAATTTGGATGGATTCCGATTCTTTTGCGCACTCCTAATTATTAACCAAAAAAACAACGGATTATATCATTTATTCACCGAGCCAAAGGAAGACCGAGCGTCTCCCCTCTTCCAATCCCGCCAATTTTTCAGCGACCGCCCTCATAAAAATCTGTAGCTTCAGTGCAGAGAGGGAAACCGAAGCGCTCAAAAAATGGAATTCAACCTGAGCGGCAACGCCTTGAAGACCTTGGCTCGCTCCATCACCTGCCTCTCCTGCGTCGGCAACGACCTTGCCATCCAAGCTTCTCCTTCCCAGGTCATTCCATCGATTTCTTCCCCTCATTTCTTCTTCTTCTTCTTCTTCTTCACCGTCGACTCTCTCGCCCGCAGCTCCAATATATCGCCACTGAAATCCACGTCGATCATCGTTGCTCAGCTTCACACATTGAGTGAAATAGCTACAGCAGTTGCTTGTCCATGCGCTGATGATTGATGTTTAGTGTAGATGCTATGATGCTGTGTTAGGTATTGGCTCGATACGGTGTCCGATTGAGAAATTCCAAAATTCTCTTAATTGATGGCCTTATACCACGAAAAGACAAAAATGCACCCCCAGCGATGGAGGTGGAAGAAAGTTTGATTCATCACGCCTTCTTCCCTCTTCTCTGCTTCTACCCAATCAAAACCTGAGATGAGGAATTTGGTTTTTCCAACATAAAATATAATTGAACGCTATAAAAGGAGAGAGAGATTCATTCAATGGATAAATAGAACTTCAAAAGAAGTGTCGATTTCAGTTATGTTGCTAATTAAATTTTGTTCATCCAATCTCACTTTGGTACACGATTAACTTGACAAGTTAATTATGTTACGGAAATAATGCAATCTCATACTAACAAAATCCCTAAAATCTGAGAAAGAACATATTAAGAAAGGATCTAGGAAATGCTCTAATTCCCAATTTCCAATCTAAAAGCCAATAATTTCCCATGCCCGAACAGAGTCTTCAGTTAAAGTATCAATATATAGTCATATTTTGGAAAATAATTGTTGATTTTTTAAATATGAAATCATTTTCTTGAAGTTAAATATTAATTTTTCATTGGTTAAGAAAAATTTTCAATTGACTCATTTTCCTAAGTAATCCAAACGCTGGAAATAAGGAAAGTATTATTTTAGAAAATAAATTGCGCCAAACAAATAGAACATGATGTCATGAAACATTCCAAATACATCAATGATTGAGATATATTGAGATGTTTATAATCCATGGAATTATTTTGTGGAATAACGAATTCATGTCCAATTGCCAGTCAGCATTTCTCTCTCTTTGCAAAATGGGAAAAATAATCAAAATAACCTCAGACATTCGATTAGGCGAATGGACGAAGCAAGAGAGACAGGGGGTTTTACTTATTGAGGATTGGGCGTGCTAAATACGTTGGAGTCTAGGAGGATGATGTTGAAGGTTGTAGACAAGTCCAAGGTTGAGTGGTGCCAGCCCAGCAAGTGGGAAGGGGGGAGCTTGGAGGATGGGTGATGTAAACACTTACATCAGCTAAACTGGCCATTTCTCAAAAGTCGGCTCAGCTCGCCGCTTGGAGATCATTGAGCGGCTGTGATGTGGTAAAATAGGAGGAAAATGGGAAGTGATGAATCGGGTGAGGTAGGTTATAGAATTGGAGCTGTTAAATAATCAAAAGGGGTGCATCCGCGAACTTGGGGGAACAAATGTCTCTCCTTCTAACTTTTGATTTTCCCCGTAGATATTTGTTCTGGTTCCTGGAGAAAATTGTTTTAATGAAATAATAACATCTTTATGTGTTTATAGAGATAGACTATGAGCTTTACCTAGTGGGCCATAGGATGTGGGCCTTTGCATCTCG
The DNA here is from genome assembly GCA_014182695.1 of Eucalyptus albens. Taxonomy (NCBI): domain Eukaryota; kingdom Viridiplantae; phylum Streptophyta; class Magnoliopsida; order Myrtales; family Myrtaceae; genus Eucalyptus; species Eucalyptus albens. Next base: position 53,324,568 of record CM024653.1, read on the forward strand.
ATTCGAGAGAAGTGAGCCAATTTAATTTGGCCCGATGTACATATAAGTGATTGGATCACGGAATGTTCATAGTAATTGGGCCCATGTAAAAGCTGATTATGTCACACCTACGATAGTGTCCAACGGGCACAGTTGCAATTGCATGGGCTTTTGTTTACTTTATCTTGTTTTGTTTTTTTTTTCCAAATGTCTGGTTTGCACCTAAACAATATCCTAATGGTACAGATGGCGTCTTTGTGCAAAAGGTGTGCCTTCTTTTTTCTGCTTCGGCAAATCGCTGTATGATGCATGGTCAAAATTTGCTACTGTTGGATATTATGTCGCTAAAGTCCCTCTTATGTTTGTTTTAACTCGTCTTCTTGCTTCTTGGAGAAATTGCCCCCATCAAATAAGCCAAGTTGCATATTTGGATCTTGCATTTTGCAATTTCATTCCTCCACCCATTCTGAAAACAGGCTAGCTTCTCCCGGAGAAATTGCCCCATCAAATAAGCCAACTTCAATCGTCTGACTGTTCCAAGGTAAGATTCTAACCCATATGCAATATTAGGGCCACGCTGGTGCTGTCATTTCTTTGTGAAAGTACCCTAAAGGAAGGTCTCTTCATCGGTGGAGTGTCGATCAACATGAAAAACACCATAATTAATTGTGGGAGAGAGTGCTTCCCATCAAATCATTTCAAACATTGTTTGTTTTTTAGCATGTCCAAAAAATTATTCATTTTTCAATTTCGGCAATTCAATTATAAATCTTTCAAATTATGTCAATTTAGTTCTAAAATTTTGATGAATTACCAAACTAGGCCTAAAGATTTTAACAAATTGTCAAATTAATCTTTCCGACTAATTTTGGCTGGATATTACTAATATAATAGCCTAGTTAGTGCCCCTTGTTTTATGTGATACCGCGGTTTTGATGTTGATAATTTTAAATTTTAAAAAAAAAAATCCTTTTTTTTTTTGGTTAAGTTATTGTCTTCAATCTTTTATCTTCTTCTCTCTTTTTACACAAGGCTAGTGGCCCTACCAAAGACCTCCACTGGCCACTAAGCAAGAGTTGACGGCCCTTATTGGGCCTTGGGTGAGGACTTGCAATGTGCTTTCCATCCCAAGGGTTTTGACAGCAAGGGCTTTGTGGCCCATTGGCTTTATGTAAAGAGAGGGAAAAAAAAAAAAAATGAAAAAATCAATAAAGATTAATAATAAAATTATTGAAATTTAAAAAAATAATAATAATTGTCCATGTTAATATGAATTGCATCATGTAAGATGATTGTCGCTGATTGAGCTGCCAAAGACTAGTTTGCCAAAATCATTTAAAAACTTATTATTAAATTAGCACAATTAAAATGTTTATGACTAAATTAGTAAATTGTCATAAGATTTAGGACTAAGTTGGCAAAATTAAAAGATTTAGAATTGAATTAGTTGTATAATAGGGTTAGGATAATTTGAACAATTTTTCCTTCATAATGGCTGAGCGAGAAAAAAAAATGTTGAGTGAGCTGTGCTTTGACTATAAATGGACTCGGAGAAAAATGGGTTTGGCGTTTCGATTTGCTAGGATTGACTGTTGGCAGTTCAACTTGCATCTTGGGCCCCAAAATATTCACAACGCCACCAAGAGTTTATTGTTTCCAGAAAATGGGAGGGTTGCAATCAATTACTCTTTCTCTCAATAACGGAACCAACTACAGTCACATAAATCGATTCGTAGTATGTAAAGTTTACATGCCCCAAGAGGGTCCCTAGAGCGAGAATTGATTGTGGTTTGGATCGTCTAGAAGCTCTCTTGTCGTACGTGACTTTTCCATCTTGTGCTCTTACATTCGACATACTGTTATCTCTTTGGCTTTATATTGTTTAGGCCTTTTCCCAAAAAGATATTATGAACTTTTGAGTTGTGGGCATATCATCCTACACCTTGCTGTCGCATATTCCCATATTTCTCTTCCAAAGAAGGTTCGGCTGCATCCGTTTTCCAAAACCTATTACAAGGATGGATGATTTAAATTATAAGGAATCTCAATGTAAGGCAATTGCTTAGTCAGGTGCATATTCTTTTGCATCGTTTCTCAATTTTGAATTGCACCACAGAGGATTGGAAACATCATCATCATATATACCCATACCAGTTTGACAACATTTCTCGAGCACATGTCATTGTTATATATATCATGGTAAAAATTGTTTGGCAAAATTAATCTTTAAAATGGGAAGATAAAATTTGGACCTAGGGTTAAAACTATTTTTGGTGGTGACGATTTTTTTTTTTAAATAATATCTAGAGAGATGTATATAAATATCTACTTACAAATTATCACATTAGTGTAACTTCAAAATAGTCTGAGTATTCTGAATTGAAAGAGAAAGCTAGTTGTGTGACTTGCAAGTTTACTATTAAGGAATAGACTAATGTTTTACATCGAATGAAATATTAGTAATGATCATTGAGATGACGAAAGCATAAAGTTATCGGAATATATATCCGGGAAAAATTACAAAAGTGATCTTTGTATTATTGCCACTATTTAATTTTGGTCATCATACTTTATATTGTGATAGATAGGGTCCATAAAATATTCGCCAATTATCATTTTAGGAAAAATTTCAATGACCGACCAAGGGAATATGCTACCGGAGGTATGCAAACGGCACTAATATGGAATGAAAAAAGAATTATGCAAAAGATATTACAAAATGTTCCCCATATTACTGTCGATGTTTAATTTTGGTTCTCGTACTTCATCTTATGACTAATGATCCCAATTTCAGATATATCCTTCCAATTGCAGGCAGAAATTGGTCAATAAGGACCCAATTAATATGCTAGTTGACACAATTTAAAGAAGTTATCAAAGTTGAAAACTCGCACATGTGATTCTAATATGATTATTCTTAAGTATCATAGCTTTTACTCATACTCATGACTATTGCCCATTTATTCTGGAATTAACATTTTACGGAAGACAATTTGGCCTAGTGTTGTAACTCTTCTCCTAGTCCAAATGGACTTCATTCTTGAAAGTAATACTTTTTTTTTTTTTTGAGGGCCTTGAAAGTAATACTTAAGGGTGATCATTTAGTGACAATTGCTCCCCCGGCATCGTCCCACACAGAAAGAAAGAGCGCAGAGCCCCAGCCCGACCTCTATCCCTTTCGATCGAACCATCTTGGCCTGTAAGCCCGTGTCCACGCCTGGGACGGGTAAAGCCCAGCAAAACAGCAGGGTGCCAGGGAGCACTGAGCAATGGGAGAGATGAGGGCGACTCCGCCCATGGGTTGGACCTCACCACAGGCTGAAGTCCTTCCACGGCCGGAGAAGGGCACGGCAGCATCCTTGTTTTCGGACTGGAACAGGAAAGGGAATTCTAAAGACACTAAAACAGTGTTACCAGGTTAAGGCTTCTCAGGAGCAAGTCACGTATCATTTTCTCATTATTGGTGTTATTGGATTTTGATGTCAAATAAATATAATGTGCATTACAACGACCAATTGTTGCTTGTAATACTATGAACTACTTATGTGATAGGTACTTTATGCCAACATATATTGTAAGCGCCCTTCACATGTATTGATTTATATGCTGGACATGTGTTTATTAATGAACACATTTTGACATTTGTTTTTTATTCTTTTTTTTTTAATCAATGTCACCAATTTTGGCATAATGTTATCCGGGCTTGTTATCAAGCGGGCATAGTAAGAATACTTGTTAAACCAAACATACGAAATGTGGCTGAAAGTTTAGACATCAAATCTTGCTGAAAAAGACCTATAATAGAAATTTTTGGTACTCGCACAATAGAAAGATCAGAAAAGAAGTTTGTATACATTTAGATTCATCACAATTTCAATTTTTATTTTTTTAGAAGTATATGGATTTCTTTATTCTTTGTTATATTTTTCAATTGATATTTTCTTCAAATTTTAACGGCTAAGTGAAAATTAAACGTCATATCTTCCTATCCATATTTAAATCTATTTGCATTTGTAAGATCGAGAACAAAAGTTGTTGAACAACAAAATAACAAATTAAAGCTAATGAACTTCTCTCTTATCTGATTTTTTTAAATCAATTTCAAATTATATAGATTTTATCTAATCTCATTTTCATCACTTACTTTCTTATAAATGTATCTATTTTGATAGATAAGGCTATATCTAGATAAGTGGATTTCCAAAGTTGCACAAATCATCTTCCAAGTACGGACGGATGTGGATACAGATTATATACTATCTATTTGATAGATGATCAAACTACGAAAACTTCTAATTTGCACACATTTTGAGCTTGGGACGTGCTCGATCTGTGGTGTTGGAACTTGGGAACTCTCCTTTTCACTCCTTCCATCACCATGTCTTAAAGCAAAGACACTAGTGAGAACCCGCTAACTAATTGAAGTATTTTAAGTTCTGTAATTCACCAAGATCTTTCCGCATTTTGACAACACAATGATCCCTTCAAAAGCAAGATATACGAGATTACCAATTAAATGCAGCTTTCGTGTGAACCCCAAAGGATAATCTCTGGCGGTTCTTCGATCACTAGCAAAAAAAAAAAAATCATTTATCAAGTTGATCATATGCAAAAGGAAAAAGGAAAACCCCCATGAAACTTCGCAGTCCGGAGTAAACTACGTATGCAGAGGGATGAAGAATTGCCCGAATTCAGCCGGAGGAGGATTGAGAGCAATGCAGCGGCACCAGGTGAGAGAAGCGACAAGGCGTGAACGTGGATTAAGGATTTTATATGGGTCGGAGCTTAAATCCGAGTCGCCTATGACCTGCAACAGATCCGATCCTCGATACAGCGGGCCGGTCCAGGCCCAAAAGCCCCTGCTTCATGGGAACGTTAAGAACAATTAGGCCCATACTAGAGAAATTATATTTATGGCACATGTTAATGTAATCGATTATCCATAGAGTTAGTGCTGGTTAATTACTACTGCATACAAACAAATCTAACGAGGATTTCAACTTTTATAATAAAATATTTAAGTAATGCTTATGTCTGTTTTTCAGATATGTCATAGTGATATACTACGATAAAATGGACAAAATTGTAATTTAAAAATAGTTAAGATATAATCCTCTAATTATCTTACTTACTAGTGTCGAGTTTAATCTTACAATAAGTTAAATATATTCTTCATACGCATGTGCGAATTCCTTTTATTATAGGGGAATAAAGCAATTTCTTACATGAATTTAAGATCATATATAACAATCGGTTTGATTCCTCATTTATTATCATGTAATGCGATAAAATACATAAAAATGCACACATGACCATCATTGTTGTTCGGCCATGGACCATGGATGATTAACTAGTGACATTGTGATTGATGAATGATGAAATTATCAAATAATTTTGTTAAACCAATCTCAAAAGCACAACGGTAGTGATGAAAATTATATGAGGAAGAAGCTATAAACTATATCAAACTAACAAAATCTTACCCTTACCAAAAAAAAAAAAAAAAAAAAAAAAAAAAAAAAAAAAAACTATATCAAACTAACAACACGTGAATCCGAAATGAAAGAATACTAAATGAGAGTGTGCGATTCTTTTTTATATACTCTCATTTCCCCTATTTTCTCAGTCCCAAAGGAAAAATTTGCCCTGTTTCTCTAATTCACCATTTCTTAGTTTTGTTTACTCGTAATGCAACTCCATAAGCTTTATCTTACCAATGCAACTCAATCCAAAGTGGAATTGATGGACCTAAATGCACTTAGAATTTAAACTGAAACTGGCACTCCAGCAAAAGGATTAAAGCTTCCTTATAGGGAAGGGGCTGGTAGAAACTTTCCAAGATATGTTTAAAATAGTTCAAAATACTCTTAGATGGAGAGGACTTTGCACCAGAACAAATTCTAATCATCATCATCATTTATTCTATTATGTTATGCAAATGGTGTTCAAGGTAATAATATAACATGAGGTTCACATCCGACCCAGCATTAGAAGGTTACCAAGCAACTAAAATACATTTAAACAACACAAACCATCACCCCAATCGATCCTTAGTTGGCGATGAACACAAACGTGGCTACCAACATTAGAATGCAGCCAACAAAAATCGGCCAAGGCAAGTCGCCAAGCAAGACGCACATCAAGAGACTGCACGTGACACATCCAAGAGCAACGGTGATCACAGCAAAGGCAAGTCGAAAACTTGGATCAATATCTTGTCTTCCCATCCTCAGGATTAATTTTTGCCGAATGATTTTGATTGCTTCACAGATAAGCATAATGCGTGGTGCATTAGAAATGTTGGCTGGACCTATAGAGGTATGCCCGTCCCTGATGAGCTAACGTAAAGCATTCTCAAGGGAATCAAGATCTTCGTTAACTTGAGCCACATGATCTAACACTTTCCTTGAAATAAAAATCAGCAAATTGCTTGTTAGATAATCGTCTTTTATAGAAGCTCAAGCAATAAGGATCAAGAAGCATATTGATAGATAAACAAATGAACATATAAGCAACTCATACTTGTACCATGGTTTTAGAATGAAACATTAAAATAGATGGATTCACCTAATTTACATAGAGTACAGATTGTTTCCTAATGAAACAACATACGCGTAAAAACATGATAAGAGATAGGAAGTTCTTTTTCATGAAAGGAAATGAGGACAGCATTCGCAGTCCTCCACACTCACCTTCTTTCCAACCTCTTGATATTAAAAAAAGACACAGTAGTTAATACAAATTTCACTTCCCTCAGACAAACTCACCTACTGTTTTTATGGTATGGATACTTGAGAGGGATTATTCCTGGTGTGAGTCCTACCATATTCAATTACCGAACGGATATCACTAAAATTTACCCATTCGCATAGAAAAAGGGGTGATGACTACAAGAGGCATTCTTACTTTTCTGACAGATTTACACCCACTGAATATACCCTGATATGAGCACGAGCCAACATGCTCTGTTGTTAGAGTCTAGTCATGTGAACAGCAAGAACAAAAACTTGGATCAATTAGCAAAATAAAAGAAGACAAAATCCGGGTGGTACGACATAACTACCGTAATCCAAGAAATGCGAGAAACGGGCTATTTTACATCCACACCAGATATGGCTTTAAGTACATGCTCTGTTCTGAGAAGAGCCCATTTCTGCTCTTTGAGAGTCATGAACATCGAGAACAAAACCTGTCTCAACCCTCAATCAACAAATAGAAAAAAGTAGAGGAAAAAATCTGGATGTACAAAGTGGTGCTGTGATCGAATTCTCACAATCTAATCGGTGTTGTGATCCAGTTCTCACAATCTAAGGCAAAGAACAAGCCATCTCTACTGACAAGTGAAAGACCCCCCATCAGGCTCTTAAGTATTGAACAGTACGAGTTCAGAAGGCATCAACAAGTTCACCTGATACACTTAAGAGTGACGGTTCCTTAAACAGCATTCGCTCATAATGGAATATACACAGCGAACATGATCAAATATAAGAACAGAAAAGGATATCAAGTTTTTAGCATTATTTTACTTGTAGTCCTCCAACTTACAAACAGAGCCTGGGCTTGTTAAGATACGTTTGAGGTGGACGAAGCTTACCTCCAACTACCGTGATCAGCTGGATTCTGGTTCGCCATTAACCTTCAACTTTGCCTCGCTAATCTCTTCCTTGCTTGGCTGAAAATGAGAACACGGTGGGGCTGTCCCAGACCTTCACTATGAAAAATTCCCTGGGGTGAGCTTTTCTTATTAAAAAACTCAGGTAATCGAACTGATATGACAGGCAGAGGAAGTCAATAGAGTCAGACTCTATTGACTTCCTCTGCCTGTCATATCAGTTCGGAGTTTTTTAGTAACATCTTTCAAGATGTTCTGGGCGAGTTTTTGTAAATGAGCCCACCTTAATGTGTTTGAAGCATGGACTGAGATTATAGTTTTATGGGCCGTTAACTGATCTGGGCCATGTGAGATGGGTTGGTTTAAAAGGTCTAGTTACCCCTCTTACGAAAGATTCCGAATTGCTCTCTTTATGTTTTTTTCTCTCTTTAATCTATTTATTGAATTGCTTATTATTTATCTATTTATTTTTTTGTCCTTTTGGTTATTATACAACTATCCCTCATTAAAAATTAGCTCAATAATTAAAATAATATCTAGATTTTATTGACTGGTGGTGAAATGAGAATGTAAATGGACTTAACTTAAAAAAAAAATTAGAGACATTAACAGTGAACATTGACTTGGCACCTTGATATTGCTTGATGCACTTTTGAGCAACTCACCATGATGATTAGTCTTCTTTTTTATTTGATTTGATTTTTTTTTTTTTTTTTTATTATCAGGGAGTCCAATGTAGATAGAATATGTTTTTCATATAAATATGAAAAGCTCATACCTCTAATGGAAATTGAATAGATTTTTCATATAAAGATGAAAAGCTCACTACATGGACATCCAACGTGTGATTTTTCATATTTATGTCATGGACCTAGAAATATGCACTTCGAATGCTACTATATGCTATAGAAGGGAGGTTGCAGGAAATGAATTACGAGGATTTGATTTTCCTGATAAAATAAAAGAAAATAGAACTCTTAATTATTATAAACTTAATTGAATCATCTCCATTGACGTCCGCAGTAGAGTTTAACCTTGGAGGTCAATGGTGTTAGTATTCTAACACGTTGGCCATGGTGTATGTTTGTTCTTTTTTCCTTTTTTTTTTTTTTTTTTTGCTTAGTTATCGTGCACTCTGGTTAGAAAGTTTAATTTGTTTTTCCTACTCTTCTGTACTCGTTCCGCTCCTGCCTTCCTTCTTTAGCGAGAAAAATCAACAAGAAGGAAATCGTAACTTTTCAATTTCTAATTTGGTCGCCGTCGCGTATATTTTTCAGTGACCAAATCGAGAGAGAGGGGGAAGCGAAGTGTCCGCGAAAGTGGAGTTCGCCCTCAGCAGCAGCGCCTTGAAGCCCTTGGCTCGCTCCGTCGCCTGCCTCTTCTGCGTCGGCAACGACCTCGCCATCCAAGCTTCTCCTTCCCAGGTGATTCAACTGAAATCCACGTCGGGTGAATAGCTACAGCACTTGCTTCTTGGTGTTCCCTGCTGAGCGATGCTGAGTAGTTTAGATGCTATGATGCTATGTTAGGTGTTGGCTCGTTTTGCTCGATATGGTGTCCGATTGAAAAATTCTGAGAGTCCTTGCACCGATTGCCGAGTGTGTGGAGCTTTTGGCGGTGGATTTGAGGCAGAAATCTGTTAACTTGGGGTGTGATTGGTCCTGTGGACGATGGTTAGAACTTGACTGCTCAAATTTGAAGTCCACTGAAAGAAAATAATACTGCCGATGGGGTGATTCAAAGTCGTTATATTATAAGAGGCAATTCACTGCTATAGGTACTCGCGGACAATGTTGAATGGTGAAACCATAGGAAAAAATCCCAATGGATAACATTCTAAGGGTGGTGTTATTCTGTCTTGGTAATGCTTTCCTGGTCTGTCTAGTTACTTTGATGGTGTTGTATGGAGTTTTGCAACACTCAATAAGTGAAAGCATGAAGTCTGGGAACTGACATTTTCACTGAGAGAAAATGACTGCAGAATGCTGTGATGAGCATTACTAAGTCACATCGTATGAGTCTCTGCTGGGATTAGCTTCTCTAATTTCTCATTGTGCAAAAGCAATGTGAACTCTGTCTTACGGATTTTGCAGTGCACTGATATGACCTATAAAGCCAATGGATTCGGAATAAAGAAATGGGGGCAACTTATTGAATATAAGATTCCATGTATAAGACTTTTACTTCTTTTTGTTGGCCACTTACCATTTTAAGTCTTTTGACTCAATCATGCTAACTACATATCATTCAGTATGTTTTCTAACTGCAAGAGAATTGGAGGCTGGCACCTGTCAAATCTGCATTAATTTGATAAGAAGCTGTACCATGCAGAAATACCTGTTTACCTCACCTCACCAACTGTGAGTTTTTGTTCATGCACAAGTGATGAGGTTTAAACCAAGTTTTTGTCATATGTATGCAGGCATTAAGAAAACATACTGGATAGCTATCCTCTGGATAGGAGATGATGCCTTAGAAAATATCATAGGGAGGCCTCATCATCTGAACTTGCTTGCAAATCTTCCTTCATCCTTCAGGAAATTACTCTCGTGGCAACTGAATGTAGCTCCATACCTTCTGATGCTGCAAGTGAATTTGGTGGGAAAGCCATTGAGTTTCGAAGCTAGATTGATCCTACCAAAGGAAGACACTAGTTTTACTCTTTTCGACTGAATATGGAGAAGAATATCTGGTTCAGACTCTGGTTGCAGAGAACGACTCTTTGCTGCACTCTCAGCTATGGATAGATCCTGTGGAAGAGTTTGGCGGTATGCTCATAGCGGCAACCCAGTAGACGTGACTTTTGCTGTCAAAGAGTTGAAGGTATTTGACCTTATTTGTTATTGATTATACCAAGACATTTGGGTCATAAATGCAGCTGAAATTTCTTGAATATATGACTTCACTTTCAAACTTATCTCCATTTCCATAAAGTGAGTCCACCTAATTTACGTGCATCCATAGCTGATAATTGGTTGAAATGCCAATCGAAGCACCTTTGAAGTAGAGGATCTTCAACCTCTTTTGTTATTTATATTGAAAATATTTTCATATATTCATTGCGACATGTGATATAAGCAATCATTTTTATAAAAATATTTTTTAAATCATTCATTTTTTGAGAAGCAAATAGAGACTAAATGAAAACTAGACGTCATCTCTCCTTATCCATCATTCAAATTCTATTTGAATTGTAAGATTGAGAACAAAAGTCATTGAACAATAAAATAACAAATTAAAGCTCATGAACTACTCTCGTATCTAATTTTTTAAAATCCATTTCAAATTGTATGGATTTTATTTAAAATCATTGTCATTGTTTACTTTCCTAAAAATGTAACTATTTTGATAGATATAATCTATATTAGATAAGTGGATTTCCAAAGTTGCATGAATCCTGTTCCTAGTATGGACGGATGTGGATACTTAATTTTTACATTATTTGGTTGACACTTGAACTACAAAAGACTGCTACTTCTGATTTGCACACATTTGAGCCAAGGACATGCTTGATCTAGGGTGGTGAAACTTGGGAACTCTCCTTTTTCGCCCCTTTCATCACCAGTCTCATCAAAAACAGCTGATGCCATGTTTCCCATGTTGTCGGATCCCATGTAGCTTTCCAAGAAATCTCCAGACTTAGACCAAATACACGATTCCTAGCTCCGCGAGTCGTTAGAGAAGTCCCAATATATTTTTCATGCGAAGAGGGGACTGTGCAATGAATGGATCATTCATGACTTTATCATTCATTTACCAAGAAGTCAATCATTTACCAACATGACTTTATCATCTCCAAGAAGCAAAGCTACATTCCTACAAAAAAAAAAAAAAAAAAAAAAAAAAAAGCCCATGAAAAGAAGGGTGCGCGCTAAATTTTCATCCCTATAACCAGCAATTCGGCAAGAACCTGGCCCAACTAATTGAAGTCGTTTGAGTTCTGCAATTCACTTGGATCTTTCCTGCATTTTCTCAATGCAACATTCTATTCAATAACAGGATACACGAGTTTACCAGTCAAATGCAGCTTTCGTTTAACAAAATCATTTTAAGAGTCGATCGTATGCAAAAGGAAAAAGAAATCCACATGAATCATCGCAATCTGGAGGCAACTACGTATTTAGAGGGATGAAGAGTTACTGAAATTCAGCCAGAGGAGGATCGGGAGCTATGCAGCGGCACCGGGTGAGTAAAGTGACGATAATGTGGGAAAGTGGATGGAGGACTTTATACGGGCCGAATCTTAAATCGGAATCCTCTATGACCTGCAACAGATCCGATCCTCGATGCAGCGGGCCGGTCCAGGCCCAAAAGTACCTGCTTCGTGTGAACGTTGAGAACGATTAGGCCCATACTACAGAAATTATATATGGCCCATGCTAATTTAATCGATTATCCATAGAGTGCTGGTTTTTGCCTACTTTATAGAAACAAATCCAACGAGGATTCAACTTTTATAGAAATCTTTATGTAATGTTTATGTCTATTTGTCAGATATATCATAGAGACAGCATAACAAAATGGACAAAATTGTAATTAAAAAATAGTTAAGATATAATCCTCTAATTATCTTACTGACCACCATTGAATTTAATCTTACAATCATCTTTAAAAAATTCCCATATTAATTTTTATTTTCATATTTAACTCTCTCCACAAATTTTAATGTTTTCTTCACACGCATGCCTGTATTCTTTTTATATCAGGTGAATAAAGCAACTTTTTACATGGATCTAAGAACCTAAATCACATTAGTTTGATTTGTCATTTATTATCATGTGATGCAATAAAATACATGAAAATGCACACGTGACCATCCTTGTTTTTTGGCCATGGACCATGCATGACTACCTTGTGACACTACTGAGTGATGTATGAATGAAATTATCAAATAATTTTGGTAAACCAGTCTCAAAAGCAGAATCGTAGTGATCAAAATGGAGTTGCGTTAATCTGGTTAGCTATCTTATTGGGCAGGCAAGTGACGAATCCAGCTTGTACCTGTCCAGCTTATTGTGCGTGTGAAGTTCAGTCGAACAAATTACTTAGAACTTATGGGCTATCCAAGTAGTTAGTTAAGTTTGAATTTTGTTGTATAGAGATTGCTGATTTTGTAATATGAGGAACGAGCTGTAAACTATATCAAACTAACGATGCATGTATTCAGAATGAAAGAATAGTGTATAAAAAAGAATCGCATACCCTCATTCACTAGCAAAAGGATTAAACTGCCTTATAGGGAAGGGGTTGGTTGAAACTTTACAGAGATATGCTTAAACTAGCTCAAAATACTCTTAGCTAGAGAGAATTTTGCACCAAAACAAATTCTAATCATCATCATAATTTATTCTACAATGTTATACAAAAGGTGTTCAAGGTAATAATATAACATGAGGTTCACATCCGACCCAGCTTTGGAAGGTTATTGAGCAAATCAAATTCACATAAACAACACATCACTACATCAGAAAAGCCATAAATTATAACCCCAATTAATCCTTAGTTCGCGATAAACACGAATGTGGCTACCAACATTAGAACGCAGGCCACAAAAATCGGCCAAGGCAAGTCGCCAAGCAGAACGCACATGAGGAGACTGCATGTGACACATCCAAGAGCAATAGTGATCACAATCAAGGCAAGTCGAAAACTTGGGTCCATATCTTGCCTTCCCATCTCTAAGATTAATTTTTGCCGAATGATTTTGATTACTTCATAGATAAGCAAAATGCTTGGTGCATTGGAAATGTTGGCTGGACCTATAGAGGTATGCCTGTCTCTAATGAGCCGACGCAAAGCATTCTCGAGAGAATCAAGATCTTCATTAGCTCGAGCCACATGATCTAACATGTTCCTTGTAATAAAAATCAGCAAATCCTTTGTTAGATAATCATCTTTCGCAGAAGTTCAAATAATAAGGATCAAGCATAATCATATTGATAGATTAACAAAGAACATATGAGCAACTCATACCTGTACCACGGTTTCAAAATGATACAATAAAAAGGACCAATTCGCCTAATTTATGCAAAGTATAGATTGTTTCCTAATGAAACAACATACACATAATGAAACACACACATATACATGACAAGAGATAGGAAGTTCTTTTTCACGAAAGGAAATGAAGACAGCACTCGCAGTCTTCCACGCTCACCTTCTTTCCAACCTCGTGATTTTCAAAAAAGACATGGTAGTTATTATGGATTTCATTTTTCTAAGACAAACTCAGCTGTTTTAATGGTATGCATACTTGAGAGGGATTATTCCTGGTATGAGTCCTACTGTATTCAATTACAGAATGGATATAATAAAATTTAACCATTTGCACAGTAAAAGGGGTTATGACTACAAGAGGCATTCTTACTTTTCGACAAATTTACACCGAGTATACCTGACATGAGCACGAGCCAACATGCTCTGTTCTTAGAGTCTAGTCATACAAGAACCTGGATCAATTAGCAAAATAAAAGGAGACAAAATCTGGGTGGTACAACACCCTAATCCAGGAAATGCGAGAAACAACCCATTTTGCATCCACCAGATATGACCCTATGTACAGTTCTGAGGAGAGCCCATTTCTACTCTTTTGGAGTCGAGTCACTGTGAACATCTCAATCAACAAAAGGGAAAAAAAAAAAAGAGGAAAAAATCTAAATGGTACAAATCGGTGTTCAAATCTGACTCTCATAGTCCAATGAGAGAAACAGGCCATTTTCTTCAGGCAAGTGAGAGACCCCCTCAGGCGTTTGACCGATCAAGTTCAGAGTTCCAGAACTTGTTCTACATAGAGCGCAGGTTTTTTTGCCATAAAACAGCATTCACGTAATGGAATATACAGTGTGACATGATCAGAAGAAGGAACTAGAAATAATATCAAGATTTCGACATGAGTTTCCCCAAAGAATATCCAGATATTGACATGAGTTGCCTCAGAATCCTCCAACTAACTAATGGAGCTGGTCTACAGTGCTTTCTTATATATTTTAGGTTCGCTGAAGCTTACCTCCAACCAGCTTGATCAGCTGGATTGTTGTTCTCCATTGAACTTCCCACTTTGCCTATCTCTCGTCTTCCTGAAAATATGGCTTCTTCGAAGGGTCTGCAGATTGCTGTCGTGTGAACGAAGTGCTTCAGGGGAAAAAGAGACCTGTGGACTTGGGGTGTTTTTCATTTCTACTCGTGTAATATTTTGGGTTTAGGGCTGTCCCTTTCAACTTTGGAATTTTTGAGTCCAAAAGGAAGACTTGCCACGTGGCAAGTCTTCCTTTTGAGTTGAAATCGGACAGCCCTAAACTCAAACAACAATTGCACGAGTAAAAATAAAAAACTATGTTATTTTTCATATCGTTTTGTCCGTTTTTGCTGTTGCTCTACATTCGAATGCGGGCCCTCCAAAGCCGAGTTAATTCCGCCACGACTTGAATATTGAGGCTGGGGACAGCCACTTGCTCACCCATTACTTTGTTCTCTATTGTTCTTTTTTAACTTTTTGTTAATATATCCAGATTTTCCTGCACGAGGTTTCTAATGACAGAAATTCCCGGGGCAGACATATGTACTCAAAGGCATATTCGTTATTCAGTCATTGTAGATCCACTAGAAGGTAAGATTTATTGCTAATATTCATTAATCCTTTTTTCTTTTAATGTGGACATGAATTATTCACTTCATAAGGCAATCATGAGTATCTCAACATATCTCAATGGTCAATGCATGCCTCATTTACGTGCATCCATAGCTGCGAATTGGTTGAAATGTCAATCAAAGCACCTTTGAAGTGGAGGATCTTCATCCTCTTTTGTTATTTATATCAGAAATATTTGTTTATTTATTTTTGTATGTGATATAAGTAATCATTTTTTAAATATTTTTAAATCATTCATATTTCAAAAAACAAATAAAGACTCAGTGAAAACTAGATGTCATCTCTCCTTATCCATTATTTAAATTCTATCTGAATTGTAAGATCATGAACAAAAGTAGTTGATCAATAGAATAACAAATTCAAGCTCACGAACTTCTCTCATATCTAATATTTCAAATCAATTTCAAATTATGTGGAGTTTATCTAAACTCATTGTCACTGTTTACTTTCTTACAAATGTATCTATTTTGATAGATATAAGCTATATATAGATAAGTGGATTTCTAAAGTCACATGAATCCTGCTCCTAATGCAGACATATATGGATACTTAATTTGTACTCTCTATTTGATTGATGATTGAACTACAAAATATTGCTACCTCTGATTTGCACACATTTGAGCCCAAGACATGCTCGATCTATGGTGGTGGAACTTGGGAACTCTCCTTTTTTGCTCCTCCCGTCACCGGTCTCATTAAAAACAGTTGACGCCATGTTTCCCATGTTGTTGGTTCCCATGAAGCTTTCCAAGAAAATCTCCAAACTTAGACCAAATACGGGTTTCCTAGCTCTGTGACTCGTTAGAGAAGTCCTAATAAATTTTTCATGCGAAGAGGGGACTGTGAAATGAACGGACCATTCATGACTTTATCATCACCAACAAGGGTCAATCATTTGCCAACATGACTTTATTATCACCAAGAAGCAAAGCTATATTCCTGCAAAAAAAAAAAAGAAGCCCATGAAAAGACGGGTGCGAGCTAAATTTTCATCCCTGTAACCAGCAATTCGGCGAGAACCAGGCCCAACTAATTCTTTTGGTCGGAGACCCAACTAATTGAAGTCTTTTAAATTCTGCAATTCCCTTGGATCTTTCCTGCATTTTCTCAACAGAACGATCAATTCAAAAGCAAGATACACGAGTTTACCAGTCAAATGTAGTTTTCGTTTAACAAAATCATTTACCGAGTCGATCATATGCAATTTAAAAAAAAAGAAAAAAAAAACCCTACATGAATCATCGCAATATGGAGGAAACTACGTATTTAGAGGGATGAAAAATTACCGGAATTCAGCCAGAGGAGGATCGAGAGCTATGCAGCGGCACCAGGTGAGTAAAGCGACGATGCGGGAACGTGGATGGAGGATTTTATACGGGTTGGAACTTAAATCAGAGTCCTCTATGATCCGCAACAGATCGGATCCTTGGTGCAGCGGGCCGGTCCAGGCCCAAAAGTGCCTGCTTCATGTGTAAGTTGAGAACGATTAGGCCCATACTAGAGAAATTATATTTATAGCACATGCTAATTTAGTCGATTATCCGTAAAGTGAGCGCTGGTTTTTGCCTACTGTATAGAAACAAATCCAACAAGGATTCAACTTTTATAGAAATCTTTGTGTAATGTTTGTCTGTTTGTCAGATATATCATAGAAATAGCATAACAAAATGGACAAAATTGTAATTAAAAAATAGTTAAGATATAATCCTCTAATTATCTTACTTACCAGCATCGAATTTAATCTTACAATCATTTTTTAAAAAATTCCCATGTTAATTTTTATTTTCATATTTAACTTTCTCCACAAATTTAACTGTTTTCTTCACACGCATGCCTGTACTCTTTTTATATAAGGGTAATAGAGCAACTTTTTACATGGATTTAAGAACCTAAATCACGATTAGTTTGAATCGTCATTTATTATCATATGATGCAATAAAATACATGAAAATGCACACGTTACCATCAATGTTCTTCGACCATGGACCATGCATGACTACCCTATGACACTACGGGTAATGTATGAATGAAATTATCAAATAATTTTGGCAAACCAGTCTCAAAAGCAGAATCGTAGTGATCAAAACAGAGCTGTGTTAATCTGGTTAGCTATCTTATTGGGCGGACAATTGACGAATCCAGCTTGTTGAAAGCGTGTAGTTCGATGGAACAAATTACTTAGAACTTGTGAGCTATTCAATTAGCTATTTTAGTTTCAATTTTGTTGTATAGAGATTGCTGATTATTCAATATGATGCGTGTATCCGAAACGAAAGAATAGTGAATGAGGATATGCGATTCATTTTTATCCACTCTCATTCCCCTGTTTCTCTCATGCCAAAGGGAAAAGTTGCCCCAGTTTTTCCAATTCCCCCATTTCTTAGTTCTATTTTCAAGTAATGCAACTCCATGACCTTTTATCTTACCAATGCAATTTGATCCAAAGTCGAAGTAATGGACCTAAATGCACTTAGGACTAGAACTGAAGCTGGCAATCTAGCAAAAGGATTAAAACTGCCTTATAGGGAAGGGGCTACTGAAAAATTTCCGAGATATGCTTAAACTAGCTCAAAATCCTCTTAGCTGGAGAGGACTTTGCACCATAAGCATCATCATAATTTATTCTACTATGTTATAAAAGGTGTTCAAGGTAATAATATAACATGAGGTTCACATCCGACCCAGCATTTGAGCAAATCACATTTTTATAAACAACACATTGCCACATTAGAAAAGTCATAAACTATCGCCCCAATTAATCTTCAGTTTGCGATGAACATGAATTGACAACCAACATTAGAACGCAGGCCACAAAAGCTGGCCAAGGCAAGTTGCCAAGCGGAGCACACATTAGGAGACTACATGTGACACATCCAAGAGCAATAGTGATCATAGCAAAGGCAAGTCGAAAACTTAGGTCAATATCTTGCCTTCCCATTTGTAGATTAATTTTTGCCGAATGATTTTGATTGCTTCACATATAAACATAATGCCTGGTGCATTGGAAATGTTGGCCGGATCTATAGAGGTATGCCTGGCTCTGATGAGCCGATGTAAAGCATTCTCAAGGGAATCAAGATCTTTGTTAACTTGAGCCACATGATCCAACACGTTCCTTGAAATAAAAATTAGCAAATTGCTTGTTAGACAATCATTTTTCACAGAAGCTCATACAATAAGGATCAAGAATAAGCATATGGATAAATTAACACAGAACATATGAGTAACTCATACTTGTACCATGGTTTCAGAATGAAACAATAAAAAGGACGGATTCACCTAATTTACGTAGAGCGCAAATTGTTTCCTAACGAAACAGCATACACATAATGGAACACACACAGAAACATGATAATGGTATGCATATTGAGAGGGATTATTCCCAGTATGAGAATTAAACAAATAGTCCAAGAGGCCCGGGAAGGAGGATGCCGTCATCCTCCATGGAGGAGGCGTTCTATGGAGCATGGAGCATCAAGCTCTGTGTAAGCTGATCTCCATGGAGCTCGATGGTAGAGGAGCTCAATGGAGCGCTCCATGCTCCATGGAGCTCCATGGAGGAGGATCCTCCTCTTGCTTGCAATCCTCCAACTTACAGACGGAGGCTGGGCTAACAGTAGTTAATACACGATTGAGGACGCTGAGACTTACCTCCGACCATCGTTGTCAGCTGGACCGCTGGTCGCCATTAACCTCTTACTTTGCCTCGTCTCTTCCTTCCTGATAATGAAAAGAGCCGTGGGAGAAGAAGAGGATCAAGAGTTTAGAAGGAACAGGTTCGGAGGGAAAAAAACAGCGGAAGAAGAGGCTTGGAGCCAGGTACGGCGCTCGTTGATTAGAATATAAACAAAAAAAAATAGGCGGATCCGGTTCTCAGTTCCTCCGGGTCCCCACTTCCCATTGGTCTGCGATGTTTTCGCGATTTCCTTCGTTTAATAAAAAAAAAAAAAAAAAAATTGCCCCCACGACCGATGTTGCTGCATCATTTTTGACCTGTACGGTCTCCAACCGACTAACGCCCTCCTGATGCGCGACGCGCTGACGTGTCATGGGAAACAGCCTCACGGCCCTCGCATTGAATCCCATATTATCGAGGTTGAAAATGAAATGGCTCTACATTGATTCTCCCTGCCAATTGCCCACAAAACAACTTACTATTAAAATAAAGGACAAAACTATGGGGTACAAATTATTGTTTTTTTTTATATGGCAAAAAAATTCGAATTTATATCAAAGCAAATACTACAAAAAAAAAAATCTTAAATTATACTTATTGTGACACAAATATCCCAAACTTTTTTTTTTTTATGTCATAAAAATCCTAAATTTGTTCCTCAACTTATATAGATGTAACATATATACCTTTTATTTCAGTTCTATTTATGGTATATTTATCACATTGGTATAAATTTGAAAGTAATCATGACATAAATTTTTTTTTAGGGTATTTGTGTTATAATGGGCAAGTTTAAGGTTTTAAGTAAAAAATAAATAAAAGGCTCTTTATAAAAAATTAATAAATAGAAAAACAATCGACTATAATAATCAGATGGCCAAAAAATAAATTACGGAAACATGCATATGTATTCCACCCCGTCTGTCTTCATATTAACCGCCTAATTCCTTCGCGCGTTTCATTTTACCATACCAAAACCCAATGTTGAGAAATAAAGTGGATGTGCAAGTAAAATAATCACTTTATTTTATATAAGTAATATTGCAAACTTCTGTACACACCACTCTCATATACACCTTTCACACCTCACACGAACAATCCTTGCACACACACCCACTCACTTACTTCACTCTACACTCACGTCACCTACTCCACCCACTCACACACTCACGTACACGCTCCACTCACATCACACACTCCTCACACTTTTCACACACTCACACAAGGGGCAAGAACCCCTATTTATAGGGTGTAAAAGTCGGTCAGAAAATTCTGGAGAGAAGGGGAAGAGAAAATTCTGGAGAGAGGGAGAAAATTCTGGTGCAGCAGAGAAAGGGGGAGAAATCTGGAAAAATCCAGAGAGAGAGAGAGGCGGTGCTCCTCTTTTTCTGACACTCCCCCTCACCGACTACTCTCTCTTAGCATGGACATCGAGGTCATACCAAGTTGCCTTCGAAACTCTTCGAATTTTACAGCTCCAAGACCTTTGGTGAAGATATCTGCAACTTGATCATCTGTTTTGGCATACTCCATCTTTATCTCGTCTTGTAATACCTTTTCTCGTAGGAAATGATAGTGCACTTCTACATGCTTGGTCCTCGCATGGAAAACTGGATTCTCCGCTAAGCTTATGGCTGACAGATTATCACAATATATCCGTGTAGGTTGATTTATTGGTTGATGGAGATCCTCCATTAGCTGTACCAGCCATGTACTTTCTTGTGCCGCCATTGCTGCTGCTCTATACTCAGCTTCTGTCGTAGATAGTGACACAGTTGCCTGTCTTTTGCTACACCATGACACTACTGCTGATCCGAGGCTAAACATATATCCAGTAGTTGATCGTCGTGTGTCACGATCTCCAGCAAAGTCAGCATCGCAATGGCCTACAACTTCACATGATGCTTCTTTCCTATACAGAAGCCCAAAATCGAATGTACCCTTTACATACCTTAGTATGCGCCTGACTGCATCTAAGTGGGGCCTTCGTGGCTTCTCCATGAATCGACTTGCTACTCCCACTGCAAAGGCAATATCAAGCCGTGTTATGGTTAGGTAAATAAGGCTACCCACCAATTGCCTGTACATAGTTGAGTCTTCCAATTCTCGTCCTTCAGTTGCACATAGCTTTACATTTCCATCAATTGGAGTAGAAATAGGTTTGCAATCAAGCATCCCGAACTTGTCTAGAAGGTCTTGTGCATACTTCTGCTGACATAGGAATAATCCTTCATTGGTCTTCTCAATCTCAAGTCCAGGAAATGTTTTAATTCTCCAAGCTCTTTCATCGGAATCGCACCGAGAGGTTGGTTCGATTTGGCATATCTCCTTTTCATTATCTCCAGTGATGATTAGATCATCCACGTAGATTAATACTATCGCAAGCTTGCCATCTTCTACCTTTACAAACAAGCTCGAGTCAGCTGGGGCTACAAAGTAGCCACTTTGCACCAGAAATTCAGCAATCTTCCCATACCATGCTCTCGGGGCTTGTTTTAAGCCATAGAGGGCTTTCTTTAACTTACAAACATAATCTGGATGAAACTTACTTTTGAAACCATCTGGTTGCTCCATGTATATATCTCGATCTAGTTCTCCATGTAAAAAGGCATTCTTCACATCCATTTGCCATAATTTCCATGACTTGCTTGCTTGCAAGTGCTAGTAAGACTCGAACCGTAGTAATCTTTGCCACTTTGGACTAAAGGTCTCATCATAATCTAAGCCATACTTTTGGGAGAATCCTCGAGCAACTAGTCGTGCCTTATATCTTTCTATCGACCCATCTGGTCGAGTTTTAAGTTTATAGACCCATTTGCAAGATATAGGACGTACCTCTTTAGGTCTCGGTACTAGGTCCCATGTTTCGTTCTTTCTTAGTGTTTGTATCTCTTCCTCCATGGCTTTCCTCCATTCCATGTCTTGCGAAGCTTCCTCATATGTGGACGGCTCAACTACTCTGACATCTTCGGTCAGCGCCGCATTTGCATATTTGGGATTTGGTCTTCTTTGTCTTGTTGATCTCCTTAGTTGAGATTCCTCCTCTTCAGGTTCTTCCATCTGACTTGGTCGGAACTCTTCTGTAGTTCTTGGATGTACACCAGTTCGCCATGGGCTCTTTGATTTTTCTGGTGACTGTGCTCTGACTTCTTTTCTTCCAATTACATTATCATTTCCTTCTTCAATTGGCTGGCCCTTATCAGTCTTGTCATTTTCTTCCATTCCTTCACGAATCTCTTCTTCAACTTGTTTTGAATTAGGTTGTGATGTCCACCAAGATGATAGTTCGTCGAACACCACATTTCTGGAAGTGTAACACTTCCCTGTTGTAGGGTCACAACACTTCCATCCTTTTCTTTGATCATCGTAGCCCACGAATATGCAGCGAACTGCCTTCTTATCGAACTTGTTACGAAGATGGTCTGGCACGAATGCATAACATACACACCCAAATATTCTAAAGTGACTTACCGTGGGCTTGCGATTCCACAACTTCTCATAAGGTGACATGAAGCCAAGCCTTGCTTGAGGTAGTCTCGTTGATCACGTGCGCTGCCGTCTTCATACACTCAGCCCAAAACTTGGGTGGAACACTCTTCGCATGCAGCATACTCCTGCATGTCTCCACCAAATGCCGATTCTTTCTTTCGGCAACTCCATTTTGTTGTGGCGTATTTGGGCAAGTAAATTGTCGACGTATCTTACATTCTTGAAGAAATTTTGTAAAGTCATATGATGTGTATTCTCCCCATTATCCGTGCGAAGGCATAGTATTTTCTTGCCTACTTCATATTCTACTTTTGCTTTAAACTCCTTAAATTTGTTTAATGCTTCGGATTTTTCTTTCATGAAGTCGACCTGCACGTACTGGAGAAATCGTCAATGAATGTTATCATGTACTTTGATCCTCGACCGACGATTGCTTCACCGGTCCAAATACATCCGAGTGGACAAGCTCGAGAGGCATCTTAGCTCTGAATTTGGACTCTTCATATGGAAGCCGATGTGCCTTCCCATACGGCATCCGGCACAGATGACATCTTCTTGTACTTCCAAGTGGGGAGACCTTTTAGCATACCTTTCTTCATCATCACCTTTAATTTATGGTAGCTCACGTGCCCAAGCCGTGCATGCCACAAATCAGGTGTTTCACTCTTTCGAGTTTTGTCCACGTATGCCGTCTGAGCTGACATCACGTAGACAGACTCTAATCGACGTCCCTCCATGATTGGTGTACCGGTTGGTTTCAAATTGCGGTACACCCTAATCTCTAGGACCAAACACCACATAATTGCCTGAGTCTGTAAGTTGTGCCACGGACAGTAGATTCTTCTTCATTCCTGGCACATGGTACACATTTTTCAGTTGGACTTGATGCGAACTGAATCGGGGTGTCATCATCGTTTGGCCCACATGGGTAATCGGCAACCTTGAGTTGTCTGCGGTGACAACTACTCGTCCACCTTTGTACTCGCACATGTTTGATAGCTTGCCTTGATCTCCGGTCATGTGATTTGAGCACCCCGAGTCGACTATCCAATCTTCTTCATAATCAATCAATTTATCACTTACCGTGATGAGGGCCATCGCATCTTCTTGTTCCTCCATTGCAAAGGATGCTTGGAAATCCCACTCTTCTTCGCTATCATTTTCCTTGGATGCTGCGACATTTCCTTCAACTCTTTTGAACCGACAATCCCTGGCAAAGTGACCTACTTTGCCACACGTGTAACACCGTCCATTACGCCTTCTATTCTTCTTTTCTTCATTTTCGTCCTTATCGCGGTCTCGACGAGCTCCCCCTGACCGAGGTCGAGTTCCTTCTATTCGCTTTTGCCATTCTCCATGACTTTTCCACGGTTTGCCATCTCTTGCACTTGCTCCATTTCTATTTTGGCCCTTGAACCTCTTTTATTACTAAAGAGGGCATTTTCATCCTCCTTAATTGAGACCTTAGAAATTTGTTTATCTAAGGCTTCTTGGTTGGCCAATATATTCTCCAACTCTGTTAGAGTTGGTTCATTTGCCCATCCACGAGTGGCCGTAACAATACCATTATATTCCGGCCTTAACCCGTGAATTATTATTCTTCTCATTCTTGTATCAGAGATGGCATTCTCAGGATCTAATTTTGAAATTTCTTCGCAAATAGATTTAACTTTAGAAAAGTATTGACTCACCGTCATATTTTGTTGCGAGATTGAGAGGAGCTCGTTCTCCAGGCATTGTAACTTGGCATCGTTTGTCCTTGCAAACAGCGTCGCCAAGTTATCCCAAGCCTCCTTCGGGGTCGTCGCACTCTTTATGTGTTGCAGTAATTCATCTTCAACGGTCACGGCAAGCACATAAAGAGCCTTACCCGATTTTATATTCCATTTTCTTAATTCACTATCATTCGTGGGTGGGGTGGTGTTGCTCCCGCCAACAATATCCCACAAATCTTGTCCTAGCAAGTAATATTGTATGCGGGTACTCCAATTATTATAATTTGAATTATTGAGCTTCTCTATGCCACTTACCGAACTCGAGAAATCCGCCATCGTGACTTGAGTATAATGCCCCGCACTATACCAAGTAAGCCTGGTCCCGGACCAACCGACTTCACAATCCTAGATTGTGCGCTGGCAGAACTCCGACGTCCTTTGCTTCTTTGCTCCTTGGCTCGACGATCCCTGACCGCCTTGCTCACTTACAATGGTCCCCGACCACTGTTTTATCACGGCCTCCGACGACCTGCTCTGATACCACTTGTTGAGAAATAAAGTGGATGTGCAAGTAAAATAATCACTTTATTTTATATAAGTAATATTGCAAACTTCTGTACACACCACTCTCATATACACCTTTCACACCTCACACGAACAATCCTTGCACACACACCCACTCACTTACTTCACTCTACACTCACGTCACCTACTCCACCCACTCACACACTCACGTACACGCTCCACTCACATCACACACTCCTCACACTTTTCACACACTCACACAAGGGGCAAGAACCCCTATTTATAGGGTGTAAAAGTCGGTCAGAAAATTCTGGAGAGAAGGGGAAGAGAAAATTTGGAGAGAGGGAGAAAATTCTGGTGCAGCAGAGAAAGGGGGAGAAATCTGGAAAAATCCAGAGAGAGAGAGGCGGTGCTCCTCTTTTTCTGACACCCAAGCACGTGCGCCAACGAAAAACATGGACTTCAACCTCAGCGACAACGCCTTGAGGACCTTCGCTGACTCCATCACTCACCTATCCCGCGTCGGGAACGACCTCGCTATTCAAGCTTCTCCTTCCACGTTTCTTCTTCTTCTTCTTCTCCGCTCTCTCTCACCCACAGCTCCGGTCAAAAAGTTCGCAAGTTGCCACTGAAATCCATGTCGATCATTCCTCAGCTTCATCCATCGAGTGAAATAGCTAAGAACTTGCTTATTCGAGCCCTGACGAGTGATGCGTAGTTTAGATGCTATGCTGTGTTAAGTAGTGGCTCGTTTTGGTCGATACAGTGTCCGAGTGAAATTTGAGAGTCCTTCAACTGGTCGCCGAGTGCTTGAAGCTTTTGGCGGTGGATGTGAGGCAGAAAATTCGTTAACCTATGATGATTAAAACTTGACGTGCATACATCTGAAGTCGTTGAAAGAATCTGATACTGTTGATGGGGTGATTCAAAGTCGTTATATAATAAGACTACGGCAATTCAATGCTATTGCCCAGAGAACCATCAGTTGTATGTGCAAAAAATGTCGAATGGGGTAACCATAAGAAAGAACAACCTATGGATAACCTTCTATTGGGTCCTGCTGTCTGTCTTGATGATGCTTTCCGGGTTTGTCTAGTTACTTCGATGGTGTTGTATGGAGTTTTGCAACACTCAATAAGTGAAAGCACGATCGCATTCGCTTGCATAACTCTAATATGAACATACTTTTCCATGGCTTCATTTTGCTTCGTTGCATTTAACTGCCAAATAACAAAATCCAAGTTCTTAGCTCGTGTGTGGCACTTGGCACTATTTGTGCTAATTTGAAAATGGAATAGAAATAATGTTGATTTGTGTACAAGTATAAACTTCTTTCTTGTAGATCTCTTATTAAGATTCTAATATTCGTATTCAATCTCCAGCTTTCCTTTTAGCACTCAATATGTCAAGATCCCCTACCATTTGATTACCTTCAAGCCAAACCTCTATGATGCGTTTATAGTATTTAGTGCACAGGTTCAATGTAGTGCTCTTTTGAAGGTTTAGTGTTGTCAGAATTTTGGATAGAAAGCAGTAGATGGTTTTGGACAATTTGAAACTCTTTCTATATCATTCCTGTGTATAATTACACCACTATTTATAATACAAGAGATCTAAGTCTATAAGGAAGGATAATATACAATAAATCAAATAAAAGAATATTTCTGGCAATCAAGATCATTTAAGATCACTTCCTATCAGCACAAGATCAATTAAGATCATTAACTATCAGCAACCGTATCTTCAACAAGTGTCATTGCTCGTCTTTCTGGTATATCTGTTAATTTACAATTGTAAGCAACTAACAAAATAATATGTGTAGGCTATCCGTTCTGTCCTTAGAACACCTATTACAAATATTAATTATTTGAGTGTGCTATGACCAGACGTGCATCCAAAATTCAAAGGACTCTACAGCTCTTCAACAGTGAAGACCTTTCAGCTGTTTGCATAGTGCTCTAAGTTCATTATGTCGGAAATGGTGTTTTGACGGTTAAGGTTGCAAACTTGTGGGCATAGATGTAAGAGTTAGACGATTCCTTTTTCTTCCTAAAAATAATACGCTCCAATTCTATTTAAAAATCAGCAGAAATGAAGTCTTGAAAATAACATATTCATTGTGGAAAAGGACTGCAAACTACTGTAAGAAGTATCATTGCGTCGTATGTGCCATGGAGATGAGCTTCTCCATTTTCTTATTATGCGAAAGCAGTGTGAACTCTGTCTATCGGATTTTGCAGTGCATCAATATGACTTATAAAGCCGATGGATTCAGAATAGAGAGACCGCAGGAAGTTTGTCAAACTAGATTCCAATGTCTGCCACTTATACTTCTTTTCTTGTTGGCCACTTACCATTTTAAGTCCTTGACTCAATCATGTCAACTACATACCATTCAGTATGTTTTCTAACTGCGACACAAATTGGAGGATGGCGCCTGTCAAACCTGCATTAATTTGATCAGAAGCTGCACCATGCAGAGATACTTGTTTATCTCACTGCGCCAACCGTAAGCTTTTGTTAATGCGTACATGTGGAGGTTTAAGCCAAGTTCTTGTCATATGTATGCAGGCATTAAGAAAACAAACTGGATAGCTTGAATTGTTGACCCGACGTACAACAACTTTCTCTGGATAGAAAAAGATGCGCCAGCAAAAATTTTAAGGAGGCTTCGTCATCTGAACTTGCTAGCAAATTTTCGGATATCCTTCAAAAGATGCTCCAGCAACTGAACTCAGCTCCATACCTTCTGATGTTGCAAGTAAATTTGGTGGGAAAGGCATTGAGGTTTGAAGCTACATTGATCCTACCAAAGTGAGACGCCAGATTTACTCTTTTCGACTGAATATGGAGAAGAATATCATGGTTCAGATTTTGGTCGCAGAGAACAACTCTTTGCTACACTCAGCTGTGGATACATCATGTGGAAGAGTTTGTGCAGTATGCTCATAGCGGCAACCTAGTAGACATGACTTTTGCTGTCGAAGATTTAAAGGTATTTGATCGTATTCGTCATTGGTTATGTCAAATATCGAGACATTTGGGTCATAAAGGCAACTAAAAGTTCTTGAATATATTACTTTACTTTCAAACACATCTCCATTGCCATAAAGTGAGTCCACCTAATCGCAGTAATGTTATTGGAGTCACATCCAGGACCATCTATTCTGTTGAAGTTTTTCCTTCTGTCTTCCAGTGAACACGATGCTATTTAACCTTTGTTCATCTCATGGAAATCCAGGCATTTCTTGCATTCTGTGAGGGATGTGAAGTTGACGTCCATTTGTACTTTCCAAAGGCCGGCGGGCAAGTAAATTCTAAATGCTCTTTTGTATCTCACTTTCTAATCCATTTTTTTCTGTGCTTCCCTTCGATTTTGTTTATGCAAGTAGCTCAGATGCAAAGGGTAGCTTTCATGCAATTAGTGCATAACTGGTTTTATTAGATGACAGAATGCTAGTTATCTGCTCAGATACCAAAACGTGCTAATGCATAGCTTCACAATCACAATTGTGAAGGCCCATGGAAATGTTACGTTTGCGCTAGATATATATAAAAAATAAAAATAAAAAAAGGAAGAGAGACTGTCATCGTAAATTTGGAAATATATGGCACCTTCGAATTAGGTCTGTATAGTACTAGCTTGGGGAGGTTTAAGTTCAGATGATAAATGGTTTACTTATCAAGTTTGATGTAAGATGCTAGTAAAGTATTCCAGCTAAAAATATCAGTGCAAAACTTGATGGTGGATATGTCTTTTTTTTTTCCTTTAGGTACTAATTTCTTGGTTTCAAGTGCAAACATCTCTGCCGTCGCAGAGGCGTGTAAGCGCCGATGCATAAAGAAAAAATGGAGTTCCCCCTCTGTGGAGACATTTGGTCGCTCGATCACTTGCCTCTCACACGTGAGAAACGACCTTGCTATTCAAGCTTCTCCTTCCCAACTGTATCAATTTCTTCCACATATCTTCTTCTTCTCTGTCTTTCTCACCCACAACTCCCGTCAAAAAGTTCGCAGATGGCCACTGAAATCCATGTCAATCATTCCTCAGCTTCATCCATCAAGTGAAAAGCTAAGTGGTTGCTTATTGTGCCCTGATGAGTGATGCTTGGTTTAGATGCTATGCTGTGTTAGGAATGTCCGATTGAGAAATTTGAGTCTCCTTCAACTGATTGCCAGGTCATGAAGCTTTTGGTGATAGATTGGAGACAGAATTTTGTTATCAAGTTTGTGATTAGCCCTGTTGACAATAATTACAACTTGATGTGCATAAATCTAAAGTCACTGAAAGAATCTAATCCTATCGATAGGGTGATTCAAAGTCATTACATCCTAAGACTAAGGCATTTCACAGCTTTAGCCAGTAGATCTATCAATGCTAATCGCAGAAAATGCCAAACGGTTAAACCATATGAAAAAACCTACAGATAACATTCTATGGGTGCTACCATTCAGTCTTGGTGATGCTTTCCCAGTCTGCCTAGTTTAATTTGATGGTGTTGCATGGAGTTTTGCAACACTCAATAAGCTAAGAGTGTGATTGTCGCTTGCATAATTCTTAAATGACCATACTTTTTCATGATTTACTTTTGCTTCATCGCATTTAATTACCAAATACCACTAGAAGTTCTGATTTCTAAGCTCATGTTTGGCAATCGGCATCATTTGTTCTCATTTGGAATAAATATCATATTAAGATTATTATATTCTTATAAAACCTCTAGCTTTCTTATCACGGACTCAACTCGTCAATATCTACTTATTAACCAATTACCTTCAAGTTAGACCTCTTTGATATATTCATAAAGTATCTAGCGCACAGGTTCAATGCAACCTTATTTTGAAGGTAATGTCATTGTTCATCTTACTAGAATAGCTTGACAGTTAATACTTTTAACAACTGACAAACTAATCTGCGCAGGCAGTCTGATTTGTCCTTATAACACCTATTACAAACATTGATTATTTGAGTGTGCAGTTGCCAGACATCAATGCCTCAAAACTTCAATGGACTCTATAGTGCTTCAATGGTAAAGGCCTTTCAATTGGGTGTATAGTGCTCTGGATTCATTATGTTGGAAATGGTGTATTTGATGGTTAAGATTGCAAACTTGTGGGCATAGATGCAAGAGTTAAAATAATCCTTTTTCCACCCTAAAAATAACCTCGCGCCAATTCTATGGAATAACCAGCAGAAATAAATTCTTCAAACTGTGCTCGAGGACATGAGCTTCTCCATATTCTCATTTAATCAAATTTCCATAGAGTGGCCCATGCTAGAAAACGAAGTAGGCCCATACTAGAGAAAAATATGTTAATGGCCCAGGCTAGAAGAAGGAATTTAATCAAATTTTCATTGAGTGAGTACTGGTTTATCTCTCCTGTACAGAGAACAAATTCAATGAGGATTTCAACCTCAAACTTTTATAGAAAAGCTTTATGAAATGCTTGCTTTTTTCTTAGATATAGCATTGTGAACAAAATGGACAATCCTCTAAATGTCTTATTAACGTTGAACATATATCTTACACTCATTTAATTTTTTGATTATATTAATATTTATTTTCATCTTTGACTTCCATAAATTTAATTTAATTTTCTTTTGCAGATTCTGTGTACTCTTTTCATAATAGGGGAAAAACAACTCTCTTCGTAAATTTAAGAATCTAAATCTCAATCAGCCTTGTTCATATGTTATTATGTGTGCAATGTAGTAAATTACATAACATGCACAAATGGCTGTTGTTTTCAGTCCACAACCATGCACTAGGCATGAGTACCTAGTTATATTAGCAACTAATGTATGAAAATAAAAATTACTGAGTAATTTTGATAAACTAATCTTAAAAGTACAACAATAGTGATAAAATCAAAGCATTGTAATGTAAAAGTAGTTCAAAGTAATAATAGTACAACACAAGGTTCATGTCTGAGCAAACAACAAACAACTTCAAAAAGAGCAAACCACAACATTCTAGACACCTGGAAACTATCACAATTGTCTAATTCGCATCATGTCTGAGCAAATGACAAACAACTTAAAAAAGAGCAAACCACAACATCCGGAGACCTGGAAACTATCGCCATTGTCTAATTTGTGACAAATGCAAATGCCATCAAGACACAGAGGATGAAAATCAGCCTAGGCATGTCACCAAACAGAATGTACATCAGTAGCCCACACTTGACACATTTCAGAGCAACAGCAACGATGGTGAACCCAAGTTGGAACCTTGAGTCCATATTTTGCCCTCTCATCGTGATGAATTTGAGCATTGTGTAGATCCGCATAATTTTTGCATGGGTAGGGTTGGCTGGAACATCCGTGTACTGGAGGGCTTCAATCAGGTGCTCCTCCAGTGAATCAAGACGTGGGATAAATGCAGCAATTTGATCTACAAGCTCTGCTCTAGGTCTTGGATTTAAAATCAACAATCTACGTGTTAGGCGACAATTTTTTGCAAAAGCTCAAGTTTTGAGCTCTTTCTGCGTTATATAAGACGATAGTCCATCCAAAAGCTATTAAGAACTCCCAATTTAAGTTCAAAAGGAAATTTAATGCACGGTATGAGGCCAAGCATCTAGTGCAAATCATAATTAACAAGACTACGCATTGCAAGATTTTAAACTATGTATGCACTGCAGGAGTAACACATCTATTCATTCACGGCCGATTAAGCCAGTGCAAACTTCCTTTCGGGAAAAAAATAACATCAGAGTACTAGGGGATGCCTCCCTAACAACTACTCTAACAGCACTTATCCACAAAGACCCTAATGCACAAAACTACTTGGTAAGCCCCATGCTAACGGGTAGAAACAGAGTAAAGCTAATTGCAGGTCTCAGCTATTCTTAGGAGGAAACGCTAGTAAGACTTCCAATCAGTACGTTATTCTTAACATGAGTTTCTCTTTACAAAAGAAGAAACATAGTGTATGTACAGTCGCGTCCCTTCATCAACGATGAAAGGGAATTTTCTCACCCAGTAACTTTAGGAGAAGATTCCCATCCTTTACAAGTTCGTGATTAATAAAACAGAGATGACAGTTATTATGGCAAAATCTACCATTTTGACGTGAATCATACTTGAAGGAAACTGTATTCAATTACCAAATGGATTCATGAAAATTTACCCATTCGCACAAAGAAAGGGTCAGTGAAAACATGAAACATTCTTTTTGCCACTGAATATAACACTCTTGAGCACAAGCCAGCATGCTCTGTTCTGAGGGTCGAGTCATTGTAAAGATTGAGAATTAAAATCTGGATCAATCGGCAAAATGATAGAAGAACAAATGAGGGTGATACAACCTGTACCAACTTCTAGAAAATGCGAGAAAAAGCCATTTTACACATCCACCAGACATGGCTCTAAGTACCTGCTCTGTTCTGAGTAGAGCCATTTCTACTCTTTGAGAAGTTGAGTCCTCATGAACATCGTAAAATAAAAAAAAACTGTCTCAACCCTCAGTCAATAAAAATAAAAGAAGAGGAAAAAATCTGGGTGTACAAAGTGGTGTTCTGATCCGACTCTCACAAGCCAAGGCAAAGAACAAGCCATTTCTACAGACAAGTGAAAGACCCCAACTGGGTTCAAAAGTGATGAACAGTAAGAGTTCAACAAGTTCACCTGAGTTACGTAGAGTGCAGATTTTTTCGACATTAAACAGCATTCACGTAATGGATTATACACAGAGAACATGATGGAAGATGGCAACAGGAGAGAATATCAACTTTGGCATTAGTTTACTTGCAATCCTCCAACTTACAGACGGAGGCTGGGCTGTTTAAGATGTGTTTGAGGTCACGGAAGCTTACCTCCTACCACCATGATCAGCTGGATTGTTTGAGTTCGCCATTAACCTTCCCAGATTTGCCTCGCTAATCTCTTCCTTGCTTGGCTGAAAATGAGAACAGGCTGGAGCTGTCGCAGACCTTGACTATGATAAATTCCATGGAAGAGCTTTTGTCATTAGGAATGAGAAATCGAACCGAGTGTGACCAAGGGTGGGGTAAGACCTTGGGAAAGCGGGGTGGGGTTGGGAAAGGGGGTGTGATAAGGTTCAGACCCCAGATTTCTCATTCGCGTCGCTTTCATTTAGCGATCGAAGCTCGAACGCTAAAATGAAAGTTGAACGCGAAAATGAAAGCGACGTGAGTTAATCTACAGTCTGAACCTTATCACCCCCCGTTGGACCCAGGGCTTTCCCAAGGTCTTACCCCCCCCCGTTGGATGTGACAGACACAGCGACCCCGATTTCTCGGTCCGATTTCTCATTCCAATGGCAAAAGTTCCCCGTGCGTTGGACGCTTGATGTGACCACATCACTTAGTCCGAGTTCTCATTCCTAATAACAAAAGCTGACTCGTTCTTTGTAAGTTTACAAGAGGTCATATCAGCCCAAATGGGCGAGTTTTTTTTCTAAATGAGCCCACCTTAACCTGTTTTAAGCGTGGACTGGGATTATAGTTTTATGAGCCGTTAACTGATCTGGGCCATGTGAGATGGGTTGGTTTGAAGGGTCTAGTTACCCCTTTTACCAAAGAATCCGAATTGCTCTCTCTATGCTTTTTCTTATTTGTTTATTGAATTGCTTATTATTTATCTTTTTTTTTGTCCTTTTTGTTATTATACAAATATCCATCTTTAAAAAGTAGCTCAATAATTAAAATGATACCCGGATTTTATCGACAGGTGGTGAAATGAGAACGTAAATGAACTTACCGTAAAAAAAATGATCTAGAGACATTAACCGATGGTTGATTGGAGGAAAAATTTGTTAACCAATTTTGTGATTAGCCCTGTCAACAATGATAACAACTTGACATGCATAAGTCTGAAGTCAATAAAATAATCTAATACTGTTGATAGGGTGATTCAAATTCATCACGTCCTAATAATACTAAGGTAATTTGCAGCTTTAACTAGCAGACCTATTAATGCTAATCACAGAAAATGCCGAATGGTTAAACCATAGAAGAAAAACCTACAGATAACATTCAATGGGTGCTGTTATTCGGTCTTGGTAATGCTTTCTTGGTTTGTCCAGTTACTTTGATGGTGTTGTATGGCGTTTTGCAACACAATGAGCGAAAGCACCATTACATCCGCTTGCATAACTCTTACATGACCATACTTTTTATGACTTACTTTTGCCTCGTCACATTTAATTATCAAATAACAATAGAAAGTTCCAAGTTCCAAGGTCATGTTTGGCACTTGGGCACAATTTGTGCTGATTAATATTGATCTATATACAAATATCATCTTTGTACTTGTAAATATTAGATTAAGATTCTAATATTCTTATAAAAACCTCCATCTTTCTTTTCACACATTCAATTTGTCAAGATTTGCCTATCAATTGATTACCTTCTTTGTCCAAAAAAAAAAAAAAAATGATTACAAGAGAAACCTCTTTGATATATTTATAGCATTTGGCGCTAAGGTTCATGCAACCTTCTTTTGAAGTTACCTTCCTGGAATTATTCAACAATTTATAGTTGTAAGCAACTAACAAAATAATCTATGCAGGCAGTTTATCCTATCCTTAGAGCACCTATTACAAACATTCATTATTTGAGTGTGCAATTACCAGACATAAATGTGTAAAAAGTTCAATCGACTCTGCAATGCTTCAATGGTAAAGGTCTTGTAGTTGTCTGTATGGTGCTCTGAATTCATTATGTTGGAAATGGCGTATTTAATGGTTAAGATTGCAAACTTGTGGGCATAGATGGAAGTATTAGAGAATTTCTTTTCCCCCTAAAAATAATCTCGCTTCAATTCTATGGAACCAAGAAGAAATAAAGTCTTGAAATGGACGTGTTCATGGAGAGAAAATGACTGCAAAATGCGGTGATGAGCATTGTCACGTTGTATGTATCCATGGAGATGAGCTTCTTTGTGAGATCTGTCAAACGGATATGGCAATCCCCAGTATGACCCAGAAAGCCAACAGGTTCAGAGTAAAAGGATAGGGGAACTCTGGGTCAAACGGATACTGCAGCCCTTTATGTCGCTATTAAGACTTGAAACAAATCCGATCCTCGATAAGGTAGGCCAATCCAGTGTTCTGAAACTGATCCGATCCTTTGGCAAAAAAAAAAAATAAAAATAAAAATAAAATAAAATCATAAATCTATTATACTTATATCAATTCGGTTCTAAATCAAATTTTCAATTGTACAAATTGAGTCATTTACCTTTTGAAATTTTGTTAATATATTCTATCTAGCTAATTTTATCTAAAAATCAATGTGTGGACGTTGGCCATGGTTAGCCAACATGGACGTGGGCAATTTTTACAATTTTTTTGAATTATTTTATCATTTTTCTCTTTTTTCTTTCTTTCTTTTTTATTCTTTCTCCGGTGGTCGCTAGGCCTCAAAGATAGCCCATGACCAACCAAATGCGACAATCGACAAGGGTTGCCCTAGCCAAAGGCTAGCGAGGGGAGCCTTGCCAATTGTTGCCTGTGGTGAGCCATCGTTGAGGCCCAGTGATCAACAAGGAAGAAAGGGGAAAAAAGGAAAGAAAATAAAAGGAAAATATAATAAAAAATTGTAAAAATTATCCACCTCAACATCGGTCGTGCCACATAGGCTAACCGACGTCAATGATTTTCCATCAAAACTGACTTAACGAACTACATTGGCAAAAATGTTAAAATATTTAAGATTCAATTTATTTGTTTAAAAGGTTATGACTTGATATAAATATTAATAGGTTTTAGACTTTTTTTTAGTAATTTTTCCATTACATATTTACACTTATATTGAAGCAACATTACTCTGTCTCACTTTTGTGTTTCTTCTAAATATGCCTCAACATTCAAAAAGTCGTCTCACTTTCCTAACGTGAATTTCTCTGTTCTCAAATAGGTAAATCTTTCATTGAAGAATTTGTATGGCCGGTTACTTCCCTTTTTCACATATTGCATGCATGCATGCTTTCTTTGCGTGAAGGAGTACGTTGGGCTTAGTAGCTTTCATTTGTAACTTGGGGTGCATGAAGATAGCGTGCAGATTATTGCTGAGGTTGGGATATGAGGACCTAGTTATGATCTAGGTCAAAATTGTCATTTGTGTATCAAAATATCAGTGAATGAGAATAATGTGATATCACGGAGATTAAAACCATAGTCAAGCTACTTAATATTTACTAACTCTCAATTATATTCAATAATTCACACAGTGTTTAACTCTAATAATTTTTTCATGAAACAATCTCTTGATCGCACAATTGAATAGAAGAAGTCTAACCCACAAGATTTAATCGGTTTCAATACTATGGATTGCTTCATGGTGTAATTCATCAATAAGCCTCCTCTTACTTCTTTACATAAGGCATACACCCACCTTACATTTAGTGTATGTGAATCCAAAAAAGAAAGAACTCTTCTAGAAAACTTAATCAAG
This sequence comes from Eucalyptus albens, assembly GCA_014182695.1. Lineage (NCBI taxonomy): Eukaryota > Viridiplantae > Streptophyta > Magnoliopsida > Myrtales > Myrtaceae > Eucalyptus > Eucalyptus albens. Next base: position 53,360,633 of record CM024653.1, read on the forward strand.
TTAGGAAATCTGCTCTAACTAAGAAACTTACTTAAAACAAATTTTCAGTTCAAACTCGAGACATATTTTCGACTGTCATCATTATCGTAATTTATTCTACTTTGTGATATAAAAGATGTTCCAGGTAATAATAATAAATCACGAGGTTCCTGTCCAAGCCAACATTGGTAGGACACATATCAAAGCCACATTCACAAGGGCAAATCACAACAATAGGAAAATCGAAAATTGTCACCATTCACTAATTAATCCTCGGATTCGATGGGATTATCAACATCAAGATATAAGGAATGACAATCAGCCAAGGTATGTCACCGAGTAGAATGCACATCAGTAGGCTACACAAGACACATCCTAGAGCAACCGCAATGAGAGTGTACATAAGTTGAAGCCTTGGGTCTATATCTTGTTGTCCCATCTTGAAAATTAATTTCCTGCCGGATGGTTTTGACAATCATGTGGATAACATGATGGGTGCGCTACTAATGTTGGTTGGACCTATATAGCTATACATGTCCCCCATGGCTTGAACCAAGCACTCCTCCAGAGAATCAAGTTGCTGGTTATATGTTGCAGCAATTTGGGTTCCATGATCTGGTCCATATCTAAGGATCAAAATTAACAAACTACTCGTTAAACAATGGCTTAAGCTCAAGTTGTGAGCTCTTTGCCTCTTCTAAAAGGACAATATTTCCAAAAGCTATCTAGATATGAATCTACAATGAACATCAAGCGGTTCTCAATGCATAAACATCAAGAACTGCCAATATAACTTCAAAAGAAATTTAATGGGCGGTATGATGCCAAGCTCCTATTGCAACATTGCAGGAGTCTAACCTGTGTTTGGACAGCTGGAGTGTATAGCCCATCTTATGGACAAAATATAACATGACGCTACAAGGGGAAAATACCTCATCAACACCTACAAACCTATCCCGACCTACTCTAATAACACTTGTTCACAAAACAAAACCACCACCCAGACGCACAAAACTACTTGGTAAGCCTCCATGCTTCTTGGGTAGAAAAAGAGTATAGCTAATTGCAGGTCTATCTTTTCTTAGCATGGGTTTCTTTTGATAAAAGAAAGAGACCGTGTGTATACAGTCGTGTCTCTTCCAACGATGTAATAAATTTCTCACCCGGTAACTTGAGAAGAAGGTTCACATCATTCCCAACTTTCTGAATTTCAAGAAGAAATGACAATTATCATGGTATTTAACTCTCCTCAGACAAGCCCAGCTGTTCTAATGGCATTCAAACTTGAAAGGGATCGTTCCTGCTATGAATCCAAAGGAATTCCATTCCAAATTCATATCATGAAAATGTGCCAATTCACGCACACAAAAGGTCAATAACTACGAGAAACAATCTTACTATTTCGACGACACCCACTGAATGTACTCTGTCATGGGTAACGCCCATCATCCTCTATTCTGAGTAGGGCCCACGCCCTGTTCTGAGGCTTATGAAAACCGACAACGAGAGCCTGGATCGATCTACAGAAAAGGAAAAAGGACAGAGGAAGAAATCTGGATGGTACGACTTGCTGTTTCAATCTGACTCTCAGAGTCTAAAATGAGAGAAACAAGGCCATCTTTGTTGGAATTGTCTCAGTGCTGCTATTTTCGGTCGTGTTTCCTCTGTTTTCCTCTTTTTTTTTTTTTTTTTAAACAGCCAAGTTCATTTAGTTATGCAATTAGTGTTTTTGCTATTTTCTAGGAAGTTAATAGCACGTTTGTGTGCAGCTATGTGTGCAGTTATGTGTTGCACGTATGTAAGCAGTTTCTACTTTGTATTTATTTTTGCTTTGTATTTAGTTGTGGTACTTGACAATTTTTTCTTTTGAACAAGACGTATGAAGTGCTATGATCTGTTTTTCATCCTTTCTCTCCCTCAAACAACATAGATGTTTTCTGTTTTGATTGTTGTTTTATGAGTTTTAACACTGGTATCAGAGCGTTTGTGGGATCTTGAGGGACTGTGAAGTGAGGGTAAGTGATTGAAGATTGCTTCCAATCTGCAAAGAAAAAGTTGATGGAGGCAGGATCGAGTGGATTCTCTGCAATGGCTGCTGCAGTATTTACTGGGGAAAATTATCAAGCTTGAGCTGTCAAGATGACAGCATTCTTGGAGGATCACAATCTATGGGAGGCTATGGAGAATGATTATGAGGTTGCTTCACTTCGATAATCCGACCTTAAATCAGATAAAGTACCATAAAGAGAGAATCACAAGGAAGGCTAAGGCAAAGTCTTGCCTGTATGCTACTGTTTCACCCACTATCTTCACAAGGATCATGAGAGGTGATTCTGCAAAGACAATATGGGATTTCTTGAAGGATGAATACGAGGGAGATGAGAAGATAAGAGGCATGAAGGTGCTGAATCTCTTGAGGGAGTTTGAGAGACAGTAGATGAAGGATTCAGAGTCAGTGAAGGAGTACTCTAATAGGCTGGTTGAAATAGCTGAAAAAATAGGAGTTTTAGGGATTGACTTGAATTATGAAAGGCTTGTTCAGAAGATCCTGATGTCTCTTCCAGAGAAGTTTGAAGCCACCATAGCATCTCTAGAAAATACAAGAGACTTAGCTGATATAAAGCTTGCAGAATTGTTAAATGCTCTACAGGCACATGAGTACAGAAGACTGATGAGAAGAGAAGAGCATGTAGAGGGTGCACAGCAAGCTAGAGTGAAGTCCAATGATGGAGGCAAAGGGAAAAAATGGATTCAGTTCAAAGGAAATGCCGGTGATTCCAAGTTTGTAGCAAAAGAAGGAAATTCTGGTGAGTCTAGCAAATGGAAGAAGAACAAAAAACCTTGTCAATATTGTGGTGGAACTAATCATCAGTTTTTTAGATGTTGGAGAAAGCCTGATGCTAGGTGCATAAGATGTCACAAGTTGGGTCACATGGAAGCCATCTACAAAGAGAAAAATTACCAGCAAGCAGGAGAAGCACAGGTAGCAGTGAATGAAACTGAGGAAGAGCACTTGTTTGTAGCTTCTTTTTCTGAATCTTCTATTGAGAATGATGCATGGCTGGTGGATAGTGGCTGTACCAATCACATGACTAGCAATTTGAAGCTGTTTAGGAGTCTAAACAAGTCAGTCAGGTCCAGAGTTAGAATTGGCAATGGGCAGTATATCGAAGTGCAAGGGAAGGGTATAGTTGCTATTTAAGGAAATCAGGAGGTGAAGTTAATTAGTGATGTTCTTTTTGTGCCAAATATTGAGTAGAATCTGTTAAGTGTTGGTCAATTAATTGAGAAGGGCTATAAAGTGAAGTTTGAAGGGAAGGAATGTCTTATTAATAATGCAGATAGCAAAGAAGTGCTAAGAATCTCAATAAAGGACAAGAGTTTCATGTTCAAGTCACAAGAGATGCAACAAATAGCTTTAAAGTGCAAAGAAGAAAATGCAGAGCTATGGCATAAAAGACTTAGGCATGTTCACAGGAAGAGTATGTCATTTATGCAGAGGAATAGCTTGGCAGATGATTTGCCAAGTTTGGAGGAGGAATTTCCACAATGCAGAACTTGTCTTCTTGGCAAGCAAGTCAGATTTCCTTTCAAAGGAGGAGGCTGGAGAGCATGTGAGAAGCTACAATTAGTTCACACAGATTTATGTGGACCTATGTCTAAGTCTTCTCTCAATGGTAGCAGGTATTTCATTACTTTCACTAATGATATGACTAGGATGAGTTGGATTTATTTTCTGCGAGCCAAGTCTGAAGTTGCTGATGTGTTTGTGAAGTTCAAAGTCTTAGTTGAGAATCAGAGTGGGAAGATAATTAAAATGCTCAGGTCTGATAATGGTTCTAAGTATACTTCTCACAAGTTTAAGTTGAATCGTGAGCAAGCAGGAATTGTGCAGCAGTTCACTGCTCCCTATTCACCTTAACAGAATGGGGTCAATGAGAGGAAAAACATAAGCATTATGGAGATGGCTAAATGTATGATGCAAGAGAAGAAATTACCTAAGAAGTTCTGGGCCGAGGCAGCTAATACTGCAGTGTTTCTATTGAATAGATTGCCCATAAAGGCCTTAGAAAAGTCAACACATTTTGAAGTCTAACATGGTGTTAGACCTTCTGTGAAGAATTTGAAGGTTTTTGGGTGTTTGTATTACACTCATGTTCTTGAGGTCAAGAGGGACAAACTAGATAAGAAAGCAGAGTTTGGAATCTTTATTGGGTATAGTCTTCAATCAAAGGCTTACAGGATTTTCCATCCCATGACAAGGAAGGTGACTGTGAGTAGAGATGTTATTTTTCTAGAGGAAGATAAGTGGAATTGGATGGAAAGAAAGAGTGCAGAATAGCAGTAGTTCGAAAAACAACCTGCAACAGATGTAGAGGTTGATGAAGTTATAGATGGATTGGAAGACAGTATGGATGATTTACCAGTGAGAGGCACAAGGTCACTTACTGAAATCTATGAAAGAAGCAATGTGGCAGTGCTTGAACCATCTAACTTTGTGGAAGCTAAGGAGGACTAGAGGTGGATTGCAGCAATGCAAGAGGAGATTGCAATGATCTAGAAAAACCACACATGGGAGCTTGTTGACAGACCATCTAATAAGAATGTGATTGAGGTTAAGTGGGTGTTTAAAACAAAACTTAATCCTGATGGTTCTGTCAGTAAACACAAAACTAGACTAGTTGTGAAAGGCTATGCACAAATATGGGGAGTAGACTATTCTGAAACATTTGCTCCTGTTGCACGACTTGATACAATAAGGCTACTGTTAGCTATTGCAGCAGATAAGGGGCGGCCTATATTTCAGTTAGATGTCAAATCTGCATTCCTGAATGGAGAGCTTGAGGAGGAGATTTTTGTTGAACAACCTGAAGGCTTCGGTATCAAAGGGCAAGAAGAGAGTGTATACAGGTTGAGGAAAGCCCTATATGGACTGAAGCAGGCTCTAAGAGATTGGTATGGGAAGATAGATCGATTTTTGTAGGATTTTGGCTTTGTAAAAAGCTTAAGTGAGTTCACTCTTTATGTTAAAAAGGTGAATCACAGTGGTGTAATTCTGTCACTTTATGTAGATGATCTATTAGTGACAGGGAATGATATGGAATTGATAGAGAAGGTGAAGCAAGATCTATTTGCAGGTTTTGAGATGTCAGACTTGGGAAAGATGGCTTATTTTTTGGGTCTGGAAGTCAAACAAGCTTCATATGAGATCTTTATCTGTTAGAAAAAATACATAAATGAAATTCTAAAGAAGTTTCAGATGGAAGATTGTCGAAGTGTAAGCACTCATACGGCTGTTAAAGAGAAAATGCAGAAGAATGATGGAACAGATGCAGTAGATGCTTCTATGTATAGGAGTCTGATTGGGTGTCTCATGTATCTTACAACAACCAGACCAGATATTCAATTTGCTGTGAGTGTTTTATCCAAGTTTATGAGTAATCCTAGTCAGTTACATTTGATTGCAGCAAAAAGGGTCTTGAGATATCTCAAAGGAACATTGTTCTTTGGTGTAAAGTTTAAGAAATGACAGAAGTTTAATTTGCAAGGATTTTCTGATAGTGATTGGGCTGGTTCAGTAAATGACATGAAGAGTACGTTTGGATATTGTTTCAGTCTTGGTTCTGCTTGTTTCTCCTGGTGTTCTAAAAAGCAAGAGATTGTAGCTCAGTCTACTGTAAAGGCTGAGTTTATAGCAGCTACTGCAGCTGCAAATCAAGCTTTGTGGCTAAAGAAGATAATGAAGGATTTGTGGCTGAATTCTAGTGATTGCATTGAAATTAATGTTCACAATCAAGCTACTCTAGTAATATCATAGAATCCAGTTTTTCATGGCAAAACCAAACATTTTAAAGTCAAAATTTTCTTTCTGCGTGAGGTGCAACAAAATGGTGAAGTTAAGTTGGTCTATTGCAGATCTGAAGATCATCTTACAGATATGTTCACAAAACCACTTCAGGCTAAAAGATTTGAGCTGTTAAGAAAGAAAATAGGAATCTGCAGTAGCAACTAATCCAAGGAGGAGTTTGTTGGAATTGTCTCTGTGCTGCTGTTTTCGGTCGTGTTTCCTCTGTTTTCCTCTGTTTTTTTTTTTTTTAAACAGCCAAGTTCATTTAGTTATGCAGTTAGTGTTTTTGCTATTTTCTAGGAAGTTAATAGCACGTTTGTGTGCAGTTATGTGTTGCATGTATGTGAGCAGTTTCTACTTTGTATTTAGTTGTGGTACTTGACAGTTTTTTCTTTTGAACAAGACATATGAAGTGCTATAATATATTTTTCATCCTTTCTTTCCCTCAAACAACATAGATGTTTTCTGTTTTGATTGTTGTTTTATGAGTTTTAACAATCTTGTACCGTCAGGTGAAAGACGCCCCTCTCAATAGACCAAAACGCGTCAACTAGTGCGGGTCCAGAACACGTCAGCCCGTTCACCAGATTTACGTAGAGTGCGTGCTTTTTCCCAGCAAAGCAGCTTTCACGTAAAGTAACATTGGCAGTGGGATCAGAGATAGGAACAGGAGAAAAGGATCTCAAGATTTTGGCATGATTTTAAGCGCCGCGCTACAGTAATTGGGATTTGGTTTGAGGTCGTTGAAGCTTACCTGCAACCACCGAGATCAGCTGGATTTTTGTTCGCCATTAACCTTCCGACTTTGGCTCGCTAGGTCTCTTCCTTTCTTTGCCCCATTATGGGACGGAGTGGGTGGCGAATATGAGACGAGGTGGTCGTCCAAGGTTGTCGTTCTCAGCTTTTCGCCCTTTACAGTGTTTTTAAATAAAATAATAAACCACGTAGCAACCGTCACCAAGCAATGTTTCATTCCCAACATTTAATGCTTGACCAACCCCGAATTAAAAAAGGCCTTGTGTGCCTTTATAATAGGACCAAATACGATACGGTATGTAAATAGTCTCTATATATCGACTACATTTGGCAAAGCATACGAAAAATTGACATTACATTATAATGGAAATTAGAAATAATGTTATTGTGAGTTATCTTCAATTAGATTGTGAATGAGAAAAGAGGTAGAGCAAAAATATGAAAATGAGTTGAGAATTAGAAAATGACATACCAAAAAAAAAAAATTGAGAATTTATCGAATTAGTTAAAACTTGAGATTTTATTATGAGTTTAATGAAGGTCTATTTTATTTTTGAGTAAGTTTAGCAAGCTTGCTAACAACAAAAGCTTTTATTGAAAGTGACGCATACGGATATTTTATGAAGAATCGCAAGTAATGCAAATCAAAACCAAAGCAGGAAGCACACACATCAGCCCCCACGTCAAAAGGAATCTGTACTACAGTAATACAATTTTTTTAGCCGAGGTTAGTGATTGGCCCTGTTGAAGATGACTAGAACATGACGTGCATAAATCTGAAGCTGCAAGCATAAGGACTACTCACGGAAAATGTCAAATGGTGAAACCATAGGGAAAAATGCCCGATGGATGACCATCTATGGTTGATGCTATCCTGCCTTGATAATGCTTCTCTGGTTGGCAAATGAATTAACTTAATTTAACGGTGTTATGTGGAGTTTGCAACACTAGTTTGGATTTCCAGTTCAAATCAAACTGCGTTGCTAAGTTGATTAGATTACACTTATGTCGCAATCAAGGAAATGAGGGACGGTTTTTGACTTGACCTAGTCTACATATGCTTTGGATTCGATAAGTCAAAGCACGAATGCATGCACTAGCATAACTCTTATGTAACCAGTCATTTCATGACTTCCTTTTCCTTCTCCATTCTAACCTCATGTTTAGCACTTGACACTATTTGTGCTAGTGTATAAATATCACCTTTTTACTTGTAGTTATCATACTAAGATTCTAAGCAAATGCAACCTCTAGCTTTTCTTTTATGCACTCAATTTGTCAAGATCTGCCTATCAATTGACTACCTTCAAGCCAAAACTCTTCGATGTGTTTACAATAACTGGCGCACAGTTTTAGTGCGGTGTTATTCGAATGTATAGTGTCATTACTAATCTTTTTGTATATTTTTGTAAGCAACTAACAAAATAATTTTTGTAGGTAGTGTGTTCTATCCTTAGAGCATCTTTTCTAGACATTGATCATGTAATTAGACATGGATCAAAAGTTCAATGGACTTTGTAGTGCGTCAGCGGTGAAGACCTTTCAATTGTGTGCATAGTGCTCTAAGTTCCTTATGTTGGAAATGGTGTATTTGACTGTTGGGATTGCAAACTCGTTGCCATAGATGGAAGAGTTAGAGGATTCCTTCCCCATTTGAGTAAACTAATAATCATTACATTGGAATTTGAATTTGCCTCCTTCTTTTCATGGGCTCAACCACTACAAATTTCTTCTAAGTCCATCTGTTACTTAAACTTCGCTATAACAATAGACCTTATTATAATACCAAATCTACTTGTATTGTTAGCTACTCTACCTGGATTTTCAAATACAAACTCATTTACCACAGATAATGTAAAACCAGTATTGCATCCATATTTATTAGGAAATCAAACACACACCTTGTCAAGCTTAATAGCTTCAGCAAATTGTTGGTTCTATAGGCTCAACTCGGCTATAAGAACCGCTTGGATTGATTATTGCACCAGCACCTGCTGCCTCAAAAGTTTCTCATTACAACTTCACCTTATGTTGAACACCTTCCAAATCCATAAAAACTACCATAATCACTCGTGAAAGATTCATTAAATGTAACTCCTCTGCGACAATGGGAAAATTTAACTCCGAACACCACTAGTAGCCCCCTCATCTCATGTATAGCTTCTTGTCCTCTCATCGAGCTTACCATTACTCACTCAAAAATGACATAAGCAACCAAATATTCTAAAAAAGAAATAATCAATAACCTTACCTAATTATAATTTCTTGAGAGTCCGACATCCAATCCATTCACTAGGTAACTTGTTGTGCTAAGCGCAATTGCGAGGAACTTCCTAGCCATACTAGTATTAGATAGAATTTATGAGCTGTCTTTAGTAATGTTTTACTTATCAACTTTGCAATATGTTGTGATTCATTAGTATTAATGTGTGTCTCTTTATGTTCTCCTCATTGCAGAATTTGTTTAACAGTTTTGAGCAAGACTCCATGCTTCTATTAATCTGGACATATTTGATTATCATACTAGGATCAAAGCTCAATCTCAAATTTTATTAATAAAAAGCTTCAAGTAATGCTTATGTCTTCTTTTAGATATATTATTATGACATAGTAAACAAAATGGACAGAATTGTAACTTAAAAATAGTTAAGATGTAATCCTCTAAATATCTTACTTACTAACATTGAATTTAAATCTTACAATCTTTTATACTTTTTTTTCTTAATTTGCAATTATATATTTAACTCTTTCCACACCTTTAAATTATTTTTTCCATGCGCATGCCTGTAAATATTTTTATAGAAGGAAGATAAAAGGCAGTTTTATGCAACCTATCTTATCGTTTTCATTCTCCCTCAACATATTTCAAAACATCTTCAGCTGTGATGTGATGTTATCTCTTTGATTTTGACTTTTTTAGGCTATTTCCCAGAAGGATATATGACCAACTTTTGTCCCCTAAGTACATTGTCTGGTCCGGTAGTCTGAGTCACTAGGAACGAAATAGAAGCCTAGATGAATTAAGAAAATGAAAACAAAAGGATAGAGAACAGAACATTAAACAAGACAAAGGTGCAGGTAAACGGAATTTCTTGTGATTTGCTTTTGGTCTCGGATCCCCAGTTGACTCTTCATCTTTATTAAACACAAAAAGTTGACAAGGACAATAATTGCTGAGGACTTACAGCAATTTCCTCCCCTTGAATCCCAATGGACTAGGCCCATCTCCCAGGCCACTTCGAGTCCCACCTTCTTTTCTTGTAAAAAGAAACAATAATTCTTAGACGTTGACATCTATCTCTATCTGTCTTTATCATATCAAACCAAAATTACTCTTGTCTCACTTTTCTATTTCTTCGGAACGTGACCCAACATACAAGAGGTCGTGCATCTCACTTTTCTAATGTGAATTGGCCTTGTTCTCCAATGGGGAAATCTTTTCATTAAAGGCTTTGTGACTGTTTGCTTCCCTCTCTCACATATTATGCCTCCTTTGGGACTTGTAGTACATGTCAAGATAGTATATAGTGTTGCCGAGGTTTGGATGTCAGGATGAGTCATGAACTAAATCCAAATTGTCAATTTGCGTACCGAAAGACTTTGTAATTTGGATAATGTGATTTGTTCGCAAATTCTTTAAATCAATTCCCTAGTTTTTCTCTGGCCAAAGAAAAAAAAATTCTTATTTTTCCAATTTCAAAGTATTGCGCCACGATCTTAACTAAGCAGTACAATTGTCTTCGCCATCATTACCCATTCTGCTTTGTGATGTAAAAGATGTCCGAGGTATTAAAAATACAACTTAAGGCTTGTGTCTGAGCCAGCATTGGCATGGACACACATGAAAGCTAACTTGCAAAAAGCAAACCACAACATTAGGAAAATAAAAAAGTATCACCATTCTCTAGTTAATCCTCGAGTTGGAATGGGAATGGGATTATTAACAGTAGGACACAAGGAATGAAAATTGGTTGAGGCATGTCACCAAACAGAATGTACTTCAGCAAACTTCACCCGGCACAACCAAGAGCAATAGCCATGAAAGCGTTTGCAAGTCATAACATTGGGTCCATATCTTGTCTTCCCATCTTAAAGATTAATTTCGCCGGATTTTTTTTTTTTTACCACTATAAATATATAAGCATGACAGGTGCATTGGTATTATTGGTTGGAGCTATATAGCTATACATGTCCCTATATAGCTGGAAGCAAGGACTCCTCCATGGAATCAAGAGTTTGGTTATATGTTGTAGCAAATTGAGCTGGATGCCCTGCTCCATATCTTGGAATTAAAATCAACAACAACAGTATGTTGCAAATGCTCAAGTTCTGAGCTCTTTCTGCATCATATACGATGACAGAATATCCAAAAGCCATCAAGATATGAGTCTACAACAAATAACAATGCAAATCTCAATGCTACCAACTTATAGACTTGCACAAACACATCAATAACTACCAATATAAGTTCAAAAGGAAATTTAATGCACAGGATGATGCCGAGCTTCTAGTGCAAATCATAGCTAATGAGTCAATGCATTGCAGAGTCTAATCTATGTCCACACTGTAGGAGTGTAACCCATGTATCGATCCACAGCTAATTAAGCTAATTAAAACTGTTCTTTTGGACAAAGTGTGACATTTGAGTACAAGGAAGTACCTCCTTAACACCGACAACTCTTTCCCAATCCACTCTGACAACAATTATTCAAAACAAAACCATTCAAACGCACAAAGCCTCCATGCTTACCGAGCAAAAACAAAGTAGCGAAGCTAATAGCAGGTCTTATCTTTTCTTAGGAGGAAAAGCTAATAAGACTTTCAATCAATACATTGTTCTTAATAACGCATGAGTTTCTACAGTCGTCTCTTTATCAATGCGACTAAATAATCCCACCCAGTAACTTTAGCACAATCTTTCAAAAGCTGTGATCTTCAAAAAGAAATTATAGTTATTGTGGCATTTCACTATCCTTAGACAAAAAAAGGTATTTGTTCTTCAGAAGGATCATTCCTATATTCCTTTACCAAATGAAGATCATGAAAAATTTACCAATTTGCATTAAAAGAGGGTCAATGAACACAAGAAACAATCTCACTTTTCATCAAATTTTCACCCAATGAATAAACTCTGTTATGAGTACGACTCAACATTCTCTCTAATAAATGCGAGATACAGGCCATTTTCCACGGCCAAGTGAAAGACGCCCCTCTCAATTGGGCTCTTAAGTGAAATAAGTTTAAAAAGCGTCCACAAGTACACCTGAGTACAACTGATATATATAGAGTGCAGGTTTTTCTCAAAAAAACAGCATTCACGTTATGGAATATACACAGTGGACATGACCAGAGATGGACAAAGGAAAGGATATCAAGATTTTGGCATCATACTACTCGCAAGCCTCTTATAAGATTTTGTGCAACTATTGCCAACTATTCTAAAACCTTAAATTATTAGATAAATGTATGATTTATTATTTAAATATTCTAACACTTCCAATTACCAACGGAGACAATATGTTTGAGGTTGCCGCAGCTTACCTCCGTAATTAGCTAGATTGTTGTTCAGCCATTACCCTTCCGGTTTTGCCTCGCAAAGTCTTTTCCTTCCTTATGAGAACAGGATCGGCCTCTATTTTAACGTTTAAATATGTTGGCGTATTCTCCTTAAACATTTAAATATGTCTATTTTACTTTCCGGTCTACTCTTCGTTCCTGTCTATTTTTCTGTCATGTAAATTCCTAGTTCCTATCTATTCTTCTTTACCATGTGTATTATTGGGATAAGCACATTAAAAGTGCCAAAAGTTATATACACGGCATTTACTTTAATACCAAAAGTTTTCACTAGTACACTTAAGGGCCAAAATTTTTCACCGGCACACTTAAGTGCCAAATGGAAAAAAAAAATTATCATTTAAATGTTAATGACAAGAAATTCCAGCCAAATTAATTAGTGATATTTTTAAATAAAATTATGTTATGACTTGGCAAATTTTTAAAAAACTCCAGTCCACGTGGCATTTTCACATGACAAACTTGGCATTGAAATGATCACCAAAGTGATCGCTTTAAACAAAAATTGGCACTCAAATAATCATTATTTACTACTTTTGAATGACATCGTTTAGGGGTTATATGTTGATTAGGCATGCTGGTGAGCCACATAAGATTGAAAAATTAATAAAATAGCCATGTCAAATTTCCAGCAACCTTAATCGGAGTTGGCACTTAAATGATCATTTAAAAAAAAAAAAGTGGTTCTTAAATGATCCAAAAAAAAAAAAAAAAAAACTTTTTGATACTAAAGTGAGTACCACTCACAACTTTTGTCATTTCTAGTATACTTATCTCATTCCCTATATTCTTTACTCCCGTCCATGCTTCTTTCATATTTAAATAGAAAAACGACACCATGTCCATGGCTAACGCGGTTAGACTGATTTTGTTGTTTTGGCTTTTGCCTTGTGACATTCTAATCCCATTGACCATGTAGTATTCTTGTATTTTTGTCTTTTTTTTTTCCCCCTTTTATACTAAGCTATCGTGTACTCTTGTAAGAAGTTTTAGTTTGTTTTTCTTGTTATTTAACCTTGGACCCCACCAAAAATCTATTTTGGCCATCCTTGACGAATGATATCTCATATTCTGTTTTGCATTTTGAGTCTTGCGTCTGAATCATGCTCAGAATTTGACACGATTTATTGTTATGTCACTCATTTTTTATAACTGAAAATAATAAAATGGAAATATAAATCCTCATCAACTAACATCATCAAATTAATGCACTCACCGTAAGAAAAAGGCTAGCCCCGTCCTTACCTACAATGTACACCTGCAACGATGCACAAACTCATTAGCTATGATTTACACAAGAAGCATGGTTTTATACCATGCATTAATTTTTTTTGTGAATTTAAACTTGCAGTTCCGGATTTGTTCATGTAATTATATGTAGTTAGTAATATTAAGAGATATACATGATGTTCATTTTACAGTCATACCTAGATAATTTTAGCTATTAGGAAAACTGTCCCCTTTCATGATACCTAAAGATTTTGAATCCTTATATCTTATATTTCACATTCAAGGCCTTGTTCACATACGAAGGATGTAGTAAGATCATATTTCGTTTTTTTGGAAGTACTTGAGAAATGTGCTTAATACACAAGCCGTGGACACCTTCCCTGATGACTTGAGCTTTGCGAAAGATTGCTGTACAACAACTAGTTTGTTGATTTTAATTCCTAGTACAGAGCAGAGCATGGAGCTCGAATTGCTAGAATGCATAACCAGTATCTTGATTCCATGGAGGAGTCATCAAAGACATTTATACCTACCTGATATTGCCTAAACATTCGTCCAGCTTATGGGAAGACAAGATTTGGACCTCGGGTTATGACTATTTTTTGTGAGGGTGGTTTTCTTTTTAATAGTACCTAGCGAGATTTCATTAAATTTCCACTGCAGTTGATCACATTACTACTAGTCTATAACTTAAATTTTATAAAGTAGTCTCAGTATCTTGAGTATTACCTTTTCTTCCTTTAGCTTTTCTTTTGAATTGAAATGGAAAACAAGTCGCATGACTTGCGTGTTTATGTTATTTATTAGGCTAATGTTTTATATTGAACAAAAAATGAATAACGATCTTTGTGAAAAGAAAATATAAAATATTAAAAAAATATATGAGGGAAAAATTATTAAAATGATACCTATATTGTCACTATTGAACTTTGGTCATCATACTTTGTTTTGTGACATATTGATTCCCATTTATCATATTAAGAAAAAAAAAACTATGTACATGCCAAAGAGAGACATAATATGTTGACTGAGCATGGAAGGTTTACAAGTGGCGATAACGTGGAATGAAAAAAATAATTGTTCAAAATAAATTACAAAATGGTTCCTATGTTATTGCCAATGTTCAATTTTGGTTATCATACTTTATTTCATCATAGATTTAGTCCTTCAGAATCTTTATAGAGGATAAATGTGTCACATAAATATAATTTTGAAATTTTTGGTGGCATAAAAAAAAAAAATTAGGGTAGATGCGTTAATGTGATTATAGTTTGAGATTTTTGGTAACTTTTCTCTTAACCAACCTAAAATACTCTCTTGCTTTTGTGTGCAGATTTTCTTGGGGACGACGATGAAAAGTTACCAATCAACTTAAATCATTGGGCCTACTTTATTAATATTACACATAATAGGGGTTAAAGGGTAATTTGACATTGTCGATTAAAATATAATCCCATGGCATCCAAGTATTGTTTAATTTTATTGCTGTTAATTAATTTGACAATGACTTTGTATTTTAATCGTAAATTGGATTTTAACAACAATAAAACTAATTAACGATAATTGAAGGTCATGTGATTGTATTTTAATCGACAATGTCATATTACCCATTAACCCAACCAGTTCTGTGTAATATTAATTAACTAGGCCGAATGAGTTGGGTAAATGGGTATTTTTCCCATTGTGTTTTTGTTTCTCTACCGGGGCGGTAGTCTATACATTCAGGCAAGAAAGAAAGAGACTTAGCGAGGCAAAGTGGGAAGGCTAATGGAGAACAACAATCCAGCAGCTGATCATGGTGGTTGGAGGCAAGCTTGGTCGACCTCAAACATGTCTTAAGTAATGTAGCCTGGCCTCCGTCTGTGAGTTAAAGGATTGCGAGTAAAATCATGCCAAGATCTTGATATTCTTTCCAGTTCCGTCTCTAATCACGTCCACTGCGCCTATTCCATTACGTGAATAATGTTTGAATGGGTAAAAACCTGCGCTCTACGTAAAGCCCCGTGAACTTTGTACCACCCAGCTTTTTTCCTATATTCTTTTTATCTTTTTGTTATTGATCCAGGTTTTTGTTGGTGTTCATAATGACTTGAGTCTCAGAACAGACGATGTACTTAGGGACACATTTCGTGGATGTAAAATGACTTGTTTCTGGCATTGGCTACATTGGGCTAGTCATGTTGTACCACCAGCTTTTGTCTTCTATATTTGTTTGCTAATTGATCCAGATTTATATTCACGAGGTTTATAATGACTTGACTTTCAAAACAGAGCATAGTATGTAGTACTCATAACAGAGCGAATTCAGTGGAGTCAAATTGTACTCATTGACATTTTTTTTTTTTTTTTTTTGTGGGAAATGACAAACATTCGTGATATGCATTTGGCTATTGAATGCAGTTGGGATTCATAGCAGCAATAATCCCAAACGACAGAGTTTGTCTGAAGAGAGTGAAATAAAATAATAACAGTTTTTTTTTTTTTTTTTTTTTTCTGGAAAAATCACCCTTCTTTTAAAGTTACTTGGTGGGAAAATTCTGTATGTTGATGAAGAGACACGACTGTATACATGCTTGTCAGAAGACCAAGAAAAAAAAGGGATCGGGAAACAGTAGAAGCAACGCGAAGGGAAGAAATTGATGTATTGATTGTATTTTTCTGTTGTGTACAAAAGTTGTATTTAATTACAAAGAAAGAGATTAATAAAGGAAAAGAAATATTCTCCTATCTTTCTAATCCTAAAATAAATAAGATTCTTTGTCTATCAACGATTTAGATACGATTTGAATCATATCTTCCAACACTCCCCCTCAAGCTGGTGGCTTGTAGATGTCTAAGATACCAAGCTTGCTCAGGAGATATGCATGTTGTCTTTGACAAAGAGGTTTAGTAAATATGTCTGCTGGTTGCTCTGAAGTCCTGATTCCTTTTGTCTCGATTATTCCTTCTTGAATTTTCTCTCGAGTAAAGTGGCAATCGACTTCTATGTGTTTTGTCCTCTCATGCAACACGGGGTTTGCTGCAAGCTTTAAAGCTGAATCATTGTCACAAAAAAGTGTAGTTGGTCCTTCAATTTTTGCTCCAAGATCCTGAAGTAAACCCCTTAGCCAAACTATTTCACAAACAGTCTTGGCCATGGATCGATATTCAGCTTCAGCTGAAGATAGAGATACAGTAGACTGCTTCTTTGTCTTCCATGAAAGCAATGATTCCCCAAACTTGATGCAATAACCGGTGATGGATCTCCTACTCATAGGACATGTGGCATAATCTGAATCACAGTAGGCCATCATTTTCATGTTGCATTTTCGAGAAAGGAGTATCCCCAATCCTGGACATGTCTTCAAGTATTTCACAATCTTCAATGCTGCATTCATGTGAGATTGTTTCGGATTGTGCATAAACTGGCTGAGAGTCTGTACTGCATAGCAGATGTCTGGCCTGGTCATAGTCAAATATATAAGTTTCCCTACCAGTCTCTGATATCCCGACGGATCTCTCAATAATGGATCATCAGAAGAAGAGGATATGCCAGAATCATAGTCAATAGATGTCAGCCTAGCATTCTGCTCAATAGGGATAATGGCTGGCCTACAACCTGATAATCCCGTTTCTGATATGATTTCCATTATGAATTTTCTCTGACTGAGAGAAATTCCCTGATCTGAACGAGCTATCTCAATTCCAAGAAAATACTTAGGTGGCCCTAGATCTTTGATGTGGAAAGTGGAATGCAGATGCTTTTTAAGTTTCTTCACAGCAGAATCATCATTTCCCATGATAAGAATGTCATCCACATAAATCATCAAATAAATAGATGACATACCTTTTGTCCATGTGAATAGGGCATAGTCATGTTTGGACTGTTTGAATCCAGCAGCCGTAAGTGCGTTAGTGAACTTGGCGTACCATTGTCGAGAGGCTTGCTTCAGTCCATAAAGAGATTTGCGGAGATGACATACCTTCGTCTCCCCTTGTCTCCGTAATCCTGGTGGAAGATCCATATAGATTTCTTCATCCAGATCACCATGTAAGAAGGCATTATGGACATCCATTTGATGTAACGGCCAGTCACGAAAAGCAGCAACTGATAGGAAAGATCGAACTGTCACATCCTTTGCAACAGGCGAAAAGGTTTCATGGTAGTCAAAACCCTCTCGTTGAGTAAATCCTTTGGCTACCAACCTAGCCTTATATCTTTCCACAGAACCATCTGCCTTGTACTTGATCTTGTAAACCCACTTACATCCAATGGGTTTTCGATTACTAGGCATTGTCACGACATCCCAAGTATGATTCTCCGTCAAGGCATTTAATTCGGCCTCCATGGCTTTTTGCCAACGAGGATCGTCTTTAGCTTCAATATAACTAGAAGGTTCTCGTTCTTCAGAAATTCGACTCATGCAACATAAATGTTCTGCTGATAGCTTATCAAATGAGACGTAAGACGAGATAGGATAACGAGTACCTGACGATCTGGAAGAACCACATATGTAATCCTTTATCCAAACTGGTGGGCGAGCCGCTCGATTGGAACGCCGTGGAATTTCTTGTTGCACTGAAGAAGGCTCTTCTTTAGCAGGTGTTGATCCTGAATCTTCAATGTATTGGGCTGATTCTTCTATGTGAGGCTCTTCAGTGGAGTGACTCATAGATGTCTCAATAGGCAGTGTAGGTGATTCACCAGTTGGCCCTTGAAGAGGAGTAGTGAGAAATGTACTTTCCGGAAGAGTATCTTCTTCCAATAAGAATTTTGAATTTCCTGGTTTCTCATCTTCAGTGGAAGAAATAAGAGTTCGGAAAGGAAAAATATCCTCATGAAAAATAACATCTCTGCTTACGAAAAATTTGCCTGTGGATGGTGCATAAACCGAAACCCCTTACGCAAGGTGGGATATCCCATAAATATGCACTCACTAGCTCGTGGTGCCATCTTATCTTTGTGCCCCATTGTAGTGGCATAATAGAGACACCCAAAGGTTCTAAGATGACTCAGATTTGGTTTCTTTCCATATAACATCTCAAATGGCGTCTTTCCTTTCAGAATACGTGAGGGCATGCGATTAATCAAATATGCTGCTGTAACTACACAGTCTCCCCAAAAATTCTTAGGAATAGATGCTTGAAACTTGAGGGCACGTGCTACTTCTAAAAGGTGACGATGTTTCCTCTCAACAACACCATTTTGCTGTGGTGTATAAGTGCAAGAGCTCTCATGCAAGATTCCATTCAGTGAAAATAAAGAAGCACACTCACTATTAAAGAACTCCCTTCCATTGTCAGTTCTAACCCGACGGACTGCTTTTCCAAATTGAGTTTTAGACAAGGTAAGGAATGTTTGTAGGTGAGTAAATACTTGATTCTTGGATTGCATGAGGAATATCCATGTCGCACGAGAAAAATCATCAACAATTGTGAGGAAATATCTTGACCCATCATGATTCTCAGTATGATAGGGTCCCCAAACGTCAGCATGAATCAACGAAAAAATACTATCTGTTTGGGAATTGCTATTTGGAAAAGGAGCACGTGTTTGCTTTGCCAATGGACAGATAGGACATTGGGGACAAGGGAATAAGGCACTATGTCCCAATCTTTTATGATGAAGGAAATTCTTGTCATTGATAACATAGTTACACAATGAGTTATTGAGTTCAACATACGACAAATTGAAATTGCTAGGAAAATCCATCCAAAAATAGAGCCCTTGATAAGCTTTACCCAAGCCCATCGGTTTGCCTAGTCGAAAGGGCCTGAAAGAAACAATTATCGGAGTGAATAGGACACGACATGAATTTTCTTTAGAAGCTTGATTAAGCGATATGAGGTTGAATTGGAATTCAGGCACATAAAGCACATTTCGAAGTGTAATGAGGGGACTAAGATTCACGGTGCCGAGTCATGACAACTTGTGTGGAATTTCCATTTGGAAGTTGTACTGATATAGGAAAGGATAATTTTTGGATTTTAGTAAAGAAACCCTTATCACAGACTATGTGATCACTAGCACCTGAATCTATAATCCATGCATTCTTCGAAATTGAATTCATCAAGCAATAAGATGTACTGTGAAACTCCCAGCCTTATCGATGCATCCAACCCTTTCAAAGCCCTCATCGGTTCGATCTTGCTCTTGGGTAACGATTTTTCTGTTGGTTGACTCGGTGCTGAAAAAACTTGTGAAGATTTTCCTCGTTCTTTTTCTCCAGGTTTCCCATGTAATTTCCAACAGTTTTCAATTGTATGATGCGGTCTTTTACAATAATCACAATATAATTTACCTCTTCCTTTTTGGCTATTGGATTTTGAAAGGAATCTGTTGTTGGGCTGGAAAATTTGGGCCGAAGTGGGCCCATACAGTGCTTCTGGTCCAGTGGGCTGGATTCCTCGCGGCCCATGTTTGCGCGCTTGAAACTTTCCTCGCGGCCCGTCGATTTCGTGCGGCCCATATGCGCCAGCGAAGATGTCTTGTGGGCCGTCCGAGAAGAGCCCAGTCGTTGAAAAAGGAGAACCGTCCGATCGTCCGCCAAGATCTGAGCCGTCCATTTGCTCATTTAAAAAGGAGCTAGGGTTTCGGCCTCCAGAAACGAAATCGCCCCCTTTCCTCCTCCGAATCTAGGGTTTCTCTGTGGGGGGCGATAATGGCCTCTTGCGGCCAGAGCCATCGCCTCGCTTCCTCTTCCAGAAGTCGCCGTCCTCTGCTGGCTCTCTTCCTGGACGGCGAGCTGGTAGATCCGGCCAAGATTTGGCATGGGATCCATTGTTAGGATTTGAGAACGAAACGAGAGGTATGTTTCGTTTAAGATTAGGAGAAACCTAATCGCTTTTTCTCTCTCGCGCATGATCTTGTACTGCTGGAGAATCGGTTCGGGCCATTCAAATTTTTCTTCGGCCGATTCCATTTCGTTCCAGAGTGCCGACAGCTTATTGTAAACTGTCGCGACGCTCATATTCCCTTGCTTCAATTCTGAAATTTGCTGTGTTATGGAAAAGATCCTGACCTGATCTAGCTTTCCATACATTTCTTTAATATTATGCCACATCTCTTTCGTATCTTATGTTGGGGGAAGCCCCGCTGCTACTTCGGGTGAGATACAATTCCCAATCCAAGTTCTAACGAGTTGATTACATTTTCTCCAAAAACGAGCCATTCGCTCGTCGGTTGGGACCGGAATTGTTCCATCCAGAAAGCCTTCCTTATCCTTTGTTACCAGGGCACGCCGGAGTTCCCGAGACCAAGTCGAATAATTCTCTGGACCCGTCAATTGCTGACTGATCAGTTTCAGTTCTGGTCCGTCGGCGTTCGTCGTATACAGAGGGTCCCCAGGCTCCGGCCGTCCTCCGGCAGCAAGGATCTGGTAAGGAAAAAAACCAGGTGAAAAAGATGGGTAGGTATTCGCCCCTACATTTGCTCCGTTTTCTTGACCCGCATTAAAGAAATTTTGGTGGGGATTCGCTCCCCCTGAATTGCCAGATCCGCCCGTCTGCTCTGGGCCGAAGGTAGAGCCTACCCCACTTATGGTTGGTGCGCTTCTGTCGGTCCGCAAGTTGCTTTAATTCCCCGGCTGTGATGTATATGGGTTTATCCCATGGATCCATGGATATGGCATCCACTGGTAAGGATGGCCCGAATAGGGCTGCCCCAGGTTGAACTGAGCCGGAAAATTCTGAAAATTCTGCCATTGCATGTGTGGAGGCTGGATCTGGCCTTGGCTGAGCTGTTGCCCTGCCACAGTTGTCACAACGGTTGAATCTGTATTGTGCGTACTATGTGGCGTTGCATCCCTCGCTGGTTGGTCGTTTGGTTCAAAGGTGAGAGCTTCTGAATGTATTCATTATCAGAGAAAAAATTCTTCAAAGGGAGATTGATTCCTTTTGGCAACTATTTTGCAGGATAAAGTTCCTAAAGGCAATCAAGAAAAATGGATGCGGAAGCTATACCAGAATCACGGAAGCTCGATACCATGTCGAAGACCAAGAAAAAAAAAAGAATCGGAAACAATAGAAGGAACGCGAAGGAAGAAATTGTTGTATTGATTGTATTTTTCTGTTGTGTACAAAAGTTGTATTTAATTACAAAGAAAGAGATTAATAAAGGAAAAGAAATATTCTCCTATCTTTCTAATCCTAAAATAAATAAGATTCTTTGTCTATCAATGATTTATGTACGATTTGAATCATATCTTCCAACATATGCTATGTTTATTTCTTTTGTCCAGCGAAACTCATAGAAAGAACAATGTAAAGTCTTGTTAGCTTTTCCTCCTAAGAAAAGATAAGACCTGCAATAAGCTTTCCTTTGTTTCAACCCAGTAAGCATGGGAGCTTCCCTGGTAGCTTTGTGCGTCTAGATGGTTTAGTTTTGTGCATAAGTGTTACAGGAGTGAGTTAGGAAAGGTTTGAAGGAGTTAAGGAGGTATCCCTCGTACTCCGATGTTACATTTTATCCAAAAGAAGAGCTTTCATCAGCTTAATTAGTGGTCGATCAATAAATGGGTTATACTCCTGCAGCGCATACATAGGTTAGACTCATGCAATGCATAGACTCGTTAGGTATGATTTGCACCAGAATCTTGATTTCATACCACGAATTAATTTTCCTTTTGAACTTAAAATGGTAGTTCTTGATGTGTTTCTATGAGTTTATTAGTTAAGAGGCCTTGGGAAACGCTTGATGTTTACTGTAGACTTGCATCTTGATAGCTTTTGGAAAAATTGTCATCTTGTATGATGTAGAAAGAGCTCACAACTTAAGATCACAACTTAAGCTTTTGTGAAAAACCAGCGTGTGACAAGTAGTTTTCTTATTTTAATTCGAAGATATGGAGCAAAGCTAGTTATTCAAATTGCTGCAATATATAATGGCCATCTTGATTCCATGGAGGAGACCTTACTTCAAGCCATTAGGGACATGTATAGCTATACAGGTCCAGCCAACATTACTGGTGCACCCGTCATGCTTATCTAACAATGGTCAAAAATGTCTGATGGAAATTAAGTTTCGAGGTAGAAAGGCAAGATATTGGCCCAAGGTTCTGACTTGCGTATGCTCTCATCTCTATTACTCTCGGATGTGTTGCATGCAATTTGTTGATATACATTATGCTTGGTGACATGCCTTGGCTGATTCTTGTTCCTTGTGTCCTAATGTTGATGATCCCATTTGAATTCGAACCCCAGGATTAATTGGAGAATGGTGACAGTTTTCGATTTTCCTAATGTTGTTGCGAGCTTCTTGCAAAGTTTGTTTTGATGTGCATCTTGCCAATTCTGGCTTGGACATGAACCTCATGTTGATGAAGATGATGGTACTACTTAGTTAAGATTATGATGCAATTCAATGAAATTAGAGAAACAAGGATTTTTTTCTTCCTTTGGCCAAAGAGTAACAGGGGAATTGATTCAAAGGATAAAACCCCAATATATTAAACAAAAATAAGGGAAGAGAGAACAAATGTTGGGGGTACAATTTGGTGTTCCAACACTCCCCATCTATGGGTTGCCCATGATCAAACAAGACAAGGTGCAAGCAAACGAAATTTCTTGTGATTTGCTTTGGGCTTTTGAGTGTACCCATTCGACTCTTCATTTTAATGGATTAGGCCCATCTCCTAGGAAATCTCTGTCTCCCAACCCCTATAACACGTAAATGCCAAAAACAAAAAATTCCTAATCATCGACATCTATCTATATACACATACACTTAGATTGAAGCAAAATTACTGTCTCACATTTCAATTTTTTACATATATGCCTCAACACACAAAAGGTCATACATCTCCATTTTCTAAAGTGATTCCTCTTTGTTCTCAAATGGGTAAATATTTTGTTGAAGAATTTGGGGCCCGTTACTTCCCTCTCTCACATATCACATGCTTCCTTTATGCCAGCTTAGTGGTTTTCATGTGACTTGAAGTTCGGGTCAAGATAGTGTCTAGAATATTGTTGAGATTAGATATGAGGATTGGATTGCGACCTATGCCTAAATTGCAATTCGTGGATCGAAAGATTAGTGAATGATGATAAGGCCTTTTTTTCTCAAATTTTATGAATCAATATCCTATTTCTCTTTAGCTAAAGAAAAAAATCCCCCGTGTCTCCAACTTCATTGTATTGCACCGAGATCTTAACTAAGTAGTACTATTATCTTCATCACATCACATATAATGCTTTCTAATATATAAGATGTTCTAGGTAATAATAGTACAACACAAGGTTTGTGTCCCTAAGATAATAATAGTACAACAAAAGGTTCGTGTCCTGGCCAACATAAGCACAATGCACATCAATACCAGCTTCCTAAAGAGAAAGCCACAATATTAAGAAAACTGAAAATGGTCACAATTCTCTAATTTGCAATGAATGCTTATGGGTTCATTAACTCGAGGACATGGAGAATGAAAATCGGCCAAGGCATGATACAAAGTGAAATGTACATCAATAGACAGCACCTGACACATCCAAGAACAACAATGATGTGAGTGCACGTAAGTCGGAACCTTGGGTCCATATCTTGTCTTCCCATCTTGAGGATTAGTAACTGCCCAAAGATTACGAGCATTGTGTAGATACACACAATGGTTTCAAGGTTAGTGATGGCTGGAATACCCAAGATTCCAATGGCACCAATCATAATCTTGAGCAAGAACTTCTCCAGGAAATGAATTGTAGCAATTCGAGCTGCATTTTCTTCTCCATGTCTAAGAAATAATCAGTAAATCACTTGTTAGTGTACGTATGGTCTTTTGGAAAAGCTCAAGGTTTGAGCTCTTTTGCATCACATAAGAGGACAGTCTTCCCAAAAGCTTTCAAGAACTACCGATTTAAGTTCTAACAGAAATTTGATGCGGCATGACACCAAGCTTATGGTGCAAATCATAGCTAACGCATCTATGCATTGCAATACTATTTATGCACTGCAAGAGTATAGCCTGACTAGTAATCCAAGGCTAATTAAGCTAGTGAAAACTCCTTTTCAGAGTACAAGGGGATTACCTCCTTAACACCTATAAACCTTTCCTAACCTTCTCTTATAACACATTCACAAAAACAAGACCACCCAGATGCACAAAACTGCCAGGTAAGCTCCCTGCTTAGTGGGTGAAACAGAGTAAAGCTAACTGGACGTCATCTCTTTTCTTTGGAGGAAAAGCTAAGAAAACTGTCAATTAATGCGGTGTTCTCAATATGAGTTTCTCTTGACAAAAGAAAGCTGCAGTATGCATATATAATCGTGTCTCTTCATCGACGTGAGAAAATTTTCCCTCTCACCCAATAACTTTAAGAAACATTCTTTCCAACTACGTGATTTTCAAAAAGAAATGGCAGTTATTATGGACTGCACTTTCCTCGGACAAACTCAACTGTTTTAGTGGCATGCATACTTGAGAGGGATTATTCCTGGTATGAGTCCTACTATATTCAATTACCAAATTGGTATCATGAAAATTTATCAATTTGCACCAAAAAAGGGTTGATGACAATAAGAAGCATTTTTACTTTTTGGACGGATTTACACCCACTAAATATACTCTATTATGAGCACGAGCGAATATGCTCTGTTTTGAGAGTCTAAGTCACTATGAACATCGACAATTAAAAGCCAGGATCAATTAGCAAAATAATAGAAGACAACATCTTTGTGGTACGATATCACTACCCCAATCCAGGAAGTGCGAGAAACTAGTCATTTTACAACCACCAGATATGCCTCTAAGCACTCTCTTCTCAGGAGCCCATTTCTGCTCCTTGAGAGTCTTGAGTCATTATGAACATCCAGAACAAAAAAACTGGCTCAATCAACAAAAAGAATAAAACAAATAGAGGAAAAAATCTGGACGGTAACGAGAGACAAGCCTTTTTTCTACAGGCAAGTGGAAGATTTCTAGGGGCTCGCAGGGGGAAGTGAACAGCACAAGTTCAGAGTTCCGCGACGACTTCACCTAATTTACGTAGAGTGCAGCTTTTTCTCCATGAAACAGCATTCACGCAGTGCAGTATACAGTGTAACATGATCAGAGGCAGGAACGGGAAAGAATACCAAGAATCCAGCATGGGCCCGGGATCCTCCAACTTACAGAGGGAGAAGGGCTACAGTGCTCAATATATATTTAAGGTCGCCAAAGCTTACCTCCGACTGCCGTGATCAGCTGGACTGTTATTGTTCTCCATTAACCTTCCGACTTCGCCTAGCCGCCCCTCCTTTCTTCCCGAGAACAAGGTTTCTTCTTGTGTCGCACGCGCGGGGCGATTACAACAGTGCTGGGAGTTCCTCATGTGAACTCCTTCATGCGAGATGCGGCCGCTTTGTTGTGTTGCATGCGTCAGCTGACTTGTCAGCACTCAGCAGCCCAGGCTCACTTATAGTAAGGAAGAGTCTGCGGAATCTGATCAGAGAAAAGAAAAAGGCGAAAGCGACCCAAGTTCGGCCCCCAAGTTTGGTTTTCTGATCTCTTTTCTTATGGCTAAATGTTAATATATATCCGAATTTTAGTTTTAAAATCTTACCGTCCGCGCGTCTTGCGTGAATGGAGAATGCCAAGTGCCGGGTACTTACCAGAAAATAAAAAAATAATCGAACCTACGATCCATTCTCCTTCGTTTTACTACTTACTTGACCAGAGGAGATGGTATCATCAACAACTTCCGCCAATGTTTTTGTCCTCTATCCTCTTTTTTTCGTTTCTTTTTTTTGGTTAATATATCAGATTATCATTCACGACGGTCCTAATGACTAGGACTCTCAGTGCAGACAATGTACTTATGGACACTCGGTGATTATATAGACCCATTAAAAAGTAACACTTGTTGCTAATACACATTAGCTTTTTATTTTTTTGGTATGTGGATTATTTATCCCACACGATACTCCCACTGGTCATAAAGTGTCTCCATGTATCTCAAACAATGACACATGTCTCATTTACCTGCATCAACGGTCGAGAATTGGTTGAAATACCAGAAGCAACTTCCAGGTAGAGAATCTCCATCTTTTTTTTTTAAATTCATATTCAAAAATTTAAATGATATTAATTGAAAAAATTTAACATTCCTAGAAAATATTTTCCAAGAAATAGTTTTCCAAAAAATCACTATATTTTTCAATGTTTGGCCAATATTGGAAAATGAACTGTTAATTATATTCCATCGTTTTGAAAATGAAAACCTGCTTTTATTTACCTAAATAAACATTTATTATTTGCATGTCAGTGACTTGAGCACAAACAAGCTAAAAACTGAGCATTAGAATGGGGTCCTGGATATGGCCTTTGTGGACTCACGAAAGGTGCTTGTGGCCATGTCCATCTAGGCAAGGCTAAAGTCTATGAAGCTCAAACCCGAGATTTTTGGTCCCTAGTACTTGGGCCTCGATCAATCAAGGTAGGGCCAAGGACCTTGGAGCCTATGCCTAGATCCTCAATTCCCAGGGTCGGGCCCATTGAGGACAAGCAGGGACATCAATGCCCATTCCAGATATTCGGCACTCGAGCTTAGGCCCATTGAGTAGGCTCAAGGTCCACAAAGGTTGGGTTTGGGATCCTAGTGCCCGTGCCTAAATCCTTGATATCCAAGCCTAGGACTCGAGAGTATTCCACCCTTAAACTCAATGGTCTAGGGCACTAGTGGTGGAATTGAGGCACAAGCATTGGGGCCTGGGTTTGGACCTCGATGGACCTAGGCCCCACCTCAATGAGATTGTTGTTGGGCATCAGGCACTCAAGCACTAGCCTTGAGGTCCCGAGCTCAAGTGTCAAGTACTCAAGCCTTGTCTTTACTTATACTAAAGCAAACTTACTCTTTCACCTTTCTATTTCTTTCAAATATGCGTCAACATATAAAAGGTCGCGCATCTCCCTTTCCTAATGTGATTCCACTTTATTTTCAATTGGATAAATATTTCATTGAGGAATTTGTGGCTAGTGACTCCCCTCTCACATATTACATGCTTCCTTATACTAGGCTTAGTGGTTTTCATTTGTGACTCAAAGTTTCTCAAGACAGTGTGTAGAATATTAAGGTTGGATATGAGGACAAGATTATGAACCATGCCTAAATTGCAATATGGATTGGAAAATTAGTGATTGAATATAATGTGATTCTTTCTCAAATTTTTTGCATCAATTCCCCTATTTCTTTTTAACCAAAGGAAAAAAAACATCCTGTGTCTCCAACTTCATTATATAGCACCAAGATATTAATTAAGTAGTACCATTATCTTTATCACATCACTTATTATGGTTTCTAATGCATAAGACTTTGAGGTAATGATAGTACAACACAAGGTTCACGTCCTGGCCAATATTAGCGTGATTCACATCAACGCCAACTTCCCAAAGAGCAAACCATAATATTTGGAAAACTAAAAACCGTCACAGTTCTCTAATGTGCAATGAATGCTTATGGGTTCATAAACTCAATGATGCAAAGAACAAAAATCGGGCAAGGCATGACATAAAGCAGAATGCACATCAATAGACTACACCTGACACATCCTAGAACAACAGCGATGTGAGCAGATGTAAGTCAGAACCTTGAGTTCATATCTTGCCTTCTCATCTTGAGGATTAGTAATTGCCCAATGATTATGAGCATATGTAGATACACACGATGATTTTGAGGTTGGTGATGGCCGAAATACTTGTGATTCCGATGGCACCAATAGGATCTTTAGCATGATCTTCTCCAAGAAATGAAGTGTAGCAATCCAATCTGCATGTTCTGCTCCACGTCTTGGAAATAAAATCAACAAAATCCTTGTTAGTGTACAGTCTTTCGGAAAAGCTCAATTGTTGAGATCTTTCTGCATCATAAAAGACGAGTGTCTTTTGGAAAAGCTCAATTGTTGAGCTCTTTTTACATCAAATAAGACGATAGTCTTTCCAAAAGATTCCAGAGCAACCAATTTAAGTTCAAAAGGAAATTAATGCGCAGTTTGACACCAAGCTTCTGGTGCAAATCATAGCTATCAGCTAATGAGTATGCGCTGCAGGAGTGTAATTCATTTGTTGATCCACGGCTAATTAAGCTAGTGAAAATTCTTCTTTTGGACAAAATACAACATGAGAGCACTAAAGGGATACCACCTTAGCACTTACAAACCTTTCCCAACCCCTCTAACAACCCTTATTCAAAAACAAAACCACCACACAGCACGAAACTACCAGGTAGGACCCCATGCTTACCGAGTAGAAACTGATTAATGCTACTTGTAGGTCTCATCTTTTCTTAAGAAGAAAAGCTAGTAAGACTTTCACTCAATACATCGTTCTTTATATGAGTTTCTCTTGAGAAATGAAAGAAAGAGAGTCCATATACAGTCGTGTCCCTTCATCGATGTGACAGTATTTTTCATCCAATAACTTGAGGAGAAGGTTCAGATTCTTTCCAAAGGAATGGCAGTTGCTATGGCATTTCACTTTTCTCAGACAAACTACCCCAGCCCAAGAAATGCAAGAAACAAGTCATTTTACATTCACCAGATATGCCTATAAATGCGCCGTCCTGAGTAGAGCCCATTGTTTTTGCTTTTTGAGAGTCTACGAGAACAAAAACCTGGCTCAATCAACAAAAAGAAAAAAGGAAGAGGACAAAAAATTCTGGGCTCATGATCTAATGCGAGAAACAGGCGATTTTCTGCAGGCAACTCCCCATCGGCTCGTAAGTTAAACAGCACAAGTTCAAGAACTCAGTAAGATTGTACGAGTTCACCTGATATACCTAGAGTGCAGGATTTTTCGCTATTGGATGAACATGACTGTGACTCTTGCTAGAAAGACATGTAGGACAAGGAGAAACAAAGACTGTACTGACTGTGTTGTAAGAGGCGCGACCCAAATGAAAATGTCATTGCTAGATGGAATCTATCCTATCAACTGGAAAAGCAAGTGGTGATGATGAAGACAAAGCTGAAGACATGGAAGTAGAGTAGAGGCCATGATCAAGATCTCCTCGAAGTATGATTTTCCCCGAATAGCAACACTTCACAAGAAAAGAAGTGGGTAAGAATATCAAATCACAATTATTCTCTTTAGACAATCGATGAACTGATAGCAGACTTTTTTTAATGGAAGGGACAACTAAGATATGAGACATGAAAATTTGGGGAAATATAGCTGCTTGTATGAGTGATGGGCAAGCTAGATCCATTACTTATGGTGACCTAATTATTACCATGATAGGTTGAACTGCAGATAGCTTAGAGATATTGTTTGTCATGTGATGCACCCGAATCTGGATACGATGACTCTAAGGAGAAAATAGACGGCAGAGGAGGAATTTCTAACAAATTGAGCTGCAGTGATGTATGGAATTGCTCATGTTACTGCTGCATATATCTTTCCTTACAAACATTGGCTCTGTGGCCAAGTTTGTTGCAAATTTGACATCTGTTACCACCATTGCCACACCTAGAATTGCGAGTGTTTGAGAATCTATTGACATTTTATGGCCTAGCACCACATGTGCTATTCTCATAAACACGCCTCGGGAATCGATGAGAGGAAAGACATCATTAGCCTTCCCTATACATGCAACTGTACCTTGCAGTGAGGGTTCCATGAGCTCAAGCCTCGCCTCATGAGACAAAAGGAAACCATGAAGTGTCTCACGGGTCATGTTTTGATACTGACATTGAACTAAAATAGAGACTACAAGATATTGATATTCTAGGCCCAACCCATGAAACACATGGGTTTGGTATTCTTGAGGAGAGATGACTTCACCAATGGAGGATAGCTGATCTACGATTGTTGTTGCTTGTTGAAGAAATTCTGCATCCGACGTTGAGCTGCTCGAGCATGATTTCGTGTGGCATAGGATGTGGCTATGAATCGCCACACGTCTATTGAAGAGTTGAATGTTAAGAGCTGTCCGACAATTGCATCAGCCGAGGTGTTAAGAATCCATGCAAGCGCCACTTGATCACGAGTTGACCATTCTTCATAGGTAGGATTCAGAATAGTTGAAGTAGTTCCACCAGCACTTGTTTGTGTGATATGAGTTGGAGGACAAGAATAGGTACCTTCAACAATGGGTAGAACTTTGTTTGCTTGGAGAAGTAGAAGTAGCCTTGCTTTCCATACAACATAGTTATCACCGTTAAGCTTTACTTCAATGGCTGGAAGGGTAATGGTGTGGGACTAATTTCTTGGAGTAGATTGTGGAATTGCTGTGATTGGTAAGGATGCAGCAGCTAATTCAGAGGCTGAGATTGATGAGTCTTTCATGGAGATTTCAAAAAACAAATAAGGACAATATCAGAAGGTTATGTTTGCTTTCGCAATGGTCTCCTCAGATACCATGTTAAAATGTTAAAAGAGGGCTGAATGAAGAAGAAGATTCAGGCACAACGTTGTCTTGTATTTTCTATATACTTCAAGAGAATATCTTTTGTACACTTATTGCTATACTACACAATGAATATATATATAGGCTAAGCACTAGGTTTACATGATATGTGATTTTGTGAGATACAATCTTTAGAAAATAATCTGTCTGGAGGAGTAAGTCGTGGAGGAATTGTAGGTGTATTCGTAGAAGGAAATAATTTGACTTTATGACTAAATCCTGGAGGATATGTAGTAGTTCCATGATCAACGTTGTAGGGATTTGTTTCCTTTGACATTTAAGATGACGACATGTTTATCAAGTTCACATCCTTTCCATCATTTCTCACTTTTGAATTGCACCGGAAAGGATTGGAAGTACTACCAAAACATAGAGTTCAACATCTTAAGCTTATAAATGGAGAGATACACGTCTATATAAATAGCATATATATATCTCATATGAAAAAGTAACTATTCCTTTTATGATCATCATAAATATTCTGCTTTGTAATGTGAAAGGTGTTCAAGATAATAATATAATGTGTTGGAAGATCACTTAGACATCACCGCATCAAGAAAGTCATAAAAGATAGTCGTTCGTTTATTGATCCTCTAATTTGTGATGAACATGAATAGGATCACTGACATTACGACACAAGGAACGAACATCAGTTGAGGAATGTCGCTAAGCAGATTGTTCATCAACAAGCCACACTCGACACATCCAAGAGCAATAGAGATGAGAGCGCATGCAAGTAAAAACCCCGGGTTGATATCTTCCCTTCCCATCATGAAGATTAATATCTGCTGGATGTTTATGATCACTTTGCAAATAGGTAGAATGATGGGTTCACCGGTGATGTTGGCTAAACCTATAGAGCTATGACTAACTCGGATGAGTTGACGGCCTTCGTCAGGGAATCAAACTATGGGTTATATTTTACAACAAGTTGAGCCACATGCTCTACTCCATTTGTTGGAATCAAAACGAGGAAGCTACATGTTAGACAATCGACTTTCATAGAAGCTCAAAACATAAGGATAGAGAATAAACACCAGACAAAAAAAAAACTTCGAGACGATTTGTACTTGTGCCATGGCTGCTGAATGCAACAAGAGAAAGGACGAGTTCACCTTATCTATGCACAGTACTGATTCGTTCCGAATAAAACGGCATTAAATAATGGAGCACACACAGGGGAAGTGAAGAGATATTGGAGTTTCTCTTTCAGTAAAGGAACTCAAGACTGCATGATTTTACTCGCAGTCCTCCAACTTATTTAAGGAGGCTGGACTACAATAGTGAAGAGATGTCGTGGGTTGCCGTCGATTTACCTCTGACCACCGCGATCGGCTGGATTGTTGTTTGCCATCAACCCCGAGCTTTGAGGGATTGCTCTCTTCTTTCCCTGTCTGAAAGAAAAATTTTCTGCTGAGGCTGTGAATCGAGCAAACGAATTTGTAGACCAATGGTGGGTCCCTTTTCCTACTTCCTCGGGCGAGGGCACTTCAAAAGAAGACTATGTAAGCATCCATTGTCCCACGAAAAATCCACGTGGAAGGAACCCTTCTCTTTTCCTTTTTCTCGGTCATGCTTGAAAGTAAGACGGTGGATAAACATGGTCAATGCAACGGAGGAGCCCCGCAAAGTCTCATATGAAGATAAAAAAAAGGATATGCTTCTCCTGCATTTTTCTGAAAATGTCGTAATCAACTAGTCAAATGACCGGCTTGCTCCGCTGAATTCGTTGGTAGAGTCTCAGAGTCATGCGTCTACTTTCCATTTCGCCAATGGCGACCAAAATGTAAAGTGCTCCCTATTTATTTTTATCTTAACTCATGAAATAAATGTTCAAAAAAAAAAAAAACTCATGAAATAAAACTTGTAAGTTAAAAAGAAAAGTTATATCCTCTAGAAGCATGGGCGTGGCATAGCCGAGAGGAACAATGTTTATCCAGCTGTTTAATTACACAGAACATATCTTTATGTCATTTCCATATGTATGTTTACTTCAGTCCAGTCCACGATCCAACATGACGATACTATGCCAGGTGGCCACATTATTTTAGAAGTTAGATGTTTGGCAAAACTATACCCGATGTCCTGCCATATAATATAACTCATTGTTTTCTATTATTTTAACTTTTTTTCCTGCTTATTTTAAATGAATAGAGAAATTGGAAACAAAACAAAGTAACCATCAATAAGTTACACTTAATTATTGTTTATCGTGTTAACTTTTTCATGATTAATTATATTATATTTCAATCAATGAATTAAGTATAATTTTATCACTCAGTAGTGGATATACTTTATATTAGGCTTACCTTTTTATTGGGAAGCTCTTTTTTTTTTTTTTTGTAACTATTTTATACCTATAAAAGTTACATCTTTTAAAATTTAAATTTTAATAATTCTATCATCATGTTTACTTGAAGTGAGTTTATTGGTACTAAATTTAATCACGCAATGAAATAAGATATGTTTTCAATTAATAATAACTTGAAAAGAAGCATTTTATTCTTATTTTGTTTCTATTTTCTTTTATTAGTGTATCTTTTAAGTTGTTGTTTGATTTAATAGTTCAATTAAGTTAGGGAAAATGGCACTAATGATCTCTAAGCATTAGCTCAGTTTGCAATGTCATCCATGGACTTTATCTATGCAACATGGTCCTTGAAAGAATTATAAATGTTTAATGTAGTCCGTAAACTTTGAATTTGTTCAATTTAGTCCCCCAATAGTCCATAATAAAGTCATATCAGTTTTTCAGTACTATTCTCAAGTTCATACCATATCATTTTCAGATTTCGGAATTTCTTTTCATTTCAATTCATTACTAATCAGAATTGTATTGTGTCGATATTCATGCTATGTCTAAATGTTTTCGTAAGGATTACAAGTACGATACTAAAATTAATTTAAATCATATTCCTAATTTTTGAGAGGTAAAATTTTCAAGCTTTTGTTTTTTGTACTTTCTTATTTGAATTTAGTTAAATCTATGAATTAAAAAATTATAGTAGCAGGAATATCAACATGATACAACTCTAAATGAGGTTCTACTTTTATAATTAGGGCTAATACTACGGAAACTCTAAACTAATACTTCTACGACAAATTTGCCTTGAACTAATTCTTTTCACCGCAAAAAATCCTAAATTTAACATCCGTTAGTTTTCATTAAATTTATCATCAAATTGCTAAGTTAGATAACATGTAGTAATTGATAGGTTAGTTTGGGGTTTTATCCTCCTTTTATCGCAAGTATATCAATTTGTGGTGTTTAGTTATATTAATTCAATTTAATGGAAACTAATGGAAAGTAAATTTATCATAAATGTATCGATTTTGGATTTTTGGTAGACAAAAAATTAGTTTATAGTAAATTTATTGTAAGTATATAAGTCTAGAGTTTTTTTTATGGTATTAATCCTTATAATTATAGAAATATTAATTTTAAATAGTCTTAAATGAAACTGTCATAATGTTTATAAAGACTAAAAAGTTAATAAAAGAAAGATAGCATATTTTTTTTTTATTAATTTAGGAAATCAATTGAAATAAAATGATATTCTAAAATTTGGGAGATTAATTATGAAAACTTGTGAATAGTACTGAAGAACTAAGGTGAGAGAACGGAGTTAGCAAGCGCAAGATTGACTTAGGGTGAGAGAGTAAAGTGACAGTCATAGAGATGGGTTAAGTCCAAGTAAATTGCAAACCCATTTAACACTTATAATATTTTGAACTTGAATATTCTAAATCACATTTATAACCCATTTACTAGATATAACTAATCCATATAACAACTATCAAATGTGGGTTAAGAAATGAGTTAATAACCCATTTTGACAGATCTATAATATCGAAGATGTGCGGTTGAACTGGCACTACCTTGATTTTCTTTGGTCAACTGCCCAAATATGAACTTGGTACACCTTAAAAAAGAGGGCGAAAATTATAAAGTTAAAACTGTCCCTTCCTCTCTAATGAATGAAGTTTGGAGGTGGCTTAAAAGTTCCTTTATTCATAATTCGAGTTTCTTCGTGAAAGTCTGTTAGCATAATCATTTTCAAACTAAGAAAATTTTGTAGGGTTTTTAGATGATGTGCGATAAAGGTACAAATTATTATTTATTTAAAGAACGTGAAAAGGTTCAAAATTTACATTATGATCAAATTTAAAATTTGTATTATTAGAATCAATTATATTATAAATGAAGCTTGTATGCAAAAATATAAATATTTGGATTACACTTTTCAAAATAATTTTTATTTAATAATTAATTTTGTATTATTTTGTGCTATCTTAATAATAAATAATAATAAAAAAACTAATATACTCACTTGACTAAACATCAGAATCGTATCTTTGGGAGCAAAATATGATAAACGTGTCATATCGTTAATTGATTAATTAATGATATTATCTATAGAAATATTTTTACATGACGTATGTTTTTATTACCGCGACCTATTTAACATGAAACACCGCCCAATTGTCCCCAGATTCTCCCACTGAAAGGCGAGATCATCATACACGTAAAGTCTACACTAACGGTACTAAAACATACTCTATATATCAACAAAATTCGGAAAACTATGTAAACAATCGACATTCTATCATAAGAGAATATAGAACAATGTTATTGTGAGTTTAATTAATTATAAATGAGAAAAGTTCGTGTAGAAGCAATATACAAAAGAATTATACGTTCATTTGAGTAAATAATATCACATGATGTAATCCTCTCTGCAAGGTGAAAATGATAATTGATATTCACCATTAATAGATTAACAAAAATAATTCAAACAAATTATACTCATAATATTTTGAGTTTTATGACTTTTTTTTTTTCTTTTTTTGGTGGGTGTGTGTAAGTTTAGCAAGCCTGCAAACAATGGAATTTTTATTGCAAATGATGTACTTGGATATTTTGTAAAAGATTGCCAGTAATGCTAATCGAACCCAAGGCAATGCTTTGTGACATTCTTCCGATCCCGCCAATTTTTCAGCGTCCACCTCATAAAATTCGGACTACAGTACAGAAAGTGAAGCGAAGAACTCACGGGCACTGCCTTTCAAGACCTCCACTTGCTCAATCACGTGCCTCTCACGTGTCGTGAATGACCTTGCCACTTAAGCTTCTTCTTCCCAGTTGAATCAATTGCTTCTATATTTCTTCTGCTTCTCCGTCTCTCTCTCACCCACATTTCCGGTGACAAAGTTTGTCGTCATCACTGAAATTCTCGTGATTGATCATCAGTTGTGATTGGCCCTATTGAATATGATAGAACTAGACGTGCTTATATCTGAAGCTGGAAAATTCGCCAGTACTATTATTAAAAAATGTCAAATGGGGAAACCATCTTTCAGGTTGCTTCTCTCCCGTCTCAATAATGCTTTCCTGGTTTGTCGCGTTAATTAACTTTATTTGATGGTGTTACATGGAGTTTGCAACACTGGTTTGGATTTCCATTTTGAATTGAACTTGGTTATTAAGTTGATGATATGTATTGGCAATTAGATGGCACTTAGGCCGTGATCAAAGGTAATCACTCCACTGTAAGAAAGAATGTTTTCCTCCATCAAGGAAATGACAGGACAGTTCTTGACCTTAGCTTACATATTTTTTGGATTCCATAAGTCAAAGCACAAATGCATTCGCTAACTTAGTTTACTTAATTTCTGGTACATTTGTCAGTTTGTAGTTTTAACTCTTAGTTCATCATGTTGGAAATGGTGCATTTGACGGTTAAGATTGCAAACTTGTGGACATAGGTGGAAGGATTAGAGGATTTATTTTTCCCCGAAAAGTAATCTCGCTCCAATTCTATGGAAAAACTAGCAGAAATGAAGTCTTGGAAATGACATTCATTGAGGGAAAATGACTGCAAAATGCTGTGATGAGCATCAACGCGTCATATGTGCCCATAGAAATGGAGATGAGCTTCTCCATATTCTCGCCAAGTAAAAGCAGCATCAAATTTGTCAAACAGATATTGCAGTGTCCCAACAAGTTCATAATGCAGATACCTGGAACTTCATGTCAAACGAATATTGCGGTCCTCTAACCTCGCGGTACTCTATGACCCGAAACAGATCCGATCCTCGATGTAGAGGGCTGGCCCAGGCCCAAAATACCTGCCGCAT
Organism: Eucalyptus albens; assembly: GCA_014182695.1. NCBI lineage: Eukaryota > Viridiplantae > Streptophyta > Magnoliopsida > Myrtales > Myrtaceae > Eucalyptus > Eucalyptus albens. The sequence goes on from CM024653.1 coordinate 53,397,507, forward strand.
GGGAACATTGAGTACATTTTAGCTTAGACTCAAGAAAATACATTTATGGCCCATGCTAGAAAAGGAATTTAATTGATTTTTCATAAATTGAGTGCCCATGACGATTGTTACATCAAATTGTGAAATAAATTATTTTGGATTTTTCTTTTCTTCTTTGTTCATCTTTTAAAAGGGTGCAAGAGGCAACCGATGGTAGCAACTCCTTTGGACATTAGGATCATGATTCAAACTTCACTTATAAAAAAAGAAATTTTGGACTTTTTTCTCTTTTCTCAAATGACAAGAGGGGCAATTTTGGACTTTTCTCTCTCTTTCCTCCGGTCGTTATCTAAACTCATTTGTATCTAGATAGACACATTGACTTGGGGGAGGGGGGGGGATAAATTTCTTGAATTATATATCGATTTCTTTATATGGGAGCGAAATGTCCGTTGCCTTATCAACAGCTATGGGCCACGTGGACTGAGCTGTAGGAGTTCCGTACGAAAGCTTGGCTTTTTTTCCCGCAGCGGAAGCAAGCGGAGTCCACGTGTAATGAGCCCATTGCCCTCGTACGTTACAGTTCGTTAATTGAATATCATTATTTATAGTTATTGTACTTCACGATAACGAATGCAGCAGTCGAACGACTCGAACCTTCCTCAAAAACTAACTATTTATGATTTCTTGACGTGCCAAACTACATAACAAAGTTATTTTTCTGTAACACGCCCACTAGTTTCGCACTATTATAACACGATGCCACGTATTCATCTTTGGCTCCTAGCCCTTACTTTTTGTTTGCATTTGGACGAATAAAAACAAAAGACATTCCTAAAATCAAGATTGGACATTGGTCCACCAACCAATTACATGACAAAAATAGTGCCATATGTTCACCTCCAATGTTTATTTAGCATTTTCTATCAAAATTTGAATGAAAGAAAGATATGGAACTGATCTTAAATATGTGACTTGGGATTAGTTTAGGAATCAAATTCGTCACAAAACAAACTACAAGGACAAAAAATAATAGTAAATATCGAGGCAGTTGGCAAAGAGCAACCATTGATTTATATAAATGATGCACATATCGATAATAGAGATATGTTAAAACACTCGTGATCTATGGGAGTATTTGGTGGGACAAAGATATTATGTCCCAAGTATATTATCTTTTTTGTGAATCTCAGTCACTAAGAATATAAAGAGTAAAAATCTGGACATATTAACAAAAAGAGAAAAGAAGAAGAAGATCAATAGAGAACAAAATTTGGGGGTAAAAATTGGAGTTCCAACACTCCCATCTGCGAGTTTCTTGTAAATAAACAAGATGAGGGGCAAAGTAAATGGAATTTTCTTGTGGTTTGCTTCAGGCTTTTGAGGTTACACATTTGACACTTCATCTCAAGTACACATAAAGTCGAGCAAGAGAAGACGGCATAGTGCGCTTCGAGGAAGCTTGAAACCCATCCTCCACTAGACAAAAAGAGACTTGGCGCGACTTCCTTGCCCAGAATCTCAATGAATCAGGCCCCATCTCCCGGGGAATCTCTTATTTTCGCCCTTTGTGTGCATAGAAACGAAAAATCCTAGTCATCTCCCACCCCATGGTCTTCCTAGTTACAGAACCCCACCATCTCCTATCATTTTGTGATTACTGGGACCGTCCCCTTATTTTGACCTTCTCGAGGGACCAAATCCGCTTCATGAAACTTACCCATTAACCCAACCCATCCGGTCTCCTTAATCAACATTACACAGATGGCTTGGGTTCAGGAGTAATTTTAACATTGGTACTGAGGAATCGGAATCGGTTAGACAAACCCTGCAGTTGTAGGGTCTGAGAAATCGGACTTCTCCGACCCAACCTTGTAATTTAACATCGGTTCTTAGAAAATTGGACAGACAAACCCTGCAGATGCTCAGACCCCACGAACATTGGCGGGGTCTGAGAAATCGGATTTCTCCGACCCAGCATTGTCATTTAACATTGGGCCTTAGAAATCCGAGACATGGGGTCCGATTATAGGATGATCTCCCACTGCGTTTCTGTTTTTGAGGCGGCGTAGTCTATACATTCACGCGAGAAAGGAAGTCACTTAGCGATGCAAAAAGTGGAAAGGTTCATGGAGAACAACTATCCAGCTGATCACGGTCGTCGAAGGTAAGCTTCATCGTCCTGAAATACGTCTTAAGCAATGTAGCCCAGCCTCCATCAATAAGTTGGAGGATGTGAATAAAATCATGTCAAAATCTTGATATTCTTTGCGGTTCCCATCCGTGATCATGTCCACTGCAGATATTCCATTACGTGGAAGCTGTTTTACTAGGAAAACGCTTGCACTAAATCAGGCAACCTTCGTACCACCCAGCTTTTTTCCAATATTCTTTCTATCTTTCAGTTATTGATTCAGGTTTCTGTTATCCATGTTCATGATGACTCGATTCTCGGAACAGAGCACGTACTTAGGGGCACATTTGCTGGATGTAAAATAGCTTGTTTCTGGCATTTCCTGGAAGTTGTACTCCCATGTTGTCTTCTATTCTCTGCTAAATGATCCAGCTTTTTAATCTCGATGTGTATAATGGCTTGACCATCAGAACAGAGCATACTGGGTCGCACTCAAAACAGAGCATATTCAGTGAAGTGAAATTGTACTCATGGACATTTTTTTTTTTTTTTTTTTGCGACTTGATCAATATTCGTGATATTCATTTGGTGATTGAATACAGTTGGATTCATAGTTGCAACAATCCCAAACGACAGAGTTTGTCCAAGGAGAGTGAAATATCGTAATAACTGTTAGTTCTTTTTGAAAATCACAGATTTGGAAAGAATGCGACCTTCTTTTAAAATTACCTGGTGGAAAAATTCTGGATGGTGATGAAGACACACGACTGCATTTACACTCTGTTTCGTTCTTTTGTCCAGCGAAACTTATATCAAGAACAGTGTAAAGTCTCGTTAGCTTTCCACATGAGTAAAGAAAAGACTTGCACTTGGCTTTACTCTGTTTCTACCCGATATGTATGGGAGCTTTCCCGGTAGTTTTGTGCTAGTGTGTGGTTTTGTTTTTTTGATTAAGTGTTATCGCGAGTGAGTTGGGAAAGGTTTGAAGGAGTTAAGGAGGTAATCCCTTGTACTCCGGTGTTACATTTTGTCCAAAAGGAGAGCTTTCACCAGCTTAATTAGTCGTTGATCAATACATGGGTACACTCCTGCAGTGCATACACTGGTTAGACTCGTGCAATGCATAGACTCATTAGCTATGATTTGCACCAGAAGCTTAACATCATACCACGAATTAATTATCCTTTTGAACTTAAATTGGTACTTCTTGATGTGTTTTAGCGGGTTTATTAGTTAAAGAGGTCTTGGGAAACGCTTGATGTTTATTGTAGACTCGTATTTTGATATAGTTTTTGGAAAAAGTGTCATCATGTATGGTGTAAAAAGAGCTCACAACTTAAGCTTTTGCCAAAAACTAGCATCTAACTAGTAGTTTGCTTATTTTAATTCAAAGATATGGAGCAGAGCTTGTAATTCAAATTGTTGCTACATATAACGACCATCTCGATTCAATGGAGGAGATCTTACTAGCCATCAGGGACATGTATAGCTATACAAGTCCAATCAACACTACCATTGCACCCATCATGCTCATCGACACATTGGTAAAAAATGTTTGACACGAATTAATATTCAAGATAGGAAGGCAAGATACTGACCAAAGGTTCCAACTTGCACATGCTCTCACCTCTATTGCTCTCGGTTGTGTTGCATGCAGTCTGCTAATATACATTCTGCTTGGTGACATGTCTTGGCTGATTCTCATTCCTTATGTCCTAATGTTGATGATCCCATTTGAATTCGAACCAGAGGATTAATTGGACAATGGTGATAGTTTTCATTTTTCCTCATGTTGTTGTGTGCTTCTTACAAAGTTTGTTTTGATGTGCGTCTTTCCAATTCCGGCTTAGATACCTCATGTTGTACTATTATTACCTTAAATACTTTTTTCATGACATTGCAAAAATATATGATGATGATGATGACGATGGTACTACTTAGTAAAGATTCTGATGCAATTCATGAAATTGGAGAACCAAGGATTTTTTTTTTCTTTGGCCAGAGAGAAACAGGAAAATTATTCAAAGAATAAAGCCCGTATATATTAAACAAAAGAAGAAGAATAGAGAACAAATCTTGGGGTAAAACTTGGTGTTCCAATGCTCCCCATCTACGAGTCGCTCGCCATCAAACAAGACTGGGGCTAGCAAATGGAATTTTTTGTGGTTTGCTTTGGGGTTTTGAGTATCCCATTTGACTCTTCATCTCAACAGATCAGATCCATCTCTCTGGAAATCTCGATCTCCCAACCCATTTAAAACATAAACACCAAAAACAAAAAATTTCTAGTCATCTATATATTGAAGCAAAATTACTATGTCTCACTTTTCAATTTTTTCCACATATGCTTCAACTTACAAAAGCTCATGCATCTCCATTTTCTAATGTGATTCCTCTTTATTCTCAAGTGGGTAAATCTTTCGGTGAAGAATTTGGGCCCCATTACTTCCGTCTCTCACATATCGCATGCTTCCTTTATGCCAAGCTTAGTGGTTTTCACGTGACTTTGAGTTTGGGTCAAGATAGTTTCTAAAATATTGTTTAGTGTAAATATGAGAATCGGATTACAAATTACGCCTATATTGCCATTCGCGAATCGAAAGATTAATGAATGAGAATGATGTGATTTTTTTTCTCAAATTTTATGAATTGATTCTAGCCAAAGAAAAAAAGATTCCCTATGTCTCCAACTTCATTACATTGCACTAGGGTCCTAACTAAATAGTACTATTCTCTTCATCACATCACATATTATGCTTTTCGATATGTACGATGTTCAAGGTAATAATAGTACAACACAAGGTTCATGTCCCTAAAGTAATAATAGTACAACAAAAGGTTCATGTCTAGGATAACATAAGCATGATGCACATCAATACTAGTTTCCCAAAGAGCAAACCACAATATTAAGAAAACCGAAAACGGTCACAATTTTCTAATTCGCAATGAATGCTTGTGGGTTCATCAACTCAAGGACATGGAGAACGAAAATCGGCCAAGGCATGACACAAAGCAAAATGTACATCAGTAGACAGCACCTGACACATCCAATAATAACAATGATCTGAGCAAATGTAAGTCGGAACCTTGGGTCCATATCTTGCCTTCCCATCTTGAGGATTAGTAACTGCCTGACGATTATGAGCATTGCGTAAATGCACACGATGGTTTTAAAATCAGTGATGGTTGGAATACCCATGATTTCGATGGCATCAATCAAGATATTTAGCAGGATCTTCTCCAGGAAATTAATTGTAGCAATTCGATCAGCATGCTCTGCTCCACGTCTACAAAATAAAATCAGCAAATCACATGTTAGTGTACATATAGTCTTTTGGAAAAGCTCAAATTTTGAGCTCTTTTTGCATCACATGAGAGGGCAGTCTTTCCAGAAGCTTTCAAAAACTACCAATTTAAGTTCTAAAGGAAATTTGATGATGTATGAAACCAAGCTTCTGGTGCAAATAGTAGCTAAGGCGTCTATGCATTGCAGGACTCTAAGCTATATATGCACTACAAAATTATAACCCATCTATCGATCCACATCTAATTAAGCTAGTGAAAGACTCTTCATTTCAACAAACCCGAACATCAGAGCACAAGGGGTTACCTCCTTAACACCTATAAACCTTTCCTAACCTTCTCTTACAACACATTCACAAAAACAAGACCACTCACATGCACAAAACTACAAAGTAAGCCCCTGTTTAGTGGTTGAAACAGAGTAAAGCTAGCTGCGCGTCTTCTCTTTTCTTAGGAGGAAAAGCTAAGAAGACTTTCAATTAATGCGGTGTTCTCCATATGAGTTTCTCTTGACAAAAGAAGGCTGCAGAGTGCATATTAAGTCGTGTCTCTTCATCACAGTGACAGAATTTTCCCTCTTACCCAATGACTCTAGGAGAAGGTTAACATTCTTTCCAACTTCATGATTTTTAGAAAGAAATGGCAGTTATTCCTGGTATGAATCCTACTATATTCTTACTTTTTCGACGGATTTACACTCGCTGAGTATACTCTATTATGAGCACGAGCCAATATGCTCTGTTCTGAGAGTCTATGCCACTATGAACGTCAAGAATAAAAACCAGCACCTGAGTGTTACAATATAACTACCCCGATAAAGGAAATGATTTTACATCCACTAGATATGCCCCTAAGCACTCCCTTATTTAACATCCACCAGATATAACTACCTCAAACCGGCATCTAAGTGGTCATTATGAAAGTTGAGAACAAAAGGCCGGCTCAATCAACCAAAAGAGAAAAAACGAGCACAGGAAATAATCTGGACGGTAACAAGTCGGTATTCCAATCCGACTCTCAACAGCTTACTTCAAGAGACAAAGCCTTCTTTTTTTCTTTTTCCACAGGAAAGTGGAAGACCCCCATGGGGCTCGCAGGTGGAAGTGAACAGTACAAGCTCAGAGGTCTGCGACGACTTCACCCGCAGCTTTTTTCGCCGTGAAACAGCATTCACGCAGTGGAATACAGTGTGACATGATTAGAGGCAGGAACGGGAAGCAATATCAAGAATCCGGCGTGAGTTTGCCCGGGATCCTCCAACTTACTGAGGGAGCTGGGCTACAGAGTTCAAGATATATTCAAGGTTGCGGCAGCTTACCTCCAACCGCCGTGATCAGCTGGAATGTTATTGTTCTCCATTAACCTTCCGACTTCGCCTAGCCTCGCCTCCTTTCTTTCCCGAGAACGAGGTTTCTTCAAGCACGGGGCGATTGCAGCGCGCTAGGAGTTCCTCATGAGAAGTCCATGCGAGTTGCAGGCGCTTTCTCGCGTTGCATGCGTCGGCTTTGTCAACACTCAGCAGCCCAAGTTCACTTATAGTAAGGAAGAGGCTGCGGCATCTGACAAAAAAAAAACAAAAAGGCGAAAGCGACCCAAGGTCGCCCCGCAAGTTTTGTTCTCTAATCTCTTTTCTTATGGTTAATATATATATATGTTGGAATAATCAAATAATAAATTACGCCTTTGTCCAATAATTTAAATTTTTAGAACAGTTAGTAATAATTCTACAAAATCTTGCATGGTATCAAAGTTAGAGGTCCTAAAATTCACATATTTTCAGAATCCATTTACCTCATTAATTAAATATGTCAACATTTAGTACCCAACCAGACCAAACATGAGAGTGAGTATTGGAATAATTAAATATTAAATCACACCACTGTCTAATAATTTAAACTTTTAGAATAATTGATAGTGGCCCACAAAATCTCATAATATCCAAATTTTAATTTTAAAATCTTACCATCCGCATGTATTGCGTGAATGCAAAATGCCAAGTGCCGGGCACTTACTTGAAAATAAAAAAATAATTGAACCCATGATCCACTCTCCTTCGTTCTACTGTTTCCTTGACTTGAGGTGAACGTATCATCAACAAGCTCCACCGATATTTGTGTCCTCTATCCTCTGTTTTGTTTTTTCTTTTCTTTTCTTTTTGTTAATATATCCAGATTATCATTCACGATGGTTCTAATGACTGGGACCATCACTGCAGACAATGTACTTATGGACATTTGATGATTGTACAGACCCATAAAAAAGTACTTGTTGCTAAGACACGTTAACTTCGATTTTTTTGTCTGTGTATTAGTAACCCCACGCGAAACTCCCACTGGTCATAAAGTGTCCCCACATATCTCAATCATTGACTTATGTCCCATTTACATGAGTCAATGGTCGAGAATTGGTTGAAATACTAGAACCAACTTCGAGGTAGAGAATATCAATCCTCTTTCTCTTTGTTTCTTTATTCATATTAACAAGTTAAATGATATTAATTCGATAATCTAGACTCCATTTGTTTCGTGGAAAAATTTGACATTTTTTAAAAATATTTTCCAAGAAATAGCTTTCTAGAAAATCACTATATTTTTTGGTGTTTGGCCAATAACAGAAAATGAACTGGAAATTATATTTTGTCGTTTGGAAATGAAAACCCACTTCTATTTACCTAAATAAATATTCATTATTCAGATGCTAGTAACTTGAGCACAGATAAGGAAAAACTAAGCATGAGCACGAGGTCCGAGATATGGCCTTTGTGGACTCACAAAAGGTGCTTGTGGCCGAGTCCATCGAGGCAGGCCAAAGTCTATAGAGTCCAAACCTGAGATTTTGGGCCCCTAGTACTTGGGCCTCGATCAATCCATGTAGGGCTTGAGACCTCGGATTATATGCCCATCTCCCTAGGCTTAGGCCCATTGAGGATGGGCAGGGAACCCAATGCTCATGCCCGGATCTTTGGCACTCGGGGTTGGCCCCATCAAGCGAGTCAAGGTCCACAAAGGCTAGGTTTGGGACCCTAGTGCCCATGCCGAGATCCCTGATATCTAAGCTCGAGACCTAAGAGTGCTCCACCCTCGAACTCGATGACCCCAAGCCCAAGCGTCGAGGGCTCGAGACCGAGGGCACAAGCGCCGAGGTCCTAAGTTTGGACCTCAATGGACCTAGGCCTTGCCTCAATGAAATTAAGATTGGGCCCTCGGTCCTGAGTTTGGACCTCGATGGACCTAGGCCCTACCATGATGAAATTAAGATTGGGCATCAAGCACTCAAGCACTAGCCATGAGGTCTCAAGCTCAAGTGCTAAGGACTCAAGCCCTGTCCTTACTTATATTGAAGCAAAATTACTCTCACCTTTCTATTTCTTTAATATGCATCAACAAATAGAAGGTCGTGCATCCCCCTTTTCTAATGTGAGTCTGCTTTGTCCTCAAATGGGTAAATCTTTCATGGAAATATTTGTAGACGGTTACTTCCCTCTCTCATATTTTACATGCTTCCTTATACTAGTGTGACGACCCTAGAACGTCACGGCTACTATAGAACTACCAGCATAATTATCTTTTCCATTTCATCTTTCTTAAGCATGCGGAAGCGTAAGGGACTAAATAAAATTTTGCAATACATGCGATTTCCTGTAAACATGGCAACTTCATTTCTTATTTATTTATTTATATATGTACATCAGATAACGAGTAGGGTGCACTAGAGAATTCAAAATGTTAGTATTACTTACTACACCGGATTGTACATTGATCACCCATCTCCGCCTAGCTATACATGTTTTGCCTAACCTAAGCCCCTAACACGGTCAAAATCTTCCCAGCTTTAAAAGTCTTGCTTCCCTCCTACGTAAAGTCAACTGGCACCCGGTAATGGACCACCGAGGAGGTAGGTATCGACTTTCTATTAATCAACCAATAAGTCACAACCTAGCAAGCAAAAGTTCCACCGATCTATACTCCATAAATCGACTAGTACTGATAAAGAAAGCCTCAATAGAAAGTTCAGTAAATCGCATGTACATTAACTCACTTTAGAACCTTTTCAAAATACATGGTAGACCAATATGGTAATAAATTTTCCCAACATATAACTAGTAATTCAATTCAAGAATACCAAAGTTATAATCAATATAATTTCATGCTGCCATCATCATTAAGGAAACCCTGTTACCCTTCGGGCATCTCACACCCATCCGGCATCGCAAAGGCATCTGGGGGAACCGCGTTACACTCCCAAGGCCTCTAGAGGTACTCAGTTACCCCTCTAGGCATCCCTACTACAACTCGAGGCATTGCCATCCACCACCGACAACATTCTCAATCACATATTCACACCATGATACAACAATATCATAATTCAATTAAAAGTACGTTAACATCACTATTATTCAAGGATCCAAGCATACATCTAATGAATCATTAGTCATTTTCATCCCTTAGACTAATATAATCTTATCCATACATAAATTAAGTGAACTGTAAGGAACGTCCCACATCCTAGGTCTAAACTAGCCTTATAGGGCATCCGGCGTACCTTTGGAAACGATGGTTGTTATCTAAGTAAACGGTTTTTAAAAATCATGAAACTTTAATATGAGGTAGACATGACCTACAGAGACATTTTCGTGAATGATTCAAAGTCCAATTCAGCTCATATAGTTCTAAATAATTTTTTACAAACCAGGCCCAAAACAGTCAAAATTTCCAAAACGAAATTGAGTAGAAAAAATAAATGTTTCGCCAACCAAATGAGACCAAAAAAGTATGAAATTTTAATGCGGTAGCCTAGGATGTATTGTACAACTTTCATGAAGGACATGTATTAGAATTCTGGACCAAAAAATCTGTGGAAAAAGAAAAACGAGTGGTTGGTGCAGTAAGTCCAAAAATAAATTTTGAGTTCCGAAGTTTTCCAAATATATTTTTATCGTTCGAAGTCCAAAAATTTTGAAATTAAAGTATGTCGTAGAATAGTCAATGAAAGACTACTTTTTTGAGAATGACTCATGAAATTTTCATCACATAAGTCATTACAAAATTAGAAAGATTCAGCATTGGGCTAGGATCCGAACCTGCCCTCAGTCCCAGCACAGGTTTAATTCCAAATTCCAACCAATTTTTGAGGAAACTCTCCTCATCACATGATAAGTGATCGGTATAGGATAGAATGAAGGATATCCAATTGCCTCGGTCCTCATGGAAGGCGGTCGCGACTTGACGAGATGAAGCCGAGGTTGACGGTGGCGGCGCGAGTAGCTCTGACGGAAAGGGACGGTCTTTGCTGCTTCTGCTTGTTGGCTTTCGCTGCGTCTGGTCTGCGGACGTGAGGTGCTGGCGTCGCAATAGAAAGGAAAGGGGAAGGGTTCCTTCGCTGGCTTCTCGTGTCACGGTTGCAACAGAAAAAAGAGGGAGAGAAGAAATGAAGTTGGACTCGAGAGGGGAGAGGCGTGGACTGAGGGGTGGTAGTCAGTTTGCTCGTTCTGGGTTTAGTCAAGAGGTGAGAAGGCGAAAGAAATCGAGGTAGTGGAGGCTGGTGGTGGAATTAAGAGAGCGAGCGACTTTTCTCTCTCTCTCTCTCTCTCCGGCGGTGATTTTTTTTTTTTTTTTTTTGGTTGACTCAGCTGCTTCATTTCGTGCCAGCTGGAAGCGGCAGCCATGGAGAAGATTCAAGAGTCTTCATAGGAAAATTCAAGCGTCTTCAGTTGGTGTAGGGGCCGTGGCAGCTTGGAAATTCCTAAAGTTATTGGGATATTTGGATCAAAATAGTTTATTGACAACGAGGTATTGACAGTGACTCTATAATGTAGATGCATCCTCGTCTAAGGTGAAAATGTCATCACTCGATGATGATGCGGCGAGAACACAAGCGGTGTAGTCCGACGGTGAGCTCGCTAACCTAGTGTAGACTGATAAACATTTGGGACTCACTCGAACGAAAAATCCATATGTTACACAGACTTAGTGGATTTCATTTGTGACTCGAAATTCATGTCAAGCTAGTGTCTAGAATATTGCCAAGGTTGGATATGAGGATCAGGTTATGAACTACGCCTATATTGCAATTTGTGAATCGGAAGATTGGTGAATGAATATAATGTGATTCTTTCTTAAATTTTATGAATCAATTCCCCTATTTCTCTTTAGCCAAAGGAAAAAAAATTCCCATGCCTCCAACTTCATTGTGGAGCACTAGGATTTTAACTAAGTAGTACCATTATGTTTATCACATCACATATTACGCATTCTTATATATAAGATGTTCAAGGTAATGATAATACAACACAAGGTCATGTCCCGGCCAACAATTGCATGATGCACATCATACCAACTTCCCAAAAACGTCACAATTCTCTAATTCGTGATGAATGCTTATGGGTTCATCAACTCAAGGACGTGGAGAACAAAAATCAACCAAGGCATGACATGAAGCAAAATGTACATCAACATACTGCACCTGACACATCCTTGAACGATAGTGATTTGAGCAGACATAAATCAGAACCTTGGGTCCATATCTGGCCTTCCCAGCTTGAGGATTAGTAACTATCCTACGATTATGAGTACTATGTAGATATACACGGTGATTTCAAGGTTAGTGATGACTTCCGATGACACCAATTAGGATCTTTAGCAGGATCTTTTATGGGAAATGAATTGTAGCAATCCAATCTGCATGCTCTGCTCCACATCTTGGAAATAAAATCAACAAAATCCTTGTTATTGTACAGTCTTTCGGAAAAGCTCAATTGTTAAGCTCTTTCTACATCATATAAGACGACGATCTTTCCAAAAGATTTCAGAGCTACTAATTTAAGTTCAAAAGGAAATTACTGCGCAGTTTGACACCGAGCTTTTGGTGCAAACATAGCTAATGAGTATGCGTTGCAGGCGTGTAATCCATTTGTTGATCCACTGCTAATTAAGCTAGTGAAAGCTCTTCTTTTGGACAAAATGCAACATGAGAGTACTAAAGGGATACCACCTTAGCACTTACAAACCTTTCCGAACCCCCTCTAGAAACAGTTATTCACAAACAAAACCACCAGACAGCACGAAAGTACTACGTAAGGCCCCATGCTTACCAGGTAGAAACAGATTAATGCTATTTGCAGGTCTCATCTTTTCTTAAGAGGAAAAGCTAATAAGACTTTCACTTAATACGTTGCTCTTGATATGACTTTCTCTTGAGAAATGAAAGAAATAGAGTATATATACAATCGTGTCCCTTCATCAAAGTGACAGAATTTTCCCACCAGTAACTTGAGGAGAAGGTTCACATTCTTTTCAAAGAAATGACAGTTGTTGTGGCATTTCGCTTGTCTCAGACAAACAGCCCCAGCCCAGGAAATACAAGGAACAAGTCATTTTACATCCACCTGATATGCCCCTAAATGCGCCGGTCTGAGTAGAGCCTGTTATTTCTGCTCTTTGATAGTCTGTCATTATGAACATCGAGAACAAAAACCTGGCTCAATAAACCCAAAAAAAAAAAAAAAAAAAGAACGAATAGAGGACAAAAAAATTATGGGCGGTACAGATTGGTGTTCCAATCCAATTCTCACGATCTAATGCGAGAAAGGTCATTTTCTACGGGCAACTCCCCATGAGCTCGTAAGTTAAATGGTACAAGTTCAAGAATTCATGAACGAGTTCACCTGATTTACCTAGAGTGCTGGTTTTTTTGCTATAAAACAGCTTTCACGTAATGGAATATGCGGTGTGACATGATCAGAGGTAGGAACGGGGAAGAACATCAAGATTTTGACGGGAGTTTCCTCTGGATCCTCCGACTTACAGACGGAGAAGGACTACAAAACTTAAGATATACATAAGGTCACTGAGGCTTACTTCCAGCCACCGTGATCAGCTGGATTGTTGCTCTCCATTAAGCTGCCGATGTTGCCTTCCTGGAGAGTTAAAGAAGAAGATGAAATGTGGAAACAGTGGATTCTCCTGGTATATGATATGAACTACAGCCGCCAGGGGGTGAGCTCCAGCACCAGGAAGGTTAATCCGGTCATTTCAGTGGATTGTTAAAATGAAATTATAAACCCCGTAGCATTAGTATTACATGACATAATCCTCCCTTCGACGTGAAAATGATTGTTGATATTTACACCATTAATTGATTAATTAAAATATATCATATTAGTTAAAACTCAAAATTTTATTATGAGTATGATAACGTTCGTTTTATTTTTATTTTTTCAATAGAAAGCTTGCAAACAATAAAAGTATCATCTTTACCAAAAAACAATAAAAGTATCATTGAAAAATGGTGTAATCGAATATTTTATAGTAAAAAAATTGCGAGTAATACTAGTGAACCAAAAGAAATGCATTGTGTCATTTTTCCAATACCGCCAATTTTTCAGCGACCACATCATGAAAATCTGTAGTGTGTCGGTGCAGAGTGGGGAAGCCAAGAACTAAAAAAAAATGGAGTTCACCCTCAGCGGTAACGCCTTGAAGACCTTTGCTCGCTCCATCACTTGCCTCTCCCGCGTTGGCAACGACCTCGCCATCCAGGCTTCTCTTTCCCAAGCGACTCGATTTCTTCCCACGCTTCGTCTTCTCCGTCTCTCTCTCTCCCGCAGCTCCGACGTGTCGACATTGAAATCCATGTCGGTCACCATTCATCGGCTTCATCCATCAAGTGAAACAGCTACCCAGTTGCTTAAAAGTGTTGCCGGAGCGGCCCGGAAAGATTTGTAGGTGGTAAGAGTAGCCCATCAAATAGATGAATCAGGTCAGGTTTAGATATGATTGAAATTGGTCTAACCTAAATTAATCAATTTAACATGTATTGACCTATTTTTCAGCAATAATTTTTTAGTGACTTATAACGGCCTGACCCATATTAATGAAATACATAAAAATTTAATTTAATTTGCGAAAATTTATATCCGCCCATAAAAACTACCAAAAATGCCAAACTTTATCCAGAATGACAAATTTACCCCAAACTTTTTTTGTGACGCAAAAAATCACAAACTTTATCAACTATGATACATTTACCCCAACCTCTATGGCCTAAAGGGTATTTTCATCTTTTAAGACTTTTTTTTTTTTTTTTCTTCTTCTTTGTTCCCTTTGCTAGCCATGGCAGAGGGAAGCTGGACTCACCTTGCCTGATGCCGGCAACAATGGCCCTTGCCTAGGTTAGTGAGGTCAAGCGAGGACAGCCCTCACTAACCCTGATGAGGACATCACCAGCATTGGGTGAGGGTTGCCCTCACCAGATCCAAGGAGGGCCACCCTCACAAAAAAAGAAAAAGAAAATAAAAAATGAAAATGCCTTATGACAAAAAATGTTTTATTTTTGTGTAAATGTATCACACAAATATAAGTTTTGAGTTTTTTTATATCACGAAAATTTTTTTGGGGTAAATGTACCATGACTAACAAAGTCTGGAGATTTTTGTTTCATAAAAAAAAAGTTTTGAGTAAATTTGTCACACTCGACAAAGTTTAGAGTTTATGATAGCATTTTCTCTGCCCAAATAACCCACTTGAAGTTATAGGGTGGACGTGTTAGCATGTAGGTTGCACCCACAAAATAGGCCCCAACGGCTAAAAAGCAATACATGGCCCAATTAAAATTGAAATACGGGTATGAGTCAAACCCATTTAAATCCACTTTTAATTGGGCTTGGATTTTTGTAATACTTTTTCAACCCCTCAAAATTGGAGCGGCCTACCATAAACCCAACGTGGTAAATAGGGGTGGAAAATGGGTTGCCTTGTCTAGTGTTAAAGAGGCATTCCCTTGTACTAACGTTTTATTCTCTTGATTAGCCGTGGATTAATAGATGAGTTGAGTTATGCACTCCTCTAGTGCATACATAGGTCAGACTTCTGCAATGCATAGACTCATTACTACTAGTTGCACTAGAATCTTGGCATCATACCATGAATTAAATTCCCTTTTAAACTTAAGTTTTGGTAGTTCTAATGTTTTTATGCAAGTATGTTCATCGTCGACCCACATCTTGATAGCTTTTGGAAAAACTGCCATCTTGTATGATGCAAAAAGCTTTTGTGAAAGACTATTGTCGAACAATAGTATGCTCATTTTAATTTCAAGATGTAGAGTAGAGCATAGAGCTCAAATTGCTGCATCATGCTTATCTACACGGTGGTCAAAAATGTCCGGTAGAAATTAATATTCGAGATGCGAAGGCAAGATATCAACATAAGGTTTCAACTTACATACACTCTCACCGCTATTGCTCTTAGATGTGTCAGGTGTACTCTGTTGATATACATTCTATTCGGTGACATGTCTTTTCTAATTCTTATTCCCTACATTTTGATGGTGATAATACCATTTACATTCAAAGCCGAGGTTTGCTCTTTCGCAAAGTTGGTTTTGATATGATTTCTACCAATGCTAGCTTGGACATGAACCTCGTGTTGTCTAATTATTCCCTTGAACACATTTCCCATCACAAAGCAAAGAATAATATGATGATGAAGCTAATGATACTACTTAGTTAAGAACCTAGTGTGATACAATTAAATTGGAGAAATAGGAAATATATATATATTTCCCTAATCTCATTATCATTGTTCATTAATCTCTCGATAAACTAATTAAGATTTTGACATAGTTCATAAGTTGATCCTCGTGTCCCATCCTCTCTCTTGACATACACTTCAATCAACAATAAACGTGTTCACTTATACATTTTCACAGTATTTTGGAAAAATCCTAACATATGGTGGATTTGAATTATGATAGCAATTTATAATATTTTGTGTAAAAAATTAATTTGAAGTAAATGTGTCATGTGATTCTGGTTTGGGATTTTTTATGATATAGAAACAGCCTCACTTTGAATCCCATGAAAAAAAACTTAACCATGTCTTAGGAAAAGGTTGAAAATTATACGGTACAAATTATTGTATTTTTTTAAAGTGAAAAAGTTCAATTTGTTATTATGATAAAAATTGGAAATGATGCCATTATGAATCATTTATATTGTAAGTTATAAAAGATTGCATTTAACAATTTAGGGCCTGTTTGTTTGGCTTTTGTTTCTATTCCCCGAAACACAATTTTTGCTCTTTTGTTCCGGAGAACAAAAAAAAAAAAAAAAAAAAAAACATAAACGCGTTTGTTTACACTTTTGTTCCCGAGAACAAATTTGGAATAGAAACAAGAAACAAGAAAAAAAAAAAAATTTCTTGTTCCCGAAAACACTTCTAAGAAACAATTTTTCTCTCTCCTATTTTTTTATTTTCTTTCTTTTCTTCTTCTTTTTCTTTGGCCGACCTCGGCCATGGCCGGCAACCGGCAATTGAGGGCAGGTGACCTCGCCCATGGCTGGGTGAGCTCGGCCTCGCCAGATCTAGGCAAGGCCGTCGGCCAAAAGGAAGAAAAAGAAAAAGAAAAAAGAAAAAAAAAAAAGGAAAAAGGAAAAAGGAAAATTAAAAAATTAAAAAAATAAAAGAAAACAAAAAAATTATACAAGTTTATCAAACGTGTTTTTGTTCTTTTTCTATTCTAGGAATAGAAATTATACAAGTTTACCAAACACATTCTTCTGTTAAAAAATTTTCCTTTCTATTTATGTTCCCTAGAACAATTTTTTAATAGAAACGTCACCAAACGCACTCCTAAGGGTGCGAATGGTAACGCTTTTTTTTTTGTTCCAAGGAACATAAAAAAAAAAGTGTTTGTTCGGGAACAATTTTTGAACAAAAGAACGCGTTTGGTAACGTTTGGTCCGGGAATAAAAAATGAACAGAAACATGTTTGGTAAATTTTATTCTTTTTTGTTTCTTTTAATTTTTTAAACATTTTTATTTTATTTTTCATTTTTTCCTTTCTTTTTATTTTTTTTTTTTCGGCCGGTCACCGACCTCCGGCGACCGGCCGACGGGGGCCGGCACCTCAACGGCCGGTCGCCGGCCATGGCCGAGCCTCGACGGCCGATCGCCGGCCATGGCCAAGGCCGGCGACCGGCGAAAGAAAAAGAAGAAAAAAAGAAGAAGAAAAGAAGAAAGAAGAAGAAGAGAGAGAATAAACGTTTCTTCGTTTTTGTTTTGGGAACAAGAAACAACAAATTGTTGTTTCTTTTTTTCTGTTCTTATTTTGTTTCGAAAAAAAACAAAAAAAGAATAAACGCAACCAAACGCGTTTTCTTTCTTTTTTGTTAACAAAATCCGTACAGAAGTGTTCCATGCACACCCTTAAATTCCATAATAATTTCTAGCAATCTAATGATAAATGAAAAAGAATATATATACTTACTTGGCATCATCAGATGATATGATCATATTTTTGGCATAAAAAATGATAATTAACACGTTATATCATTAATTGATTAAATAATTAAAATCTATTGAATTTATGTGACGTGTATTTTAGGATATGTTTGGAAAATATTTGCCTAAGAACAATTGCTTGTATCGCTTATAAAAAATGAAGTAACAATAAATAATCCCACCGTTCACAAGAATGTTTAAATATAAATTGTTATCGATAATGAAATATTTATGGAATAATTATTTAAGTGATATAAGTTATCATTTTTTTATAAAATATTTTCTAAATCGTTTATTTTTTGTGAAACAAACAAAGCCTTAGTGTAAGTTTAGTACAAACAAAAATATCCTTATATTATCACGTATAAGTGTAAAAAGTCACAAAAAGTGAATGCTAGTAAAAGTATCAATCTAAGTTGAAAATATTACTTCTTTTGATTTGAAATGCGAAAAAACATAGATGAAGATAACATGTTTTGAAATAACTTCTAATTAATATATGTTATTTTTTAATATAACTCATAATGGGAAAATATTAATTTAGTTTGATGCTAAGGTAAAGTGACAACCATTACTCATTATGTGAATGACATTGACGATGCAGGTTATTCCAAATATAATTGCTAATATCAAACTATATACAATTACGATTAAAAACAATGCAAATGAATCAGAGGCTGATTATTCTGAATTTTAAATACAGCTCATCTCGTAACGTTATTTAACTTCATTTAATAATAACTTAGTTGAACTATTACAATGATAGTAGCTAAAGAACAATTAAAAAGAAATTCTTATAAAAGAATGTAAAAAGGCATATATCAACCACTGAAATATTTTGAGACACTCCAAAGAAAGGTCAAGGACTATTACTGATAAATCTTACTTTTCAATAGATTTATAGCCATTAAATACACTCTTGTGTAACCACTAGAGTTTGCTCTAGTAGCCACCCTTCCCACATGGGAAATAAAATGTAGGGGATTCAAATTCTTATTTTCTCATGAGGGTTAGGGTAGGAATGATTTAACTTCAAGTGTGGATTTCGACTCTCATGCCTTGTAAGGAAGCAAAGCAAAATTTGAGAATAGGAGTAAGAGTATGAATAAAATAGAATTGACCAAAAAAAAAAAAGTAGAGTAGAATTGAGGCAAGGCAAAAATCTGATAATAGAAGTAAGAATAGGAATAGAAATTAGAACTGACCACACAAAAGTAGAGTAGAATTGAGGTAGGGCAAAAGTCTAAGAATAGAAGTAAGAGTAAGAATAGAATAAAACCGACCAAAAATAAAATACACTCGAGTACATTGTTTGCTCTAGGAGGCTTAAGTCACTAGGAGGGAGGGAGGGAGAGAGAAGATGAAAAGAGAACAAAACTTAGGGGTACAAATTGGAGTTCCAACACACCCATCTATGACTTCCTTGTGATCAAATAAGACATGGAGCATGCAGTTTGCTGATACACATTCTGCTCAATGACATGCCTTGGCTGATTCCCATTCCCTACATTCTAATGTCAATACCCCCATTCGAATTTGAACCTAAGGATTAATTGGAGAACGGTGACAATTTTGGGTTTTTCTAATGTTCTTTTTTTTTTTTTTTTTTGATGACCCGAGAACCACTGTACAGCCGGTAGCCGACGACGTAAACCCAGGGGCACTAGTGCGGGGGCTCACCTCCCACGGCACCCTACTTAAGTCGCGCAATGAGGGCGAGAAGTTTTGAATCTCTCCCCTCTCGGATGAGGGGGCAAAGCGCAAACCATCTCATCCACTGTGGGGTGGGTGGGTTTTCCTAATGTTGTTCTGTGCTCTTTGCGAAGTTTGTTTCAATGCATGTCTTGCCAATTCTAGCTTGGACATGAACCTCATGTTGTACTATTATTACCTTAAACACTTACTATATGACATTGCAAAAATATATGATGATGATGTAGACAATGGTACTATTTAGTTAGGACTCTAATGCACATCAATGAAATTGGAGAAACAAGGATCTTTTTCTTCCTTTAGCCAGAGTGAACCAAGGGAATCGATTCAAAAAATAAAATCTGGATATATTTAAAAAAAAAAAAAATAGAGAACACATCTTGGGGGTACATCTTGGTGTTCCACACTCCCTATCTATGAGTTGCTCACGATCAAACAAGATAAGGTTCAAGCAAACGGAATTTCTTGTGATTTGCTCTGAGCTTTTGAGTGTCCCCATTTGACTCTTCATCATAATGGATTAGGCCCATCTCCTAGGAAATCTCTGTTTCCCAACCTTTTAACATGTAAACAACAAAAACAAAAATTTCCTAGTCATTGATGCCTATCTACATATATATATATATACTCTGATTGAAGCAAAATTACTCCGTCTTACTTTTCAATTTTTTTCCAAATATACCTCAACATACAAACGCACATCCCCCTTTTCTAATGGGATTCTGCTTTGATCTCAAATGAGTAAACTTTTCGTCGAAGAATTTGGGGCCAGTTACTTCCCAATCTCGCATGCATGCTTCCTTTATGCTAGGCTTGGTGGTTTTCATTTATGACTCAAAGTTCAAGTCAAGATACTGTCTAGAATATTGTTCAAGTTGGATATGAGGATCGGATTACAGACTATGTTGAAATTACAATTCATGGATTGAAAGATTAGTGAATGAGGACATTGTAATTTTTTTCTCAAATTTTATGACTCAATATTCTATTCCTCTCTAGAAAAAGAAAAAAAAATCCCCCATGTCTCCAACTTCATTGTATTGCACCAGGATCTTAATTAAGTAGTATCATTACCTTCATCAAATCACATATTATGCTTTCCGATATATAAGATGTTTGAGGTAATAATAGTACAACACAAGGTTCGTGTCCATGAGGTAATAATAGTACAATACAAGGTTCATGTTTGGGCCAACATAAGCATGATGCACATGAACACCAGCTTCTCAAATTGCAAACCACAATATTAGGAAAACCGAAAATGGTCACAATTCTCTAATTCGCAATGAATGCTTATAGGTTCATCAACGCGAGGACACGAAGAATGAAAATCGGCTAAGGCATGACTCGAAGTAGAATGTACATCAGTAGACATCACCTGACACATCCGAGATTAACAGTGATCCGAGCGAAAATAAGTCAGAACCTTGGATCCATATATTGCTTTCCCATATCAAGGATTAGAAACTGCCCAATGATTATGAGCACTATATAGATACACATGATGGTTTCAAGGTTAGTGATGGCTAGAATACCCAGATTCTAATGGCACCAATCATAATCTTTAGCAAAATCTTCTCCACGAAATGAATTGTAGCAATTCGACTCTAGATCTTGAAAATAAAATCAGCAAACCATTTGTTAGTGTACAGTCTTTTGGAAAGCTAAAGTTTGAGCTCCTTTTGCATCACATAAGAGGGCAGTCTTTCCAAAAGCTTTCAAGAACTACGTATGACACCAAGCTTTTGGTGCAAATCATAGCTAATGAGTGTATGCATTGCAGGAGTCTAACCTAATATGCATTGGAGGAGTATAGCCCATCTATAAAACTAATTAAGCTAGAGAAAAACTCTTCTTTTCAACAAACTAGAACATCAGAGTATCAGGGATACCTCCTTGACACCTATAAAATTTTCACAACCCTCTCTTACAACACTTTCACAAAAACAAGATCACCCAGTTGCACAAAACTACCAGGTAAGCCCTCTGCTTAAAGGGTAAAAATAGAGTGAAGCTCACTGGATGTCTTCTCTTTTCGTAAGAGAAAAAGCTAAGAAGACTTTCGATCAATTCGGTGTTCTCAGTATGAGTTTCTCTTGACCGACCCGACTCTCACAATCTAACACGACAAACAGGCCATTTTTCTGCAGGCAAGTGAAAGATTCCCATGGGCTCTTAACTTGCACATGCAACGACTAAAATGCAGGTTTCTTCGCCATAAAACAGCATTCAAATAAAGTACATGCAATGTGTTATGATCAGACACAGAAACAGAATAAAATATCAAGATAATGCCATGAGTTTCCTCAGAATCCTCAAACTTACTGACGGAGCTGGGCCAACAGAGCTTTTAAATATTTTTAAGGTCGCTGAGGCTTACCTCCGGCCACCGTGATCAGTTGGACCGTTGTCTTCCATTAACCTTTCGAATTTGCCCGATCTCTCCTTCTCTTTCCTGCAGATGTTGTTTCTTTGAGTGTTTGCAGATTGCTGTCTCGTGAACGGAGTTTTTCAGGAGATTAAGGCTCCGTTCGTTTCACGGAAAATATCATGTTTCCGGAAAACATTTTCCTGGAAGTCATTTTCCAGGAAAATGACTCTATTTTCCGGTGTTCGGCCAACATCTAAAATTCGAGTGGAAAATATTTTCCACTGTTCATTAGCTCAAACATTTTCCTGGAAAAAATTATCAAAAATTAAATTTTAATATTTTTAATTGACCCAAAAATTTATTTTATTTATTTATATTTTTTTAAATGATTTTTTTAATTATTTATATTTTTTAAAATAGAAATTTTTATTTTTTATTATTTATTTTTTTTATCCTTCCTCCTTCCGTCTCCTTCTTCCTCCCGATTCCTCCCGAGCGGCGTCGTCCGCCGTGGCCTCCTTCCTCCTCCTTCCGCCGCCGCCACCTCCTTCCTCCCGGCCGGCCGACCAAGACCGGTGGCCAGATCCGGCGAGCTCGGGTGAGATCGAGCTCGGCCGATCTCACCCGAGCTCGCCGGATCTCGGCGACTCGAGCTCGTCGCCGGATCGGCGAGCCGCGAGCTGCGCCGCCAGATCCGACGAGTTCGAGGCTCGGCCGATCTCACCCGAGCGTGCCGGATCGGCGCGCAGTGCTTGAGCTCGCCCGGATCGGGAGCCCTAGCTCTGCCGTTAGATCCGGCGAGCCGCGAGCTCCGCCGCCAGATCCGATGAGCTCACGGCTCGCGGCCGCACGACGAGCGGCCGGCCTGGACGGCGGGCTCCCGGCGAGCCTCCCGGCGCCTCCGCGGTGCTCCCTCTTGAGCCAGATCCTCCCGAGCGGCTTCGAGCCGCCGGGGGAAGCGGAGCGCGGCGGCGGTGGCGGCTTCCCGGCTGGAGCAGGCGGGCAGGAGCGGAGGAGCGGCCGGGGATGGCGGAGGCTGATCTCGGGAAGGACGTCGTCGAAGCCTCCTCTGCAGGGAGAGCAAGAAAGAGAGAGAGAGAGAGAGAGAGAGAACGAGAACATGAAGGGAGGAAAGAGCAGCAGGAGCACCAGAGCTCACGTAGAGCTGCGGAAAATGTTTTCCTCTTTTCAAAAGAGGAAAACATTTTCCGCTCATTCAAGAGGGATTTTCCGTTGACCGTGTGTTTTCCGCCATCCGAACACCGGAAATTTCGGAAAATATTTTCCCGGAAGTTAATTTCCGCGAAACGAACGGAGTGTAAGTAGTGGGCGGCGGGCGCCATGGGTATTTTCGTGTGGGCCCCCCTGCTGACGATTTGATGACCTTTGCTTTTATCCTTTTTTTTTTTTTGATCGCCTTTGCATTTGCCACCTCTATTTTTATTTGTGTTAATATATCCAGAGTTTTGTTAATATATACAAATACAGCCATATAGGTTATACTCCTACAACGATCAGTACACTCATTGGATATGATTTATAATACCGTGCATTAACGGACCCAAGTAGGATTTTTAAAGGCTCAAGATAAAAGAAATAAGTGGAAGATCTATCTCTCAATATCACCTCCCGTATTCCCTCCTCCGTAGGTAAAAAAAAAAAAAAATTGAGAGGGAATTTGGATACCTTTAGTGGTGAAAGTAGACACCACGTCAAGATTTCAGTCTTAACGACCGCTAGGTTGATAAGTATAGTGGCTTCCCATACTTGAGGTGAAAAGGCGGGGCTTTAATACCCCTGCTAGGTTGGCTGCTTTATGGCAAAGTCCACTGAAACAACACAAACCATATATATTCACATAGAGAACTGCAGGTGGCAAAGTCACTTTACATAGGCTGCCTTAAATTTCTACATAGAACTACAAGTCTAACAAAAAGAAATAGAACTGCAAGTCTGACAAAAAGAAATTAGTCAACTGCAAGTCTCACAAAAAGAAAGTAGTCAACAGTTAGAAATTTAAGGCAGCCTAGGTAAAGCGACTTTGCCACTTGCAGCTCCATATGTGTTCGTGTGAATATTTATAGTTTGTGTTGTCTGGGTCCACCTTCGTATGGAGCCCAGCTAACATTAAAATAAATAAAAAAGGATAAAAAAAAAGTCCAGAGAGAGAGAGAAGGAGGCTTCGTGCGTGTGCTGGAGAGAGGAGAGAGGGCGACAAAAGTCAGAGCTCACCGAGAACAGGGGAGAAAGAAGCAAAAGGGGCTGAAACTTTACGGCTCTCCGAAGGGCAGACGTCGAGAAAATTTACTCAAATATGAGTATGTTATTCATGAGACCGAACACTATGAATTGATTGGCTTCATTTGTTGAGAACCTCCTCCAAATTTGCCAATCGCAATTAGAATTTTATTGCCCCGTCAATGTTAATCCACCTGTGATTGTAATATTAATGTTGAGCTTCTAACGTGTGACTAGATAATAATACTTTATATATCCCACTTTTCTTAGTGATTAATGGAAGTTTTTGGACAGCCTATAGTTTTTTCCACCTTAGGTTTCCATGTTAAATCCTCTGTATTATTATTGGCTTCGTTTTCTTATCATTTGGACAATATTTATTGTTGATTATTGCTGAGATTAAGTCAATTTTCGTTGGTTTAGTTTTATGGAAAAAATTTATCCTAGATTGGCTTAGTTCTTGATGAATTGTTGCCCTGATTCTCCCCAACAGTTTGTAATATTGAGAAGTACAGACAATATTCGTTTGAGACACGTATCTTGATAACTTTAGTTACTAGAAAAAACTGCTGTCTTCTATGGTACTAAAGGGCTCAAATCTTTGCATCTCACATTTCATGTGCGAGGCCCATTTTATATACTAGTGAAGTATTAAGGCAAATTCCATTTTTTAAAGTACTTGAGAAGTGTACTTAACAAGACGGGTCATTAACACATTTCCAGATAACTTGATAACTTTAGGTTTTGCAAAAGACTATCGTATAATAAGTATATTTTTGTTGATTTTAATTCCTAGTATGGAGCAAAGCATGCAGCTCATGCTAAAATGGATAACTAACATCTTGATTCCATGGAGGAATCCAAACCATCAGGGACAGTATACCCATAGCGGTCCGACCAACATTGCCAAATTAACCGCCATGGTTATGTACACTCTGGTCAAAATTGCTCAGCGAAAATGAGATCGGAAGATAATATTTGGACTTGGGTTTCGATTTTCTTTTTTTTTTTGGGCTAAGGGCGGCCTTTTGCAATGCTACTTAGAAAAAGTTTTAGGTATTCACTTATAATTTATAATATCACCGTAACTCAAATTTTATAAAGTAATTTCAGTTTTCTAAATATTACCTTCTCTTTCCTTAGCATTTTTTACAATTGATACAGAAAACTAATCGCATGGATTGCAAGTTTTACCACTAATTAATAGACTAATGTCTCTACATCAAATGAAAAATGAATGATGATCTTTGAGAAAAGAATTCATGAGGCATTGGAAAATGTCTCATGGAGAACTTACAAAAATGATTCCTATACTGTTGCCACTATTCAATTGTGATCATCATACTTTATCTTGTATGGATCGGGTCAATAAATTCATCTCTAAGTATCAGGACAAAAAATTATATAACTAATCAAATATTGACTGGATATGTTGACTAAGCACCGGTGCTATACAAGTAGCGCTAACATGGATGGAAAAAATATTTATTTAAAAGAAATTATAAAATGATCCATGTCCTATCGTCGATGTTTAATTTTGGTGGCAGTCCTTTATTTTAATGTAGATTTAGTCCTTAACCTGACTTTCGATGCTAATTTCAAATATTTTCTTCCATATGCAAATGGAAATTGCTGGGTAAGTGCCAAATCAATATACCAGTTCACCCAATTTGAAGAAATTATCGAAGGTGATTCACGCAAGAAATTTGCACATGTGTTTTCAGTCGGGCTTTCCTTGGACATCCAATAATATCGCTTCTGCTCGTGCATTAGCACAGTTGTCTTGACTACTGCCCATTTACTGTGGAATGATCATTTTATGAAGGAGAATTTAGCATATACCTGTAATGCTTCCCCTAGTTCTAATGGACTAAATACCGGGTTGCTATTGAGGGGCCTCACCCAACCACAGCAAAGGTCGCAAGACCTTGTCTGTAGCCAATTGCTGGCCATTGCCTAGCCTTGTGACTAACTAGAGGAGGAAGAAACAAAAAAAACTAAAAAGAAATGTCTTGTTTTAGAAACTATTTCTAGAAAAAAAGTAACTTTTTTTTTTCTTGATTTCATTCCAAACATATTCCCTATCTATTGATTTGTTCTTGGGAATTAAAAAAAAAAAAAAAAATTAGCTGATGTTTGCAAACAAATTTTTATTCTTTTTTTTAATTCCAGGAAACAAAAGAATAGAAATAACCAAGAATTGGTCAGTTAACAAACATTGCCTTGGAGGGAATTGCTAGCAGAGGTTAGAGGGAGCCAGGTTTGAATGTCCAGGCTCTTTCATATTTGTTTTAATTATCTTTTAACTTTTCTAATATTTATATTTTGTTTATATTTTTTCCAATTGCATGAATAATGATGATACATGTGCCTATATATAATTAGACTATTTTATTTTGTACAAGTAATTAGTATTTGACAATAAATCTATGGTGAGAAAAAATTTGCTATGCTATGGTAACATTATTCTGTCTTTCCCGTATTGATGAGCCTTTGATATATAGTAAAATAGTGGCAAAAAATCATCAAATTTCTCATTCGCCCTGAATTTTTCTTTCCTTCATATTTCTCTTTTTCTTCTTCTTTTATAAGCTCTTTTCATTTATCAATAATATGAAAAATATGTACCTAATTTGTCTATCGTTGTTGATTAATCCTTTGAAGAGGAGGAAAATTCAACAAGATAAAGAAAGATCTGTAGGTTTGTTCTTTTTATTTTACTCTTGCTATTGTTTTTTGATGAAATCCTAGGGTTCCTAAAACTTCAAAATGGATATTATTTCAAATAAAAAAATGGAAAAATTATAAAATTACTGAAAAATAATAGAATTTTCTGTGGGGTTGATTGAAACAATTGGATATTTAATTATTTGCATTGACCTAAATAGTTTATAGAAGGTATATGCAACACAAAAGCATTTTTCTATCACTTCAAACTAATAAATATTAAATTTAGTGGCAATTAAAGCATTTAACAATTGCAATATTATCTATCATAGATAATATCTGTAAATGTACTTAAGATAATGAACGCAGCTTCGAACCAAGCTAAAAGAAAAGTGTTTATTATTTTTCGATGTATCAAACTATATAACAAGTTATTTTCCAACAAGTGAGTGCCCACTGGTTTTACACATGCCACATGACAATCTTAGCCCTCACTTTGCATCTTTCGTTTGCATTTGGATGAAGAAATCAACATTTATCCTAAAATCAAGATTGGAGATTAGTTTACTGACTAAATATGTGACACGATTAAAATTGAACAAAAATACTTGTACATGAACCATTTTTGCGATTTCCCATCGAGATATAAGTTGTGAGTTATGTGTTAATGCTATAACCTATAATATTTTCTTGGGTAAACATCAGTGATATAATGGTATCTTCAGGGGGCCAAAAATGATAATTAAATGTGTTATATCATTGATTCACCGAGCCAAAGACAAAGTGTCGTCTTCTTCACATCCCGCCAATTTTTTCAGCGACCACCTCATAAAAATCTTTAGCATCAGTGCAGAGAGGGAAGCGAAGAGCTTAAAAAATGGGGTTCACCCTCAGCGGCAGCGCCCTGAAGACCTTGGCCCGCTCCATCAATTGCTTCTCCGGTGTCGGCAACGACCTCGCTATCCAAGCTTTACCTTCCCAGGTGATTCAATCAATTTCTTCTTCTTCTTCTCTGTTGTCTATCTTGCCCGCAGCTCTGGCTTGTCGCCACTGAAAACCATGTCGACCGTTCCTCAGCTTCATACATCGAGTGATATAGCTACAGCAGTTGCTTATTCGCCCTCGGATGAGTGATGCTTAGTTTAGATGCTATGTTCTGTTAGGTATTGGCCCGTTGCGCTCAATACCATGTCTAGTTGAGAAATCTGAGAGTCCTTGACTGATTTCCAAGTGTGTGGAGCTTTTGGCGGTAGATTTGAGGCGGATATTTCTTAACCTAGGCTGTGTTTGGCCCTATCGACGACGATTACAACTTGACATGCATGAATCCGAAGTGCTTAAGAGAATCTAATACTGTTGATAGGGTGATTCAAAGTCATTATTATATCGCAAGATTAAGGCAATTCACTGCTATAGGCAGGAGAACTATCAGTGGCGCTCCCGGAACATGTCGAATGGTGAGACCATGGGAGAAAAGCCCTATAAATAACCTTCTAACGGTGCTGCTATTCTGTCTTGATAATGCTTTCCAGATATGTCTAGTTACTTTGATGGTGTTGTATGGAGCCTTGTAACACTTAGGGGTGTCAAAATGAATCCATGACCCATTTTTTAACTTATATTTTATATCAACGATTTGCATATGGGTTATAATAATATAAAAGCCCAACTAAAATAAATTCAAAAACTTTTAAATTGACTTACATGGGTCAGACATTCTAACCCATTTTCAATCCATTTAAAACACTACATAAGTGGCTGACCTAATACAAAGCTTCCTCAACTCATACAATCGACCGCAATACCTTGTCGCCCACCTCCGCCGCTTGCCTCTACGCCCACCTTTATTGCATCTCTTTTCTCCTCACCAAGGTCTAATCAAAGTAATTTATTTCCATCTCTCTATCTTTATTTTTATTTTTATTTTTATTTTTTTCTCTCATCTCAGTCTTCACTGAGAGAATTTTGGGTGATGGAGCAAGTAACTACGCAAGAGCGATGGGGATGTTTGCTCGAAAAAGGAATTTGACCTGGCGGAAAGTTCGTGCAAAAGGTATTTGACATGGCATCTGCTGGAACGTGATCATGCATGCAGCTCGTCCTTTTCACTGGCCTTTGCATGGAAATTTTAGTGTTATCTACTTAGGGTTTTCTGGGTGTTGTGATGAAGGTCGAGAAGCTCTATGATTTCGATTCCAGGTTAAAGGCAAGATCGCCATCATCACCCACGGCGCCAGCGGGATCGAGGCGAGCGCGGTGAGCCTCTTCCACTAGCACAGCGTGTGGGTCGTGATCGCTGATGTCCAGAAGGAGCTGGGCCGGGCCTTGGCCGCGAAGCTGGGCCATCAAGCCTCCAATGGCCACTGCAACGTCTCCGCGGAGGCCGAGGTGCGCGACCTCATGGACGCCGCCCTGGCCAAGCACGGCCAACTTGACACCACGTACAACGATGCGGGTGTCCTCGACCGGCCCTTCAGGGGCATCCTCGACACATCCCTTGCCGACCTCGATCGCATCCTCTGCATCAACCTCTACAGGGCCTCCCACGGGGCGAAGCACGCGGTGCGGGACATGGTACCGCGGCACCAAGGCTGCATCCTATTAAATTTGATTTAATTGTTCGATTTAGTTTTTAAATTTGATCTGAATATAGAGCTTAAAGTGGGCGTGGATTTTCCTAGAATATTAATGGGTATTAGCAATATATGTCCAATTATGATGGGTATGGATCACTAAACCCACACTACATAAATATAGATCAAAACGGGTTAAATAAGTCAATATAGGTAGAGCATTTTCAACATGACTCAATCCCTACTTGACCCACTAATTTAACAAGTCTAGTAACACTCAATAAGTTAAATGAAAGCACGATTGTACACCCAATTATAACTCTTATGTGACCATACTTTTTCATGGCTTCCTTTTGCCCAAATAACAATAGAAGTTCCAAGTGCTAAGGTCATCTCTGGCACATGGCACTATTTGTGCTGATTTTAAACTGGAATAGAAAATTATTGAGCTACGTACAATTATCACCTCCGTATCTGTGCATATCAGGTTATGATTTTAATATCTATATTCAATCTCCAGTTCAAGATCTGCCTATCAATTGATTATCTTCAAGTTAGATCTCTTTGATGTGTTTGTAGTATGTGACGCGCAAATTTAATGTAGCATTTTTTTTGAAGGTCTAGTGTAATTGCAAATCTTTTTGGTGTATTGTGTTAGTTTGTAGTTGTAAGAAACTTAAAAATATCCATGCGATGATTTTGACCTTTTTTTTCACATACATCACAGTGACATGGTACAACAAAATGGACAGAATTGTAATTTAAAAATAGTTAAGTAATAATCCTCTTAAAATCTTACTTACTAACATTGAATTTAAATCTAACCATCACTTAAATATTTTTCCTATATTAATTTTATATTTTATATCTAACTCTCTCCGCACATTTAAATTTATTTCACACGAACACATGTACTATTTTTATAGTATGAGAAGAAAAAGTGACTTTATGCGTGAATTTACGAACCTAAACCTCAATTGGTTTGATTTATCTGTTATTGTCATGTGATGTAGGAAAATACATAATAAGCACACATGGCCGTTGTTCTTTGGCCATGCACTAGGCATGAGTACCTCGTGACATTTTCAAGTGATGTACGAAGAAATTGCCCAAATAAATTTGGTAAACCAGTCTTAAAAGCACAATACTGATGACAAAATCGAAGCATCATTGATCTAATCAGTTACCTTATTATATCTTTTTTTCTATATAGGGAAAAGGTATTTTAAAAAAATCATAAACTTATTGTATCGTACCAGTTTAATCTTGAACCATTTAATTGAATCAATTTAGTCTTAAATATTTTCATATTAGTATCAATTCAGCCAATTTGATCAATTTAGGTTGGAAATCGCTAACGTGAACGCTAGACATTCTACGTGATGACTAAGGTGACATGGACAATTTTTTTCAATTTTTTGTTAATTTTTTCTTTTTCCTTTTTTTTTATTGTCATCTTCATTTATTTATTTTTTCTTTCCCTTTTTGGTTCTTTCCTTTCTCTTTCGTTTTTCTCTTATTACCCTCTACTAGTCGCTAGCCAATGAAGGTCACTAGCTAGTAACGAGGGCAAGGGCCTGAATACCCTCACGAGCTAGTGGCGACAATTGAAGAGAGGACCCTGGGCAAGGGGCATCGCTGCCATTGCCAATGGCCTCAAGCAAGGGTCCCCTCTCAAGATCTAGTGAGGTGTCCTCACCTAGCCATCGCTAGCGTTTGCCCTAGTTAGCGACCTTTGCCAACTTTGCGACTGGCGAAGGATAAAACGAACAAAAGAAAAAGAGATAGGAAAGAAAAAGAAAAGATGGAAAGCAAAGAAAATAAAAATGAAAAAGAAAAGAAAAAATAATAATAAATTCAAAAAAAAATTAAAAATAAAAAACATGTCCACATTAGTGACAGCCGTGCTATGGGACGATCAACATCTACATCAACATTTTTTGGCCCAAATTGACCGGATGAATTGAATTACTACATGAGTAAAAGAGATTTAGAATTAAATTGGCATAATTAAAAGTTTTACGATCAAATTTGTTTTCCAATGCAATAGGTTTATAACTAATTTGATATTTTTCCCTTCTATACAGCTTGCTCAAATAAGCTCCATGCTCCGTTCCACACCTAGAAAATTAAAATCAACTGTAAATTATAGAATTACGAGAGGGTAACGGTGCATTCCTCGCTTCGCCCCGAACGGACCATGAAGTTATTTGTGGAATACTGGATGACTTGTTCGTTAAGTTTCGAGAAATCAAAAGAAAGCAAGTGGCAATTTGGAGAAAAATAAGTCTATATGGGTGGGACCTTCTCGAGGCCATCCACGATGTGCCTTAATTTTTTAATTTGCAAAAAAAAAAAAAAAAAAATCAACACGTGGATAAATACTTCTAACTCCATCACTCTCAAAGGATGGACAGAAATCATGATGATTTACATTTACATTATTATGTATCATTCTAGCTACATAATAATATCTAGAACTTGCTTACAGTAATTTGTATTTTCTTTTTCGCATCTTGAGGGGCGTCCCCTTTGCCTTTTTTGAACCTTAAACGTCTAAAATTTTCATAATAGATAATTATTGACATGAGTATGAATATTCATATGTGATTTTCTCATGATCTTTTAAAATCTGAATAATATTTTAGAATTAACAGAAAAGTATAAAATACTTTTAACTTTTTGATTAACAACCATAATTTGAATTGGCATATCAGTCAACTAATATAATTTTAAATTAAATGTAATTTGCATCACGAAATCAAAGACCCTTGTAGCAAGCACTCCGTATGTGATCAATATATGATTCACATCCAGAAAAGCGGTGTATTGCAGACTGTAACTGATATTTTCCCACGGCCTCTGAATAACAACAGAATTTGGACAGATATTTTCAAATCTCTCTCCAACCTTGAAAACTAATATGCCGTACACCGTGCCGACTATATTAGATAGCGGTTCTCTGTATCTCTCCTCTATGTATTTCTCAAGAACACGGAGCCTCTCGAAGGAGGAAGAGAATGGATCAAAGGTTGCAGAGGCTCTTGATGGACCTTTTCGCCCGAAAGTATCATCGGATCTTTGCCACAAACTATGCGGAGGCAGCCCGGTTTTATTGTGCAAACTTGTTCCTACACTTCGACGGCGAGAAGATCCTGGGCTACAAGAGAATCCTCACCAAATTCACCAACTTGAAGTTCCGGCAATGGCGGCACGGGATCATCTCCGTCGACGCCTAACCCTCTGGCATCGTGCTCGTCTTCATCAATGGCGACGTCATATCTGTGTGCAAGCCGGGGAGCAGTTCGCCTTCACTCTCCTTGAGGTTGATTTGGCTCTCTCCCTCTCCCTTCTATTTTGCGAGCAATGTAGGTCAAAGAATCCTGATGAAATTCCTTTTAGACTTTTCAACTTAAGCCGGAAGAGGATGGAGGCTACTATATTCAAATGTTTTCATCAATGGCGACATCATATCTGTGTGCAAGCCGGGGAGCAGTTCACCTTCACTCTCCTTGAGGTTGATTTGGCTCTCTCCCTCTCCCTTCTATTTTGCGAGCAATGTAGGTCAAAGAATCCTGATGAAATTCCTTTTAGACTTTTCAATTTAAGCCGGAAGAGGATGGAGGCTACTATATTCAAATGTCTTCATCAATGGCGACATCATATCTGTGTGCAAGCCGGGGAGCAGTTCGCCTTCACTCTCCTTGAGGTTGATTTGGCTCTCTCCCTCTCCCTTCTATTTTGCGAGCAATGTAGGTCAAAGAATCCTGATGAAATTCCTTTTAGACTAGACTTTTCAACTTAAGCCGGAAGAGGATGGAGGCTACTATATTCAAATGGGGCCAAACGAAGAAGCTCAAACAAAGAAGCTGTTAGGGAGGGAGCACTCTTGTGTCACAGCCAAAAGGTTTTTGTAGCTAAAGGCCGTGCCTTTTCGATGAGGACCTTCTACACAAATGAGGAGAGGGCATCCCTTCTTATACTTGAGACCCTCAGATTATAACCATTGATCGAATTTTCATCCAGTGGACGAGATCGTACCATCCAACCTACCAACTACCAACACTAATGGCAGCAGAATTCTAGACCTTCGCTCAATTACCGTATCGCCCGCCCTGGGAACATTCTGGAAGATTTCCAACAAGAGAGCTTCCGAAACGTTCCAAGGGTGGGCGATACAGTAATTGAGCTAAGGTCTAGAATTATCCTGTCATTAGTGTCGGTAGTTGGTAGGTTGGACGGTACGATCTCGTCCGTTGGATGAAAATTTGATCAATGATTGTAATCTAAGGACCTCAAGTATAAGAACGGGTGCCCTCCCCTCATTTGTATCCATCCAACCATTTAAATAATCAAAGGCTCATTTCTCTTCCAGAACTTCTCTCCCTAGAAACTTTCTCTCTACCAAAAGAGCTTGAGACATCAATGAATTGAGAGTAAATTAAAACACCCTGTCTATTGCTGAATCAGCATGCACTAGTAATTTGACCTCTTCGTATATAGGAGTTTAGACAAGTCTTGTTTGATGACTATAGGTGATTCAGTTGGTCGATAGCAGGAGATGTTATCACCACTTTCTTTACTCTTCTTCACCAATGTCGCATCTTAGACGTCGATGACTTCTTCATGCGATTCTTTACGCTTCTAAGATGTCAATAATATTCTTTGGTGAGAGCATATAGAAAACCAATGACAATCTTTTCTCTTTGGCTTATTTTTTCCTGCCATTATTCTTTGTGACTATCTCCTCGTCAGGAAGGTTAATAGACACTAGATGATAAGGATGACATTACAGATATGCCAAATGCCTTCTGCACTGACAATTGGACCTGTCAAGGTCTCCCTGACCATGATCAGCGGATGCAAGACAATCAAGATGGCATCAAGAGCTTTGTTAACTCCAGCAATATCCTCCTCTAACACAAACCTTGAGCAGTTCATACTTTGCACCAAAGTTTCGAAATGATGGAACAAATACGGAGACATTAAGTTCTTTTTCATGAAAGGAAATGAAGATTGCAATTTGGCAACTTTAATTCGCCCAATTGGCAGCTTGACCCATCGAAATCAATCCTCGATGTGGGGCCATAATAGAGTAGCAGCCAAGGTTTCGAAATGATGGAACAAATACAAAGACATTAAGTTCTTTTTCATGAAAGGAAATTAAGACTGCAATTTGGCAACTTTAATTGACCAAGTTGGCAACTTGGCCATCGAAATGAATCCTCGATGTGGGGCCATAAGTAGCAGGTATGGGCGGTTGGAGTCGAAGGAGAAGTAGCATTGACTGCCAAAAAAGACGGCGATTAAGTGTGGTCCATCAGCGTGGCAAGAGTGACAAGAGAGCTTTTGGATTTCGATGATCAGAGCGTTCTTGGAGGGGGAGGTGGGCGACGAGAGATTTAAAGTTACATTTGGTCGTCCGAATTTTTAATCGGGATAAGACTGGATAGGATAAGATATGAAATCCTGGATTTTTTTATATCATATACATTGTTTGGTGAATCACAATATTAAAGTCAAATATATTCACATCATATGATGTACATTTATATATATATATATATATATATATATATATACGGCATATCATTATAAATAAACATGAATATTCATAAACAGAGATGGTGAAAATCTCTTATAACACTATTCCTTAATTTATTTTTATTTTATTTTTCCTCTTTTTATATTATTTTCTTTATTATTTATTTTTTCCCCTTTCATCATCCTTTAATAAAATTTTATCAAATAGTAAACTATAATAACATACCTAAAATACAAAAATACCTAAAGTATATAATAAATATAAATATTTAATTTATAGATTGAATGTTTATTATAGGATATAATTAAACTTGAATATATAAATTAAAATATGATTAATTTAAAATATATTTCTTATTTCTTATTTCTTAAATTACAATACAAATATTATTTATATTGAAATATAATTTCAGTTTTTTTAATTTAATAAGTTTGTTAATCAAGAAAAATAACTTTTCTATTATGGACATTAGAAATCATATCCACATTTATCCCACCTCCTCGTGATATAATTTTATCCCGTCTATATTCCCCTTATATCCGCCTTTGTCCTATCCTGAGTGAGCACCAAACATAGAATATCATATCCCGAATTTTATCCCGACTACCAAACGTAACCTTAGGTTTACAGTTTTGTTTTCCATAAGGAATCGTCGGGTCTCTTGGGTCCACGTGAAGAGAAGGGGAGGAATTTTTTATTAAAAAAGCCCGACCCGACCCGAAACTTGGTCCGTCCGTTGACCCGACCGATTCCAAACCCGAATTTTATCCCGATTACCAAACGTAGCTCTTTAGGTTTACAGCGGTTTTGTTTTCCATAAGGAATCGTCAGGTCTCTTGGGTCCACGTGACGAGAAGGGGGAGGATCTTTTTTATTAAAAAATCCGACCCGACCCAAAACCTGGTCCTGCTGTTGACCCGACCGATTCCGAATTAATAAGAAAACTCTCGAAGCAGCAGGGCTTTTTATCTTGGGGTTGCCGTCTGAATCGCGTGCACAAAGCGAGGAGGAGGAGGAAGAGATGTGGAGCATCGAAGACAAGGATCTGATAGAAAAGGTGAAGCGGTTCATGGAGAAATACTACAGGACGTTCGACGCGAACTGGCGGATTTGGTCAACCTGTTCCGGGAAGAGTCGGTGAAGGCCAGCAGATCAAGGGCAAGGAGGCTATCCTCGCCAAACTTACCTCCATTCCGGAGTGCCACAACGAAATCGCCGACTTCAACTGCTTGCGCCACCGCACACCCGACAGTATGCTCGTCTGGGTCTGCGGCCAGACGTGGGTAGGCGGCACCAAGGACAAGGCGGATGCCGTCGTTACAAACCAGGTCTCTCTCTTTCTCCCTCTATTGATTTTTTGAGATGGAGGAGATGTTGGGCATTTTTGTTGTTGATTTAACATCGCCCACCACCACTGTTAGCAGATACTATCCGTCTTGTCTGTAGCGTAATGGAAAGGAATTGTTGAATTATTGCTCCGACGATGAAGTTGTTTTAGAAAAAAGCTAAATAAATTTAACCTTTTTCTAAGTTATTATTTCTTGTCAACTGTTTGCAATTTCTCTATCAATCAATTGATTAATCGATTAATCAATCCTCCTACGCATAAATTCTGAGAGTCTGACCCTGATTCTTTGCCTTTTTCAGATGTTTTATTTGATGCCAACACCATAAGGAGGCTTTTATGTAGGAACACAAATTTGGAGGCCCTTTGATCTCAACAAGCTTCGGACCTCGTTGGCAGCACCACCAATGTCCGCCTCAGCACCGGCACCAGCATCTGTCTCGGCACTGCCCATTTCCGCCTCGGCACTGCCCATTTCTGCCTTGGCATCAAGTGAGTCCGCCTTGGCACCGCCCATTTCCGCCTTGGCATCAAGTGAGTCCACCTTGGCACTGCCCATTTCCACCCTGGCACCAGCATCTGTCTCGGCACTGCCCATGGCCACCTCAACATCAAGTGAGTTCGCCTTGGCACTGCCCAATTCCATGATGAAAATTTCTACCCCGGGACCGCCCATGTCAACGATGAAACATCCTTAGGCTTCAGTCTGATCATTCTAGTCTCTGTTTTATTTTCAATGTATGAATGCAGTCCTACTTCTTGCTCAAAAAAAAAAAGAAAAAAAGAATGCAGTCCTGCTTGGTTGCAAGTTGTGGTCGTGGTTAAAACGTATTTCTATCTCTATATAAATAAATAAATAAATAAATATATATATATATATATATATATTATATGGAATTCACGTTGAACTACTTATGCGATCTGCACTTTAAGCAAACATATATTGTAAACACACTTTCACATGAATTGATTTATATGTTGGACGTGAGCTTATCGACAAACACGTGTTGACATGGGTTTATCATTTTTTTTTTTGTTTTGTTATTATTGTCACCAATTTTGACATCATGTTATCTGGGCTTGTCATCAAATGAGCATAGTAATAAGGGTTAATTTCATGAAATACCCCAAATTGATATATTTGTAACAAATTTATTCTAAATTAATTTTTTGATCAACAAAAATCTCAAACCGATATACATGTGACAAATTTATCCTAAATGACCACATAAAACTCTAAATTGGTACACTTACAAAAAAATTTCCTCAAATTAAGTTTTTTGACCACAAAAAATTATAAATTAGTATTTTTGTAACAAATTTACCCTCCATTAAATTAAATTCATATCACAAAAAATCAATAATGACAAATGGAGAGTAAAATCTCAAACAAAAAAAATTTAATGGAAACTAACACATGAATAAGTGTATCGGTTTGAGGCAAATTTGTCAAAAGTATACTAATTTAGAGTTTTTGGTGATAAAAAAAATTAGTTTGAGATAAATTTGTCTTAAGTGTATCAATATAGGGTTTTTCATGGTATTAACTCTAGTAATAATCACCCATTCGTGGGTAGCTGCATTGGTTGAGTGTCCCTCCTCATC
The DNA here is from genome assembly GCA_014182695.1 of Eucalyptus albens. NCBI lineage: Eukaryota > Viridiplantae > Streptophyta > Magnoliopsida > Myrtales > Myrtaceae > Eucalyptus > Eucalyptus albens. Next base: position 53,435,261 of record CM024653.1, read on the forward strand.
GCTGAAGTTGAGAGTTCGAAACCCACAATTGCTAGCGAATACTCATCAAACGGACAAATGAAATGTGGCTGAAAATTTAAACTTAAAATTGAGAAAGACCAATGATAGAAATTTTTGGTACTCCCAAAATCATAAAGGACGAGTCTGAATATATTTGGGATATGTTTGTTTTACGAAAAATGGATTATTTGAGAAAAAAACCTTTCCAAAAATGATTACTTATATTGTTTAGAAAAATTAATCAATGAAAAATATTTTCATCATCAATAATAATCTATGCCTAAATATTATCATGGGTAATGGAAAATTTTCCATTCATTTACTTTTCTAAATGACATAAGCGATCATTTTTCGGAAAATATTTCCTTAATCACCCATTTTCCGTGAAATATATGCACCCTAAGCTTCATCGCAATTTTTATTTTTATTTTTTAAAAGTATATGGTGTGCCCTAATTTTTTTCCATATTAATTTATCACAATTTCATAGCTTACTTTCTTAAAAAATTATCTATTTTGACATATACAAGCTATAATTAGATAAATGGATTCCAAAGTCGCACGATTCCTCTTCCAAGTACGGACAAATGTGGATACTAAAAATCTGTACTCTCTATTTGGTAGAGGATTGAACTACAAAGACTTCTGACCCAACAAAAACTACAAAGACTTCTGATTTGCACACATTTTGAGCTTGGGACATGCTTCATCTGTGGTGCTAGAACTTGGGAACTCTCCCTTTCACTCCTTCCATCACCGACTAATTGAAGTCTTAAGTCACCTGGATCTTTCTGCATTTTCACAACGCAACAACCCATTCATAAGCAAGATACACGAATTTACTAGTCAAATGCAGCTTTCGTTTTACAAAATTATTCATATCATATGCAAAAGGAAAACAACCCCCATGAAAGCATCGGAATGTGAAGGAAACTGCGTATTTAGAGGGATGAATAATTACCGGAATTTAGCCGGAGGAGGACCGAGAGCTATATGCGCAGATGAAAGAAGGCACAAGGCGGGACCGTGGATTGGGGATTTTAAACGGGACAGAGCATTGAGAACAATTAAGCCATACTATAGAAATTATATTTATGGCCCATGCTAACTTAATCGATTATCCATACAGTGAGCGTCAGTTAATTACTACTGTATAAAACAAATCCAAATGAGGATTTCAATTTTTATAAAAAAAATTATGTAATGCTTATGTCCATTTGTTAGATATATCCTAGTGACATAGCTCAACAAAATGGACAAAATTGCAACATAAATATACATAAGATAAAAATACTGTATATATCTTACTAGCATTGAATTTAATCGTACAATCAATTTAATTGTATACCTATATTGATTTCTAGTTTTGTATTTATCTCTCTCCACCCATGTAAATGTTTTCTTCACATGCATGTGTAGGGGTAAGCATGGTCCGAATGAGCGGTTCCCATCTTAGAATCGAGAATTGCCACTTGGTTCCTTGACGGCCGGTTCAGTCCGGTTCTCAAGAAGATCCATCAAACTAGTCCCACCAAGCTTCACACACTCAATGCAACATTTTCCAATAAGCCAAAGTAAAGTAAAAAAATAAATAACATTCCTATTCTTAATAGCAAGATAAGTAAAATGATCGGACTCATACTAAAATTTGAGAGTCGATGCCGTGAGTCGATGGGCATTGAGCTTGCGAGAGAGATGACTTATATGAGGTGAGAATGAGACAAGATGAGCATTCAACTAATGGGTGTCGAGCTTCAAACTAGGGATTTTAGGGTTTTCATTTTTCTTAATTTTTTTTTTTTTGGTTGAAAAATTTTCTTAAAAATTAAATGTATATATTTATATATGACCGGTCCTGTCTAAGTGGGTGAGTACGCAATTCCACACTTAGAAACGGGAACCAGATCGGTACCCACTAGTTCCCGGTTTTTTTGCACAACCTCTTTTTATACCATGGGAATAAAGCAACCTTTTACATGGATTTAAGAACCTAAATCACAATCAATTTGATACGTCATTTATTATCATGAACCAGCCTCAAAAGCACAACAATAATGATCGAAACTATATGTGGGATGACCTATAAATTATATTAAACTAAAAATGCGTGTATCCAAAATGAAAGAATAGTGAATGAGGTCATGGGATTTTTTTTTTTATATACTCTCATTTGCCCTGTTTCTGTTTGGCTCATAGGAAAAACTTGCCCTGTGTCTCCAATTTCCTCCATTTCTGAGTTCTATTTACTGGTAAGAATAAGAATATGCGAGTAGAAGCTTTTACTTTTGCAGATTGGGCTGATTGATGGGAGATCTTCCTCTGGATACCTCAGGCTGGGGGGTGGTCATTTTGTAAATGTTCATACTAAGAAACAATTCATTGTGGCTAGATCTAGGGCCAAGGCAGAATTTGGAGCAATGGCAAATGTTATCGGTGAATTACTTTGGCCATGAATGAAGAAGTAATGGGCCTTTAACCCTCTTTGGTCTGACTCGAGGAGCTGACCTGATAAATGCACTTCAAAGGGAGGGGTTCTTGATGTATGCTATATGGCCCAGCATAAAAGATTTTGAAGTTAGTTAGGTCAAAAAGGAGGGAGGGAGAGGCTATGTAGTACCGACACGGACACGTGACACGCGACACGACACGACCCGACACGCCGACGCGTCATTTCTTAAAAATAGAGAATTTCGACACGTTCCGACACGTTATATATTAAATATTTTTATATATAAATACATAAATAAATAATAATAAAAATAACCTAGAATTAATTTACACGAAAAATATTAAATAATATCATTCATTATTTTAATTTGTTACAATAATACATAAAACTTAGAGAAAAAAAAAAACATTGTTTAAAGAAAATGCTGAAATTATATTTTTAAATTTACTTATTTATCATATATAGCATTTTTATTATTTCTTTCATAGTAAAAGACTTTTAAAAAAACTAAAACAATTATAAAAAAAAAAAACTGAAAAAAAAAAATTGACCCCGTGCGTGTATATTCATAGCAATTTTATTACTCTTTTATTACTTCTTTTGTGTATATTTATATTTTGACCCCTCAAGTATTAGAAATTTTTAAAATTGACCCCATGCGTGTCGGAATCACGTGTCGGAATTCTGGACTCGCGTGTCGGAGCATATCGAAGAGAGTTGACCACGTGTCGAATTTTTCGACACTCGTTGACCGCGTGTCGGAGCGTGTCGGGACGTGTCGGAGCGTGTCGGACACGTGTCGGAGTGTCGGACACGACACGGAAGCTTCCGGAGAGTGTCCGTGCTACATAGGGGAGAGGGGGGAGAGAGAGAGAACAAAACGGAACTGATAGCTCCGAATTATGTCAATGTAAGAGAAGGAAAAGTAAGGACCCTGGTTTTATGCATACACATTGATTTTCAGCGAACCTGAACTTAGTAATGATCATGTGTTCAACTCGAACTAATGCGGCTCATATTTTTTAGAATGCCATCCCTTCTAATTCTATTTGTCTTCTTTTATGTTTGATGCCGGTAGCTTCAGAGGCGAGAAAACATTAATTGAATGCGCAAAAGGATCTTACAAGCAATATGCATGCTTGGATTTTTAATTTTTTCAATATGGCCATTCAAATAATTTTAAGTGTTAAATGTGGTTCGTAAACTTTCAATTTATTATGTTGCAACCTAACCGCTCTAGTGAGAGCAAAAACTTTGTTAGATTTAGGGGTACGTCAACTTTGGATCGATGGCTTTCCATTGACTTGGGCTCTTCCAGGCTCATACTTCACACAATATCGAAAGTTCAAAATTTTTAATCAATTAAATCTATATAATTTTGACAAAGGAGTTGCCACTAGCCTTTTTGTAACTAACTAAAAATCCAATAAGATATGGGAGGATATCTTACTATTTACACAACTAGAGATTTTGCACTCAAGAACTTGATTATGTTAATACCAACCTAATCATGTGCGAACTAACCGCATAGCAACCTATCAAGAAAAATCTAGGTTTGTCCTAACCATTCTAAAACAATAAAATAACATGCAAAATATCGAAATGCACAATCAATGATAATCGTAAAGGAAAGCATACGAGCATCCTAATCCCTAAAAATAAAAAGGCAATCCAAAACAGAGAAGCCCATCGTAAAGCCATAAAGGTTTGTCCAATTTTTGGGTTTCACTTTCTAAGTGTTTTTAATCTGAATGTTTCTAATTTTTTAGAAATTTTTAATGATTTTTCTATTTTTTTATTTTTTTTTCTGGATTTTCTATTTTTTTAATGATTTTCTGAAATTATAATTGTTTATTGATTTTCGAATTTTCTAAATTTTGTATTATTTACTCAAACTTATAAAAATTTTATCATTTTCTGAACTTTTATTCTTTTAAATATTTTTCCGAATTTTTAATTTACTATTATTATTATTATTATTATTATTATTAGGAGTAATATATATTCGGAGAACGGATTCGGACCGTCTATCCGATCCGACTCGCTGATCCGACCCAAACCCGAATGCGACCTAATCGGATAAAAAAACGAAAACTTTCTTTTTTTTCTTTTTCTCTTTTGTCCTTTTCTCTATTTTGTCTTTTTCACCCCACCTTCTTCCCAGAATCGTCTTCGACCTCACGCCTCTTTCCTCTACACCGAAGCCTCCATCGCCTACAAACCAGCCCAAACCAGAAAACAGACACGACCACCACTCTATCCGGCCACCGACCACCGTCCTCAGCCGTCATAGTAACAACGTCACTTGCTAGTCGTCCGCTTCGACCGACGCCCACCAACGCCGGCCCCCTACTCCGACGACCCCAAACAAAAGGGAAAATCCAGACCGAAGCTAATATCTCTTTGAAAAATCAACAATCCCAGCAAGCGATCAAACATGAATACAGAGAAAAGAAAGCCTAACTATTGCGGCCTCGAACCGCTGGTACGTTGGTAAGGGGTAGGTTTCCGACAGGGGACTTTCGGGCGAGAAGACGTTCATCCATGGCCGACTCGTGTATCAAACGACATGCCACAAAATCAAAGGCAAACCCAGATTCAGTGGTAATGCAACAATATTAGGACAAACCGAGCGTAAAATAAAGATTTTAAGGATCGATTTTATGAACTCGAATTCAGTGCTCCATTCAACCATTTTATCAAACGGTTCATGTGCGATTCGGAATACCAAGTTCGTATTTAACACCGTTTGTGGCACAAAATCAGCACATTAAGCACGAAATAAAACTTATTGGCAACAAATCAGCATGGTTTTGTACGATTTGCCCCAAAATCTCATCAGTTCGGTCACACGTTCTCGAACTTGATAAGCAAGGGAAAAAGAGCGTCTCCCGGGTTATCTGGTTCGGGAGCTTGCTACGGCGAACGGCGACGGGCGAATTAGCTTCCGCAGGAGACCGAGGCGATGCAGACGAACCACCGGCGAAGAGTGAGAAAATCTCTCACTCTCGGTCTCTCTCTGCCTCTTCTGCAATGGCCGAGTCTTCTCCATTTTCTGCAGAGCTCGAGCCCCATCTCCCGAAATCAGAAGACCCTTCACTAAAAAAACTCATCTCCTCCCCAAAAACCCTTCTCTGCCGAAGACCTCCTCCAAAACCGTAACCTTCTACCCCCTTTTCATTTGCGTGATGGCCTTTCCCCCAAAAAACCTCGCGGTCCCCCTGCGTTCTCCCCTCTTTCACGAGCGAGCACCCACGCTGACCTCACCTCCGCGGGGGAATTTTTTCCACTATCGCTCTCTCCAGCTCAGCCGTCTTCCAGAAGGCTAGAGCTTCGCTCACGATACTCACGGTCTCTTCCCCTCGCCTCACAAGCGCCATTCCCGGTCCCCTTTCGGTCGGTCATGGTCACCTTATCCTCCTTCGCAGGCGTGCGTTTGCCAGAGAAAGAAAAAGGACTATGGCCTGAGCTTATGCTTTTCTTTCTTGAGTTCACATCGTGGGCTTAGACAAAGAAACTTGGGCTCAAAATATGGGAAGTTGGATTAAGGGATAGGTGAGTCGAAAATTTAGCCAAGTGGGCCGGACACGCCGGCCCGCTCGATTTCATCATTTTCATCATTTTTTTTCATTTTTATCATCATTTTTTTAAATTTCTCATTATTATTTTTTATAATTATTATTTTTTATCTTTTTTTATAATTTTTTACATTTTTGCAAAATAAATATATATTTAAAAACATCGAAAAAAATTTGAGTGTCAACAATATAGTATCTCAACTTTCCATAACAAATTCGAATCAAGTTTTTCGGTAATATTAAAAGTTTGCATAGTACACTATTATCTGAATTTTAGAAAATTTTGCATCTCAATTCATTTCTTGAATCAACAAAATTAGGATTTCTCTTTAATTACCTTTTGGTCTTTTTAAATATTTTACACTAGTTTCATTTAAATACATTTTGGCTTACAATCTCTATAATAGTGGAAGTAGAACCTCGCTTATAATTGTATCTATCTGAAAAAATTAATATTGATGCCTAAATTTTTGCCTAAAGATTTTCTTTACATTTTTCTGAAAAATTGGAACTTGTTTTACCACAAAAATATTTCATTTTTATAGATTACTTAAGCATTTAATGTGGGTTTTTTTTTTTTTTCAATGGGATTAGGGTTTTTGAAATATGCTTTCCCAAAAAAATAAAGAAAGAAAGGGGGGCGAAGGCCAAATATCTGTGTGTGACTATCCAAGCCTTGAGGGGTCGTATTGCAATTGAAACATGTTTGGGGTTCGAAAGGCAATTCCCAAATATTGAGTACCAATTTGCAAATTTTACAAAATTTGTTCTCAATGAGTTTGGTGTGTAATAATTTACGACAACTTCCTATTAGGTGTATGTTAAAGTAAAAAGGGCTTCAGCTCAAAGCTTATTTTCAAGAAAGGAAATGGGTTTACTACTTTCAATCTAGATTATTTTTTGAATCTTAATTTTGGGAGGTCCTTTTGAAATGCAAAGAGTGGCTCAATGATAAGTAATGTTTCCTTCTAATTATCTGGTTAACTATTTCCTATTTTTTAACAAATTTTGTTTAATGCAGAAGCGATAACACCTCCCAAAGAAAGAACTTCACATATTAGGAAAGTATCTCCTTTCATCAACAGGTGAGATGTGTTAAGATATTCATGACCTATTGGAGTATCTTGTGGAAAAAGAATCTTTGTCCATGAATAGGGTCAATGACTATCGGCAATTGATCTTACTTTTTCACACATTTACAATCGCCAAATATGTCCCTGATTACATTGTTCCAAAAGTTTGAGTCACTAGTAACATCAAAAATTAAGTCCTGGATATATTAACAAAATAACAAAAAGAACAAAGAACACATCTTGGGAGTACAACTTGGTGTTCCAACGCTTTCATCTATGAGTTTCTCATGATCAAACAATATGAGGTGCAAGAAAATGGAATGTCTAATGATTTGCTTTGGGTTTTTGATGGTCCGCATTTGACATTTGACCTCAAGTACGCATAAAATGGAAATAGTTGGCTTCGCTTAAGCTTACAACCCCCTTCTTAAAAAAAAAAAAAAAAAAAAAAAAAAAAAAAAAAAAAAAAAAAAACTATCATTCTAAGGGCTTAGAGCGACTTCATTCCCTGAATTGTCACTATTCATCATCATTACATACTTGCCTCATGATGTAAAAGGTACTTGAAGTAATAATAGAGCAACACAAGGCTCATCCCAAGCCAACATTAGGACACACATCAAAGTCGGAACCTTGGGTCTATATCTGCCCCACAGCATCTAGAGAATGGGAAGTTATCACCATTCTCTAATTCGCGATAAATGTAAATGCTATCAAGAGGACATAGAGAACGACAATTGAACAAGGCATGTCACCAAGTAGAACATACATCAGCAAACCGCACTTGACAGCTCCAAGAGCAATAGCAATGAGACCGAAGGCAAGTCGGAACCTTGGGTCTATATCTGGCCCTCCCATCTTGATGATTTTCAGCAGTTTGTAGATATGCTTGACTTTTGCACGGGTAGTGTTGGGTGGAACATCAGTGGACTCGACAAGTGGAATCAGGTTATTCTCCAGCGATTCAAAAAATTCGATCAATGCAGCAATTCGATCCGCCTGCTCTTCTTCACCTCTTGGAGATAAAATCAGCAAACCACTTGTTACTGCACAGACTCTTGGAATAGCTCAAGTTTTGAGTTCACATAAGATGGCAGTCTTTCCAAAAGCTTTCAAGAACTACCACTTTAAGTTCTAAAGGAAATTTGATGCGATATGATGCCAAGCTTCTAGTGCAAATCATAGTTAATGAGTATACATCGCAGGAATCTAAACTCTGTATATAGTGCGGGTATGTAACCCATCTTTTGATCCACGGCTAATTAAGCTAGTGAAAATTCTTCTTTTCGACAAAATGGAACATCAGATGAAGGGGATGCCTCCTTAACACGTACAAACCTTTCCTAACCTACTCTTACAACACATTCACAAAACAAAACCAACCAGACGCACCAAACTACCAGATAAGGCCCCTGCTTACCGTCTAGAAACAGAGTAAAGCTAACAGCAGGTTTTTCTTCGGAGGAAAAGCTGATAAGGCTTCAAATCAATAGTTGTTCTCGATACAAGTTTCTCATGACAAAAGAAAAAAGCAGAGTCAATATGCAGCCGTGTCGCTTCTTCAATGTGACAGAATTTTCTCACCCAGTAACTTTAGGAGAAGGTTCACATTCTGTCCACCCTCGTGATTTTCAAAAAGACATGGATGTTATTATATATATTTTTTGTCAGAAAAAAATATATATAATAACATCCATGTCTTTTTGAAAATCACGAGGTTGGACAAACTCCGCTGTTTTAATGGGATGCGTACTTGAGAGGGATTATTCCTGGTATGAATACTACTACATACACTTGCCGAGTAGAGCCTGTTTCTGCTCTTTGAGATTCGAATCATTATGAACATCTCAATCAATACAAGGAAAAAACGAACGGATGAAAAAATCTGGATGATATAAATTGGTGTTCCGACCCGACTCTCACAATCTAACTTGAGAAACAGGTCATTTTTCTACCGGCCAGTGATTCCCCAGGGCTCTTAAGTAGCACATACAACGACTAAAATGCAGGTTTTTTTTGCCATAAAACAGTATTCCCAAATGGTATATCCAGTGTGACATGATCAGAGGAAGGACAGAAATGAATATCAAGATTTTGGCACGAGTTTCCCCAAATAATATCAACATTTTGGCATGAGTTTCCCCGCAAATTTTCCTACTTGAAGACGGAGCTGGGCTACAGTGCTTTTTTTACATATCTAAGGTTGTTGAGGCTTACCTTCGACCAACGTGATCAGCTGGATTGTTGTTCTCCATTAACCTTTCGACTTTGCCTAATCTCTCCTTTTCTTCCGGAAAATGTGGTTTCTCTTCGCAGATGGCTGTCTTGGGAACGAAACGAAGTGGTTTTCCTCCGCAGGTGAAGACGAGACCGGTCGGCATTTCGTTTACGAGGTCTGCGGTTTGCTTTTATATATGTCTTCTTCTTTTTTAACATATGCTTTTATGCATGCTTGGTGGGGATAGAAATCTCCCGTCTCTGTCCCCATCAAACATGTCCTATGAACTAGGTGCTACCGGCTGCGCGTGTTTTTCTTGGACCTTGACTTCTACATCTTCTTGGACCTCGAGTTTATGTTTTCTTGAACCTTGACTTTAACATTGAGGGTGGCACTCGTAGCACCCACTTGCCCTGCTTAGGACAGGGGCTCTCAGAGCACACATTGTATTTAGAGGCAGATTCAGTCATTGTAGATTCAGAAAAAAAGTATCGACCAAAAAAAAAAAAAAAAAGACCCCTCAAAAAGTGTTTATTGCCAATAGTCATTAATCTATTTTTTTGGACGTGGATTATTTATATCACAACATAATATCTCAACATATCTCAATCGTTGATGAATGCCTCATTTATGTGCATTGGTAGTTGAGAATTGGTTGAAATGCCATTGAGAGCACCTTTGAACTTGAGGATCTTCATCCTCCTATTATTTAAATTGGAGAAGTTTGCTAATGTTTTTGGTAAATTAGTTTAGGCAAAACTCATGGCCGGAGTAATCCCTCTCCACAAGTTTAGTACTTTTACAACTGCTTATTAATTTGAGATAAAAGAATTAGATTTAAACTACATTTGTTTTGAGAAAAATGAACTATTAATAAAATATCTCTAAAAATAATCTTTTGTTTCACTCGCAAAAATGAATAAATAAAAATATTTTCATCGTTTATGCAAATATTTAGATATAAATTGTTTTCGATAGTAAAAATATTTTTCATCAACTAATTATTTCAAGCGGTCGTTTTTAGAAAAATATTTACCAAATTATTTATTTTCATAAAATAAATGGAGCTTACATTGTCGAGTCTTTTGTGAAATCTCAAAATTTGGGGGAAAAAAAACTGCCAAGAAACCTCTATCGCATCAATGAAGAGACCTCATTTTCACTAGCCACTCTCCCATGTACGAAGAGACTGCACATTAACTATTGCTGTCTTTTGTTAAGAGAAACTCTTTCTTCTTTGTCTGGACTAAGCGTGCGTTTGGATGGGCAATTAAAAAGCCCATTCAGCCCCCAAAGCCCCTTCAACCCAAATATGGGTGTTTGGCAATCAATCTTAAGGAGCTTTCAAATGAAAGCCAGCCCTTGGGAATGCTGAAAGCTCAAGGCTAGGGTCGCCTGCGGCCGCAAGACCCAGGTGGCGGTCGCCTAGGTCGCGCGGCCCCTGGGTCGAGTGACTTTGGTTGCCCGAGGTCAGGCGACCTCCGGCGGCCCTTAGTTGGGTTGCGCAACCCTCGCCGAGGGTTGCCCGAGGTCAGGCAACCTCTGGCGGCCCTGGCTGGGTCGCACGACCCTCGCCAGAGGTCGCCCGACCTCGGGCGACCTCAACCGACGGCCGCCGGCGACCGCAGCCCTTCGCCGGTCCGGCGAAGGGTTTAGCTGAATTTAAAATATATATATATATATTATACCCATTGAAGCCTCTTGCGAAAGTTTTCTTTACTAAACGCACATTCAACCCAAAGTTCATTTGCAAAATTTTTTCACCAAATACAATTGCATTTTCTCCAAGTAATTTTGGGGTTTAAGCATTAAAGCCCATTGCAAATGCTGAATAAGTTGTTTATTTCTTCCTCGTGTTAAGAGAAACTCATTGACCTGCGATAAACTTCGTTTGGATGATACACGTAGTCAAAAGACGAATTTGCATCGGCAGATGATGGCGGTGGGACCCTCCTCCTATGGCTTGTCAGTGGGGCCACTTTCTCCCCACCGACTTCTTCTTTTGGCGCAGTTATTGCGGACTCCTTGTAAGTAATTTCCTCTTTTCGTGTCAATTAAATCCTAATCAACTAACATCATTTTATTAATGCACTCACTTTGACTAACATCATTGTATTAATGCACTCACTTTGAAACAGGCTAGCTCTATCTTAAATCTGTCAAAATGCATCATAAACTCATTTCTTAACCCATATTTGATAGACTTGATTATTATATGTTAGTTATATTTACTAAATGAAACATGAGTTTAGAATAGTGACACTTGAAATGATATAGATATTAAATGAGTTCACAATTTATTTATATTCAATTCACATGACTCTTTCTCAACATTTCTCGATCTCGTATTCACTCACTTTGTGCTCTCACCTTATTTTGGGTTTAAATTTATATATATATATATATATATATATATATATATATATATATATATATATATATAATGTTAAATATAGAAATGTTTTAGTAATATGGGTTGAATCGGTTATGAGTTGAGTTATGTATAGGTCACTAAACTTGTATTTGATGAAAATGGATCAACTCGGGTTGGATCATTTTCGACTCGACTGACTCATTTGATAGGTTTACATTGACCCATTCTTTCTTATATATTTTAATTATAATTAATTTTTCTAATCTTTACATTTTATTTATATTTTTTCCAATTACATGAATAATGATGATATATGTACCTATATATAATTAGACTATTGCATTCTGCACATATAATTAGTATTTGACAATAAATCTATAGTGAGAAAAAATTGGTTACGCTATGATACCAATTTTTTGTCTTCCATGTATTGATGCTCCATTGAGTATTTGATATTTAATAAAAGAGTGGCAAAAAATCATCAAATTCCTCAATCGCCCTGAATTCTTTTCCTTCTATTTCCTCTTTTCTCCCCTTTTATCTAATTTTTTTTTCATATATCAGTAATAAGAAAAACATGTACCCTTTTGTCTATTTTTGTTGATTAATCCTTTGAAGAGGACGAAAATTCAACAAGAGATATAGAAAGATTTGTACGTTTGTTCTTTCGATTTTAGAGTTGCTATTATTTTTTTAAGGAAATTCATAGACTAATGTCTCTACACCAAATGAAAAAATGAATGATGATTATTGAGAAAAGAATTCATGAAGCGATGGAAGATTTATTCAAAAGAAAATATAAAATGGTCCATTTCCTATCGTCGATGTCTAATTTTGGTGACCGTCCCTTATTTTATTGTAGATTTAGTCCTTAACCTGACTTTCGATACCAATTTCAAATATTTTCTTCCATATGCAAATGGAAATTGCTGGGTAAGTGCCAAATCAATATACTAGTTCACCCAGTTTGAAGAAATTATCAAAGGTGATTCACGCAAAGAAATTTGCATGTGTTTTCAGTCGGGCTTTCCTCGGACATCCAATAATATCGCTTTTGCTCGCTCATTAGCACAGTTGTTTTGACTATTGCCGAATGATCATTTTACGAAGGACAATTTAGCATATACTTATAATGCTTCCCCTAGTTCAAATGGACTAAATACTCGGTTGCTATTGAGGGGTCTCGCCTAGCCACAGCAAAATTGTGAGACCTTGTCTCTCACCAGTTGCTGGTCATGCCGAGCCTAGTGACCGACTAAAGGAGGAGGAAGAAGAAAAGAAAATGAAGAAACAAAAAAAAAAAATTAAAAAAAATGTCTTGTTTCAAAAATTGTTTCCAAAAATAAAATAGTAATTTTTTTTTTATTTCTTGATTATGTTCTAAATCTAATCTCTTGCTATTGATTTATTCTGGGAATAAAAGGATTAGCCGATGTTTCCAAACAAATTTTCATTCTTTTTTTTTGTTCCAATAAACAAAAAAAAAATAGAAATAGCTAAGAATTGATCAGTTACTACATAAGGCTTTAGAGAGAATTGCTGGCAAAGGTCAAGGGAAGCCAGGTTTGAATCTCCAGGCTCTTTCATATTTTTTTTAAATTATCTTTTAACTTTTCTAATCTTTATATTTTTTCCAATTACATGAATAATGATGATATATGTACCTATATATATTTAGACTATTGTATTTTGCACATGTAATTAGTATTTGACAGTAAATCTAGAGTGAGAAAAAATTTGTTATGCTATGGTACCATTATTTCATCTTTCCCGTATTGATACTCTGTGGAGCCTTTGATATATAGTAAAATAGTGGCAAAAAATCATCAAATTTCTCATTCGCCCTGAATTTTTTTTTTCCTTCATATTCCTTTTTTTCTTCTTGTTATATAAGCTCTTTTCATTTATCAATAATATGAAAAATATGTACCTTTTTTGTCTCGTTCTTGATTAATCCTTTGAAGAGGAGGAAAATTCAACAAGATAATGAAAGATCTGTTGGTTTGTTCTTTTTATTTTAGACTCGCTACTGATTTTAATGAAATCCTAGGGTTCCTAAAACTTCAAAATGGATATTATTTCATAAAAAGGGAAAATATTATGAAGTTACTGAAAAATAATAGAATTTTCCACGGGGTTGATTGAAACAATTGGATATTTAATTATTTGCATTGACCTAAATAGTTTATAGAAGGTATATACAACACAAGAGCATTTTTCTTAGTTCAAACTAATTAATATTAAACTCAGTGGTAATTAAAGCATTTTAACAATTGCAATAACATCTATCATAGATAATTTCTGTAAATGTACTTAACGATAATAAACGCAGCTGTCAAACCAAGCTAAAAAAACTGTTTATTATTTTTTGATGTATCAAACTATATAACAAGTTACTTTTCCACAACAAGCGAGTGCCCACTGGCTTTACACATGCTGCATGACAATCTTTAGCCCTCACTTGCATCTTTGGTTTGCATTTGGACGAAGAAATCAACATTTATCCTAAAATCAAGATTGTTTATTAGTTCACTGACTAAATATGTGACAAAAATAAAGTATCAGGATTAAAATTGAACAGAAATATGTGAACCATTTTTGTGATTTCCCATTAAGTTATAAGTTGTGAGTTGTGAGTTACGTATCAATGCTATAACCTAAAATATCTTCTTGGGTAAACATCAATGATATAATGGTATCTTTAGGGGGCAAAAAATGATAATTAAACATGTTATATCATTGATTCACCAAGCCAAAGACCAAGCGTCGTCTTCTTCCAATCCCGTCAATTTTTTCAGCGACCACCTCATAAAAATCTGTAGCGTCGGTGCAGAGAGGGAAGCGAAGAGCTTGAAAAATGGAGTTCACCATCAGCGGCAACGCCTTGAAGACCTTGGCTCGCTCCATCACTTGCCTCTCCCGCGTCGGCAACGACGTCGCCATTTAAGCTTCTCCTTCCCAGGTGATTCAATCAATTTCTTTCCAGCATTTCTTCTTCTTCTCTGTTGTCTCTCTTGCCTGCAGCTCTGGCATGTCGCCACTGAAAACCATGTCGACCGTTCCTTAGCTTCATCCATCGAGTGATATAGCTACCGCGGTTGCTTATTCGCCGTCAGATGAGTGATGCTTAGTTTGGATGCTATGTTCTGTTAGGTATTGGCCCGTTTCGCTCGATACCATGTCTAGTTGAGAAATCTGAGAATCCTTGGACTGATTGCCAAGTATGTGGAGCTTTTGGCGGTGGATTTGAGGCAGATATTTGTTAACCCAGGCTGTGTTTGGCCCTATCGACAACGATTATAACTTGACGTGCACGAATCCGAAGTGACTAAGAGAATCTAATACTGTTGATAGGGTGATTCAAAGTCATTATTATATCGCAAGATTAAGACAATTCAATGCTATAGGCAGGAGAACAATCTGTGGCGCTTCCGTAACATGTCGAATGGTGAGACCATGGGAGAAAAGCCCTATGGATAACCTTCTAACGGTGCTTCTATTCTGTCTTGATAATGCTTTCCAGATATGTCTAGTTACTTTGATGGTGTTGTAGGGAGCCTTGTAACACTTAGGGGTGTCAAAATGAATCCATGACCCATTTTTTAACTTATATTTTATGCTAACGATTTGTATATGGGTTACAAGTATATAATGGTCCAGATAAAATGGGTTTAAAAACTTTTTAATTAACTTTTATGGGTTAGATATTCTGACCCATTTTCGATCCATTTAAAACACTAATAAATGGGTAACCGAATACAAAACTTTCTCAAACTCATACAATCAACTGCAATACTTTGTCGCCCTCCTCCGCCACTTGCCTTTATGCCCACCTTTATCGCATCTCTCTTCTCCTCACCAAGGTCTAATCTAAGTAATTTATTTCCATCTCTCTATCTTTATTTTTATTTATTTTTTTATTTGTTTCTCTCATCTTAGTCTTAACTGAGAGAATTTTGGGTCATGGAGCAAGTAACTACGTGAGAGCGATGGGGATGTTTGCTCGAAAAAGGAATTTGACATGGCGGAAAGTTCGTGCAAAAGGTATTTGACATGGCATCTGCTGGAACGTGACCATGCATGCAGCTCGTCCTTTTTCACTGGCCCTTGCATGGAAAGTTTAGTGTTATCTACTTAGGGTTTTCTGGTGTTGTGATGGAGGTCGAGAAGCTCTATGATTTCGATTCCAGGTTAGAAGGCAAGATCGCCATCATCACCGACGGCGCCAGCGGGATCGAGGCGAGCGTGGTGAGCCACTTCCACGAGCACAGCGTGTGGGTTGTGATCACTGATGTCCAGTAGGAGCTGGGCCGGGCCTTGGCCGCTAGAGTTGTTAAATGGGTTGTGCAACCCATTTATGAACCCATTTATAGTTAAATGGATCATTAATGGGTCAAGCTTTATCTCATAAAGACCCATAATAAGTTTTAATGGGTAAACACTAAGATATATGGGTTTTAAATGGGTCGGCTTCTTTAACCCGTTTATGACCCATTTATTAACACATTTTTCACTCAAAACCTCATTATCTCTCTTTCTTCTCTTTAACTTTATAATTTTTTTTTTTATAAAAACTGAAATTATAATTCTTTTTTCTTTTTCTTTCCTTTTTTTCTTCCTCCGATCACCGGCACGGTGATGGCCCCGCCGATCGGCCGGGCGAGCCTCGAGCTCGCCGGATCCGGGCGAGGCGGAGGCCTCGTCGACGCCCGACGAGCCTCGAGCTTGCCAGATCTGGCGAGGCTCGAGCTCGCCAAAGCTGGGCGAGGCAGAGGCCTCGCCGACGTCCCACTAAGGCCCGAGCCTCGCCGATCGGGCGAGACTCGAACTCGCCGGCGAGGGGCAAGCTCGCGCTCGCCGGCGTCGACAAGCCGAGCGAGCCAGCTCGCCTGTGGCCGGTCGCCGGCCGTCATCGTGGCCGGCGGCCGGCCAAAGAAGAGGAAGAAGAAAAATAAAAATAATTAAAATTTTAATTTTTTTAAAAAATAAAAATAATTAATTTTTAAAAATAAAAAATAATTAAAATTAGATTTTTTTTTAAATAATTATTTTTAAATTTTGTATTGTATAAAATCATGTTAGCAATACCATTTGAAAAAATATATATAAGCTTTTTTTATGTTTCGTTAAATGGGTCGGGTATGAGTTGGGTATAGGTCGGGTCGGGTATGGGTCAAAAAATTTGCACTGCAATAAATGGGTCATAAACGGGTTAAATGGGTCGATTTGGGTCGGACCATTTATGACCCGACCTGACCCACCCGTTTAACGGGTCTATTGGTCGCAAAGCTGGGCCATCAAGCCTCCAATGGCCACTACAGCGTCTCCGCGGAGGCCGAGGTGCGCGACCTCAGGGACGCCACCGTGGCCAAGCACGGGCAACTTGACATCATGTACAACGATGCGGATGTCCTCGACACATCCCTTGCCGACCTCGATCGCATCCTCAGCATCAACCTCTACAGGGCCTCCCATGGGGGCATCCTATTAAATTTGATTTAATTGTTTGATTTAGTTTTTAAATTTGACTTGAATATAGAGCTTAAAGTGGGCATGGATTTTCCTAGAATATTAATGGATTTTAGCAATATAGGTCCAATTAGGATGGGTATGGATTACTAAACCCACACTACATAAATATAGATTAAAACGGGTTAAACTAGTCAATATGGGTATACTATTTTCAACATGACTCAATCCCTACTCGACCCACCAATTTGACGGATCTAGTAATGAAAGCACGATTGTACACTCAATCATAACTCTTATGTGACCATACTTTTCCATGGCTTCCTTTTGCCCAAATAACAATAGAAGTCCCAAGTGCTAAGGTCATCTCTGGCACATGGCGCTATTTGTGCTGATTTTAAACTAGAATAGAAAATAATTGAGCTACGTACAATTGTCACCTCCGTATCTGTGGATATCAGGTTATGATTTTAATATCTATATTCGACCTCCAGTTTTTTTTTCACCCACTCAATTCATCAAGACTGCCTAGCAATTGATTATCTTCAAGTCAGATCTCTTTGATGTGTTTGACGCACGGATTTAATGCAGAAAATTTTTGAAGGTTTAGTGTAATTGCAAATCTTTTTGGTGTATTGTGTTAGTTTTAGTTGTAACAAACTTAAAAAATCTCCATGTGATGATTTTGTCCTTTTTCTCACATACATCACAGTGACATGATATAACAAAATGGACAGAATTGTAATTTAAAAATAGTTAAGAAATGATCCTCTTAAAATCTTACTTACTAACATTGAATTTAAATCTAACCATCACTTAAATATTTTTCCTATATTAATTATATATTTTATATCTAAGTCTCTCCGCACATTTAAATTTATTTCACACGAACACCTGTACTCTTTTTATAGTATGAGAAGACAAAGTAACTTTATGCGTGAATTTACAAACCTAAACCTCAATTGGTTTGATTTATCTGTTGTTGTCATGTGAAGTAGGAAAATATATAATAAGCACACATGTTCGTTGTTCTATGGCCATGCACTAGGCATGAGTACCTCATGACATTTTCAAGTGATGTACGAAGAAATTGTTGGTCAGGGCTTCGAATTGAGTAGAACAATGAAGTCGGATATTTAGAGTACTCAAATCGGACTTTGAGGCATGATATCAATTTATTTAAGCATTTATTTGCCCCACAAAATTGATAATGGTCACTGGCAAATTTCCTTTAAGATACAACAAAGTCTCAAATAAGAATACTAAATAGCAATTCTAGTATTTCTCTAAGATCTTTCATGGAAAACAATTGAAAACAATAACTATAGTTTCTTTGGAAAGAAGACGAAAAATGGAAGAAGATGATTGTTTGATCTCAAAACAACATTACTTATCTTTTTCTTTCAAATAGAGGCAACTCTTCAAATGGTTGCAAAAAAGAACAAAGGCAACCTTTCAGGAAAGGTTGCAAAATGAATAAATAAGTTTCAAAAGTTACGTTAAAAAAACATAAAAAATTCGGAATTAAATAAATAATAATAATAAAATAACCGTAACTTTTCGTGAACAGTCGCACTATTTCAACAAAACCTTAAAGTTAATTTTTATAGAAATAATCGGAAAATTTTCAAATAAATAAAAATAATGATCGGTGGTTAATGCCAAATCTCGTCCACTTGCGCACTCACATCTTTTCGATATGGGACAAGGCACCTCTTCATTGTTTTATAAACAAATTACCAACAATCCCCCACTTTTGTTTATAAAACAAAAACAAAACAAAAAAAACGTTAGAAATATACAACCAAAATTTCCGTGAGTTTAAGATACATACATAAAGGTCTCTTTCAAGTTAAACATTTATTTAGTGCAAGTATCTCAAAGCTCTATCAAAGTGACAAATAGCTTGGCTTTAAACTTGTACTTTTATATAATAAAACCGAACATATCGTGCATACACTAACATCTTGTTTCAGCAAGAAGTTCTATATTACTTTGCACTATTATGGCCTAATGTTTGATCCTGTTTCATGAGCTCTCTAGAAAGCAACCCTAATTTTCGTAAGAAGCGGCACCACTTCTAAGTTATATGGGTGAAGTATTTACAATGTGCTTCCGATACTATTAACACATTACAAATTTGTACTATACTTCATTAAAAATTCAATTCAACATACAAAACGTAACAAACGATACTGACTTTTCATATTAAGGCTACATCAGTATCAAATAATCACATTGAGTAATTTGTTCTTACCCATTAAACCTTGTAACTAGTGATGTTCTAGAAAAAGTCGGGTTATCATTACTAGTGATTTTAATTAAAGGGTTTCAGCCCCAATTCTTGTGAGGTCATTAATACCATGTATATTGGTAAAACCTTGTCAAGAGATCAACAAAATTATTACTTGACATCACATAAACAATTGTTATTGTACCATCTTTAATCAATTGTCTTTAATTAATTGTCTCACATAATCATGTCTTAGACTAATGTGACTAGACTTACCATTATAGGTGCTATTATAGGCTCTTGCCAAAGTAGTATGATTATCACAGTGGATAGAAATATAAGGTATGGGAATAGGCCATAATTTGATATTCAACAACAAATTCATAGTCCATTCAACCTCTTTTCCCAAATTCTGCTAAAGCAATGATTCAAATTCTATAGTGGGTGAGTTATGTACATTTGTTTCTTGCTTGTCCAAGAAACAACACATTTAGGTAATGTGAAAATTAATCTATTAGTGGATTGTTTATCTCTCACACTTATAATCCAACTAGCATCTATATATCTTTTAATATACTCGGATAATTATTATAGAACAATCCCAAATTTTAGTTCTCAATAATAATCAAATTTTTGGGTAATAATTTTCTGATGTTCTATAATTGGATTACAAATATATGTACTCAACTTATATGAAATAAGTAATACCGGGTTTAATATAATGCATCACATACATTAAAGACCTTATAGTACTTGCATATTCAAATAGTGTTATTGCTCTACCGGTATTATAATTTGATTTAATACTGAAATCAAATGGAGTATACATTTCTTTGAAGCCAAGATGTTTGAATTTATTTAACATTTTTTCCATGTCATCATTTTGGCTTAAAGAATAACCCCCGCTATTTTTATTTTTTAAAAATTTTAACACCCAATAAGATACCTACTTCACTCAAATCTTTCATTTTAAAATGAAAGTTAAATACTTCTTAGTCTCAATGACTTCAAGTCCCCTTCGGATACCCCACCACAAGAATATTTCATGAGGCATCCAATCAAAACTATGCATCATCAAATTTTCATGCTCAATGAAATACAAATATCAAAATAGAAGACTCTCTTGGCTCATTTATACTATTCCTTAGAATCAATTCTATGAGGAGCAAGGACAGCAAATGGAACACATCAGAACCAAACAAGGAACACCCTTCACTGAACATTGGACATAAACCGTAGAGTTTGCTCTAACATAACCAACCTAAATGGTGGTTCGACACATGCCACAAACTCTTTCTAGTTGTCAGCATCAAAGTCCAGTCTGTTCACCTCTAATCAAGATAAATATGGATGCATCAGAATAAATTATATCAGAAAAGGGAAAAACTGTGCATCTTTATGTAGATAGCCTTATCAGATCATTTATTCCCATTGATCAAACCCAAAAAAAATTTCATTTTTCTTTAGCAACAAATTCATCCATAAATTGATGATACCTGTAGTGAGTGGAAAGGTACTAGCTCTATCAAATGGAAAAGGACCTTCTCAACGTCATAAATAGTCACTGATTGATAAACCCACCCAAGACTCTTCATTCATAGTTTTGTCTGGTATCCATTGATGACGATCATGTCAGCTAGTCCGACGCCCAGTATTTGTCACATGTTACTGGCGATATCCAATCACAAACTGCGGTGTAGGTGTGAAATCCATTTTCCGTAATTGCAGTAAGTTTTTGGTGAACAACTGGAGCGGCACCAATGAAACTGGACTAAACGGACAAGGCACTAAAGGGGTTTGTCGAAGGTCGCTGAGTCCGTCCACGGACCTGCAAAAGAATGAAAGCTCGCTGGTGCAAACCCAAAAACAGGGAGTGGCATGGGGTGAGACCCGGAGCGATGGCGTGGGTATGGTGAAGCGTCGTGGCTGTTCGCTGGGGAGCAGTTGTGGGTGTGATCTGATGCCAGAGTCACGGCTGCAGTTTAGGCATGGGGCGTCTCCAAATAATTCCTCGAACAACTTCAAGATGGAGACACACATCCATCACTTTGAAACTGTTCTCAGTGATAATCACATTGAACAAACCAGCCATGAAGGTAGACAATCCTCCAGTTGCTGGTTTTTGGGGATTCGAATTCGTCCCTTGAATTCGCTTGTAGGGTTAGAGAATTCTTTTTATGGCATTTGAATACCAAGGAGGTAGTCACGTATCTGAGAGTCTGTCAGCATTTGTTGTTGATTCTTTGGGAGAGCGCGTCGATTCGAAGGTGCAGATAAGTGATCCGGCAGAGAACTGTGGTGTGGAGCACTTGGAAAGCAAAGTGTTCGACTTGGAAACAAGTGTCTTCGTGAGGATCATGGATGATATTTCCTACTCAGCAAACTGCTTCTCTTCGCCCTTGAAATTGATGACAATCACGGGCTTGTGGCCGGGACTAGTGATGACCTTGAACGACCAATGCCTCCTATTACTCTAGACCAAAGGGTCGGTGATTCTCCTCCCGATCAATCGCTTCACATCAAAGATGGTGTCGGTGGGATTCATAGCAACCTGGTTCTTGGTAGTGGCGCAGATCAGCCTCTCTCATTTTCTACCATCAATTCCTTCCATTCTACTCTATTGTTGCACAAATAAATCCTTAAAATTGTTGGAAAAACAGGGTTTCAAATTAGGTAGAACAATAAAGTCGGATCTTTAAAGTACTCAAATCGAACTTTGAGGCGTTATATCACTTTTTTTAAGAATTTATTTGCCCTACAAAGTTGCTAATTGTCACTGCAAATTTCCTCCAAGATACAACAAAATCTCAAATGAAAATACTAGATAGCAATTATAATATTTTTTTCAAGTCTCTCATAGGAAACAATTGAAAACAATGGCTGTAGTTTCTTTTTTAAAAAAAAAGACGAAAAATGGAAAAATATGATTGTTTGATCTCAAAACAATGTTATTTATCTTTTTCTTTCGAATAGAGGCAACTCTTCAAATGGTTGCAAAAAAGAACAAAGGCAACCTTTCATGAAAGGTTATAAAATGAACAAGTATGTCTCAAAGGTTATGTTGAAAAAACATAAAAAAAAAATAAAAAAATTCAGAATTAAATAAATAATAAATAATAAATAGCCGTAACTTTTCATGAACAGTCGTACTATTTCAACAAGACTTTATAGTTAATTTTTATAGAAATAATCCGAATATTTTCAATAAATAAAAATAATGATCGTTAGTTAATGCCAAATCTCGTCCACGTGCGCACTCACATCTTTTCGATGTGGGACAAAGCACCTCTTCATTTGTTTTATAAACAAATTACCAACAAAAATTACCCAAATAATTTTGGTAAACCAGTCTTAAAAGCACAATACTGATGACAAAATTGAAGCATCATTAATCTGGTTAGTTACCTTATTAAATTTGTTTTCTATATAAGGAAAAAGTATCTAATAAAATCCTAAACTTATTGTATCGTACCAATTTAATCTCGAACCATTGAATTGGACCAATTTAGTCTTAAACATTTTTATATTAGTATCAATTCAGTCAATTTGACCAATTTCAATTGGAAATTGCTAACGTGAACGTCAAACATCTTACATGATGACTAGCGTGACATGAACAATTTTTTTAATATTAAATATTTTTTCAATTTTTTGTTAATTTTTTTCTTTTTTTTTTTTTTTTTATTGTCATCTTCGTTTCTTTTCTTTTTTTTTCTTTCCCTTTTTTGTTCTTTCCTTTCTCTTTCTTTTTTCTCTTATTACCCTCTACCAGTCGCTTGCCGGTGAAGGTCATCGGCTAGTAACGAGGGCAAGGGCCTAGATACCCTCACGAGCCATTGGCGACGATTGAAGAGGGGACCCTAGGCAAGGGGAATCACTACCATTGCCAAGGGCCTCATGCAAGGGTCCCCTATCAAGATCTAGTGAGGGGCATCCTCGCCTAGCCGTCACTAGCCTTTGCCCTAGCTAGCAACCTTTGCCAACTTTGCAACTGACAAAGGATAATACGAATAAAAGAAAAAAGAGAAAGGGTAGAAAAAATAAAAGATGGAAAGCAAAGAAAATGAAAAAGAAAAGAAAAAATAATAGTAAATTCAAAAAATATGAAAATTAAATATCGTGTCCACATTAGTGACAGTTGTGCTATGGGATGATTAACATCTACATCAACATTTTTTGGCCCAAATTGACCAAATGGACTAAATTACTACAAGTGTAAAAGAGGTTTAGAATTAAATTGGCATAATTAAAAGTTTTACGATCAAATGTGTTTTTCAATGCAATAGATTTATGACTAATTTGATATTTTTCCCTTCTATACAGCTTGCTCAAATAAGCTCCATGCTCCGTTCCACACCTAGAAAATTAAAATCAACTGTAAATTATAGAATTACGAGAGGGTAACGGTGCATTCCTCGCTTCGCCCCAGACGGACCATGAAGTTATTTGTGGAATACCGGATGACTTGTTCGTTAAGTTTTGAAAAATCAAAAGAAAGCAAGTGGCAATTTGGAGAAAAATAAGTCTATATCGGTGGGACCTTCTCGAGGCCATCCACAATGTGCCTTAATTTTTTAATTTGCAAAAAAAAAAAAAAAAAAAAAAAAAAAATTATCAACACGTGGATAAATACTTCTAACTCCATCACTCTCAAAGGATGGACAGAAATCATGATGATTTACATTTACATTATTATGTGTCATCATAGCTACATAATAATATCTAGAACTTGCTTACAGTAATTTGTATTTTCTTTTTCGCACATCTTAAGGGGCGTCTCCTTTGCCTTTTTTGAACCTTAAACATCTAAAATTTTCATAATAGATAATTATTGACATGCGTATGAATATTCATATGTGATTTTCTCATGATCATTTGAAATCTGAATAATATTTTAGAATTAACAGAAAAGTACAAAATACAACTTTTTGATTAGTCTAGACAAACAACCATAATTTGAATTGGCATACCAGTCAACTAATATAATTTAAATTAAATATAATTTGCATCACGAAATCAAAGACACTCATAGCAAGCAATGTGATCAATATATGATTCATATGTGATCAATATATGATTCACATCCAAAAAAACAAACAAAGCAGTGTATTGCAGACTGTAATTGATATTTTCCCTCGGCCTCTAAACCGTGCCAACGCTATTAGATAGCGGTTCTCTGTATCTCTCCTCCGTGTATTTCTCAAGAACACGGAGAGCCTCTCGAAGGAGGAAGAGAATGGATCAGAGGTTGCAGAGGCTCTTGTTGGACTTTTTGCCCAAAAGTATCATCGGATCTTTGCCACGAACTATGTGGAGGCAGCCCGATTTTATCGTGCAAACTTGTTCCTACACTTCAACAACAAGAAGATCCTGGGCTATAAGAGAATCCTCAACAAATTCACCAACTTGGAGTTCCGGCAATGGTGGCACAAGATCATCTCCGTCAATGCCCAGCCCTCCGGCATCCCTTGCAGTGTGCTCGTCTTCATCAACGGCGATGTCATCTGTGTGCAAGCCGGGGAGCAGTTTGCCTTCACTCTCCTTGAGGTTGGTTTGGCTCCCTCCCTAATCACTGATTCTTTGACCCGCAAAAAATAAGGAACTGTGGATTGTTGTGCAATGCATTCTTATGTCATAACATAAATAGTTTTATCGAGCCCTATATGTTCTGTCAAAAATCCTCCAGCAAAAGAAAGAACAAGTTCTTTCTTTATTTAAATTTTGAATTAGGAGTGCTCTTTTACTAATCTGATTAGGTTTACTAACAAAACCAAAACAAACACGTCAATGCTATAATTTTCATCATTATTTTGTTTTGGATCCTATCTTGATTACGTCCGATTACCTTTTTTTGTTCGATGCGGGTCAAAGAATCAGTGATTAGGGAGGGAACACTATTGTGTTACAACCAAAAGGTTTTTGTAGCTAAAGGCTGTGCCTTTTCGATGAGGATCTTCTACACAAATGAGGGGAGGGAACCCTTCTTATACTTGAGGCCCTCAGATTATAACCATTGATTGAGTTTTCATCCAGTGGATGAGATCGTACCATCCAACCTACCAACTATTGACACTAATGGTAGGAGAATTCTAGACCTTTGCTCAATTACCGTATCGCTCGCCCTTGGAACGTTTGGGAAGATTTCCAACAAGAGAGCTTCCGGAACGTTCCAAGGGCGGGCAATATGGTAATTGAGCCAAGGTCTAGAATTCTCCTATCATTAGTGTCGGTAGTTGGTAGATTGGACGGTACGATCTCGTCCACTAGATAAAAACTTGATCAATGATTGTAATCTAAGGACCTCAAGTATAAGAACGGGCACCCTCCCCTGATTTGTATCCATCCAACCATTTCAATAATCAAAGGCTCATTTCTCTTCCAGAACTTCTCTCTCTAGAAACTTTCTCTCTAGTGAGCAATCCAAAAGAGCTTGAGACATCAGTGAATTGTGAGTTAATTTTGTAATTAAAACACCCTGTCTTTTGCTAAATCACTTCATATATAGGAGTTTAGACAAGTCTTGTTTGATGACTATAGGTGATTCAATAGTAGGAGATGTTATCACCACTTTCTTTACTCTTGTTCACCAGTGTCGCATCTTAGATGTCGATGACTTCTTCATCCGATTCTTTACGCTTCTAAGATGTCAATAATATTCTTTAGTGAGAGAATATAAAAAAGCAATGACAACCTTTTCTCTTTGGCTTTTTTTTTCCTGCCATTATTCTTTGTGATGGTCTCCTTGTCAGGAAGGTTAATAGACACCGGATGATAAGGATGACATTATAGATACGCCGAATGCCTTCTGCACTGACAATTGGACCTGTCAAGGTCCCTGACCATGATCAACAAATGCAAGACAATCAGGATGGCATCAAGAGCTTTGTTAACTCCAACAACATCCTCCTCTAACACAAACCTTGATATTGAACACAAACCTTGATATTTGTGAGCGGTTCATACTTGCACCCAGGTTTTGAAATGATGGAACAAATACGGAGACATTAAGTTCTTTTTCATGAAAGGAAATGAAGACTGCAATCTGGCAACTTTAATTTGCCAAGTTGGCAGCTTGGCCATCAAAATCAATCCTCGATGTGGGGCCATAATAAAGTAGCAGCCAAGGTTTTGAAATGATGGAACAAATATGGAGACATTAAGTTCTTTTTCGTGAAAGGAAATGAAGACTGCAATCTGGCAACTTTAGTTCGCCAAGTTGGCAGCTTGGCCATCGAAATCAATCTTGTGGAGCCATAATAGAGTAGCAGTTATGGGCGGTTGGAGTCGAAGGCAAAATAGTATTGACTGCCAAAAAAGGCAGCGATTAAGTGTGGTCCATCGGTGCGGCAAGAGTGACAAGAGAGCATTTGGATTTTGGCAATCGAGGGGGAGGTGGGCGACGAGAGATCTGGGATTTTAGGTTATGTTTAGTCGTCCAGATTTCTAATCGGGATAGGACTAGATAGGATAAGATATAAAATCTTGAATTTTTTTATATCCTATCCATTGTTTTGTGAATCACAGTATTAAAGTTGGATATATTCACATCATATCATATATATTTTTTTGATATAAACGGCATATCATTATAAATGAACATAAATGTTCATAAATGGAGATGGTGAAAATCTCTTGTAACACTATTCCTTAATTTATTTTTACTTTATATGTCCTCTTTTTTATATTATTTTCTTTATTATTTATTTTTCCCCTTTCATCATTCTTTAATAAAATTTTATCAAATAGTAAACTATAATAACATACCTAAAATACAAAAATACCTAAAATATATCATTAATATAAATATTTAATTTATAGATTGAATGTTTATTATGGGATAAAATTAAATGTGAATATATATAAATTAAAATATGATTAATTTAAAATAAATTTTTTTTTTTATTTCTTAAATTAGAATATAAATATTATTTATATTGAAATATAATTTCAATTTTGTTAATTTAATAAGTTTGTTAATCAAAAAAATAACTTTCTATTATGGATATTAGAAATCATATCCACATTTATCCCACCTCCTTCATGGGATAATTTTATTTGTCTATATCCCCATTATATCTGACTTTATCCTGTCTTGAGTGAGCACTAAACATAGGATAGGATCATATCCCGAATTTTATCCCGACTGTCAAACGTAGCCTTAGGTTTACAGCGGTTTTGTTTTCCATAAGGAATCGTCGGGTCTCTTGGGTCCACATGAAGAGAAGGGGAGGATTTTTTTTTTATTAAAAAAAACCCGACCCAACCCGAAACCTGGTCTGTCCGTTGACCCGACTGATTCCGAATTAATAAGAAACTCTCGAAGCAGCGCTAGGGCTTTTTATCTTGGGGTTACCGTCTAAATCGCGTGCACAAAGCGAGTAGGAGGAAGAGATGTGGAGCATCAAGCCAGAAGATAAGGATCTGATAGAGAAGGCGAAGCAGTTCATGGAGAAATACTACAGGACGTTCGACGCGAACCGGGCGGATTTGGTCAACCTGTTCCGGGAAGAGTCGGTGCTGGCCTTCGAAGGCCAGCAGATCAAGGGCAAGGAGGCTATCCTCGCCAAACTTACCTCCATTCCGGAGTGCCACAACGAAATCGCCGACTTCAACTGCTTGCGCCACCGCACACCCGGCAGTATGCTCGTCTGGGTCTGCGGCCAGACGTGGGTAGGCGGCACCAAGGACAAGGCGTACGCCGTCGTTACAAACCAGGTCTCTCTCTTTTCTCCCTCTGTTGATTTTTTGTGATGAAGGAGATGTTGGGCATTTTTGTTGTTGATTTAACATCGCCCACCACCACTGTTAGCAGAGACTATCCATCGTCTGTAGCGTAATGGAAAGGAATTGTTGAATTGTTGCTCCGATGATGAATTTGCTTAAGAAAAAAGCTAAATAAATTTAACCCTTTTTTAAGTTGTTATTTCTTGTCAACTGTTTGCAATTTCCTATCGATCAATTAATTAATCGATTAATCAATCCTCTTGCGCATAAATTATGAGAGTGATTCTTTGCCTTTTTCAGATGTTCCATCTGATGCCAACACCAGAAGGAGGCTTTTACGTAGGAACACAAATTTGGATGGCCTTTGATCTCAACAAGCTTCGGACCTCGTTAGCAGCACCACCAATGTCCGCCTCAGCACCGGCACCAGCATCTGTCTCGGCACTGCCCATTTCCACCTCGGCATCAAGTGAGTCTGCCTCGGCACTGCCCATGGCCACCTTGACATCAAGTGAGTCCACCTTGGCACTGCCCATTTCCGCCTCAGCATCAAGTGAGTCCGCCTTGGCACTGCCCATTTCCATGATGAAAATTTCCACCCTGGGACCGCCCATGTCGACGATGAAACATCCTTAGGCTTCAGTCTGATCATTCTAGTCTCTGTTTTATTTTCAATGTATGAATGCAGTCCTGCTTGATTGCAAGTTGTGGTCGTGGTTAAAACGTATTTCTATCTCTATATATCTATATATATATGGAATTCACATTGAACTACTTATGTGATCCTGCACTTTAAACAAACATATATTGTAAACACACTTTCACATGAATTGATTTATATGTTGGACATGAGCCAACATGAGCTTATCGACAAACACGTTTTGACATGGGTTTATCAAATTTTTTTTTTTTTTTTTGTTATTGTCACCAATTTTGACATCATGTTATTTGGGCTTGTCATCAAATGAGCATAGTAATAAGGGTTAATTTCATGAAATACCCCCAAATTGATATATTTGTAACAAATTTATTCTAAACTAATTCTTTGATCACCAAAAATCCCAAACCAATACACCCCTGACAAATTTATCCTAAATGACCACATAAAACTCTAAATTGGTACACTTACAAAAAATTTCCTAAGATTAATTTTTTTTACCACAAAAAAATTCTAAATTAGTATATTTGTAACAAATTTACCATCCATTAAATTAAATTAATATTACAAAAAATCCATAATGACAAACAGAGAGTAAAATCTCAAACAACAAAATTTAATGAAAACTAACACATGAATAAATGTACCAGTTTGAGGCAAATTTATCAAAAGTATACCAATTTGGAGTTTTTGGTAATAAAAAATTAGTTTGAGATAAATTTATCTTAAGTGTATCAATTTAGGGCTTTTCATGGTATTAACTCTAGTAATAATCACCCATCCGTGGGTAGTTGTGTTGGTTGAGTGACCCTACCTCATCGTTGAGGTCGAGAGTTCGAAACCCGTAGTACTTGTCAAACTAGACAAAAGAAATGTGGCTGAAAATTTAAACTTAAAATCTTATTGAGAAAGACCAATAATAGAAATTTTTGGTACTCCCAAAATCATAAAGGACGTGTTTGAATATATTTGGGATATGTTTGTTTTACGGAAAATGGATTATTTGAGAAAAAACCTTTCAAAAAATGATTACTTATATTGTTTAGAAAAATTAATCGATGAAATATATTTTCATCATTAATAATAATCTATGCCTAAATATTATCATGGGTGATGGAAAATTTTCCATTCATTTATTTTTCTAAATGACATAAATGATCATTTTTCAAAAAAATATTTCCTGAATCATCCATTTTCCATGAAATTTATGCACCCTAAGCTTCATCACAATTTTTATTTTTATTTTTAAAATTATATGGTGTGCCCTAATTTTTTTCCCATATTAATTTATCACAATTTCATAGCTTACTTTCTTTAAAATGTATCTATTTTGACATGTACAAGCTATAGTTAGATAAATGGATTCCAAAGTCGCACGATTCCTCTTCCAAGTACGGACAAATGTGGATACTAAATCTGTACTCTCTATTTGGTAGAGGATTGAACTACAAAGACTTTTGATTTGCACACATTTTGAGCTTGGGACATGCTTCATATGTGGTGCTAGAACTTGGGAACTCTCCCTTTTCACTCCTTCCATCACCGACTAATTGAAGTCTTAAGTTGTGCAATTCACCTGGATCTTTCTGCATTTTCACAACGCAACAACCCATTCATAAAGCAAGATACACGAATTTACTAGTCAAATGCAGCTTTCGTTTTACAAAATCATTCATATCATATGCAAAAGGAAAACAACCCCCATGAAAGCATCGGAATGTGAAGGAAACTACGTATTCAGAGGGATGAATAATTACCGGAATTTAGCCGGAGGAGGACCGAGAGCTATGCGCCGGCAGCAGATGAAAGAAGGCACAAGGCGGGACCGTGGATTGGGGATTTTAAACGGGACAGA
Organism: Eucalyptus albens; assembly: GCA_014182695.1. Lineage (NCBI taxonomy): Eukaryota > Viridiplantae > Streptophyta > Magnoliopsida > Myrtales > Myrtaceae > Eucalyptus > Eucalyptus albens. The sequence goes on from CM024653.1 coordinate 53,465,891, forward strand.
GCTTAAACTCCAGTCCTATCCATGACCAGCAGCGGGCCGGCCCAGGCCCAAAAGCCCCCGCTGCATGGGAACATTGAGAACAATTAAGCCATACTATAGAAATTATATTTATGGCCCATGCTAATTTAATCGATTATCCATAGAGTGAGTGCCAATTAATTACTACTGTATAAAACAAATCCAAACGAGGATTTCAATTTTTATAAAAAAAAATTTATGTAATGCTTATGTCCATTTGTTAGATATATCATAGTGACATAGCTCAACAAAATGGACAAAATTGCAACATAAATATACGTAAGATAATAATACTTTATATATCTTACTAGCATTGAATTTAATCTTACAATCATTTTAATTTTATACCTATATTAATTTTTATTTTTGTATTTATCTCTCTCCACCCATGTAAATGTTTTCTTCACATGCATGTGTAGGGGTAAGCATGGTCCAAATGAGCAGTTCCCATCCTAGAATCGAGAATTGCCCGTTGATTCCATGACCGCCAGTTCAATCTAGTTCTCAAGTAAATCCATAAGACTAGTCCCATCAAGCTTCACACACTCAGTGCAACATTTTCCAATAAGCCAAAGTAAAGTAAAAAATAAAGAACTAATAGCAAGATAAGTAAAAAGATCGGACTCATACTAAAATTTGAGAGTCGACGCTGTGAGTCGATGGACGTTGAGCTTGTGAAAGATAGAGAGATGACTTAGATGAGGTGAGAGTGAGACAAGATGAGCATTCAGTTAATGGGTGTCGAGCTTCAAATTAGGGATTTTAGGGTTTTCATTTTTCTAAATTTTTTTTTGGTTGGAAATTTTTCTTGAAAATTAAATGTATATATTTATATATTACCGGTCCGGTTTAGGTGGGTGAGTACACAATTCCACACCTAGAACCGGAAATTAGATCAGTACCCACTAATTCCTGATTTTTTTACACACCCCCAATGTATGTGTGTACTCTTTTTATACCATGGGAATAAAGCAACCTTTTACATGGATTTAAGAACCTAAATCACAATCGATTTGATTCATCATTTATTATCATGAACCAGCCTCAAAAGCACAACGATAATGATCAAAACTATATGTGGGATGACCTATAAATTATATTAAACTAACAATGCGTGTATCCGAAATGAAAGAATAGTGAATGAGCGCATGGGATTTTTTTTTATATACTCTCATTTGCCCTGTTTCTCCAATTTCCTCCATTTCTGAGTTCTGTTTACTGGTAATGCAACTCCATGAGTTTTATCTTACCAATGCAACTCGATCCAAAGTAGAAGTAATGGACCTAAACGCACTTAGGACTTAAACTGAAACTGGCAATCTAGCAAAAGGATTAAACTTGCCTTATAGGGAAGGGGATGGTAGGAACTCGCCGAGATATGCTTAAACTAACTCAAAGTGCACTTAACTGGAGACGACATTGCGCCAGAAAGGATTGTAATCATCATCATAATTTATTCTGCTATTACGTAATAGTTGTTCAGGGTAATACTACAACACAAGGTTCATATCCGAGCCGGCATTGGAAGGTTCCCGAGCAAATCGACCACATCACCACATCAGAAAAGCCAATCCTTCAATTCACAATGAACCAGAGCAGAAGTACCAATGCTAGGTCCCAAGCAATCATAATCGGCTCAGGCCAGTCGTTATGCAGAGCGCATATCAAGAGAGCACACTCAACACATCCAAGCATAGCAGCGATCCAAGAAAAGACGAGTTGGAAATCTGGGTCAATATCCTGTCTCCTCGTCAGGAAGGTTAATGGACACCGGATGATAAGGATGACATTACAGATATGCCGAATGCCTTCTGCACTGAGAATTGGACCTGTCAAGGTCTCCCTAACCATGATCAGCGAATGCAAGACAATCAGGATGGTATCAATAGCTCTGTTAACTCCATCAACATCCTCCTCTAGCAGAAACCTTGATATAGAATCAGCAAATAATTGGTTAGACAATCTGTCTTTCCCAGAAGCTCAATAAGGATAAAGAATAGGCATATAAAAGATTAACAAAGAAAAACATTTGAGCGGTTCATTGCACCAAGGTTTTGAAATGATGGAACAAATACAGAGACATTTCTTTTTCACGAAAGAAAATGAAGACTGCATTCTGGCAATCCTCCAACTGCAGGCTCACGTTCTTTCCAACCCAGGATATTAAAAAGGAAATGGCAGATTACACTTTCCCCAACAAACTCAGTTGTTTTAATGTTATGCATACTTGGAGAGGGATTATTCCCTGGCATGAGTCCTACCGTATTCAATTACAAAATAAATGTCAAAAAAAAAATTTCAGTCACAAAAACAGGGGTCGATGAGTCAAAAAGACAAGCTCAGTTGAATAGGCATATAAAAGAATTAACAAAGAAAAACATATGAAGCGATTCATACTTGTACCAAGGTTTCAAAATGGAACGCAGAGACATGACGAAGTTCTTTTTCACGAAAGGAAATGAGGACTGCATTCTGGCAATCCTCCGACTGCAGGGTCACGTTCTTTCCAACCCGTGATATTCAAAAAGAAATGGTGGATTTCACTTTCCTCAGACAAACTCAGTTGTTTTAATGTTATGCATCCTTGGATTGTTCCTCGCATGAGTCATGGATATCATGAAAATTTTTCAATCACAAAAAACAGGGGTCAATGACTCCAAGAAACGTTCGTACTTTGGAGGGATTTATACTCACGGAATACACTCTGTTATGAGGAATGAGCACGGTCGACAATGGACATGATCAGAGATGGGATCTGGATATCAAGATTTGGCATGATTTTACTTGCAATTCTCCAACTTACTAGACCTTCGTGCTGGGCGACATTGCTTAAGACATGTTTGAGGTTGATGACGCTTACCTCCAAGCGAAGTGCTCAGCCAGGTCGTTGCCCTCCGTTAACCTCCCGGACTTTGCCGAATCTCTCCTGTTCTTCCTGAAAACGGGATTTTGAGTGCTTTCGGAGTTGCTCTTCTGAACAGAAGGCCTTGAACTTCCGGGTCGGCCGTCCGTTTATATCAAAAAACACAGAGAAACGTTGCATTCTGTTTGAATGGGTCTTTTGGCGATGTTTTGCGTTTGGGTGGGTCCTTCAGACGTTGGGATTCTTTTTGCGCACTTGGATGTTTTTGACCTCTGGAGTTGCGCTTTGGGAGTACCATTGCGCACTTCAGATGTTTTGACCTCTGCTCGCCTCCAATTGCTCATGCGATATTTGAATGTGAACACAAACAAGCTCCATCCCTCATTGGATATGATTTATACTAAAGGCATGGTATTATACCTCACATTGAATTTTCTTTTTGAATTTAGACTTGCAGTTCAGGTTGTGTTCATGTGAGTATATGTAGCTTGTAATATTAAGAAGTATGCACCATGTTCATTTTAAATTGTATCTTGCCATTAGAAAAAAAAAGTTGTCTTTTATGATACTTAGTAGGTTCAAATCCTTACATCTCGTATTTCATGTGTATTGCCCGATTTACATACGAGGAAGTATTTAGACATGTTTCGTTTTTTGAAGTACTTGATAAGTGTGCCTAATAAACGAGCCGAAGACACATTCCCTGATAACTTGAGCTTCCGCAAAAGACTGCTGTATAAACAAGTGTTTTTGTCATTTTAATTCCTTGTACATCAAAACGTGCAGCTCAAAATGCTAAAATGAATAACCAACAGCTTGATTCCACGGAGGAGTCCTTTAATTCAAGCCAGTAGGGACACGTATACCCATAGCGGTCCGACCAACATTGCCAGAACACCCGCCATAAGTACACCGTGGTCAAAATCGCTTGGCAAAAAATAAGGTGGGAGATATTTGGACCTGGGGTTCGACTTTTTCTTTTAGTGAGTGCGGCCTTTCTTGATACTACTTAAAGAGATTTTCTGAAGATATTCACTTACGGTTAATCATATCATTATCCCAAGTATTACCTTTGCTTCGCTTAGCATTTCATTTGAATTGATATTGAAAACTAGTCACATGGCTTGTGAGTTTACCACTAATTGATAGACCAATGGCTCCATTTAGTAATTTCTTTTGAATAATTATTTTTTCATTTCACGTCAGCACTACTTGTACATCTTTGGTGCTTAATAAGCATATTTAGTCCATATTTGAATTAGTTATCGGGTAACTAGAGATTAATTTATAAAAATTTTTTTCCAAAAATAGAAAAATGAAATTATTTTATTAGATAGATTTTTGTTCAAAACATGTTTTGAGGAATAGAAAAATAGAGAAATAGAGAAACAAAATAATTATCATCCATGTCCTAAAATGTTTAGCTTTTTTTATTTTTGAAAAAAAAGTGAAAAATGAAAACTCTTCTTATTTTTTACACTTGTCACCATCTGCCGCTCACCCGTCACTTGTGGGACGCCGAATGCCTGTCGCGGACTACCTAACCCCAACCACCAACCACTAGCCACTAAATGCCAGACGTTGGTCGCCTGCCACCGACCACTACCCCCTCCCCTTAGCTAGTAGCTACTGGTCATCGGACGTCGCGCCCTGCCTCTTGCCACCCATCGCCGACCATCGGATGCTGGTTGCCAAACATTGGATGCCTTCTACTACTACTTGGGAGGGAGAAATTTTGTATCGTTATTAAATTAATTTCTAATTCATGAACAGAAATTTTATGAAGTTATCAAACACATAATTTTGCTCAAGAAACTTGGCTAAAGAATAGAAATAGAAAAATCAATTTCTAGTTAGAAATTAATTTCTGAAATAGAATGATTATCATATGCACATTTATTAGTGTTGGACCTTTAAAAAAAAGAAAAAAAAAGAAAGCATAGAGATTATTTAAATAGGAGATTGATATATAAATGACATGAGTCAACTCGCTTTTCTATAGTGAGCTGACGAAGCAGCAATTTTTGAAACACATGCAATTAAATAATTAATAATGTTGGGATTAGCCCTGGTCGGCGATTTAAAGTTGCGGGAAATGGGTAACTTTCCCAGAATCATTATGAGAATAAACATTTAAATAAACAATTTATAAGTTATGTTTATGTTTACATATTCCTCCTATACAGAATAATAAATAAATATTATTTTTTCAGGCTCTGTGATCATCGTTTTATGACTGCCCAATCATGCGGAACTCTGAAAGCGATGCCTCTTTGTTTCCCCCTTAAGCCATTTTCAGCCAATCAATATAAAATATTCTGTCTCGCCTAATTGGTAATAATTATTATAATATCTGGTAGCTCTTCTTTTCTTCCTTCTCCCACCAAAAGAAAACAAAAAAAGATTATTCCCTAATTTGGGGCACCACATAAAAGAATCGGTTGCTTGGAAAATACTTCCCAACAATATTGTCCATAACTTATGTGAGAGTACTAGTAGAAATAACAATTTGTATCTACTTCTTCTTGTCACAAAAGAAAAGAAATACTTACTTCTAATATAGAATTGCATTTTGATAAGTTGTCTATGATAATTTAACTTGCCAAAATGACCCTAGTTTTACCATTTTAATCTAGTTTAAGATGATTATCGATGGAAAAGTAATTGGGGTCGCTTGTGGTTTCAATATTTTCAAGAAATGGTCAAGTGGAGCACATTGTACCATTATTTTAATGCTTTAAGAGTCCTAAAAATTGGAGCAAGGGCAAGGAGATCGATAGTTGAACATGGCCGGAATCAGTGTTATTTCTTGTAAGAATTATGAAAGAAGCTAGGGACGCAAATGATAACCATTTTATTTTTCTATTTCTTTTTTTTTATTCCTGGAACAAGTTCAAAATAAAATACATTTGGATAATGCAATTTCATTTTCTATATGGGATATTTGTTCCAGAAATAGCTTTAGAACAAAAATCAGAAGTTGAAAATTTTTAGTTTTTCTATTTTTGGAACAAAAGTGAGAAATGAAAACCTTCTCATTGTTCATTCTCATTGTTGCAAAATGCCCACCCGTTGCCGGTGGGATGCCGAACACCCGTCGTTGACTGATGAACGCCGCTTGCCTACCGACGGTCACCGAGATGCCCGTCGTTGGACGCCAAATGCCTCCCACCACCATTTAAGAGGGAGAAAATTTTATGTCGTTATCAAAAAATTTTTATTTCATGAACATAAATTTTATAAAGTTTATCAAATAAAAACTTGCCCGAGAAATAGAAATAGAAAAATCTATTTCTAGTCAGAAATTGATTTATGAAACGAAATGATTGTCGTGCACGCCCTAAGTGGCTATGTGTCCAATGCCTTTTTTATCTACTCTTCCTATGTGAACTTCGCAGATGTTGTGTGCCATCTACGCGTAAAATGTTGTAGATTCCATCGCGATGAATAAAGCAAATTATAGTACAATGTATTGTTTCTTTCACGAACATCAATCAAACATCAGAATGATTTATATTCATTGCTTTGTCGATTGGGCCGCATTTGTATTTAGGGAGTTTCATGGTTTATGATTTACGGCTGACTTCGGTCAAGTATAAGATATAGTTAAAACAGCTTGAGCCGAAAGTTTATTTTGGATAAAAAAAATGAATTTACTCATTTCGATCTAAATTTTGGAAAGTCCGGTGCCCACCCCATTAAAAGCGAAAATTGGCCCAAATGAGAAGTCATGTTTGCTTCTATCTATCTAGCAGACTATTTCCTTTTCTTTTTTTTTTTTTTTTTTTTTTTATGAATTTGTTTAGAAAACTAAGCATATTCACTTGGGGGAACATCAGTAATATATCGCATCTTCGGGGGCAAAAAGTGATGATTAACGTGTTGTACCGTTGATTCACCGAGCCTGAGACCTACTGCCTAATTCTTCTTCCAATCCCGCCAATTTTTCAGCGACCACCTTTAGCGTCGCCGCAGAGAAGGAAGCGAAGAGCTCGAAAAATGGAGTTCACCCTGAGCGGCAACGCCTTGAAGACCTTCGGTCGCCCCATCACCTGTCTCTCCCACGTCGGCAATGACCTTGCCTTTCAAGCTTCTCCTCCCCAGGTGATTCCATCGATTTCTTCCCCCATAGCTCCGACGTGTCGCCACTGAACTCCACGTCGATCATCATTCCTCAGCTTCATCCATCGAGTGAAATTGCTACAGCAGTTGCTTCTCCGTGTGCCCTGCTGAATGATGCTTAGTTTAGATGGCTATGATGCTGTGTTAGGTATAGGTTCGTTTCGCTGCATATAGCGTCCAATTGATAAACATCTGTAACGTTTCTATTTAAAAATTGAGAATTTCTATTCCTAACAATTTTTAACGGAAGAAGGTGTTTGATAAACTTGTTCTTGGAATAAAAAAAAGAACAATACCACGTTTGGTAAATTTGTATAATTGTTTTTGTTTCTTTTCATTTTTTAATATTTTTATTTTCTTTTTTCTTTTTTTCTTTTTTCTTCCTTTTGGCCGGTCACTGGCGGCCTCACCCAGCCACGGTGAGGCTCGACGGCCCTCGACGGCCCTCGACGGCCGGTCGTTGGTCATGGCCGAGGCTGGCGACTGGCCAAAGAAAAAAGAAGAAGAAAAGAAAGAAAAGAAAAAAATAGGAGAGAGAAAAATTGTTTCTCGGAAGTGTTTCAGAAACAAGAAACAAGTTTTTCTTATTTCTTGTTTCTTATTTCCATTTCAAATTTGTTAGGAAACAAAATGTAAACAAACACGTTTCTATTCTTTTTTTTTTTTTTTTTCGGGGAAACAAAAAAATAGAAATTGTGTTCATAAACACGGACTAGAATACAAACAAATAGGCCATAAATTGGTACTAGATCAATTGGTTTATGACTAAATTGATACGATTAAAAGGTTTATAATTAAATTAACATAAATATAATAAGTTTAAGATTTTTTTGACAATTTTCTCGTCTGTTTTTTTCACATTAATTAACAAGAAAGAAGGGAATTACTCACAAGAAAAACACAATGGCTGAGCCACAAAAAAGAAGTCAGCTGGGAAGAAGTTGGCCCCACTTTTTTCTTCTTTTTGGCTAAGTTTTTAATTTCTTCTTTTTGTTAAGAGAAACTCATGATGCTTACAATTGACTTCATATGCATGTTGCACTTAGTGGAGAGACAAATTAGCAGTAGATGTAGGTGGTACCTTCTTTGCATGGATCGTCAGTGGGGCTGCTTTCTCCCCCAGCCCCGCACCCAACACACATCACCCCGCCCCGGAAAAGGAAAACCCCAACTCGCCCTCATTCATCCCCACTCAAATGAAAATTTGAAATGAATTTATTTTCAAATGAAAATTTGAAATGAATTTATTTTCTTATAAAAAGATTTAAATACTTGAAGTGGCCAGTCGACCAAATGTTTTCCTATAACCATCTTCTTGAGACTTGGAATAGGGGTAATTTTGTACAAAATTTGCAATTGAGTAAAAAAAAAAAAAAAAAATCCCCAACTTAAATTAGAATTAGGTTCTTACTTCAATTTTTAACATTTTTTTCTTCCTCTCCACCCTATCCTCGACCGCTCGGCACTCGGTCCTCACCACTCCTTGCCTAATCCCCATCGCTCGTCGCAAGCTTCCATCCATCGTCCGCAGTTGTCTGTTCTCTCACAAGTTCCATCGTCCGCAAGCTTCAAGTCTTCAAGTCCATTGTCCACGAGTTCAAGTCCTTCCTTAGTGCCGCTTTTGCTCTCGTGCACATTTTGTTCTTCAATGCCACTTGGCTGAAGGAATTAGGTGCCACATGAGGCTCCGATGGTTGCCTTCATTAATTCCGTCAGTGGCGGGAGGCATAATTCGCCCCAGCACAATCAAACAACAGTTCCAGAGGATCACTTTTGACCAGCACGGTAGGAGAGACAACCGATGCAGAAATTCTTCATGGCCCTATCATGGGAATGCTAATGTGTTGATGATTTTTTAGGCATGGGGGAAAGATACCGCAGAAACAATTCTTCCGAAGATTAAAAGAGAAAAGGAGAAACTGCCGGGGTTAAAATAATGGAATAGAGTATGTCCAAGAAAAGGGGTCGTTGCTGGCGCGTCTGAAAATTCCAAGCCCCAAAGATATCTTGGCCACGTTTTCCTACGATAATTACCGGAAAATCATTAACTGATCTAGTGCACGAATAGGAACAATGATTGTATTTTGGAACATAAACTAATTTAGTTAGTACATCCCATGTGATGATGGTGACCTTCCATTTGGGGCCGAAAAGAATGGCGACCGGAGAGTGAAAAGTTTGCGATCGCTCATGATATCCACGCCAATCACTGCGGGGAGCTTTTGGCGGTGGATTGAGGCAGAAGTTTGTTAAGCCTAGGTTGTAATTGGCCCTGTGAAGGATGATTATAAATCTAAAGTGATAAAAATAATCTTATACTGTTGATAGGATGATTCAAAGTCATTATATGCTGACTAAGCAATCGTTCATATATTTATTAAATATGCGCATTCCCTTTTCTCCAGTTAGTGCATTTCCGTACTTTGAAATGGACTAGGTCCATGAATTAACCTCCAATCATCAAGTTGCTGATCGAATATTGACTGAATATGCTTACTAAGCACTAAAGGTATACAAGTAGTGTTGACATGAAATGAAATAATGATTATTCAAAAGAAATTACAAAAAGGTCAGTTATTATCATTGATGTTTAATTTTGGTGGTCAATCCTTTATTTCTTACAAATTTAATCCTTCGCCCAACTTCCAATTTTCAATTTTAAATATTTTCTTCCATATGCTGACGGAAATTGCTAAGTAAGTCCAAATCAATATGGTAGTTCAATGGTAAACCGTCGCCCTCTCCTCAACCATTAAACTTCACACCAAATATGCCATAAAATAAAGTATCATGATCAAAATTGAACAAAAATACTAATACATGAACCATTTTTGTGATTTCCCTTTGAGTAATAAGTTGTGATTTAGGCATCAATGCTATCTAATGATAAATCGAATAAACTTAAAATACTTTCTTGGGTAAACATTAGTAATATAATCATATCTTTGAGGGCAAAGAAAATTGACAATCAACGTGTCTCCAATCCAAAGCAAATCTTGTCTTCTTCCAATCCCACCAATTTTTCAATGCTCATACAAATCTATAACGTGCATAGAGAGAGAGAGAAGCGAAGGATAAAAAATGGAGTTCACCCTGAATGGCATCGCCTTGAAGACCATCGCTTGCTCCATCACCTATCTCTCTCTTGTCGACAACAACCTCGCTATTCAAGCTTCTCCTTCCTAGGTGATTCGGTCATTAGCTCCGGCCATTGCCGAGGCATGCGACCGATGGAGGAAGAAGGTGAATTGAATTTAAAATAATTAATTGAGTAAGACAAGATGCAAGTGAACTGAATTTCTTGGCATTGCTTTGGCTTTCCATGGTCCCTATTTGAGACTTCATCTTTGGACCCTTAAAGTTGAACAAAGGTAGTTGCTTTAACAGCTACGCCAAAACGATCATAACTTGGAGCGACTTCCTTTCCCTAAATCTCAATGGTTTGTGCCTGAGATTCGAGCCCATCTCCCAAAAAATCTCTGTTCTCCCACCATTTTTACATATAAAAAAAATAGGGTAATTCTAGCGAGACGGTCTAACCATCTCACGGTCAAAGGATAGCCAAAAAAAAAAAGGATAGCCACAAAAGTTTTCTTTTTCCAACGTATGCGTGTGGAAACTGCTAAGCAAAGCACAAATCTTTTCCTCTCTTGGAAAATGTGTAGTGGAGGGTTCACTGTTTGCTTTCTTAGCTAATCATTTCCCTAAAAAATTTGCATAATCTTAGTCATCGACATCTAACATGATTCTTTTTCAAATTCTCTGAATCGACTGCTTATACCATGAAAAGACAAAAATGCCCCCTCCCAAGGTTCGATTCATCACACCTTCTTCCCTCTTCTTTGCTTTGACCCAATCAAAGCCTGGGATTAAGAATTTGGTCTTCCCAACAGAAAATAGAATTAAACGCTATAAAAGAAGAGAGATTCATTCAACGGATAAATAGAACTTCAAAAGAGGTGTCGACTTCGATTTCAGTTTTACTGCTAATTAAATTTTGTTCATCCAATCTCACTCTAGTGTAAAATAATTAACTTGACAAGTTAATTGTGTTGCGGAAATTATGCAATCTCATCTTGACAAAAGCCCTAAGATTTGAGAAAGAACAGGTTAAGAAAGGATCCAAGAAATGACCTAATTCCCAATATCCATCTAAAAGCCAATAATTTCCGTGCCTAAACGCAGAGTCTTCAATTAAAGTATTTATATTTAGTCATATTTTGAAAAATAATCTTTGATTTTTAAATATGAAATCATTTTCCTTAATTAAACATTAGCTTTCCATTGACTAGGAAAAAAAATTTCATTGACTAATTTTTTAAACAATGCAAATGCTTGTAACTAGAAAATTGTGTGAAGCAGGCGGAGCCTAATATCATGAAACTTTTTAAATATGCATAGAAAAAGAGGATGGAGTCCCTCTATCTCGATCAGTGTTTCCATTGACATCTCAATCAATTCTTAACAATGATGCATGTTAAAAAGGCATGCATCAATCATCGAGATATATTAAGATACTTATAATCCATGGGAGCATTTTGTGGAATAAAGAATTCACGTACAAATGCGAGTAGGCATTTCTCTCTTTTTGAAATGGAATGAAGAATCCACGTTCGAAAGGGATAAGGGAAACCCGGAAGCTAGAAACCTTGGACCTTCGATTCAACGAAGGGATGAAGCAAGAGAGAAGGAGGGGGTTTTATTTATTGAGGATTGGGCGTGCTGAATACATTGAGCGTCGACACGCGGGACAGGACACTGGAAGAATACTACGCCAGCCCAGCAGTGGGAACGGGGAGCTTTTTTTTTGTCGGAAGATGCTGAAATTTCATTACTAGCCCGTAAAAAAGGCACCATCACCTGGTGAGTCAGACATAATATGGATAATAAAGATTGAGGAGGGAAAGAGACCCAATTGCTAGAAAGTAAATTTTTGCAGAGAGATTTGGCCACCCAATCTGCCTCGGTATTGCATTCCCTTGATTCGTAAAAGATGGGCACACCACCCAGCTGGGCTTTGAGCTGTGGCAAGCAATAAGGGAATGGGGCCAAGGCGCAAACACGGAGCTTGGAAGGTGGGAAATGTAAATGCTTACATCACGCCCATTAACGGCGCGAACGATAATTATTTTGCTTTTCAATTTTTTTATTTTTTATTTTCCGAAATTGATTTAGAATAGAAACCGTTTGATAACTTAGGAATAGATTTATATTTTAGAAATCATAAATTAAAATTTTTAACTTTTTATTTTTTTTTTAATTTTGGAAAAAAAGTAAAAAATGAAAACCATTTTTCATCATTTACTCACATCATCACATGCGCACCCATTACCTGTGGGACGTCGGACGCTCGCTATCGCTCAAGTGACGTCGAACGCCTGTCGCCAACCGCCATACATCACCTGCCCATCGCTAGTCACCGGACGCCCAACCAGCGGCCAATCATTGAATGCCTGCCACCAAACGTCAAACACCTCTCACCACCACTCGAAATTGAGAAATTTTGTATCGTTATCAAAGGAATTTCTATTTCAAGAACAGAAATTTTATAAGATTATTAAATGCGTATTTTTGCTAAAAAAACTCGTTCAAGGAATAAAAAAAAAAATCAATTTTTAGTCATAAATCGATTTATGAAACAAAATGGGTATCATGCACGCCTTAAGTGGCTATGCGTTTGGTGCCTTTTTTTGTCCGCTCTTCCTTCGTAAATTTCATAGATTTTGTGTGCCACCTGCTCGTAAAATGCTATAGATTGCATCGTGATGAATAAAGCAAATAATAGTACAACGCATTGGTTTTTTTTTTACGAACATAGATCAATTATCAGAATGATTTCTATTCATTGCTTCGTCGATTGTGCCGCATTTGTATTTGGGGAGTTTCATGGTTTAGATTTACGGTTGACTTCGGTCAAGTATAAGTTATAGTTGAAACAGCTTGGGCCGAAAGTTTATTTTCGATAAAAAAAAAATGAATTTACTCATTTCGACCTAAATTTTGGAAAGTCTGGTGCCCACCCTTATTGAAACGCGAAAAGTGGCCCAATTGAGAAGTCACGTTTGCTTGTTTATCTAGCAGACTATTTCCTTTTTTTTTTTTTTTCTTTTTTTCTTTTTTATGAATTTGTTTAAAAAAACTAACATATTCACTTGAGGCAACATCGGTAATATAATCGCATCTTCGGGGACAAAAAGTGTTGATTAACGCGTGATACCGTTGATTCACCAAGCTTGAGACCAAGCGTCTAATTCTTCTTCCACTCCCGCCAATTTTTCAGCGACCCCCTCATAAAAATCTCTAGCGTCGCCGCAGAGAGGGAAGCGAAGAGCTGGAAAAATGGTGTTCACCCTGAGCGGCAACGCCTTGAAGACCTTGGCTCGCTCCATCACTTGCCTCTCCCGTGTAGGCAGCGACCTCGCCATCCAAGCTCTCCTTCCCAGGTCATTCCATCGATTTCTTCCCCCATAGCTCCGGCGTGTCGCCTCTGAAATTCACGTCGATCATCGTTCCTCAGCTTCATCCATCGAGTTGAAATAGCTACAGCAGTTGCTTCTTCGCGTGCCCTGCTGAGCGATGCTTTTTTTAGATGCTATGATGCCGTGTTAGGTATTGGCTCATTTCGCTCGATACAGCATCCGATTGATAAATTCCGAGAGTCCTTCCACCGATTGCCGAGTGTCTGGAGCTTTCGGCAGTGGATTTGAGGCGGAAATTTATGGACCTAGGTTGGGATTGGCCCTGTCTACGGTGATTAGAACTCAACACACATAAAATCTGAAGTGACTAAAAGAATCTGATACTGTTGATAAGGTGATTTAAAGTCGTTATATCGTAAGACTGAGGCAATTCACTGCTATAGAAAGGACAGCTATCAACACTACTTGGGGCAAAATGGCGAATGGTGAAACCGTAGGAGAAAAGCCCTATGGATAACCTTCTACCAGTGCTGCTACTCTGTCTTGCTAATGCTTTGCTGGTTTTTCTAGTTACTCTGATGGTGTTATTTGGAGTTTCGCAAAACTGAATAAGTGAAAGCATGAATGCACTCCCTAGCGGATCTTTTGTGTGCCCGTACTTTGCATGACTTCCTTTTGCCTCACCACATTTTACTGCCAAATAACAATAGAAGTTCCAAGTTCTACACTCATGTTTGGCACTTGGCACTATTTGATGTATTATAATTGCAATAGTATTGATCTGTGTACAAATATCGCCTTCTTACTCATATATATCAGATTGAGATTCTCGTATTTCTGTTCGACCTCCAGATTTCCTTTCACGTGCTCAATTCGTCAAGATCTGCCTATCAATTGATAACCTTCAAGCCAGACCTCTTTGATGCGTTTACGGTATCTGGCACACAGGTTCAACGCAGCGTTCTTCTAAAGATATATTGTCATCGCTCATCTTTCTAGTATATTTGTCAGTTTATAGTTGTATTAACTTACCAACGCTTGCAAAGTACTCTGTGTAGGCTGTCTGTTCTGTCCTTAGAATGCCTATTTCAAACATTGATTATTTGAACATGCAATTACCAGACATCAATGCATCAAAAGTTCAATGAGCTCTGCAGTGCTTCAGTGGTAAAGACCTTTCAATTGCATGCGTGGTGCTCTGAATTGATTATTTTTGAAATGGTGTATTTGATGGTTAACATTGCAAGCTTGTGGCACATATGGAAAAGTTAACTGATTCCCTTTTCCCCCTAAAAATAAATTTGCTCCGATTCTATGGAAGAACAGTAGAATTGAAGTCTTGAAACTGACATGTTCGTTGAGGGAAAATGACTGCAAGATGCTGTGAGAAGCATTTATTTATCATGTCATATATGTCCATGGAGATGAGCTTTTATAATTTCTCATCTTTAAAAGCAGCATGAACTCTGTCAAAGTGATTTTGCAGCGCCCCAATATGACCTATATAGTGAATGTATTCAGAATAAAGAGATCGGGAATTTTATGTTAAAATTAGATTCCAATGTCTACCACTTTTACTTCTTTTGTTGGCCGACTTCTTTTTTTGTTGGCCACTTGACATTTTAAGTCTTTGTGACTCAGTCACGCTAACTACATACTATTCAGTATGTTATCAAACTGTAATATAAATTGGAGTCCGGCACCTATCAAACATGCATTAATTTGATAAGAAGCTGCACCATGCAGAGATACATGTTTATCTCACTATGCCAACTGTGAGTTTTTGTTCATGCATATATGATGTTGTTATATGCATGCAGGCATTAAGAAAACATACTGGGTTACTTGCAATGTTGGCCCCGACATACGACAATTATCTCTGGATAGGAGAAAATACCTAAGCAATTTTGTAGTGAGGCCTCGTGATCTGAACAGATTGCTTGTGAATTTTCAGTCATCCCTTCAGGAAATTACTATTATCGCAACAGAACGTAACTCTGATCCTTCTAATGCTACAAGTGAATTTGGTGGGAAAGCTGTCGAGTTTCAAAGCTACATCGATCCTACCAAAGGTAGAGATTAACTTTTTTCTTTTCAATCGAATGTGGAGAAGAATATCATGGTTCAGATTCTGGCCGCAGAGAATGACTCTTTGTTGCACACTCAGCTGTGGATAGATCCTGCGGAAGAGTTTGTGCAGTATGCTCATAACGGCAACCTAGTAGATGTGACTTTTGCTTTGAAAGTGAAGAATTTTAGGAGAAATTACTCTGAGTTTTTATTCTCCAGAGAGGCATCTGGCGCCTTTTTTGAAGACTTTTTGTTGCGCTCCTATCTCTAAAGGGCGAGGGTGGGGGCTTGGTGGAAGCCCCTCCAAGATGCCCGGTAAACTCGAGCTCGGGTGAATGAATATTTACATGAGACACCTAACCTTTTTATAGCTGCTACAACACCCTAGAAACGTAGTAAACAAATTCCTAAAAACTAACAAACAAAACCTGGAAAAATAAAATCTGGAAACAAAATAACCAAAAAATTCGATTCTAATTTTCAACACTCCCCCTCAAGCTGGGTTATGAATGTCTATCATACCGAGCTTGCACCTTAGAGTCTTGAAATTATTTCTAGATAAAACCTTGGTCAATATGTCCGTTGTTTGATGATTGGTTGGAACATATGAGAGCTTCAAGATTCCTTCCTCAAACTTTTCTTTAATGAAATGTCGATCGATCTCAACATGCTTTGTTCTATCATGATGAATCGGGTTCTTGGCAATCTCAATATCAGCTTTGTTGTCACATAATAATGACATAAGATTGGTATTAGTGAATCCTAATTCATTTAATATTCTTCTCAGCCATATGCCTTCACATATTCTTTGACACATTACTCTAAACTCCACTTCAGTGCTGCTCCTAGCAACAACAGGTTGCTTCTTGCTTCTCCAAGTAACCATATTGCTCCACATGAAGGTACAATACCCTGTTGTCGACCTTCGGTCCATGAGAGATCCAGCTCAATCTGCATCCGTGAATATCTCTACGTTTCTCTCCTCCATTTTCTTAAAGTAGAGCCATTTTCCAAGACTTTTCTTCAAGTACTATAAAATTCAAAAAACTGACTCCATGTGTTTCTTTGTTGGTCGGTTCATGTATCTACTAACCATACTTACTGCGAAACCAATGTCTGGCCGAGTATGCGAGAGATAGATCAGTTTGCCAACTAATCTTTGATACCTCCCTTTGTCCGTTAATGGTCCTTCTTCTTCCATCTCGGTTTTATTTGTAGAATACATGGTTGTGTCAGCTAGTTTACACCCAAGCATACTAGTTTCCTTCAAAATATCAAAAGTATATTTGTGTTGGGAAATTGCAATTCCTTTCCGTGACCGAGCTACCTCCATACCTAGGGAGTATTTGAGTTGACCTAGATCTTTAACCTCAAATTCTTCTGCCAGGATATTCTTTAGTTTTCCAATCTCCTCTAGATTGTCACCAGTTAGGATTATATCATCAACATATACAATCATTACTGCTCTTTTACCTTCAGCTAACTTCTTGACAAACATTGTATGATCTATTTGACATTGAATGAAATTCAACTTCTTAATGACCCTTGTTAACCTCTCGAACCAAGCACGAGGTGATTGCTTTAGGCCGTATAGGGATTTCTTGAGTTTGCATACCTTGTTGAAGCTCTCTTTAGTGTCAATTCCTGGTGGAACCTCCATAAAGACTTCTTCCTCCAATTCCCCATTCAAGAAGGCATTCTTTATGTCTAATTGATATAGGGGCCAGTCCAAGTTAGCTATAAGGGAGAGCAACACCTGAATAGAGTTTAGTTTGGCCATCAGAGCGAAGGTTTCATCGTAGTCTATACCATATGATTGCGTGAATCCCTTAGCAACCAGCCTTGTCTTGAAACGATGAACACTACCATCAGCATTGTGCTTAACTGTAAACCCTCACTTACATCCCACCAATTTCTTCCCAGCTGGCAATTTTGTATATTCCTAAGTATTATTCTTCTCAAGTGCATGAATTTCCTCAAGAACCGCTTTTTTCCACTTGAATTGAGCAAGTGCCTCCTGGATATTCTTAGGAATTTTGAATGTTACTCAACATTAAAACAAATGCCTTGTGTTTAGGAGATAACTTTTCATAAGACACAAAATTGTTAATGGGATGTTGAGTGCACTGTCTCTTCCTTTTCCTAAGAGCAATGGGCTGATCAAGATCATCAAGTACAGCAAAATTTTCTGAGCTTATAAAAGCATTATCTTTAACTATTGTGGGTCTTAAACTCAGGTTTGTCTCTTGAGCTGGCTTTGATGTAGTCCGGTCCTCCAACTCCTTTCGAGTTTTCCGCCTAGAGTAGACAATTATCTCTTTATTTTTGTCTTGTGTAGCATCTTGAATGGGTAAACACGAAAGACTTTCGGATGTTGGATGACTCTCGGATGTTGGGATGGGTAGACACGAAAGACAAGCAGAGTTGGTATTTGTTTGTTGTGACCTAAGTGAATGAAAAGTGTCCAAAAAATAATATTCCTCACAACTCTCCCCCTGAATGGTATTTTTGGAGTGGAAGGGCTGGTGCTCAAAAAAGGTAACATCCATGGTGGTATAAAAAACGGTTTGTTTGTGGGCAATAACACTTATATCCACTTTGATTTGGAGCGTATCCTAGAAACACACATTTGAGAGACTTAGGATCTAGCTTGCTACGATGTTGTTGATTTATATGAACAAAAGTTGTGCAACCGAATACTTTGAGTGGGATATGTGAGGCAAAATGAATATGTGGGTAAATATAAAGTAGACTCTGAAATAGTATTTGGAAATCTAGGACACGGGAAGGCATATGATTGATGAGATATGTGGCTATCAACACTGCTTCTCCCCAAAAATGTTTAGGCACATGGGTGGTTAACATAAGAGAATGAGCAAAAGATGCCTATTTTTTCTCTTCGCTACTCCATTCTGTTGTGGAGTCTTTACACAAGAGCTAATATGTATGATACCATGACTATTTAGATATGACCCGAGCTGTGAGTGAAAGTATTCTCTCCCATTATCCGTTTTGAAAACTTGGATTTTTGTGTTGAATTGGGTTTGGGTCATTAGGTTGAAGGTTTGAAATATTTGGCCAATATCTGATTTTTCTTTCATTAGAAAAAGCCAAGTGAGTCTTGTATGATCATCAATGAAAGTAACAAATCACCTAAAACTAGAAATATTATTGACACGAGAAGATCCCCAAATATCACTATGAATCATGTGAAATGGATGAGAAGACTTATAAGGTTGCAAAGGATATGAACTACGAGTATGTTTGAATAATTGACACACCTCACATTGAAATTTTATTGAATCTTTATTGAACAAAGAAGGTAGCAACTTTTTTAAGTACAAGAAATTTGGATGACCTAACCTATAGTGCCACAATCTTACATCACTCTCTTCTTTAGCATGAGATGCTACACATGACATCTTCTTGTCTTTCCACTCTGAGGCATTAACTCGTAGAAGGTAGAGACCCGCATCCATCTCAGCACTACCAATCGTCATCCCCAAGTCCAAAACCTGAAATTCACATGAGTGAGGGAAAAATTTAGTAATGCAGCCTAAATCTTTGGTTAACTTGCTGATAGAGAGAAGATTATAGTTGAGTTTGGGAATAAATAATACTGAATTCAGTGTTATATCTTTTGAAATAACCATTGATCCAACACCAGCCACCTTTGAGCAAGAACCATCAGCAATTCAAACACTGGTGCCATTTTGACATGGATTGTATTTGTTGAACACGGTGATATCTCCGGTCATGTGGTCAGATGCTCCTAAGTCTACAACCCAAGAGGTGATCTTCTCTTGTTTAGCATTAAAGGCATTTAGAGAATTACCTCGTTGAGCTATCGTTGCTGTACTAACCCCTTCTGGATGGGTTGCCTTATGAACTAATTCTTGTATCAACTTTTTTAGCATCTCCAACTGCTCTTTGTTAAAGGGACTTGAATCTACCGAAGCAATTGTTTCGGTTTGAACTACGTTGCTTCTGCTCTCTCGATTTTGAGTAAGATGTGAGGCTAATGGCTTCCAATCATCTGGTTGACCATGAATTTTCCAGCACGTGTCTTTTGTGTGACCCGTTCGTTTGTAATGATTACACCATGGACGACCACCCCTTCAATGGTTGTTGTTGTTTGATTGAGTGCCTCAACTATAGGATGGTTGAGATCCTCGAGCTATTAGAGCATAATTTGCTAGATTGATCTGGTTGTTTGAAGAACCAAGCATCACCTTTCGCCGAGTCTCTTCTCTCTTGACCTCAGCAAAAACTTTTCGTACACTAGGTAGGGGCTTTATGCTTAGAATTCGTCCACGTACCTCATCAAGCTCTTGATTCAAGCCTAACAAAAATTTGTAGATGCGTTCTCGATCTTGAATCTGCTTGTACCACTTGCTATCTTCAGGACAACTCCACATCACATCTTCTAGCATGTCAAGTTGCTGCCAATGATGTATGAGTTGGTTAAAATAATCAGTGACAGAAGATTCCCCTTGCCTTAGGTCGTGGAGAATGCCCTTCATCTCGAAAATGGCCGATGTGTTATCTTGTTTGAATAAGTTTCATGAACAGCATCCCAAATCTCATTTGCTGTCTTGTAATACACGACATTCTCCCCTGTTTCATTTGTCATTGAATTCAGTAGCCAACACATCACCATGTTATTTTCCGCCTTCCATGTTCGATAATTTGGGCTCGTCTCCTCAGGTTGTACGACAACTCCAGTTAGGTAATCTTCTTTACCTTTTCTACAAATGAAAATCATGACAAAATGGGACCATTGATTGAAGTTGTGACCGGTAAGTTTATGACTGGTGATGAGAAGAGTTCTACCTTCGGATACATTGATAGGTTGGATAATATGAGGAGAGTTCTAAGCTCTAGGGTTTGAGGTTTCACTCTCAACCTCGCTTGCCATGACAGCTCTAGGGTATTTTGTCATGGTGGACACTATCAGAAATAAGGTAGAAGAGAATATTCCAAATCGTGCTCTGATACCGTAAAGAATTTTAGGAGAAATTACTCTGAGTTTTTATTTTCCAGAGAATGAATATTTACATGAGACACCTATCCTATTTATAGCTGCTACAACACCCTAAAAATGTAGTAAACAAATTTCTAAAAACTAACAAACAAAATATGGAAAAATAAAATCTGGAAAATCTGGAAACAACATAACCAGAAAATTCGATTCTGATTTTCAACAGAAAGAGTTGAAGGTGTTCCATCCGATTCGTTTTTTATTATATTAACTATCAAGACATTTGATCATAAATGCAGCTAGAAGTTCTTGAACATATGACTTCACTTTCAAACTTATCTTCATTTCCCTAAAATGAGTCCACCTAGTTGCCAAAATGCCATTGGAACTATTTTTATGTTGAAGTTTTTCCTTGTGTTTTCCAGTGAACATGATAATATTCAACTCTGTCCATCTCATGGAAATCCAGGCATTTCTTGCATTCTGTGAGGAATGTGAAGTGGACATTCATTTGTACTTTGAGAAGGCATCAATTCTTACCTTCTATCCATTTTTTTCCACGCTTCACTTCAATTTTGTATATGCAAGTAGTTTGGATGCAATGAGTAGTTTTGATGCATCAGTCCATAACTGGTTTTAATAGATGAATGATTGCTAGTTATCTACTTGGAGATTTAATACATACTAATAAATAGCTTCATAATCACAATCATAAAGTCAAATTTTAATTTTGGGCTGAATGCAAAAAATGAAAGACTATCATTGAAAATGTGGTCGATAAATTATAGTGCACCTTCGAATCAAGTTTGGATAATAATGGTTTATGGCGGTTTAAGCTCGGATGATAAATGGTTTATTTATCAAGTTCAATATCAAGTTCAATGCAAGATGCTAGTAAAATATGCCAGCTAAAAATATCAGTGCAAAACTTGATAGTTAATGCGTGTCTTTTGACTTTCTTTTTATACTAAATTGGTGGTTTCAAGTGCAACATCTCTCGCCATCACAGAGGGCTTTGGTGCAGCAAAATGCAAAATAGAAAAAAATAAAGAACTTAAGTCAACTGCATGTTTTCATGAAACATGCCTATTTTGATGGCCCCTAAATTTGGCATTGATGAGGGGGACTCTTTCAATTTTGATGTTACACTTGTACTGGCCACCGTGCTCACATCACAATTACATGAAGCTAATCTTTGGACCTTCAGCAAATGAATCGGGCCAGGCTGATAATGGGGAAGCTTCGGAGAACAGCCAGAGAACGATTGCTTCCGAGATTCCATCAAATCATACCAGAATATAGTCTGAACTCTAGGGTGAGTGATCGTTGTAGCCTGTGGCACTATTATCTCAATGATGGCAACGAAACTGCCTTTGCTTTGCTCTAAAATGAAATGCTGTGTATGTCGTCCGTAAGATACTTTTATTTATGGAGTCAATAGGAAGATATCTCTTGGGAATCAAATTTGAGTGGTTTACTAACTTTGGGCAGGAAGTGCTGCGAGAAGTGGCCGAGGTTCGATGGAAGGCAAGTTTCGAAGAAAGCATCCGAAAAGTCAAGGGTCGGTCCGGGGAATTGAAAGGATCAGCACCATTCAAATATCAAAAGCTGCATCGGCTGAAGGAAACATCAAAATTTGGTCCAGATTCATCATCTCTCAATGTCTCTCTCAGTTTGTTTGTGTATGATGAACGTCATCCTTATCTCTCTAGGTCGCATTATTTTGCTGTCTCATACAAATATTACTTAATAAAGGTGCTACTTTCTCTATCGCCTGTTTCCCTTCTGTAAATGCTGCTTTACAAGAAAGCATTTGGCTTAGGCCAATTGATTGTGCGACTTTATCTTGGAGTTTTGCAACATTTAACTCTTAATTCTTGCATCAAGAAGCAAAAGTTTCTGGCAAAGTCCATATATGCCTATCAAACCTGTTGGCATTTCTTTCTTTCCACTTTTTACTGCGACTGTCCATATGATACCATAGACAAAGTGGAGCCAAAACATTCACTGCTTTTCACTCGACCATGAACCTGGATGATGCATTGCACACCCCTGTGCAAGTACCTATCTTTGGAAGACTGAACTCATATGCCTTTCGTGGGCTTCTCAGTATCCATTCGATTAGTCTCCTTGTATCATTTCGTTTGTCAGTGGTTCTAAATGTTTTTAGATGCAAAGGTATTGAACAAGATTCTCACAAACATAGCACTAATTAGCGCCATCATAAGTATGGTTGTGCAGTTGCGTCAGTGGTTAAATTGGAAAATCCCTCTAAAACGATTTTCTTTGTTGCTTGGTTGTGTAGATGGACACGGTTTTTCACAAATTATCAAAGTATTGGGTTGATGCCAACGAGGATGAGGATGATCATAATGAGGATGGTGATGAAATCAGCATTTGATCAAGACCACCATACTATGAAGACCGATAGCATTATGTTCCTTTTTTAACTATATAACCTTGCTATCTTGATTTTACTGGTAGTGGTCGTGCCTTCCAATGCTTGATGTTTCCCGTCCTACGTTCCTTCGAACGGTTGGAGTAGTCCCTTGCTTGCTTTTTGTAATGCCTTGGATTTAACTCACTTGAGATATTGTCCACTTTGGTCCATCCCATACCGAGTTTCATGGTTTTGTCCTTTGATGTACAGCCAAGCACTTTCCTAAGAGGTAACCGATTCTAGCAATGTTCATGCCTAAGCTCGCTTAACTTTGGAGTTCCAAAGCAAAGCTTGTCATTATGTCAAAAGGTGCCTTCGTGAATTAATTCAAGTTCACACACACACATCCGAATCACTCTTCCCTTGATCAATATATAGTTTGGTTGATCCCACCCCCTTCGCTATCCTAGAGTCTGCTAGGAGCCACTCCTTGTCCAGCCCTCTAGCCCCGGCAATCACTCCCTACCTTCTTCACACCAGGTCTATATATTAGGACACGTTTGGTAACAATTCTATTCCCAGGAGTAGATTCTGATAAAAAAATGATTCCTTTCGATTCTGATCCTAGGAACAGATTCTAAGCATTTTAAGCTATTTGGTAACTGTTCAAAATTTCTTATTCTGGAATAGAATTGTATTTGGTACCGTGCTCATTGATTCTGTTCTAAATCAATTTCTTTTAATTTTTAAATAATTTTTATATATATTTCCTTTTTTCTTTTCTTTTTTTCTTTTTTTCTCCTATTCTTCTTCTTCCGGCGACCAGCCAGACGAGGGCCGGCGACCTCACTGGAGTGTCGCCGCCCCTCGGCAAGGCTGACCCTCGTTGGCCGAGCCTTGCTGGCAGTTAGGCGAGGCTTGCCCAGCCCTCGCCCAGCCCTCGCCTAGCCCTCGCCCAGCCTCGCCAAGGCTCGGTCTCGTTAGATCTGGCGAGGTTGAGCCTGCTTGGCCACCGACGGGACTGGGCGAGGCTCATTGGGGATGGGCGAGGCCCGCCTGGCCACCAGCTGCCCGGTAAGCCTCTGACGAGCTTGCCGGACCGATGGCCGGCGGCGGATGGCGGCGGGTGGTGGCGGGCGATGGTGGCAGAAGGCAACCGCCGGATGGCGGTCGATGAAGAAGAAGAAGAAGAAGAGTTGGTTTTAATTTTTAGATTTGTTCCCGGAACAAGAATCAACTTTTTTTATTATTCTTGATTCTGTTCCAAATCTAATTCCATGAACAAAAAAATAGAAATTTGTTCCCAGGAACAAAAATTTTACCAAACGCGATTCTATTCCAAAACTACTCTCGAGAACAAAAAATCAAAATCAGGCACTGTTAAGATAGTTACCAAATAGGCACTTAGTGCCCGTGCCTATTTAGCTCTTCCAGCATCCAACAAAGCTACCATTTTAATGCACTTCTTTTCCCCCTCTTTTGTTTTTCAGTATTATGTTGATGTGCTTTGCTGAAGGAGGTGTTGGTATAGGTATTTTTATTAACTAGTATTCTATCATAACTCATTCCTGTCTTCCTGCCAAGAAAAACAGAGTGGTGCATCCTATAGAGTCGCATGCTTTATGGACAGGACTTGCAGTTTAGAACTATTGGAGATGGTCTTGAAATTGCATGGAGGAGGAGAAGGAAAAAGAGAAAATAAAAGAAAAAGGAAAGGACAAAAAAGATAATAAATAATAAATAATTTCAAAAATATTAAAATATTATTAAAACGTCAAGCAATATCCCGCCAAAATTAGCTGAAATAACTAAATTGGCACTATGTCAAAAAGTTTAGGACTAAATTGACATCAAGTCAAAAGGTTTATGATTAAATCAACGCAAATAATAAGTTTAGGACTAAATTGACATCGATACAAAGAATTAAAGCTTTTTTTAAACTTTTTTTTTTCCAATGAACAATGGTGCTTTTTAGCTCTTCTCTTCCAACATAAGCTTTTATAGATGTTGCGTGCTAGTTGCTCATAAAAATATTTTACGCTATAGATTCCATTGCGATGAGTAAAGCAGATTACAATACAAAGTAATGTTACTTTCACAGATATCGACTAAATATCAGAATGATTTCTATTTAGTACTTTGACGATCGTGGCACATGTGTATTTGAGGAGCTTCATGAATTATAATTTACGGTTACTTCGGTCAAATGTACGTTAAAGTAAAAACAGCTTGGGCGGAAAATTTACTTCCAAACAAAGGAAAAGGGTTTACTCATTTCGACCGAATTAATTTTTGAATCTTAACTTTGGAAGGTTTGGTGTCGACCCTACTGAAGCGAAAAGTGGCTCAATGAGAAGTTGTGTTTGCTTCCATTTATCTAGCAAACTATTTCCCAATTTTCTATGAATTGGTTTAATGCAGGAGCTGATAAATATACCAAAGAAAGAAGTCCACATGTTCCGAAAGTATCTTCTTTTATCAACGGGTGAGATGTTAAGGACACTCATGGTCTTGGGGACAAAGAATCGACATCCAAGAAAAAAAAAATCAATGATTAAAAAATAAATCTTACTCTGTGATAGATTTATACCCATCGGATATGTCTCTAATTACATTGTTTGCTCCGAGAGTTGGAAACACTGGCATCTTTCGAAAATAAAAACCTGGATATATTAACAAAAAGAGAAAAAGAGTAGGATCATTCATCCAAAAGAGAAGGGAAGGGGCTATGTCTTTGCGTGACCCCTGCAGCTCCAGTTCCCTCGGGAAAGATAAATCTTCGGCGCAAGAAGAAGGGATCATAAATTAGTTCTTTGACATATTATCTGTACTTACTTGTACTAGTTATCGGAGGTTCCCAATAAGACAAGGGAAGAGTATGTCTTGTGGTATGATAGTACACACAAGGTTTGTGTCCTGGCCAACATTAGCGTGATTCACATCAACACCAACTTCCCAAAAAGCAAAACATAATATATGGAAAGCCAAAAACACTCACGGTTCTCTAATATGAAATGAATGCTTATGGGTTCATTAACTCAAGGACGCGGAGAACAAAAATTGGTCAAAGCATGACATGAAGCAGAATGTACATCAACAAACTATACCTGACACATCAGAGAACAACAGCAATTCGAGCAGATGTAAGTCAGAACCTTAGTTCCATATCTTGCCTTCCCATCTTGAGGATTAGTAACTGCCCAACGATTCTGAGCATTGTGTAGTAACACACGATGATTTCAAGGTTAGTGATGGCCGGAATACCCATGATTCCGATGGCACAAATCAGGGTCTTTAGCAAAATCTTCTCCAGGAAATGAATTGTAGCAATCCAATCTGCATGCTTTGCTCCACGTCTTGGAAATAAAATCAACGAAATCCTTGTTAGTGTACAGTCTTTTGGAAAAGCTCAACTGTTGAGCTCTTTCTACATCATATAAGACGACAGTCTTTCCAAAAGATTCCAAAAGAACCAATTTAAGTTCAAAAAGAAATTAATGCGCAGTTTGACACGAAGCTTCTGGTGCAAATCATAGCTATTGGCTAATGAGTATGTGCTGCAGGAGTGTAATCCGTTTGTTGATCCACGGCTAATTAAGCTAGTGAAAATTCTTCTTTTGGACAAAATACAACATGAGAGTACTCAAGGGATACCACCTTAGCACTTACAAACCTTTCCCAACCCCCTCTAACAACGCTTAGTCACAAACAAAACCACCCGCACAGCACGAAGCTACCAGGTAAGGCCCCATGCTTACGAGGTAGAAGCTGATTAATGCTACTTGCAGGTCTCATCTTTTATTAAGAGGAAAAGCTAATGAGACTTTCACTTAATACGTTGTTCTTGATATGAGTTTCTCTTGAGAAATGAAAGAAAGAGAGTGTATTACAGTCGTGTCCCTTCATCGATGTGACAGAATTTTCCCATCCAATAACTTGAAGAGAAGGTTCAGATTCTTTCCAAAGAAATGGCAGCTGCTATGGCAGTTCACTTTTCTCAGACAAACTACCCCAGCCCAAGAAATGCAAGAAACAAGTCATTTTACATCCACCAGAATATGCCGCTAAATGCGCCGTTCGGAGTAGAGCCCATTATTTCTGTTCTTTGAGAGTCTATCATTATGAACATCGAGAACGGAAACCTGGCTCAATCAACAAAAAGAAAAAAGGAATAGAGGACAAAAATTCTGGCGGTACAAATTGGTGTTCCAATCCAATTCTCGCGATCTAATGCGAGAAACAGGTCATTTTCTACAGGCAACTCCCCCTGGGCTTGTAAGTTTGAACAGTACAAGTTCAAGAATTCTTGAACGAGCTTACCTGATTTACCTGGAGTGCAGGTTTTTTCGCTATAAAATGGCATTCACGTATTGGAATACACGGTGTGACATGATCAGAGGTGGGAACAGGGAAGAACATCAAGATTTTGACGAGAGTTTCCTCCGGATCCCCTGACGTACTGTTGGAGAAGGACCACAGAGCTTAAGATATATTTAAGGTCGCTGAGGCTTACCTCCAGCCACCGTGATCAGCTGGATTGTTGTTCTCCATTAACCTTCCGACGTTGCCTTCCCGGAGAGTTGGAAAAGATGAAGCAATGTGGAAACAATGGATTTAGCTGACATGATATGAAGAACTTCAGCCGCCAGAGGCCCAGAGGGGCAGCTCCAGCACCGAGAGGGTTAATCCGGTCATTTCGGTGTATTGTTAAAATAAAATTATAAACCTCGTAGCATAAGTATTACATGATATAATCCTCTCTTCGACATGAAAATGATAGTTAATATTTACATCATTAACTGATTAATAAAAATTATAACAATTTAGTTAAAACCCAAAACTTTTTATTATGGGTGTAATAACGTTCGTTTGATTTGTATTTTTTTTAATTAGAGAGCTTGCAAACAATGAGAGTATCATTGAAAAATGGTGTAATCGGATACTTTATAAAAAAAAAATTGCCAGTAGTACCAATGAACCCAAAGAAATGCATTGAGACATTCTTCTAAACCCGCCAATTTTTTAGCGACCACCTCACAAAGATCTGTACCGTAAGTGTAGAAAGAGAAGCGAAGAACTCAAAAAATAGAGTTCCCGCTCAACGACAGCGCCTTGAAGACCTTCGCTCGCTCCACCACTTCCTCTGCCACATCGGAAACGACCTCGCTATCCAAGCTTCTCCTTCCCTGGTGATTCAATTTCTTCCAACATTTCTTCTTCTTCTTCTCCTCCGTCTCTCTCACGCATAGCTCCGGTCAAAAAGTTCGGGGTTGCCATTGAAATCCATGTCAATCGTTCCTCAGCTTCATCCTTCGGAGTGAAAACCAAAGCAGTTGCTTATTCGTGCCCTGATGAGTGGTGCTTGGATTAGATGCTATGTTGTATTAGGTATTTGGCTTGTTTCGCTAGCTAAAGTATCCGATTGAGAAATTCGAGAGTCCTTGGACCGAAGCTTTTGGCGGGGGAACTGAGGCAGAGAATTTGTTAACCTAGGTTGTGATTGGCCCTATTGACGATGATTAGAGCTTAACATGCATAAATTCGAAGTCATTGAAAGAATCTAATACCGTTGATGGGGTGACTCAAAGTCATTACATCCTAGGAATAAGATAATTCACAGCTATAGCCGGTAGATCTATCAGTGCTAATCGCGGAAAATACTGAATGGTTACACCATTAGGAAAAACTTATGGATAACATTCCATTGGTGCTGCCATTCAGTCTTAATAATGCTTTCCTGGTTTGTCTAGTTATTTTGATGGTGTTGTATGGAGTTTTGCAACACTCAGTAAGCGAAAAAGCACAATTGCATTCGCTACCATAACTCTCATATGACCATATTTTTTACAACCTTTTGCTTCGTCGTGCTTCATTACCAAATAACAATAGAAGGTTCAAGTTCTGAATTCATGTTTGGCACTAAGCACTTTTGTGCTGATTTGAAACTGGGATAACATTGATCCGTATAAAAAATATCACCTTTGTGCTTGTAGATTTCAGGTTAGGATTCTAATATTCGTGATCTACTGCCGGCTTTATTTTTACACACTCAATTCATCAAGATCTGCCTAAGGTTCTGACTTGTGTATGCTCTCATCTTTGCTGCTCTCGAATTGTCACACGCAATCTGCTAATGTACATTCTGTTTAGTGATATGCCTTGGTTGATTCTCGTTCTTTGCATTATGATGTTGATAATCCCATTCAAATTCAAACCTAGGGATTAATTAGAGAATGGCGACAGTTTTCGGTTTTCCTAATGTTGTAGTAAGCCCTTTGCGAAGTTGGTTTTGATGTGCGTCTTGCCAGTGCTAGCTCAGACATGAACCTCATGTTGTATTATTATTACCTTAAACACTTTTTACGTCATATTGCAGAATATATAATGATGATGATGATGATACTTAGTTAAAATTCTGATGCAATTCAATGAAATCGGAGAAATAGAAAAAATATATATATATTTGTCAGAGAGAGATGGGGGAATTGATTCAAAGAATTTGCTAAAGAATCATATTACCCTCATTCACTAATCTTTCAATACAAGAATTGTGATTTTGATTTAGTCGTCGATCCTTATATCCCAACGTCAGCAATATTCTAAACATGAATAAGTATTTCAAGTCACAAATGAAAACTACTTAGTAATACATGTGTTAACACATATTCTTTTAATGGGATTTTGGACATAATCCAATAAAATATACATCAGGGCAATGGTACTAGTTCGGAAATTTTTGTGAGATGAAAATTAATTTAGGTAAATATGTCATGTGCTAACGATTTCGAATTCTTAATTGTATCTCACTTTCTATTGGGAAGCTCTATTTTATTTTTGCATATTACTTTTTTAGTTTTAAAAATTATATTTGTTAAATTTTTGCTTTGATTAATTTTATTCATCTTTAAATGAGGCAAATTTATTGGTTACTAAATTGTGCAGTGAAATTAGATATTGGTAGTTATATATAATTTAAATAAAAATAATTTTATTTTTGTTTCATTTCGATGCTCTATTATAAGTATATCTTTTTAATTGTTCTCTAATTATTTTTATTGTAAATGTTAAGATAAATTATTATTAAATGAATTTAAATCATTTTATGAGATAGTAAATTAATCTAGGATTAGTTGCATTATCTCACTCTAATTATGTATAGTTTGATGTCGTCAATTGATCTCCAACTGCTAATGCTCTCCCGATTTTCAAGCACCAAGCTTAGGTAATATAAAAGCAGTCTCACTATGAATCCCGTAATATCGAGGATGCAGAGTTTGAATTGGCTCTACATTAATTTTCTTTGGCCAAATGCTCAAAAAAGAACCTAGTATGTCTTCACAGAAAGGACAAAAATATAGAATACAAATTGTTGTTATAAAAAAAATAAAAATAAAAACTGAAAAAGCTCGCTTGCGCATATATTATGAGAAAATTCAAAGATGATGCTATTAGAATAAATTATATTATGAATGACAAAAGCTTTTATATAAAGATATAACTAATTTGATTACATAAATTATAAATTCATCATCCTTAATAATTAAATTTTGTCAATAACTCAAACTATCTGATCAATCAAAAAAGCATAATATACTCAGTTAAACGTCAGTGATATAATCATATGAATTTTTTGTGAACCTTGATGGTCGGTGGAGGTAGCTGGCCTTAGGTGAGAGCCACCCTCGTCAACCAAGGCGTAGGCGTCCCTCGCCCAAGGCAATTGAGGGAAAAAGAGAAAAATAAAAATAAAAATAAAAATAAATTACAAAATGTCCCCTGTTAGCGCCTGAATGTACCATATAAGACAATCGACGCTGATTAGATCTCATGTCAACTATTTTCGGCCAAAATTGATCGGAATAACTAAATTGGCAAATTATTAAAAAGTTTATGACTAAATTGGCAAATTATCAAAAGGTTTAAGACTAATTGTCAAATAGTCAAAAGGTAGATGACTAAATCGACACAGAGAAAAAAATTTGGACTCCACTAGACAATAGATTTAAAATTTTTGCACAATTTTTCACCTTAAAACTAACTTCTTCTTTTTTTTTTTTTTTTTTCTTTTTTTTACGTGTCAAACTGCATAACAGAGTTAATTTTCGGCAACATGCCTACTAGTTTTGTACTATTACAACATGTTGATGCCACATATTGATCTTGAGTTTTTAGCCCTTACTTTTGTTTGCATTTGGAAGGGAAAAAAGAAAAAAAAAAAAAAAAGAAACATACGACATTCCTCAAATCATGATTGAACATTGGTCCACCGGCCAATTACATGACAAAAATAAAATTTCGTGGTGATTTATGCGTCAGTGCCACATGTTCATCTCCAAGGTTAACTTAGCACATTCTATCAATATTTGGACCAAAAATATGGAATTGGTCCTGAATTTGTGACTTGGGATTAGTTGAGGGATCAAATCCGTTACAAAACAAAGTACAATGACAAAAAATGATAGTGAATGTCCAAGGTGTAATTGGTAAAGAGCAACTATTGATTCACGTAAATGATGTACGTATCAATTATCGAGATATTTTAAGACACTCGTGACCTATGGAAGTGTCTTACAGAATAAAAACATCATGTCGCAAGCATATTATCTGCTCTGTGAGTCTCCGTCACTAGGAAGATCAAGAATTAAAACCCAGATATATTAACAAAATGTGGGGGAAAAGAGAATACAGTACAAAACTCGGGTAAAAATTAGTGTTCCAACACTCCCATCCCATCTATGAGTTTCTTGTAAATAAACAAAACAAGTTACGAAGTAAACGGAATTTTCTTGAGATTTGCTTTCGGGCTTTTGAGGGTCCGCATTTGGCACTTCATCTCGAGTACACCTTAAGTCGAGCAGGAGAAAACGGCATAGTCCGCTTCGTGGAAGCTAAAACCCCGTTCTCCACTAAAGAAAAAGAGATAATTGATGAGGACTTAGGGCGATTTCGATGCGTTGAATCTCAATGGATCAGGTCCGTCATCCAGGAAATCTCTCATTCCCGCCCCCACGTGTACAATAAAAAAGAAAATCTTAGTCGTCGACATCTGTCCGTCTTCGTCCCGCTTCATCCAACGGTCTGACTGGTTACAAAACCCCAACATTTCCCATGATTCTGTAATTCCTGGGACCGTTTCCTTTTGTTGACTCTCTCGAGGGACCACATTTTACTTCCCAAAAATTACGGATTAACCCCAATCCATTCGGACTACTTCATTAACATCACACACAATGGGTAGGGTTGAATGGGTAATTCAACATCTTATGCCAATTAGGGAAAAGATGTTTTTCCCTAATTGGCATAAGATGTTGAATTACCCATTCAAACCCACCCATTGTGTGTGATGTTAATGAAGTAGTCCGAATGGATTGGGGTTAATCCGTAATTTGCCCATTGTGTTTTCTGTTTCTCACAAAACCAAAGCGTGGGAGGTGCTCAGATGGTCTTTACACTCAGGCGAGAAAGGAAGAGACTTAGCAAGGCAAAGTGGGAAGGTTAATGGAGAGCAACAATCCAGCAGCTGATCACGGTCGTCGGAGGTAAGCTTCGTCCACCTCAAACATATCTTAAGCACTGTAGCCCAACCTCCGTCTGTATGTAAGTTGGATTTTGCAAGTCAAATCATGCCAAAATCTTGATTTCCTTTCCATTTCCTAAGAATCTCAACTCTGATCACGTCCACTGTATGTAATAAATACGCGAATGCTGCTTTAATGCACTCCACGTGAATCCGGTGAACTTTGCAATACCCAACTTTTTTGCCATATTCTTTTTATCTTTTAGTTACTGATCCAGGTTTTTGTTCTCGTTGTTCATAATGGTTCGATTCTCAGAACAGGGCATGTACTTAGGGGCCCATTTAGTGGATGTAAAATGGCTTGGTTTTGGCATTTCCTATATTAGGCTAGTTATGTCGTACCATCTACATTTTGTCTTCTGTTCTTTTGCTAATAGATCCAGGTTTTCATTCTCAACGTTCATAATGACCTGATTCTCAGAAACAGAGCATTCTGGGTCATATTCACGAGGGAGCATATTCAGTGGAGTTCAATTGTACTCATTGACAATTTTTTTGTACGAATTGGAAAATATTCATGATATTCATTCGGTGATTGAATATAGTTGGATTCAAAGCAGCAATAATCTCTTCCAGAGTTTTTTCCTTTTGGGGGTCGAAATCCCTCTTGAGTTCGAATACCATTAAAACGGCTGAGTTCGTCTAAGGAGAGTGAAACGCCATAATACATTTCTTTCTGAAAAATCACATAGGTGGAAAGAATCTGAGAAGTTACTTGGTGGGAAAAGTCTGTACTTTGATGAAGAGACACGACCGCATATACACTTTGTTTCTTTCTTTTGTCCAGTACCCTGTAAAGCCCTGTTAGCTTTTCCTACTGAGAAAATACCTGCAATTTGCTTTACTCTGTTTTTGCCTGGTAAGCATGGGGCTTCCTTGAACGTCTGGGTGGTTTAAGTGTCGTTAAAGTGAGTTGGGGAAGTTTATAGGAGTTAAGGAGGTATCCCCTTGTCCTCCGATGTTACACTTTGTCCAAAATAAGAGTTTTCAATGGCTTAATTAGTCACGAAATAATAGATGGGTTATTCTCCTACAGTGCATACATAGATAAGACTCTTGCTATGCATAGACTCATTAGCTATAATGTGCGCCAGAAGCTTGACATTATGTCGTGAATTAAATTTCCTTTGGAACTTAAATTGGTAGTTCTTGATATGTTTCTGTGAGTATATTAGTTAAAGGGCCTTGGGAATCGCTTATGTTTATTGTAGACTCATATCTTGAGAGCTTTTGAAGAAACTATCATCTTCTATTATGTAGAAAGAGGTCAGAATTTAAGCTTTTGCAAAAGATTATCGTCTAACAAATAGTTTGCTTTTTTTTTTAATTTGAAGGTATGGAGCAGAGCTTGGAATTCAAATTGCTGCGATGTATAATGAACATCTTGATTCCATGGAGGAGATCTTACTTCAAGCCATAAGGGACATGAATAGCTATACTGGTCCAGCCAACATTACCGGTGCACCAATCATGCTTATCTACACATTGGTCAAAAACGTTCGGCGAAAATTAATTTTGGAGATAGAAAGGCAAGATATTGGCCCAATACTTCAACTTGCGTACGCCCTCATCTCTGTTGTTCTCGGATGTGTTGCGTGTAGTCTACTGATTTACATTTTGCTTGGTAATATGCCTTGGCCAATTCTTGCTCTTTGCCTCCTGATGTTGATAATCCCATTCGAATTCGAACCTTAGGATCAATTGGAGAATGGTGAAATTTTCTGGTTTTCCTGATGTTGTTGTTGTGCTCTTTGTGAAGTTGGTTTTGATGTGTGTCTTGCCAATGCTGGCTAAACTTGAACCTCTTGTTGTACTATTATTACCATAAACTCTTTATCTTTAGTTTGATTTTCTATTACAAGTATATATATTTAATTGTCATTTAACTAATTCTATTGTAATAGTTAAATTAAATTAATATCACATGCAGTTAAATCATGTTATGAGATAATCTACATTTAAAAGTAACTAATCCATGATAGAGTTGCATTATTTAACCCTAATTATAAGTTTGATGTCATTAATTGATCTCCAACTGCAACCTGATATTTAAGCGCCGGGCTTAGGTGATATGGAAGCAGTCTCACCTCAAAACCCGTAAAATCGAGGATATATGGTTTGAAATGACTCTTCATTAATTTTATTTTTTTGGCTAACTGCTCATAAAAGAAGATTGTAAGTCTCACAAAAGAACAAACATAAAGACGCAAATTATTGTTATTTTTTTAAAAAACGTGAAATAGCTCGCACTTATATTATGAGAAAATTCAAAAATGATGCTATTGATATCAATTATGTTATAAATGGAAAAAGCTTTTATATGAAGATATAACTATTTTGATCACATATGTTATAAATACATAATCTTTAATAATTAAATTTTGTCATTACTTCATGCTAACTAACAATATATATATATATATAAAGAAAACTAATATACTTTCTTGGGTAAGCATCAGTGATATAATCGTATCTTTTGGGCCAAAAAATGATAATTACCGTGGTATATCATTAATTCACTGAGCCAAAGAATGACCAAGCGTCTCCCTCTTCCAATCCCGCCAATTTTTCAGCGACCACCTCATAAAAATGGAGATCACCCTCAGCGGCAACGCCTTGAAGACCTTGGCTCACTCCATCACTTGCCTTTCCCGTGTCGGCAACAACCTCGCTATCAAAGCTTCTCCTTCCCAGGTGATTTAATTTGTTCCCTCATTTCTTCTTCTTCTCCGTTGTCTCTCTCGCCCACAGCTCCGGTCAAAAAGTTCGTGGTCGCCAGTGAAATCCATGTCAATTGTTCCTCAGCTTCATTTATTGAGTGAAAAGCAAAGTAGTTGCTTATCGGTGCCCCAGTGAGTGATGCCTAGTTTAGATGCTTATGCTGTGTTAGGTATTGGCTCATTTCACTCGATACAATGTCCAATTGACAAATTTGAGTCCTTCGACCGATTGCCGATTGCCGAGTGCGTGGAGCTTCTAGCAGTGGATTTGAGGCAGAAAGTTATTAATCCAAGTTGTGATTGATCCTGTCGACAATGATCAGAACTTGACGTTCGTAAATATGAAATCAGTTCATTGAAAGAATCTAAAATTGTTGATAGGGGGATTTCAAAATCATTATATCATAAGACCAGGGCAATTCACAGCAATAGCCAGGAGAACTACTAGTGGTACTTGAAAATGTCAAAAAGTGAAACAGAGGAAACAAACCCTATGGACAAGCTTCTATGGGGGCTGCTATTCTGTCTCGATAATTCTGTCCTGGTTTGTATGGTTTTGCGACACTCAATAAGTGAAAGCACGATTGCATTTACTAGAAAAACTCTCGCATGACCATACTTTTCCAGGACGTCCTTTTGCCTCGTCTTATTTGATTACCAAATAAAAATAGAAATTCCAAGTCTAAGCTCATGTTTGGCACTTGGCACTATTTGTGATTATTTGAAACTACAATAGAAATAATATTGATCGGTATACATATCACATTCTTACTTATAGATGTCTAATTAAGATTCTAATATGTGTATTCAACCTCCAACTTTCCCTTCACGCAATCAATCCATTAAGATATGACAATGAATTAATTACCTTCAAGGCAAACATATTCAAAGTGTTTACGGTTGTTGACACCCGAATTTTTGTTGACGTTTTTAAATATCCATTTATTTTGTAAAAATATAAAAAGTTATAAAAGATAAGAAGCAAAAAAAAAATGAAAAAAATGGACAAAGTGGACCAACCAAAAATGAAATAAAAACAAAAATAAAAGGGGGAAATCGAGCAGACCGGCTTGTCTAGCCCACTTGGTTGTTTTCGGCTCACCCTTCGGCCCAGCTTCCCATTTCCTTTCTTTTCTTTGGCCCATCAGAGCCTACACAAGAAGCCCAGCCCATCACTTCTTTCCCCTCTTTACACACGCTGGCGCACGCTCACGGGCGGAAACTAGGGGTGAGCAGCAGTCTAGGGTCGACCCTGGACCGGCCCTAGACCGGCCCAATCCCGCTTGGGGTTCAGTCCGGTTCCAAGGAGGCCCAGGTCGGTCCTTGTGCTTCAAATTCCAAGATCAACACCTTTTTGTGTGAGTTGGTCCTTGGTCCCAGAGTTTTGGGTCGGTCAAACCCTGGACCAACCATATATATTATATTATATTATATTATATTATATTATATTATAATTCTTTTATATATTCAAACTTAAGTAAATTTTATGTTATATTATATTATATATAATTTTTTTTTATATTCAAACCTAAGTAAAATGATGTTAAAGCTGCTGACTCCTCCAGGCTCACAGTCATGGACAAACGGCATCCAATTCCAAAAGGCGTGAAGTTTACGCCGAAAAGGTCTTCACGGCTTCCTCCCCCATAGTCCAGACTCTAGAGTACGTTCTTCACCGTGAGGACCAAGGACTCCTCATAGTCACGGACTCGCGACGTCCAAAACAGCGAGAAGTTTACGCCGTAAATCTCCTCACAGCTTCCTTCCCTAAAGTACGTTCTCTTCCATTCTGTCTTATTTGTTCTCCAATTTGCCAAAATCAAAAGTAGCAACATCCCGCTCGCCACTGGTTGCTCGCGCTGCTCACCTTTGACCGTGCGCGCTACTCGCGCCACTCGCCGCTCACCACTCGCCCTTTGCTTTCGTCGCTGGCCTCGCTCAACGCTCACCACTCACCACTCGCTGCTAGCCTCACTCAATGCTCGCCGCTAGCCTCACTCAATGCTCGCCGCTTATTGCTGGCCTCACTAAACGCTTGCCGCTTGCCAGTTGACACTCACCCCACTCGACACTCGATGCTTGCCGCTCGCCACTCGCGCCAGTCGCCTCACTTATCGCCGAGTAAATCAGAAGGAAAAAAAGAAGAAGCCCTAACTAGAAACCCTAACGCTCGGCTCGCCCTTGCTTTCCGAACACAACTTGGCTAGTGAGTTATACTTTGTGCTTCATTTGAGATCTTGTATTGGTATTTATAGTTTAATTGCACAACGCCGCATTGTCGATGGATATGTAATTTGAATTTGTAGGTTTGCTTTTTTAGAGAGTATAAAAAACAAGACGAAATAAATTATCAATCGATCTCGGGTTGACCTTGGAACCGAACCGAACCCATTGAGTCGGTCCGGTCCTTGGTCCCAGGCTCAATAGAGTCGGTACTCGGTCCTAAAAATTGAAGACTGACACTGTACGGATTGGTCCTAAGGTTAGGAGGTGGCTCGGACCAACCCGGACCATACTCACCCCTAGCGGAAACGGGAGAGCCCCTCCGCGGCCGTGACGTCACCACAGTGCACGAAGCAAAAAGGAATCTTCTGGGGGATGATGTTCTGTCGGGTGAGGAGAGGAGGAGAGGAGCGAGCGACGAGTGCATGGAGTGGAGAGGCGCTCGGGAAAAAGAGACAGAGCTCGTGGAAGAAAGGGGTCTGGTTCTTCTTCTTCTTTGGGGGATTATTCTGAGAAATACAATGGAGGAAAGAAAATGAGAGAGAGAAGGGGGGGAAGGAAAGGAACCGGCTGGTTCGTCGCCGGCCATTAGAAGGCTTCGGTTGTGAGAAACTGAAAGAGAGAAAGGTTGAAGAAGAAAGGTGGCTGATCGTCTCTAGCGTTGGTGATCCTCCTCTGTTCGGAGAGTATTTCGCATGACCGCCGATCACCGTGTCTATCCATGTTTGAGCGGAAGTTTTCATTCCAGTCTCGTCGTCCGTAGAAGCTCTGCCGGCGATCGTACGACACCAAAAACTCCACCCCGAACCAGGTAGAAGGTCGTTCTCAAACATCATTTTTTGGCCATATTTCCGTGAATCTGAGATCTGATTTTTTTTTTTTTTTTTAAGGCTCATAGACGCCTGATATAGTAATAAGATTGATCTATTATCTATAATGTTGGTTCATGTCTTCATGTGTCGAGATTTGAGACTCATTTCATCATGAACACAGATCCGTAGCTTGCCTACTAAAATGTACATCATATGTTTGCTAAAAAGTCTAAAACATGACTGAAAAATTCATATCTGCATGCTCGAATCGGTTGCAGTTTTTGTGGAGATCTTGAGGAAATAAAGTTTATTTTCTGCTAGGAATGGTGTTTTAATTGTGTGCGCGTCGTTTTTTGGCTAGGATTCGCTTAGAAAACGAATCGGCATGCTATTGTCTGTTGGATTTTTTGCGAAAGCGTGTATGCAAGTGTGTATGCAAGTGTGTATGTGTGAATAAAAATGGATTACAAGGCCAGGGGAGAATGGGTAAAAAAAGACTTTTACTACAAAAGTTTTTATTACAAAAGAAGGAGCGTGTAATTTTTTTTGGCTATAAGGAACAACAGACATCCAACTTTTATTTATAGGCGTGAGCGCCGCCATCCTTCACCAACATTGAGTACAAAAATTAATATAAAATTACAAGCCTGCTTCTTTATCTTCTGCTTGTCGCGACTTCTTCCGCATCTTCTGGTGGCTTCTCAATTATTCTTCATTTTTCTATTCTCTCGGCTGCCCACGTACTCTAGATCATTCTTTCTTCATAGTCAAGCAGCCATTGTTGACTTTCATTCAAGATTTTCCATTTACAAATTTCCCATGCACGAGACTTCTCTAGTTTGTTCTCCTTCAGCCGCTATTCTTGACTTTTCTTTTGCTTTTTGCTGCGCACTTGGTCTTGCTACCAGAAGGTTCAACATTTGAGTCTTCTTACATTTTCTTGCATGCATGTGTACTTACTTGTTGCCGCCAACTTTTTTCTTTCTCCATTAAGCATGAATAGTCTAAAGCTTTCAAAAATGGATCACTTTTTAACACAAATCTGCATAATATGTGTTTGACAAAATGCCTGAATGATATACCGAAATCCATGCTATCCGATCGACGTGAGAAGTTTAGTTTTAATGCTTAACTCTCATTTTTATGTTTTTCATGGTGTTTTCGTGCGATTGGCGAAAATTCCGCGTTTGAGTCGGTTGGCCGTGGATCCGCCCTCCTTCCATTCAGCGTTTTCCTTCCGGCGATAGCTTTGGGATGTCATATTCGCTTTCTACTTCCCTTTCGGTGTTATCTGCATGATAAGGAATTATATTGCTTGAGGAATATTACTTAATGATGTTTGGTGGCCGGAGATCAATCACTGTTCGAAATCGAGTTTGTCTCGGCCATCGTCAGCAATAGACCGACTGCGGCCGGCAGAGTAGGCGGCAGGCATTTGGCGTTGGTGTGACGGCGGCATGGGTGCCGACGGTCACGGCAAGGGCGGATGGTGGCGTCGTCGAGCGTTTTTGCAGGCGTGAAGAGAGTGTTGGGGGAGTAGATGGGTTGAGGGAGAAGTTGCAGGGGAGAAGGAGAAAATAGAGGAAAAGATAAAAGAGAAAAAGAAAGAAAAATAGAAAAATCATTAAAAAATTTTAAAAATTACTTTTTCGCTTTTGTCCTTTCTCTATTTTGTCTTTTTCCCCTCCACCTTCTTCTTCCCAGAATCGTCTTCGACCTCACGCCTCCCTCCTTCCTCTGCACCGAAGCCT
Organism: Eucalyptus albens; assembly: GCA_014182695.1. NCBI lineage: Eukaryota > Viridiplantae > Streptophyta > Magnoliopsida > Myrtales > Myrtaceae > Eucalyptus > Eucalyptus albens. The sequence goes on from CM024653.1 coordinate 53,505,827, forward strand.
CCATCGCCTACAAACCAGCCCAAACCAGAAAACCGACACGACCACCACTCTATCCGGCCACTGACCACCGTCCTCAGCCGTCATAGTAACAACATCAGTTGCTGGTCGTCCGCTTCGACCGACGCCCACCAACGCCGGCCCCCGACTCCGACGACCCCAAACAAAAGGGAAAATCCAGACCGAAGCTAATATCTCTTTAAAAAGTAAACAATCCCAGCAAACGATCAAACTTGAATACAGAGAAAAGAAAGCCTAACTATTGCGGCCTCGAACCGCTGGCACGCTGGTGAAGGGTAGGTTTCCGACAGGGGACTTTCGGGCGAGAAGACGTTCATCCATGGCCGACTCGTTTATCAAACGACATGCCACAATATCCAAGGCAAACCCAGATTCAGTGGTAATGCGACAATATTAGGACAAACCGAGCGTAAAACAAACATTTTAAGCATCGATTTTATGAACTCGAATTCGGTGCTTCATTCAACCATTTTGTAAAACGGTTCATGTGCGAATCAGAATACCATGTTCGGATTTAACATTGTTTGTGGCACAAAACCAGCATATTAAGCACTAGATAAACCTTATTGGCAACAAATCAGTATGGTTTCGTACGATTTGCCCCAAAATCTCGTCAGTTCGGTCTCACGTTCTCGAACTTGATAAGCAAGGGAAAAACAGCGTCCCCGGGGTTATCTGGTTAGGGACCTTGCTGCGGCGAACGGCGACGGGCGAGTTAGCTTCCGCAGGAGGCCGAGGCGATGCAGACGAACCACCGGCGAAGAGTGAGAAAATCTCCCACTCTCGGTCTCTCTCTGCCTCTTCTGCAATGGCCGAGTCTTCTCCATTTTCTGCAGAGCTCGAGCCCCTTCTCCCAAAATCAGAAGACCCTTCACTAAAAAGCTCATCTCCTCCCCAAAAACCCTTCTCTGCCGAAGACCTCCTCCAAAACCGTAACCTTCTACCCCTTTTTCATTTGCGTGATGCCCTCTCCCCCAAAAACCTCGCGCCCCCGTGCGTTCTCCCCTCTTTCACGAGCGAGCACCCACGCTGACCTCACCTCCGCGGGGGAATTTTTCCGTTATCGCTCTCTCCGGCTCAGCCGTCTTCCAGAAGGCTTGAGCTTCGCTCTCGTTACTCACGGTCTCTTCCCCTCCCCTCACAACTCACAAGCGCCATTCCACGGTCGACTTTCGGTCGGGCATGGTCATCTTATCCTCCCTCGCAGGCGTGCGTTTGCCAGAGAAAGAAAAAGGACTATGGGCTGAGCTTATGCTTTTCTCTCTTGAGTTCACACTGTGGGCTTAGATAAAGAAACTTAGGCTCAAAACATGGAAAGTTCAAAGTTGGGTCAAGGAATAGGTGAGCCGAAAGTTTAGCCAAGTGGGCCGGACACGCTGGCCCGCTCGATTTCATTATTTTCATCATTTCATCATTTTTTATTTCATTTTTATCATCAATTTTTTAATTTATCATTATTATTTTTTATAATTAATTTTATTTATTATATTTTATAATTTTTTTATATTTTTGCAAAAATAAATGGATATTTAAAAATGTTGACAAAAATTCAAGTGTCAACAATATAGTATCTAAAATTTCCATAACAAAATCAAATTAAGTCTTTCGGTAATATGAAAAAGTTTGCATAGTACACTATAATCTGAATTTTAGAAAATTTTGCATCTCAATTCATTTCTTGAATCAACAAAATTATGATTTCTCTTTAATTACCTTTTACCTTTTGGTCTTTTTAAATATTACAATAGTTTCATTCAAATAAATTTTGGCTTACAATCTCTATAATAATAAAAGTAGAACCTCTCTTATAATTGTATCATGTTAATATTCCTGCTATTTTAATTTTCTGATTCACAAATCTATCTCAATTTAATCAAGAAAACACAAGACAAAAAAAAATGAAAATTTTATCTATCTTAAAAAATTAGTATTGACACCTAAATATTTGCCTAAAGATTTTGTTTACATTTTTCCGAAAGACTGGAACTTTTTTACCACAAAAATATTTCATTTTTATAGATTATTTAAGCATTTAGTATAAGTTTTTTTTTTTTTTAATGGGTTTAGGGTTCTTGAAATCTGCTTTCCCAAAAAAATAAAGAAAGAAAGGGGCGAAGGCCAAATATCTGTGTGTGACTATCCAAGCCTTGAGGAGTCGTATTGCAATTGAAACAGCAAGTTGGAGGTCAAAATGCAATTCCCAAAAGTTGGAGTACCAATTTGCAAATTTTACAAAATTTGTTCTCAACGAGTCTGGTGTCTAATAATTTACGGCAACTTCTGATTACGTGTATGTTAAAAGTAAAAAAGGGCTTCAGCTGAAAGTTTATTTTCAAGAAAGGAAATGGGTTTACTACTTTCGATCTGAATTATTTTTTTAATCTAAATTTTGGGAGGTCCAGACTAAAGCCTTTTGAGATGCAAAGAGTGGCCCAATGATAAGTAATGTTTCCTTCTAATTATCTGGTTAACTATTTCCTATTTTTTAACGAATTTCTTTTAATGCAGAAGCTGATAATATCTACCAAATAAAGAACTTCACATATTAGAAAAGTATTTCCTTTCGTCAACGGGTAAGATGTGTTAAGATATTCATTGTGGAAAAAGAATCTTTGTCCATGAAAAGGGTCAATGACTATCGGCAATAGATCTTACTTTTCTGCACATTTACAGTCACCAAATAGTCCCTGATTACATTGTCTCTTCCAAGAGTTTGAGTCATTAGGAGCATCAGAAATTAAATCCTGTATATATTAACAAAATAATAAAAAGAGTAGAGAACACCTCTTGAGGTACAACTTGGTGTTCCAACGCTTTCATCTATGAGTTTCTCGTGATCAAACAATATGAGGTGCATGAAAATGGAATTTCTAGTGATTTGCCTTGGGTTTTTGATGGTCTGCATTTGACACTTGACCTCAAGTATGCATAAAATTGAATGAAGAAAATGGAAATAGTTGGCTTCGCTTAAGCTTACAACCCCTTTCTCGGCTAAAAGAGAAAAAAACTATCATTGCTAAGGGCTCAGAGCAACTTCTTTCCCCTGAATCTCAATGGATCAAGCTCATCTCCCAGGAAATCTCTGGCTTCCCAACCGTTTCTACATATAAAAAGAATTTTGTCCATGAAAAGGGTCAATGACTATCGGCAATAGATCTTACTTTTCTGCACATTTACAGTCACCAAATAGTCCCTGATTACATTATCTCTTCCAAAAGTTTGAGTCATTAGGAGCATCAGAAATTAAATCCTGGATATATTAACAAAATAATAAAAAGAGTAGAGAACACCTCTTGGGCATACAACTTGGTGTTCCAACGCTTTCATCTATGAGTTTCTCGTGATCAAACAATATGAGGTGCAAGAAAATGGAATTTCTAGTGATTTGCTTTGGGTTTTTGATGGTCTACATTTGACACTTGACCTCAAGTATGCATAAAATTGAATGAAAAAAATGGAAATAGTTGGCTTCACTTAAGCTTACAACCTCTTTCTCAACTAAAAGAGAAAAAAACTATCATTGCTAAGGGCTTAGAGCAACTTCTTTCCCTTGAATCTCAATGGATCAAGCTCATCTCCCAGGAAATCTCTAACTCCCCAACCCTTTTTACATATAAAAACATTCTTAGGCATCAACATGCATCTATATATGTCTACGCTTATATTGAACCAAAATTACTCTATCTTATTTTTCTGTTAAGATCCTGATTCAACCATAAGGTTCATCTCCAAGCCACAACATCTGGAGAACTGGAAACTGTCACTATTCATCATCATTACATACTCTCCTCATGATGTAAAAGGTATTTGAAGTAATAATAAGGTTGATCTCCAAGCCAGCATTAGGACACACATCAAAGCCATGTTTGCAAAGAGCTAACCACGGCATCTAGAGAATGGGAAGTGTTCACCATTCTCTAATTCGTGATAAATGTAAATGCTATCAGGAGGACATAGAAAACAACAATTGAACAAGGCATGTCTCCAAGCAGAACATACATCAGCAAACAACACTTGGCAGCTCCAAGAGCAATAGAAATGAGAGCAAAAGCAAGTCGGAACCTTGGGTTTATATCTCGCCCTCCCATCTTGACGATTTTCAGGAGTTTGTAGATACGCTTGACTTTTGCACGGGTAGTGTTGGGTGGAACATCAGTGCACTCGACTAGAGGAATCAGGTTCTTCTCGAGGGATTCAAAAAATTCGATCAATCCAACAATTCGATCTGCCTGCTCTTCTTCACCTCTTGGAAATAAAATCAGCAAACCACTTGTTAGTGCGTTCCCTTGCCCGTGCAGCTTTAGGATTTCTTCCAAGCAGCCTTTCTCACACTCAACTCACAACGATCTTAGAAACTCTAGAGAGAAGCTTGGATTATATTTATTTGTGAATGAGATGAGTACAATGAGGGTAGGAGACCCCTATATATATATACAAATACAAGGCAAACCGTATCCGTAAATCTATCATCGATCTAACGGTGGAGATCACATCACCCCAATTACCAACTACCCGCATTTATTACATACGAATACAATTACCATATCGCCCACCCTATGAGTATTCTAGAAGACTCGAGAAAATGCTAGGTCTCGGGATACAAGCCGGTCGCTTGATCCACGTGTCACAGCCGTCCCTTAGAACCCTCTTGGATCGGCTTTCTTTTGGACCGTGAGAACAGTCTCTTGGAAAAGCTCAAGTTTTGAGCTCTTTCTGCTTCACGTAAGATGGCAGTCTTTCCAAAAGCTTTCAAGAACTACCACTTTAAGTTCTAAAGGAAATTTGATGCGATATGATGCCAAGCTTCTAGTGCAAATCATAGCTAATGAGTATACATTGCAGGAGTCTAAACTCTATATGTAGTGCGGGTATGTAACCCATCTTTTGATCCACGGCTAATTAAGCTAGCGAAAATTCTTCTTTTCGACAAAATGAACATCAGAGTAAGGGGATGCTTCCTTAACACGTACAAACCTTTCCTAACCTACTCTTACAACACATTCACAAAACAAAACCAACCAGACGCACCAAACTACCAGGTAAGGCCCCTGCTTACCGTCTAGAAACAGAGTAAAGCTAACAACAGGTTTTTCTTCGGAGGAAAAGCTGATAAGGCTTCAAACCAATAGTTGTTCTCAGTATAAGTTTCTCATGACAAAAGAAAAACGCAGAGTCGATTGGCAGCCGTGTCGCTTCTTCAATGTGACAGAATTTTCTCATCCAGTAACTTTAGGAGAAGGTTCACATTCTGTCCAACCTCATGATTTTCAAAAAGACATGGCAGTTATTATGAATTTCACTTTCCTCGGACAAACTCAGCTGTTTTAATGGTATGCATACTTGAGAGGGATTATTCCTGGTATGAGTCCTACTACATACACTTGCCGAGTAGAGCCAGTTTCTGCTCTTTGAGATTGGAATCATTATGGACATCTCAATTAATAGAAAGAAAAAATGAAAGGATGAAAAAATCTGGATGGTATAAATTGGTGTTCCGACCCAACTCTCACAATCTAACGCGAGAAACAGGCCATTTTTCCACAGGCAAGTGATTCCCGAGGGCTCTTAAGTAGCACATACAACGACTAATATGCACGTTTTCATGGCCATAAAACAGTACTCCCGATGGAATATCCAGTGTGACATGATCAGAGGAAGGACAGAAAAAAATATCAAGATTTTGACACGAGTTTCCCCAAAGAATATCAACATTTAGGCATGAATTTCCCTGCAATTTTTCCTACTTGCAGACGGAGCTGGGCTACAGTGCTTTTTTATATATCTAAGGTTGCTAAAGCTCACCTCCGACCAACGTGATCGGCTGGATTGTTGTTCTCCATTAAACTTTCAACTTTGCCTAATCTCTCCTTTGCTTGCTGAAAATGTGGTTTCTCTTCGCAGCTGGCTGTCTTGGGAACGAAACGAAGTGGTTTTCCTCCGCAGGTGAAGACGAGAGACCAGTCGGCATTTCGTTTATGAGGTCTGCGGTTTGCTTTTATGTATGTTTTTTTTTTTTTTTTCCTTTGAACATATGCTTTTATACATGCTTGATAGGGACAGAAACTTTAACATATGCAGAAACAAACATGTTTTGTATGTTTAGTTCCTGTCCCTATCAAACACATCCTAACAAGTAGGTGCTACCGTCGCTACCAGTGCAACGTATGTTTTTCTTGGGTCTTGACTTTAACATCTTCTTGAACCTCGACTTTCTGTTTTCTTGGACCTTGACTTTAACAATGAGGGTGGCACTCGTAGCACCCACTTGCCATGTCTTAGGACAGAGGCTCTCAGAGGACACATTGTATTTAGAGGCATATTCAGTCATTGTAGATCCATAAAAAAAGTATTGACCAAAAAGAAAAGATCCCATCAAAAAGTGTTTATTGCCAATAGTCATTAATCCTATTTTTTTGGACGTGAGTTATTTATATCACAACATAATATCTCAACATATCTCAATCGTCGATGAATGCCTCATTTATGTGCATCGGTAGTTGAGAATTGGTTGAAATGCCATTGGGAGCACCTTTGAAGTAGAGGATCTTCATCCTCCTATTATTAAATTGGAGAAGTTTCCTGATGTTTTTGGTAAATTAGTTTAGGTAAAACTCATGGCTAGAGTAATCCCTCTCCATAAGTTTAGTACTTTTACAACTGCTTATTAATCCAAGATAAAAAGAACTAGATTTAAACTCCATTTGTTCTAAAAATGAACTATTAAGAAAATATCTCTAAAAATAATCGTTTGTTTCACTAGCAAAAATAAATAAATAAAAATATTTTCATCGTTTACGAAAATATTTAGATATAAATTGTTATCAATAGTAAAAAAATATTGAATAATTATTTCAAGCGATTGTTTTTAGAAAAATATTTACTAAATCATCTATTTTCACAAAATAAACAGAGCTTATGTTGTCTAGTCTTTTGTAAAATCTCAAAATTTGAAAAAAAAAAAAAAAATGCCAAGAAGCCTCTATCGCATCAATGAAGAGACCTCATTTTCACTAGCCACTCTCCCATGTACGAAGAGACTGCACATTAACTATTGCTGTCTTTTGTTAAGAGAGACTCTTTCTTCTTCGTCTGGACTAAGTTGCTTATTTCTTCCTCATGTTAAGAGAAACTCATATGACCTGCGATAAACTTCATTTGGATGACCGTAGTCAAAAGACGAATTTGCATCAGCAGATGATGGAGGTGGGACCCTCCTCCTATTGCTTGTTAGTGGGGACAAAGTGGCCCCCACCCACTTCCTCTTTTGGCTCAGTTATTGCGGATTCCTTGTAAGTAATTTCCTCTTTTCGTGTCAATTAAATCCTAATCAACTAACATCATTGTATTAATGCACTCACTTTGAAATAGGCTAGCTCTATCTTAAATATGTCAAAATGCATCATAAACTCATTTCTTAAACCATATTTGATAGACTTGATTATTATGTGTTAGTTATATTTACTAAATAAAACATGAGCTTAGAATTGTGACACTTGAAATAATATAAATATTAAATGAGTTCACAGTTTATTTAGATTTAACTCACCTCTATAACTCTTTCTCATTCTTTCTCAATCTTGTATTCACTCACTTTGTGCTCTCACCTTAATTTGGGTTTAAATTTTTATATATTATGTTAAATATAGAAGCATTTTAGCAATATGGATTAAATCGATTGTGAGTTGAGTTGTGTATAGGTCACTAGACTTATATTTGATAAAAATGGATTAACTCGGGTTGGATCATTTTTGACTCGATTGACTCATTTGATAGGTTTACCTTGCCCCCATTCTTTCTTATATATTTTAATTATATTTTAGTTTTCTAATCTTTACCAATGGGATTAAGGCAACCTTTTACATGGATTTAAGAACCTAAATCACAATCAATTTGATTCGTCATTTATTATCATGAACCATACTCAAAAGCACAACGATAATAATCAAAACTATATGTTGGATGACCTATAAATTATATTAAACTAACAATGCGTGTATCCAAAATGAAAGAATAGTGAATAAGCGCATGGGATTTTTTTTTTTTTATATACCCTCATTTGCCCTGTTTCGCCCTGTTTCGCCCTGTTTCTGTTTGGCCCATAGGAAAAACTTGCCCTGTGTCTCCAATTTCCTCCATTTCCGAGTTCTGTTTACTGATAATGCAACTCCATGAGTTTTATCTTACCAATGCAACTCGATCCAAAGCAGAAGTAATAGACCTAAACGCACTTAGACTTAAACTGAAACTGGCACTCTAGCAAAAGGATTAAACTTGCCTTGCAAAGGAGGGGATGGTAGGAACTCACCAAGATATGCTTAAACTAACTCTCAAAGTACACTTAACTGGAGACAACATTGCGCCAGAAAGGATTGTAATCATCATCAAAATTTATTAATCTGCTATTAAGTAAGAGGTGTTCAGGGTAATAGTACAACACGAGGTTCATATCTGAGCCGGCATTGGAAGGTTCCCGAGCAAATTGACCACATCACCAAATCAGAAAAGCTAATCCTTCAATTTACGATGAACCAGAGCAGAAGTCCCAACGTTAGGTCCCAAGCAATCATAATCGGCACAGGCAAGTCGCTATGTAGAGCGCATGTCAAGAGAGTACACTCAACATATCCAAGCATAGCAGCGATCCAAGAAAAGACGAGTTGAAAATTTGGGTCAATATTCTGTCTCCTCGTCAGGAGGGTTAAAAGATCCTTGATGATAAGGATGGCATCACAGATATACCGAATGCCTTCTGCACTGAGAATTGGACCTGTCAAGATCTCTCTAGCCATGATCAGCAAATGCAAGACAATCATGATCATTTCAAGATCTCTGTTAAGTCAGCAACATCCTCCTCTAACAAAAACCTTGAGTTAGAATCAGCAAATACTTGTTGGACAATCTGTGTTTCACTGAAAATTTTTCAGTCACAAAAACAGGGGTCGATGAGTCAAAAAGACAAGCTCAGTTGAATAGGCATATAAAAGAGTTAACAAAGAAAAACATGTGAGTGATTCATACAAGATTACAAAATGGAACACACACAGAGACATGACGAAGTTCTTTTTCACGAAAGGAAATAAGGACTGAATTTCTTGCAATCCTCCGACTGCAGGGTCACGTTCTTTCCACAGAAAACTCAGTTGTTTTAATGATATGCATACTTGGATTGTTCCTCGCATGAGTCATGGATATCATGAAAAATTTTCAATCACAAAAAACAGGGGTTAATGACTCCAAGAAACGTTCGTACTTTTGGACGGATTTATACTAACGGAATACACTCCAACTCACTTGACAGAGTGCCGGGCTACATAGCTTAAGACATGTTTGAGGTTGATGAAACATACCTCCAACCGAAGTGCTCAGCCATGCCGTTGCCGTCCGATAACCTCTCAACTTCGCCGGATCTCTCCTCTTCTTCCTGAAAGTGGGTTTTGGGTGATCTCAGAGTTGCTCTTGTGAACGGAGTAGATAGATCCTTATTATACTCAACAGCCTCCGAAGTCCAGGACGACTAAACGACCTCTCGAACGCATAGAACAGGACAAAAATATAGCAATGTGTTTGTGGGATTTTTTCGGCTTTTGAAAGGCGACGCCTGAAAACGGAAGGCGGGCTCCCCGACCAAGGAACTTTTAACCCTGACAGGGTATCTTGTGGCATCGCTTTTGCTCGCGCGTTAGCGCATTTGTTTTGTCTTTTGACTATCACCCATCTAATGCGGAATAATTATTTTTTGAAGGACAATATAGCCTATGTTCAAATAGACCGAGTACTCGGCAGTTGCTGTTGAGGGGAATCATTAAGAGAGAAATGCTTATTTGATAATATTTCTATTCCTCTATTTTTTGTTTATTCGTTCCTCAAAACAGAAAAAAGAACCAAAAAAAGAAGCAAATTGTGGGGCTAGTGGTTAGAAACGCAGCAGAGGTTGGAGGGAGCTCGGATCAAATCTCCCAGCTCTTTCATTTTCCTTTTAATTATCTTTTAACTTTTCTAATATTATATTTTGTTTATATTTTTTCCAATTACATGAATAATGATAATATATGTACCTATACATAATTAGAATATGAACATGTATTTAGTATTTGACAATAAATCTATAGTGAGAAAAAATCTGTTACCCTATAATACCATTACTTTGTCTTTTCTATATTGATACTCCATTGAGCCTTTAATATATAGTAAAATGATGGTAAAAAATCATCAAATCCTTCATTCGCCTTGAATTTTTCTTCCTTCGTATTTCTCTTTTTCTTCCTTTAATCTATGTTTGTTTCATTTATCAATAATAAGAAAAACATGTACCTTTTTGTCTATCTTCGTTGAATTAATCCTTTGAAGAGGAGGACAATTCAACAAAATAATAGAATTTTAAACAGAATTGATTGAAACGATAGGATATTTAATTATTTGCATGGACCTACATAGTTTATAGAAGGCATATACAATGCAAGAGTTTCTATTACTTCAGACAAATTAACTTAAATTAAGTGGCAATTAAAGCATTATAATAATCGTAAAAACAATTACTTTTCTATCTTTTTTTCTATCATAAATAATTTTTGTAAATATACATAACGATAACGAATGCAGCTGTGGAGTCATGTTAAAAAAATTGTTTATTATTTTTTGACGTTTCAAACTATATAACAACTTATTTTTATGCAACAACACTTAGGTGCCCACTAGTTTTGCACTATTGTGACATATTAATGCCGTCTGCATAACAATCTTTAGCCCTTACTTTGCATTTTTTGTTTGCATTTGGATGAAGAAATTGACACTTATCCTAAAAATAATATTGAAGATTAGTCCATCGGCCAAATATGTGAACAAGTTGTAATTTGAATCCCAAGAAGTCCACCAAACGAACATTCCCAAATCCAACACAAGAGAACACCGAATAGCTTCCTCCTCTCTTTACTTTGGAACAGCAGAATCTAAAAATGCAGGAAAGCTGGCTTCGACGTTTTCACTAAAGTCACAACAATCCATCGACATCATTAGTTGGCCAAGAACACATAAACATAGTACGTCCATGCAAACTTCATTATGTCAGCACGCGCACGTGCATATGAATCACGAGACGATCGAGAGCCGAAACATTCGCACCTTCAACCCGGCGGCTCCTCTGCCATAAGACTCGTAGCAGACTGCGTGCATTGTCGGATTGTTCTCCGCCATTTTCAATCCGGAAGCTCACCAAATTGTGCGAAGATCTAAAGAGCGAGGGAGAGCGAGATATAGCGAGAGGCTGAAGAAGATTTTTCGCCCGGAAGACGTTTCTACGGGCATGAATGAGACCGGGACGGTCTGGTCAAAGGCGTACACGTATAGACAGCAGTGGGTTTCCATCTTCGAATGACTGAAATGGCCTCGCTTCGCTGGGACAGTTTCTAGAGTTAAAGGGTGGAAAAGGTTCGGAGTGGGGGAACGAAACGAGGGCATCATCGGAATTTGGTTCCTGTTGAATGAGAGCGCATGGGGGAGATGGAAAATCGAAAGTGGACCTGGCTTGAGCACACAAAAGTAGAACGTCTAAAAGCATCACTGTACTTTCTGTCCACGCGTTGTGCCGACCTTCTTAATCAGGTCAAAGAAGATGACAATCGGACAGCTCCCTAGACCGCCGATTGTCCGACGTCGAATACACACAAATGGGAGAACACATGTACTCGTGCATGGATCGTTTTTGTGATTTCTCTTCAAGTTTTAAATTGTGATTTACGCATCAGTGCCGCATTTTCATCTCAGTTGTTTACTTGGCACTTTTAATTGGCACTGGGACAGAAAGATACGGAATTATTGCTGGAGTTGTGACATAGGATGAATTGATGGACCAAATATGTCACTACATAAAGGAGAAAGTCACAAAAATCATAAACTATATAACAGTGACACATTTATCTAATATTTTTTTTGTGACATAAAAAATCTCAAACTATTCTGATTATGACACATTCACCTTTTTTTGTGTCATTAAAACCTCAAACTTGTAATTATATGACACATTTATCCTTCATCAAAATTCTATCGAATGATCTTTCAGTCAAAACAACATTTTCTTTTTATTTCACTTATGTCATGTTAGTAACAATTGCTTTCCAACATTAGTATTGGTAGAATTTTAATAGTCCTAATTATTACAAAATTTTGATAAATGATAAATGTATCATACAGGTACAAATTTGAAATTTTTTGTGTCACAAAACATTTTTATGGATAAATATGCCATAATGGACATAGTTTGGATTTTTTGTGTCTTTTGCCCAAAAATAAAGTACACGTATAAAATTAAGTAGTGACACTAGAGTACAAGGACCAGTTTCTATAGTTACTCCCAATACGTTCCCTCTAAAAAAGAATTGATAAGGGGTTGTGTTATTTCATTTGGGCGTCAAATTTCTTATATATCACAAAAAACCAATTATCTTTAATAACTAAGAACTGGTTATGGGGTCTGCGCTTTACGGGGATATTTATTGATACATGTATATAAATATGTGTTCATTCTTCTTCTGACATGCGTTTATTTTGACACATGATCATTCTCCTTTTTCTTATTAGCGTCACTGATTTTTACATTATTTCTTTTGGGCTTGTTGTCCATTCGGCATCGAAAATTTCCAAGTAAGAATATCTGTCAAACCGGACATACGAAATGAGGGCGAAAGCTTAAACTTAAAATTTTGCTAAAAAAGACGAATAATAGGAATTTTTTTTTTTTTTTTGGTAAAGGAATAATAGGAATTCTTTTGATACTCGTATAATAAAAAAGTTAGAAAATAAGAGTTTGAACGCCTTGATCACAAATTCGATTTTCATTTTCTGAAGTATACGGATTTCTATGATATGTGTTATATTCTTTAAATGATATTTCCCTTCAATCATAATGGCTAAGTTAAAACTCAAGATCATTTCTTCCTGTCCATTATTTAAATTTTATTTGAATTGTATGATCCAAAACATAAGTTGTTGAACACGAGAACAATAAATTAAAGCTTATGAGCTTTCTCTTATTTATTTTTATAATAAAATTCGAGTTAAGTGGAGTTTAGATAAAATTATTTCCATTTTTATTTTCTTATAAATGTACTTATTTTGATAGATATAAACTACATTTAAGTTAGAAGATTTCCAATGAAGAAAAAAAACCAACATAACTTGAATATGTATATTTCAAATAAATCAAGCTGTATACTATTTTCTTAAATTTTGCTGAATCAAATAGACTACATTAGTTATTTCGTTATATCGTGTTGAACTGGGGAAACTATATCATTTAAATAAAAAATTGTGTCATTCAAAAATGCACTTTATTCGTTGTTTAATAAGCTTTTCTTAATGAAACAAATTATGCTATTCATTTCATTATCAGCTAAATATATTTGATTTAATTACATTAAAGGTATATCGTTTAAATAAAAATGAAATTATTTAAGATATAGCAAGAAATTATGTTTAAAACAAACTGTATGTTTAAGAAAATATTTGAGATACTTCTCTATAACTGTCTTTACAAATTTAAGATTAATAAAATATAGATGGTTAGACAATAATCTATATTGATTATCCTGGGTCGAATGTGGCAAAGCAACAAAATTATATCATGTGTCTTGCCACGTGACCACATTATTTTAAAAGTTAGATATATGGCAATTCAATGCCTGGTGTCTTGCCATATAATATAACTCATTATTTTTTATTATTTAATTTTATTTCGTATTTATCTTGAATGGATGCAGAAACAAGAAACAAAACAACATAAATATCAATAAGTTACACGTAATTATTAGTTTTAATGTTAATGTTCTTGTAATTAATTATATTTATTATTAAATCAAGTGAATTAAATATAATTTTCTCACTGAATGGAGTAGATAAACTTTATATTATGCTTACTTTACTTGGGAAGCTCTTATTTTTCCTAAATTACTATTTTACTTTGAAAGTTATATCTTTTAAAAATTTTACTTAATTAATCTTATTATCATCTTCAAATGAAGCAAGTTTCTTGGTTACTTAATCTAATCATGCAATGAAATAAGACACATTTTGATTTAGGAATAATTTAAGAAGAAGTATTTTTAATATTTGTTTTATTCCCATTTTCTTTTATACATAGATCTATTTAATTGTTTCTTAACTAATATCATTGTAATTATCCAGTTAAATTAATATGAAATGAACTTTAATCATGTAATGAGATAATCTATATTTAAAATTCTAAGTAATTAATCTATGATTGATTTGCATTTTTAATCGTATATAATTTGATACTAGCGATTGATCTCTGCAACAAATAATACACTTCCGATACTTAAGTACCGAGCTTATGTGAATGCAAGCAAACTCACCTTAAATATCGTAATATTGAGTATACATAGTTGAAATGGCTTCACATTCATTTTCCTTGGTCGACTGCCGAAAAAAGAACGAGTACGTCTAAAGAAAAAAGGACAAAAATTATAATGTACATAATATTGTTATTTATTTAAAGAACTTGGAAAGGTTTGCATTTATATTATGATAAAATTCAAAGATGATGTCATTGTGAAACATCTATATTATATTATAAAAGATATAATTTGATTGCATATATTTTAAATATAGTCTTTAATAATCAAATTTCGTTTGTATTTCATGCTGTCTAATGATGAATCTAAGAAACTAATGTATTTTTAATATGATAATTAACGTGCTATATCATTGATTCACCGAGCCAAAGACCAAGCGTCTCCCCTCTTCCAATCCCACCAATTTTTCAGGAATCACCTCATAAAAATCTGTAGCGTCACAGCAGGGAGAGAAGCAAAGAGCTCAGAACCTTGAACCCGAAGTACGTTCAGTGAATCTTGTCTAATTACAGCCCTTCATCAATTTTTCCCCTCTATGATCAATTACGTGGTGGAACAACTCCTGAGACAACATTAAACATAATGGGCTGCAAGTCGACTAATGAAAAAAGAACGATTGCAATAATTCACACCATCACAATCGAAAAACAATTCCAGAAGAACACTTTTGACCAGCACGGTAGGAGAGACTACCAATGTAAAAATTCTTCATAGCCCTATCATGGGAATGCTTATGTGTTGATGATTTTTTAGGCATGGGTGAAAGATACCCCAGTAACAATTCTTCTGAAGATTAAAAGAAAAAAAAAAAGGAGAAACTGCAGGGGTTAAGATAAGGGAATAAAACATTAGAACCAAAAATTTGTCACATAAATATAATTGAATTCTAAAATTTTTAAAAAATGCAATTAAATTCTAAAACTTATCACGGAAATGTAATTGAGTTCTAAAACTTATTAAAATGATTGAATCAAGTCATTTGGTTTATTAGTCTTTTTATAAATTTTAGGACTCAATTGTGCCTTCATGACCAATTTTAGGATTCGATTATACTTTTTAAGTTTAAGGACTTGATTATACTTTCATAACGAGTTTTCGGACTTAATTACATTTTTTAAAAATTTTATAACTCCTCCAGCCCCCAAAAAAAAAAAAAAAAAGATAAGGGAATAAAAATCTGTCCAAGAAAAGGGGTCGTTGCTGGCACGTCTGAAAATTCCAAGCCCCAAGGATATCTGGGCCCCGTTTTCCAACAATAATTACCGAAAAGTCATCAAATGATCTAGTGCCAGAGTGAGAACGATGATTGTAATGACTTAATGCACGAGTGAGAACGATGGAACAGCCTTACTTTAGTTAGTATATCCCATTTGATTATGGTAAAGTTCCACGTCGAGCGGAAAAGAATCTAACATAATAATGCATTCTACTGGAAAAACGGTGAAAGGAGAATGAAAAGTCTGCTGTCGCCCCTGATACCCACGCCAATCACTCCCCAAAAATTCACATATCGAGTGAAAGGCTAAATCAATGTTTACTCATGCCCTGCTGAGCGATGCTTACTTTAGATGCTATGTTGTGTTCGGTATTGACTCGTTTCACTCGATAGAGTGTCTGATGGACAAATTTGCGGGTTCTGCCATCGATTGCTGAGTGCGGGGAGCTTTTGGCGGTAGATTGAGGCAGAAGTTTGTTGACCTAGGTTGTAATTGGCCTTGTGGATGATGATTAGAACTTGATAAGCAGAAATCTAAAGTGGCTAAAAGAGTCTTTTACTGTTGATATAGTGATTCCAAGTCATTATATGCTGACTAAGCAATTTTTCATCTATTAAATATGCGCATTCCCTTATCTTGAAACGGACTAGGTCCATAAATTAATCTCCTGTTATCACGTAGTTGGTCAAATATTAACTTAATATGCTTACTAAGCACCAAAGCTATACAAGTAGTGCTAACGTGTAAATGAAAAACAATGATTATTCAAAAGAAATTACAAAATGGTCAATGTATAATTGCCGATGTTTAATTTTGGTGGTTGTCCTCTATTTTATTACAAATTTAGTCCTTAACCCGACTTCCGATTTTCAATTCAAATATTTTCTTCCATATGCAGATGGAAATTGCTAAGTAAGTAGTTCACACAATCTGAAGAAGTTATCAAAGAAGATATGCGCAAACAAACTTGCCCACGTGGTTCAAGTTGGGCTTTCCTTAAGTATCTAATAGTATCACTTCTGATCGCACATTTATTTTGACTATTACCATTTATTGTGCAATAATCATTTATGAAGGACAATTGGCCTATACTTGTAATGCTTCCCGCAGTTCAAATGGACCAAAGAACTCGAGGGTTGCTGCTGAGTGCTGATCACTTAGAGAGAATAGCTGCAGGTAGACACAACGGGTCATTGTTCAAGGTTTCCCCAGGAGCAAGCCATGTGTCAGTTTTTCATTGGCTCTCTGTCGTGTTATAACTAGATTAAAGAATCATCAAGACCATCAAAATCAAAGGGCCAGCGGTTGGAAATGCAGCATAGGTCGGTGGGAGACAGGCTCGAATCTCCGGGCTCTTGCATAATTCTTTTAATTATCTTTTAACGTTTCTAATATTATATTTTCTTTATATTTTTTCAATTACATGAATAATGATGATATATATACCTATATATGATAAGAATATTGCACCTTGCACATATAATTAGTATTTGACAATACATCTATTATGAGAAAAAATTCATTACGCAACGATACCATAAATTTGCGTTTCCTATATTGATACTCCATGAGTCTTTGGTGTTTAATAAAATAGCGGTAAAAATTCATCAAATTCTTCTCTTTTCTTTTCCTTTTTCCAAAGTTCTTTTCATTTATCAATAATAAGAAAGAAAATGTACCTTTTTGTCAATCTTTGTTGATTAATCCTTTGAAGAGGAGGAAAATTCAACAAGATAAAGAAAGATCTGAAGGTTTGTTCTTTCACTTTTAGAGTTCCTATTATTTCTTTTATGAAATTCTAGGGCTCCTAAAGACTCAAAATGTATATTATTTCATGAGAAAAAGGAAAAAATAATGAAGTTACTAAAAAATAATAGACTTCAAGTAAAATTGATTGAAACAATTGGATATTAAATTACGTGAATGGACCTACATAGGTTATAGAAGGTATATACAACACGGGCATTTTTCTATCACTTCAGACAAATTAATATTAAATTAAAATGCAATTAAAGAATTCTAATAATTGCAAATGTTATCCATCGTAGATAATTTCTATAAATGTCAAACCATGCTAAAAATCTGTTTATTATTTTTTGATGTGTCAAACTATATAACAAGTTATTTTTCCACAAAAACACGCCAGTGCCCACTGGTTTTGCACTATTATTACATGTTAATGCCCCATAACAATCTTTAGACCCTACTCCTCCATGTGCTGCTATTCTGTCTTGCTGGTTTTTCTTGTTACTCTGATGGTATTATATGGAGTTTTGCAACACTTAATATGTGAAAGCACGATTGCTCTCCCAGCACATCTCTTATGTGACCATACTTTGCATGACTTCCTTTTGCCTCGTCTCATTTAACTACCCAATAACAATAGAAGTCCCTAGTTCTAAGCTCAACATCTGGCAATTGGCACTATTTGTGCTGATTTGAAACTGGAATAGAAATAATATTGACCTGCATATAATTATCACCTCCTTACCTATGGATATCAGATTAAGATTCTCATATTCGTATTCGACCTCTAACTTTCCTTTCACACGCTCAATTTGTCCGGATCTGCCTGTCAATTGATTACCTTCACGTCATACCTATTTGATGTGTTTACAATATCTAGCGCACAGATTCAATGCAGCATTCTTTTATAGGTATATTGTCGTTGCTCATCTTTCTGGTATATTTGCCAGTTTATAGTTGTAGGCAACTTACAAAAATCTTACATTGTACTCTATGCAGGCTGTCTGTTCTGTCCTTAGAACTTGTATTACAAATATTGATTAATTTAGTTGAGTGTGCAATTAACAGACACAATGCATCAAAAGTTCAATGAGGCTCCGCAGTGCTTCAGTGGTGAAGACCTCGCAGTTGTTTGTGTGGTCTTCTGAATACGTTATGTTCGAAATGGTGTATTTGATGGTTAAGATTGCAAGTTAGTGGCACAGATGGAAAAGTTAGCGGATTCCTTTATCCTTCTAAAAGTAATCTCGCTCCGAGTCTATGAAAAAAACAGCAGAAATGAAGTCTTGAAAATGCCATATGCATTGAGAGAAAATGACTGCAAAATGCTGTGAGAAGCATTTATACGTCATATCGTATGTTTCTACAGAGACGAGCTATTCTAATTTATCCTCACTTAAAAGCAAAGCGAACTCTGTCAAATGGATTTTGCAGTGCCCAATATGACCCATAATGCCAACGAAATCCGAATAAAGAGACGGGGAAGCTTATTTTTGAAAATTAGATTCCCCAGAAATAATGACGTTCCCACGTATATTAGGTAAGGCTCTAGCTACATGAGAATACTTAAGAGTTTGGTTGTGTAATTTTTACCTTACCATTTTGCAAATCTTCAGGGCTCGCATTTTATTTTATTTTTATTTTTATTTTAGTCGTGAAACACCTATTTTCATTATAGATGTCTATTGACAAGAATTTTCATACTTAAATTTTCGTCATCTTGCAAGACTTCAGTAATATTTTTGATCAGTACAGAAGTTACTTTTAACTTTGATGAGTCTACACAAACAACCTAATTTAGATAAACATATCATTAATTTATACAATTAAAATCAAATATAAAGTGCATCACCAGATCAAAGACACCCATAGTAAGTGCTTCAGATGCCATCAAATTATATTTGACATTGAAAAAAAAAGTGAATCAATGTTTCCTATTTTAGAGTTAATATCACCGAAAACCTCAAATTGGTACACCCTTATTACATTTACCCCAAACAAATTTTAATATCACAAAGATACCTAAACCAGTATGCTCAAGTCACATATGTCCCAAACAAATTTTTGTGTCATGAAAATTTCCAAATGGGTACATCTATATCAAATTTACCCCCAAACAGGTAAATCCGTGCCACATTTATCTCAAATTGTGATAAATTTTGAAATTTTTTTAGGTAAATGTGATATGGATATACCAATTTAGAGTTTTCATGATAGAAAAAATAGTTTAGAGTATATATGGCATGAGTGTATCAGTTTGGATTCAATGTAACATAAATGTATCAATTTGAGAATTTTTGTGACATAAAAAAATTAATTTAGGATACATATAACATGGATATATCAATTTGTGATTTTTATGGTATCAACTTCAAATTTTAATACTTAAATGAGGAGCAGAACGTGCAGGGAGAAAAAACTCGTCCCTTCTTCTACCGAAAAGAGAGAAAAATAAGAAAGAAGGAAAGGCGAAATCCGCCATGGAATGCTGCATGGGCTGTCTTTGTTCGTATAATTGGTGGGGGGCATAATCACCTTTTTTCGGTCGAATGGGGGCATAGCATATTACTTGACGCGCCCCATGGAGTGCCGCATGTTGCGGTCCTGCATTTGACATATTTAATTATTGTTAGAGGCGTGATGTTATCTCTTTGGTTTTAAAATGTTTAGGCTTTTTCCCAAAAAGATGTGGACGTCGGGTTGCGGGCGCTTTATCCTACAACTTACTAATCCTTGTGTCACTCATCCAAAGAAGTTCAGTTTTAGCGCTTTTTGAAAATCTATCGCAAGGGATGGATAGTATAAAATTAAAAGGGAAACTTGATCTAGGACGGTTGCTTAATCAGGTGGGTATGCTTTTTTCATAATTTCTCAATTGCGAATTGCACCACTGGAGGATCGGAAACGTCATTATCTTGTTGTATATTATGCTTTGGCTAATAACAAATACAACATGAGATTCATGCCCGGGACAGCATTCGAAGGTTACGGAGCAAGCCACGGAATATGCGATCACTTCAGGAAAGCCTAATTAATCCTTAAATAATGGCGGAGGGAGTGTTCTCTTTCCCTCTGTCTTCTCCTGCATCATTGTAGTGTTATTCTCATCACGTGCATTGTAGGGAGGGACTGGAGAGTGGGACCACTACGTGCTTTATCGTGGGGCACTGTGGCACGGAGTTAGCCCAATTTCATGGTGGGTGCGCTACTATAATAATGTTAGATTGATCATCATTTAATTAAATTTATTTTATTATTTTCAATTATAAAAACGAACGACAATTTGAAAAGCGTGTCAATTTCTGAGCATGATTCAAATGCATGACCCAAAAATACAAATCATAATATGAGCTACCATGGTCAAGGATAGTAATAATAAATTTTTGGAGGGGTCAAAGGTCAAATAAAAAGCAAAAAAAAAAAAAAAAAAAAAACTAAAATTCTCACAATAAAACACGACAACTAAGCTAAAAAAAAGGAAGTCACCCCACTGACGATACTGAAGACTCTTCAGCGGTGTAATAACCAACTGATCCACATTAGTTAAGCTAATAAAGACTGATATGTCTTTTCCGTTCAAGTCTTTCAGCTGTCGGTAGCAGTTTCTTTATCTTTACTAGACATGTTCATTGATGTTATTTCATTCTAGTTCATATCCTTTCAAACTTTATAAATTGAAGTAAATTATTCTTCAATAAAAACGAAGAATATACAATGTTTATGTGCTTATAAAATTGTATCGTTCTCTAAGTGTGCCAATTCAAGGAAAAGTTCAATTAAATCCTGATTTCTTAGTGTTAATGCTAATGAGTTTGAAGTGTTGTATCTTAAGAGGCATAGTTTGTAAATCTGTAAAGTACCTTTGGTAGAAACTAATAATCTTAAAATTCGATAATCCATATCTTACCTCCTATTTAATTCCGTTACAAATTTATAGCAATTTTGTAAGTTTATATTTGGTTTGGAAATCAGTCATCTATACTTGTTAAGAAAATTCATTCAATGTATTTATTCATTGACTTGGTCATTATTAAATATGTTATCGCTTTTTCAAAGTTATTATTTCAGTTTAATTTTGCTGGTTAAAACAAACAATATTGTACTCGCGTTTCCAACAGGACAACATGTATCATGCGAATAAAGTTTATTGCAAGGCTTTTCATTTCTTGTAATTAGACAAAGTGCGGGGTACCAAATCATGTGGGCACCAAATCAGTGTTCCAACGCTCCATCATTTTGAGGATCTTGTGATTGGACGAAGTGCAAGTGCACAGGATAAACTATGAATTGCTTCTAGATTTTGAGGGCCCCATTCGACTCTTCGTCTTAACAGCAGATGGTTGCATATGACATGACAAAATGATTAACAATAAGAATAATTCACCACGCCCAACATCTCTGGTCCTTACAAGCCATGGTGTTTGTCCTTTTTAACCCCTTTAGCCACGGCGTATCTTTTCAAATTAAAAATACAACAATGGGTGAAAACTGAAAACGACGACCTCTGAAGACAGCCCCATCCTCTTCTCATTTTCAGGCAAGAAAGGAACAGACTTAGCGAAGCGAAGTGGAAGGTTAATGGCGATATTAGGGCACGGCATGGATATACCTGGACATGGAGAGCATTTCATGCAGCTTGCTTAGCTCTTACCAATTTGCTATTTTTCTTAATCATTCTATCCTTCAAAATGAAAACATGGTTTTGACTCCTCACCAATCAGAGCGTGCATTTTTTTTTTTTTTTTTTTGGTAAAAGAGCGTGCATCTTAATCTCTTCAAAATGTTCCACGTTGTTATCCGTCAACTCAAAAAAAAAAAAAAATCCCTTACTATATACATTTTTTTTTTGGGTGGAAATGTTCCCATATATTATAACTAATAAAATTGTGAGTGTCATTAAGTATGGTGAATCTAATGACATCCCGTCTAAGGCTGGTCTCATCATTATCTATGGACCCAAGCAGAATGAAGGTCCAATAGAATAATTACCACAACAAAGGACCAAAATCGGAAAGTCTTTCCCAGTGCCCTTGACATTGATACATGTTGAGTCAGTCAGATGCCGACTACTAGCTCTCCAATTTCAAACTCAAAAGTTTTTGTGATGTTTTGTGATGCTTTGTGAATTGAAATTTAATCTTATTTCTATAGATAATAATATGTTTTTCTGAAGCTTTTCAACTGCCAATTTTCCGTGTTAAATTCATCCTAAATCTCTCGAATGCAATCGTGGCTGTGGGAAGGTGACCGAAAGACGAAGTTTTTCCACCTATCTACAACCATAAAAAAAAACACACAAAAATTTATATTTTAGCAGTTAAGGAAGATCGTGGTCGGTGGATCACGAATTTGGAAGAGGTTAAACGCTTCCTCCTTTCAAAGTACACGGAAATCTTCTTAGGTCCAACAATTGATCCACATCTTCTCATTGGGGAACTTTTCCCGAAGGCTTTTCCTGAAGAAAATAATCTTAATCTGATGGCGGTTACATCAGCGGATGAAAAATAAGGATCGGAAAAATCATCATCATATATTATGCTTTGGCTAATAACAAATACAACATGAGGTTCATGTCCGGGCAAGCATTCGAAGGTTACAAGCCTGCCACTAAACACACAACTCCATCAGGAAAGCAGGAAACTATCCCCATTCATTAATTAATTCTTAAATTCGGAACAAACATGAACGTGATTACCAACATGAAGATGCAGGCGATGGAAACCCAGCAAGGCATGCTGCTGAGTAGGATGTACACCCGTAGACCACATGCAAGGTGCAACACATCCTTGAAAAACAACAATGAGAGCACATACAAGTCAGAAACTCGGGCCCATGTCTTGCCTTCCCATCTCAAAAATCAATTTCCACTAGATGATTTCATCGGAAAAATTGTCCAAAAATTCCTAAACCTATTGCACTTTTATCAATTCAGTCCTAAACCTTTCAATTTTGCTAATTGAATCATAATTTTTTTTTTTTTCACTTTTTGCTAATTGAGTCTATCCGGTCAATTTTGGCTAGAATTTGCTGACATGGATGCCGGCATTAACGTTGACAATTTTTTTAATTTTTAATATTTTTTTTCAAATTTTAATATTTTTTATGTTTTAAATTTCTTTTTTTTTTTCTTTCCCTTTTTCTTCCTTTGGTTAGTCACCCATCCTCGGCGACCGGCCGGATGCCACAACCGGTGTCGGCGAGGGCAACCTCGCCCAAAGTTAGCAAGGCCGATCCTCGTTGGCCTCTAGTGAGGGCGAGCCTCACTCGAGGTTTGCTAGGCTGACCCTCGCTAGATCCCAATGAGGGCAACCTCGCCCGAGGATAGCGAGGTTGCCTTTCAGCCCTCGCTTGAGGCCGGCAAGGCCGACCCTCGCCGGTCATGGCCTCGGCCTATCGCCAAAGGCCAAACGACTAGCTAGAGAAAGAAAAGGAAATAAAAAAGGAGAAAAATATAAAAATATAAAAAATATTTTAAAAATAATAAATTTTATCCACGTTAGCACTGGTAGTGCCATGTAAGACGATCAGCATCCATGTCAGCAAATTCCTACCAAAATTGACCAGATGGACTCAATTGATAAAATGTTGAAAGATTTAGAATTTAATTGACAAAAATGCAATAAATTTAGGACTTTTTGGACAATTTTCCCTGATTACATAAGCATGACGGGTGCTCCGACAATGTTGAGCTAACCTGAGAGCTTGACGCAAGTACTTGTCCATGGAATCAAGACACTGGATCCTTCTAGCAATTTGAGGTCCATGTTTGGCTCCATATCTTGGAATTAAAATGAGCAACCCACAACTTGGACAACTTTCTTTTACAAAAGCTCAAACAAATAGGGATCAAGAACAAACACGTGGATCGATTAACCAAAGAAGAAATCTGGGCGGTACAAAGGTCGTCAGCTCTCTAATCTAAGAAATGCAAGAAACAAGCCACTTACAGCGTTGGACAAGTGAGAGACTGTTTTAATGATGATCATGTATGGAAGAGAGATCAAAGGAAGCAAAGAGGAACACCCCATGTTTAACGTGGTTCAAAGATCTTGTTACCTTTGGGGAAGATTCATTATCCATTATTAGAGAGCAATGCAGTGGGTTCTAGTCATTAATCTGGTAACTACAGCTATTATACAACCCAGCCAAATCTCCTACTATATTAGGATTAGGACGATCTAGCATCCTTATCATTCCACCACGTCCTCAAAATGGGTATTAAGATTTGAACAGTGCACATTTCAGGATGCAACATCGCAAAGGACGAGGGCACCTCTTCTATTCTATGCAGTGTATGGATTGTTTCTCAATAAAATACCATTCACATGATGCAACACACAAAAGTGGACATGATTGGAGATAGAAGTTGTTCATTTTTCATAAAAGGAATTCAAGACTGCATGACTTTACTCATAGAGTCCTTCGGCGTATCTACAGAAGTGAAAAGTTGTCGCGATTAGCCATCGTAAATGGTTACTTTCGACCACCGTGATCAGCTGGACCGTGGTTTTCCATTGATCTCCAAGCTTAGAGTGATTACTTTTTTCCTTTCTTGCTAAAATGAAACTTGCTCCGAGGCTTTGCATTCTTCCACCCCGCAACTGGAATCTCTTTTCCTCTGTCTCCTCTTGTTCATAATCATTGTATGCATCATCATAGAATTATGCCCTGGATTTTTTTAGGTTGGGACTGGAGAGTGGGACCGTTATGTCCTTTATAGGCTGGCACGGATTTAACCTGATCTCACGGGTTTGCACTAATATCCATAATGTCAATTGATCAGGAATTAATTAATTCTACTTTATAATTTTCGATTATGAAAATTAACGAAATTTTGACAAGTTTCAAGTTCTAAGCATGATTC
The DNA here is from genome assembly GCA_014182695.1 of Eucalyptus albens. Taxonomy (NCBI): domain Eukaryota; kingdom Viridiplantae; phylum Streptophyta; class Magnoliopsida; order Myrtales; family Myrtaceae; genus Eucalyptus; species Eucalyptus albens. The sequence goes on from CM024653.1 coordinate 53,531,035, forward strand.
AAATGCATGACAGAAAAAGACAAATCATAATATGAGCTACCATGGTCAGGGTTGCTTTATCAAGTATATGTAGGTGACCCTTCTTTGTAACATCCTAGTTACTTTGTTAGAATGGAACGTTTCCTTTAGCCCGAAAAAAGAGTAACAATCAATATGATTTTGTCTTCACGCGTGTGATGGAATTTCTGCACCCAGTAACTTCTTGGCAATTCTTCAAAATTTGAGATTCTCAGAAAGACTTGACAGTAAGATTTCTCATTCAAGTAAGCAATTGTACTGATATTTAAACTCATGGAGAGTGATTACTCTTGCCGTGAATTTCACCTAAACTAAGTTATCAAATTGATATGGTGAAACTTTTCCGATATGCATAGAAAAAGAGGATAAAGATTTGTTACTTCAAACGGTGTGGTGGTTGGCACTTTAACTAATTCTCAAAGAATGATGCATGTGAATAAGACAGGCATTTAACAGTTGAAATATGTTAGAGACACTCGTGATTTATGAAAAGTATTTTGTGGGATAGAGTCCACGTTCAAATGGGATAAAGAAACTCCAGAAGCTGGACACCTCGAATCTTTGAATAAATGGATGAATGAAGCAAGAGAGAGGGGTTTTATAGTATGACAACTGGGCGTGCTAATATGTCGAGTGGAAACACACGGGACGGGACAATACAAGAATGGTGTTGAAGGGTGTAACACGTGTCCCACGTTGAGTGGCATGCAAGCGTCACCGTGATGAATAAAGCAAGTTACAGTACAACATACTGTTAATTTTACAAACATCGACCAGATATCATAATGATTTCTATTTATTGCTTTGTCGATTGCCATGCATTTGTATTTGGGGAGTTTCATGGGTTATAATATACGGCAATTTCGGTCAAGTTTATGTTAAAGTAAAAAAAGGCTCGGTTTAAAAGTTTCTCTTCAAAAAAGGAAATGAGTTTATTAATTTCCATCTAGATTATTGTTTCAAATCTTAGACTTCGTTCGTTTTGCGAAAAATAATTTTCAGGAAAATCTTTTTGAATTTTCTGACATTTATTTTATAAAAAATGAATTGCTTGGGGAAAACATTTTCCATGAAGAGAAAAAAGTATTATAAATTAGAGAAAAATATTTTATACTTTTCAAATAAAGGAAAATATTTTCTCACTTACTCTCTCTTATCTCACACCCCTACTAGCCCCTACTTCTTTCTTTTTTATTTTTTAAAAATCGATTATTTTTTTGAATAAAAAAATAAAAAAATAAGAAAGAAAGAAGTTGGGGCTTGTCGGGAATCGATTATTTTTCCTCTTTTTTTTTTTTTCTTTTTTTCTTTGTTTTCCTCTTCTTCTTCTTAGGCTAGTCACCAGCCACGGGGGAGCTTAAGCTCTCCTGCGAGCATGAGGCTTGACCACCTCTAGCAAGCTCAAGCTCGCCAATTTGGTAAGGCTCGAGGCCGGTGAGCTCGGAGCTCACCAATCTAGCGAAAGACTTGCTAGATCGACAAGCACAAGCCTCGCCATAAGCTCGAGCATGCCGATGGCCAGTCACCGACCATCACAATCGCCAGCGACCGACTGAAGAAGAAGAGGAAAACAAAGAAAAATAAAAAAATAAAAAAAAAAATTAATAATTGATATTTTAAAAATAATGAAAAATCAATTGAAAAATAAAATAATAATAATAAAATTTCTAAAAAAAAAGAGTGTGCAAAGGAAAAAAATTTCTTTATCAAATAGAGGAAAATATTTTCCACTTTATTTTCAGATTTCATCCAAATATCATAAAATAATTACAATTTCTTGGAAAAGTGGCTTCATGGAAAATACAGGAAAATTTTCAAATAAGAGTATAAAGTGGTCATGGTTATTTCAAATAAGGGCTTAAAGTGGTCAATGATCATTTCAAATAAGGGTCTAACCTAATTTGCGACTAACTAAATATTCCTACCGGTTAAAGGCATTTTCATCCAATTTTAATTTTAAATTATTTTTTACTCTTTTCTTTTATTTTCGAGCAAGGGCGAATGGTTGTCAATGAGGGCTTGGTGACCCTCGTGATTGCTGGTAAGGGTTGGCGAGGGCTTGGCCACCCTTGCAGGCCATTGGTAAGGGCCGGCGAGGGCTTTGCCAACCTTGCCGATCGCGGGCAAGACTACCCTCACCAACTATGGCACCAACGAGAGTTGACCTCGCCTAGGTTTGACGAGGGCGGCCTCACCCACAACAAGCGTCACTAAACCCATGTGAGGCCATCCCTAATCGATGGTCACGAGGGCGACATCCGCTAGGGTGAGGGTCGTTGAGCCCTTGTCGGCCCCAGTGAGGCCGACCCTCGTCAAATTTGGCAAGGGTGGCCTCGCCTATAGCAATGAAGGTTGGCAAGCCCTTGCCCATCCTTACCAACGACCGGTGAAGGTGGCCCTTGCCCAGCCCTTTCTAGCCCTTTCCAGCACTTAGCCATCGGCGAAGGAGAAAGAAAAACTAGAAAAAGGAAAAAAAAAAAAAAAAAGGAAAAATTCAGAAAAAGGTAAATGATTGAAATACCTTGATCAACCAGAAAGTCACGTTATTATTTGAAGCAGACATAGTTACTTCAAACCCTTATTTGAAACAAGATTTACTTCGGATTCTTTTTTGAGAAAATGATGATACTTTAGGCTTTTATTTGAAATTTTCTCGAAAATATAGTTTAGAACTGCTATATTTTCCACAAAACAAATGGAGCCTAAGTTTTGAAAGGTCTAGTGTTGACCCTATTTAAATGTAAACAGTGGCTCAATGAGGAGTTATGTCCCCTTCTAATTATCGAGCAAACTATATCCTATTTTTTGTAAATTTGTTTAATGTGCTAGCTAATAATACTTATCAAAGAAAGAGCTTCACATATTACATAAGTATCTTTTTTGGTCAACGGGTGAGCTCTGTTAAGACACTCATGATCTGTGGGAGTGTCTTATGAAGAAAGAATTCACGTCCATAAATAGAATCGATGACTATCAGTAATAAATCATACTTTTCGATAGATTTATGATCTCTAAATATGTCCTTAATTACATTGTCTGTTCCAAGAGTTTGACTCACTAAGAACTCCACGAATAAAATGCCTGATATATAAACCAAAAGAAAAAATAAAATAATAGACAACGAATCTTGGGGGTACAACATGGTGCTCCAACACTCCCATGAGATCAAACGAGACAAGGTGCAAGCAAACGAAATTTCTTGTGATTTGCTTTGGGCTTTTGGGGGTCCCTATTCGACTCTTCATCTCCATGGATCAGGTCAATCTCTCGAGAAATATCTGTCTCCCAACCCTTCTAACACATAAACATCAAAAACAAAAAATTCTTAGCCATTGACTTCCATCTATATATGTCAATTTTTACTTTGAACCAAAATTACCGTGTCTCATTTTTTTTTTTAATTTCTTCCGAATATGCCTCAATATACAAAAGGTCGTGCATCTCACTTCACTAATGTGATTTTGCTTTGTTCTCAAATGGTTTTTTCTTTCGTTTAAGAATTTGTGGCCAATTGTTTCCCTCTCTCACGTATTGTCTGCTTCCTTTGTGTCAAGGAGCATGTTGGACTCATAATTTTCATTTGTGACTTGAAGTACAAGTCGAGGTAATATGTACAACGTTGCTGAGGTTGGTATAGGAGGATCAGGTTACGAATAACGTCTCAATTGCAATTTGTGAATCAAAAGATATGTGAATGAGGATAAAGTGATTTTTTTCTTAAATTCACTAAATCAAATCCCTCATTTTTCTATGGCCGAAGGAAAAAAATTTCCCTGCTACTCCAATTTCATATTATTGCATCAGGATCTTAATGGTTTCATCATCATTGTATATACTGCTTCATGATGCACGAGATATTTGAAGTAATGGAAGGACGTGAAAGATTTTGGAGAAAAAGAAATTCTTTCAGTATATCTTTCATATATCATACTGTGGGGGCAAAAAATGATAATTAACGAGTTATATCATTTGATTCACCGAGCCAGAAAAAGACCAAGCGTCTCCCCTCTTCCAATCCCGCCAATTTTTCAGCGACCCCCTGATAAAAATCTGTAGCGTCAGTGCAGAGAGGGAAAGCGAAGAGCTCGAAAAATGGAGTTCACCCTGAGCGGCAACGCCTTGAAGACCTTGGCTCACTACATCGCCTGCCTCTCCCGCGTCGGCAACGACCTCGCCATCCAAGCTTCTCCTTCCCAGGTCATTCCATCGATTTCCCCCCACACATTTCTTCTTCTTCGTCTTCTCCGTCGTCTCTCTCGCCCGCAGCTCCGGCTTGTCGCCACTGAAATCCATGTCGATCGTCGTTCCTCGGCTTCATCCATCGAGTGAAATAGCTACAGCAGTTGCTTCTCCGTGCGCCCTGCTGAGCGATGCTTAGTTGAGATGCTATGATGCTGTGTTAGGTATTGGCTCGTTTCGGTCGATACGGTGTCCGATTGAGTAATCTGAGAGTCCCTGCACCGATTGCCGAGTGCGTGGAGCTTTCGGCAGTGGAATTGAGGCAGAAATTTGTTGACCTAGGTTGGGATTGGCCCTGTCGACGGTGATTAGAACTCGACGTGCATAAATCTTAAGTGACTAAAAGAAGCTCATACTGTTGATAGCGTGATGCAAACTCATTATGTCGTAAGACTGAGGCAATTCACTGCTATAGCCAGGAGAGGTATCAGCAGTACTCGCGGCAAAATGTTGAATGGTGAAACTATAGGAGAAAAGCCCTATGGATAAACTTCTACTGGTGCTGCTATTCTGTCTTGCTAATGCTTTGCTGGTTTTTCTAGTTACTCTGATGGTGTTATATGGCGTTTCACAAAACTGAATAAGCAAAAGCATGATTGCGCTCCCTAGCATATCTCTTACGTGACCATACTTTGCATGGCTTCCTTCTGCCTCGTCGCATTTTACCACCAAATAACGGTAGATATTTTGAGTTCTAAGCTCATGTTTGGTGCTTGGCAGTTGGCACCATTTGATTTGAAATTAGACTAGAAATAATATTGATCTGTGTACAAATATCACGTTCTCACTAGTATATATCAGATTAAGATTCTCATATTCCTAATTGACCTCCAGCTGTCCTTTCACGCACTCAACTTGTCAAGATCTGCCTATCAGTTGATTACCTTCAAGCCAGACCTCTTCGATGTGTTTACAGTATCTGGTGCACAGGTTCAGTGCAGTTTTCATCTAAAGGTATATTGTCGTTGCTCATCTTTCGAGTACATTTGCAAGTTTATAGTTGCAAGCAACTTGCAAACACTTGCAAAGTACTCTGTGCAGGCTGTCTGTTCTGTCCTTAGAATGCCTATTACGAACATTGATTATTTGAGTATGCAAGTACCAGAGATCAATGCATTGGAAGTGGAATGGGCTCTGCAGTGCTTCAGTGGTAAAGACCGTCCAGTTGTGTGCATGTTGCTCTGAATTCATTATGTTGGAAATGGTGTATTTGATGGTTAAGATTGCAAGCTTGTGGCACAGATGGAAAAGTTAGCGGATTCCTTTTCCCACTAAAAGTAATCTCGCTCCAAGTCTATGAAAAAACAGCAGAAATGAAGTTTTGAAACTGACATGTTCATTGAGAGAAAATGACTGCAAAATGCTGTGAGAAGCATTTATACATCATTGTTATATGTTTCCACAGAGACGAGCTATTCTAATTTATCATCATGTAAAAGCAGAGTTAACTCTGTCAAATGGATTTTGCAGTGCCCCAACATGACATAAAAAGCCAACAAATTCAGAAAAGAGAAGGGGAAGTTTATTTATGAAAATTAGATTCTAATTTCTACCACTTTTATTTCTTTTTGGGTTGGCCACTTACCAGCTTAGGTCTTTAATCTAACTACATACTATTCAGTATGTTATCTAACTGCAATATAAATCGGAGCTAGGACCTGTCAAACCCGTATTAATTTGATAAGAAGCTGCACCATGCAGAGATACATGTTAATCTCACTGCGCCAACTGTGAGTTTTTTTCATGGATATGTGATATTGTGAAATGTATGCAGACATTAAGAAAACATGCTAGATTACTTGCAATGTTGACCCCGACATAAAACAATTATCTCTGGATAGGAGAAGATACCCAAGCAATTTTGTAGTGAGGCCTTGTGACCTGAACAGATTGCTTGCAAATTTTCAGTCATCCCTTCAGGAAATTACTATCATTGCAACTGAACACAACTCCAATCCTTCTGATGCTGCAAGTGAATTTGGTGGGAAAGCTGTTGAGTTTCAAAGCTACATTGATCCTACCAAAGTTAGAGATTAACTTTATTCTTTCAATCGAATATGGAGAAGAATATCATGGTTCAGATTATGGTTGCAGAGAATGACTCTCTGCTGCACGCTCAGCTGTGGATAGATCCAGCGGAAGATTTTGTGCAGTATGCTCATAGCGGCAACCCAGTAGACGTGACATTTGCCATCAAAGAGTTGAAGGTGTTCCATCTGATTTGTTTTTTATTATATTACCTATCAAGACATTTGGGTCATAAATGCAGCTAAAAGTTCTTGAATGGATGACTTTACTTTCTAACTTATCTCCATTACCTTAAAATGAGCCCACATAGTTGCTAAAATACTATTGGAGTCACATTCAGGACCATCTTTAATGTTGAAGTTTTTCCTTGTGTTTTCCAGTGAACATGATAAATTTAACCTCTGTCCATCTCATGGAAATCCAGGCATTTCTTGCTTTCTGCAAGGGATGTGAAGTGGACATTCATTCGTACTTTGAGAAGGCTGGCGAGTAAGTAAACTCTAAATGCTCTTTTAAATCTTACGTTCTGTCCATTTTTTTCCATGCTTCACTTCAATTTTGTATATGCAAGTAGTTCAGATGCAACGAGGAGTTCTCATGCAATCAGTCCATAACTGGTTTTAATAGATGAATGATTGCAAGTTCTCTGCTCAGAGATTTGAAACATGCTAATGCAAAGCTTCACAATCACAATCGTAAAGGCTGATGACTAATTTTGTGCTGAATGTCCAAAAACAAGAGACTGCCATTGAAAATTTGGTTGATAAAATATAATGTACTTCAAATCAAGATTGGATAATGATGGTTTAAGGAGGTTTAAGTTCGGATGATAAATCAAGTTTAATGCAAGATGCTAGTAAAGAATGCCAGCAAAAAATATTAGTGCAGAACTTGATCGTTAATGTATGTCTTTTGACTTTTCTCTTTGGTACTAAATTCGTGGTTTCAAGTGCAACATCTCTGCCGTCACAGGGGGGCATAAGTGCAACTAAATGCAAAATAGATAAGAATAAAGAACTTGATACAACTGAATGTTTTTATGGAACAGGCCTATTTTGATGGCCCCTAAATTTGGCATTGATGAGGGGACCTCTTTCAATTTTGACGCTACACTTGTGCTGGCCACCTTGCTCACATCACAATTACATGCAGGTAATACCGGACCTTCAGCAAATGGAATGCCAGGCCAGGCTGATACTGGGGAAGCTTCTGGAGAACAGCCAGAGAGGAATAGAACCAGTGTTTTGGAGATTCCATCTAATCATACCAGAATATGGTCTGAACTCTCAGGTGAGTGATCCTTGTGGCACTATCATCTTAATGATGGCAAAGAAATTGACTTTGCTTCGCTCTAAAATGAAATGCTGTGTATGTCATCAGTAAGATACTTTTTAGGAAGTCAATAGGAAGTTATTTTTTGGTAATCAAAATTTCAGTGGTTTACTAACTTTGGGCAGAAGTGCTGGTGGTCAGTCAGGAGTTGAAAGGATTAGCACCATTCATATATCAAAAGTTACATCAGCTGAAGGAAACATCCAAACTGGTCCAGATTCTTCATCTCTCAATGTCTCTCTCAGTTTGTGTGTGTATGATGAACATCATCCTTATCTCTATCGGTTGTATTATTTTGCTGGCTCCTACAAACATTTCTTAATAAAGTTGCTACTTTCTCAATTGCCTGTTTCCCATCTGTAAATGCTGCTTTGCAAGAAACCATTCGGCATCAGTCAATGATCGCGTGACTTTATCCTGGAGTCTCGCAACATTTAACTCATAATTGTTGCATCAAGAAGCAAAAGTTTCTGGCGAAATCCATATATGCCCTACCAAACGTCTCAGCATTTCTTTCTTTCCACTCTTTAGTGCATGTGTCCACATGATACCACAGACAAGGTGGAACAAAAACATTTGCCGCTTTTCACTCAACCGTGAACCTGGGTGATGTGTCACGCACCCCTGTGCAACTACCTATTTCTGGAGGACTGAACTCACCTGCCTTTCTTGGGCTACTCAGTATCCATTCAATTAGTCTACTTGTATCATGTCGTTTGCAAAGGTACTAGACAAGATTTTCACACATATAGCACTAATTAGCGCCATTATAAGTATGGTTGTGCAGTTATTTTAGTGGTTAAATTGGATAATCCCTCTAAAACGATTTTCTTCATCCTTTGGTTGTGTAAGTGGACATGGTTTTTCACAACGTTGTTGAAGTAGTTGGGTTGATGCCAATGAGGATGAGGATGATGATAACAAGGATGACGATGAACTCTGCATTCGATCAACACCACCATACTATGATGATCGATAGCATTATTCCCCGTTTAACTATGATAACCTTGTTCTCTTGGTTTTACTGGTAAGTGTTGTGCCTTCCAATGCTTGATATTTTCTGTCCTGTGTTCCTTCAAGTAGTTGGAGTAGTGTCTTGCTTGCTCTTAGCGTCCTTTATCATTTGTTCTTTTCTCGTTCTTCATCCTACTTGACTACACATTAGTGCTGGTGCCCATTTAGCTAGTCCAGCATGCAACAAAGCTCCCATTTTAAGGCACTTCTTTTTCGTCCTCTCTTTTGTTTTTCAGTATCAAGCTGACATGCTTTGCTGAATGAGGTGTCAGTATAGGTATGTTTCTGCACTTGTACTCTATCATAACTTGTTCCTGGCTTTGTACAAATAAAAACAGAGCAGCGCCAATAGATCCTACAGAGTCACATGTTTTATGGACAGGACCTGCAGTTTAGAACTTTGGGAGATGGTGTTGAAATTGCTTGTAGTTTTTTCATTTGTACTAACCCAAAAAGATCCCTTGCTGTAGAAAGCTTTTTTGTTGTTTTTTGGAAACCATTTTAAGTTAATCTGTGTATATAAAAAAGGGCGGGGTCAAAAGGTTTCTGAGATGTTTATGTTCCTTTCCTTTAGAATGATTACATCAATTTTAAAGTCCAACCAATTCAATTTAACTTTTCCTTATTAGTTGCTTCCATTATCTATACTCAAGGGTGGCAAATTTCTGGTGTTCTGATTTGTGGGAATATTTTCTGCTGCCTCAACTAGTCACGTCCATAGCCATTCCCTTTTTCCAGCAAGTCACAGGAATTAATGTCATTTCGTTTCACGCCCCCGTGCTATTCAGAACAATCAGATTAGGAGAGAGTGCTTCTCTTTTATCAGCAGTCATGCCTGGCATCGTCAGAGCTGTTTCAACATTTATATGCATGCTTTTAGTAGATAAGCTCGGTCGAAGGAAGCTGTTCATGATCGGGGATCTCCAAATGCTGGCGGCACAATTAATGGTCGGAGGAATAATGGCAGCTAAGCTCGGAGATCACAGCGAAATCAGCAAGGCCTACGCATACTTGGTAATTGTCTTGGTATGCATGTATGTTGCCGGGTTTTGCTGGTCGTGGGGGACCTCTAGGGTGGTTGGTTCCCAGCAAAATATTCCCCTTTGAGATCCGATCGGCGGGGCAGAGCATAACGGTTGTGGTCGGATTTCTCTTCATATACCTAGTGGCGCAGACCTTTTTGTCCATGCTGTGTCACTTCAAGTCGGGGCTGTTCTTCTTCTTTGGCGGGTGGGCGGCAATCATGACTGCATTCGTGCATCTCTTGTTGCCGGAGACGAAGAACGTGCCGATCGAGCAAATGGATAAGATCTGGAGGGAGCACTCGTTCTGGAAGATCGTGGCCGAGATCGATGTCAAGACCAATAAGATCGAAGCCTGACTCTGCTCTTTCAGCGCAGAGGAACATAAGCTGGATAATCACAACCACATTCCGGACTGCTCTTCAGTCTCTCATTATTCAGAATTAGATAAATTTAGCGTTCTTGATGAATGCGTGCACTTGTATACTCTATAAATGGCGCGATGTCACGCTTTTTCATCTCTTTATAAGGTCATGCAAGAGAGCATCCAAGAAAGGTTTGGACACGAGTGGCGACGATGGTGGCGCACATGGAGGATCCGATGACTGCTGGATGCAGAGAAAGCTCCGTTGATTGAGCAATCATCGGCGTCTCTTTTGTTCGATGGCAACGTTGATTTCAGTCAGAAAACTTACTTAAGGCTCGGACAAGGATTTTGTTCTGCAGAAATAAGTCCCTTCATGTAAATTTCAGGACATGCAAACCTTGTGTCTGAGTTTCTTTTGGGTCTTGGCATCATGTCGTTTTGGGTTGCATTTGTCACCTCCACCTACGGTCATTCATCCACGGACTTCAGCCTTCTGGGCAAATGTCTTGATGTTTGTTCAGTTTTGTTCTGTCCCATATATCTGCACATGAAGTCTGACATCCACCCGTTCAAGTTGCCCATGACCTTTAGAGGCAGGGACCGATTAGTACTTGTTTAGAATATCACATTCATGATCAAAGGCATTTAATTTCTCTAACGGCAAAGGCATTTTTGTCCACATGCATGCGTGTAGTAGGGAAGAAAAGCAACTTTTTTTCTGTGGATTTAAGGACCTAAATCGCAATCGGCTTAGTTCGTGTGCTAATACCTTCGATGAAGTGAAATACATAACATGCACAGATGGCCGTAGTTGTTTGGCCATCAGCTAGGCACGAGTACCTTGTTACATTAGCAAGTAATGTACGAATGAAATTACCGGGTAAATTTGGTAAACTGGTCTTAAAATGGTGATAAAATCATAGCTTTGGTAATCTGGTTAGTGTCTTGTGGCGTGAGCAGGCGAGCAGGTGATGAATCAAGCTTGTACTTGTCTAGCCTGCTCTACATGGGTAGTTCGATTTCCAATTAGCTAGTTTAGTTTAAATTTTGTTGTGTAGAGACTGTCGAGTTTGTACCACGAGGAACGAGCTACAAATTATATCAAACACAAAATGCGTGTATTTCAAAACGAAAGAATAGTGAATGGGGATCATGTGATTCTTTCCAATGTAGTGTACTCATCATTTCCCCTGGTTCTACTCTAGCTCAAAAAAGAAAAGAAAAATTGCCCAGTTTCTCCAATTTGATCATTTTTCAATCTTAAATTGCACCAAGATCTTAAGTAAAATTACCGTTATCATCCTATATCCTGCTTTAAATGCAATAATGGAACACGAGGTGAATGTCCGAGCCAGCATTAACAGAGAGCAACCATTAACTTTTGATTCATGTAAATGACGCATGCATTAACAATTGAGATATATCGAGACACTGATGACTTGTGAGACAAAGAACCACGTCCAAGAAAAAGGGGTCGATAACTATCGACAATAGATCTTGCTTTCGATAGATTTAAAACCATTTAAAAGCACTTGGTATGTCCTTGACCTCCCGCCTCTCAGCTCGGCAGAAGATTACTTAGAAGAGCTCTGCCTCTCACGCCTCTCAACATCGCATCGTCTCCTTTTTTTCAGATTGATTATGCTGTGGGTATTCTTCTTTTCCCAGAAATCGTCGAGCATTGCATCTCTTCTTTGTTCTTACATGCCGACATTTTCAAAGACTGGATGCCTTTCTTCTTTTGTTTTGCTTTAACTTCTATTTGCCCGGCGCATGATGAAGCCGAGCATCATATTAGTGATGAAGCTATATGTAACACTATCGATGATTTTTTTTTTCTTTTTGGAAAAGTGATGGCTACATCCACTGGGAATTATTAGTAAATTTATCGGTTCTATTGGACCACCCAGGAACCAGACCAGATCGTCCCCAATTCTAAAACCTACAATTCATGGATCAGAAGATTAAGGAAAAATGATAATGTGATTATTTCTCAAATTTTATGAATCAATTCCCCTAGGCAAAGAAAAAAGGTCCTTGTGTCTCCAACTTCATTGTATGGCACCGGGATGTTAACTAAATAGGAGCATTATCTACATCACATCACATATTATGCTTTCCAATATATAAGATATTCGAGGTAATAACATTACAGAACAAGGTTCATGTCCCTGAGTTTATAATAGTACTATAGAAGGTTCATGTCCCGACCAACATAAGCACAATATACATCAATACCAACTTACCAAAGGGCAAACCACAATATTAGGAAAACTGAAAACAGTCATGATTCTCTAATTCACGAGAAGGCTCATGGGTTCATCAACGAGAGGACACGGAAAACGAAAATCGGCCAAGGCATGACACGAAGCGGAATGTACACCAACAGACAGCACCTAACACATCCGAGAACAACAACGATGCGAGCAGATGTAAGTTGGAACCTAGGGTCCATATCTTGCCTTCCCATCTTGAGGATTAGTAACTGCCCAACAATTACGAGCACTGTGTAGATACACACGATGGTTCCAAGGTTAGTGATAGCTGGAACACCCATGATTCCGATGGCGCCAATCATAATCTTTAGCAGGATCTTCTCCAGGAAATGAATTGTAGCAATTATATCTGTATACTCAGCTCCACGTCTTGGAAATAAAATCAGCAAACCATTTGTTAGTGTACAGTCTTTTCGAAAGCTCAAGTTTTGAGCTCTTTTTGCATTACATCAGAGGGCAATCTTTCCAAAAGCTTTCAAGAACTACCAATTTAAGTTCCAAAGGAAATTTGATGTTGTATGACACCAAGAGTCTGGTGCAAATCATAACCGACGTGTCTATGCATTGCAGGACTCTAACCTATATATGCATAGCGAGAGTGCCCATCTATTGATCCGAGGCTAATTCAGGTAGTCAACCAAGGGACACATCATTAACTCCTCTTTTCGAAAACTGGAATATCAGAGAATCAGGGGATACCTCCTTAACACATACAAACCTTTCCCAACCTTCTATTACAACACATTCACAAAAACAGGATCACCCAGATGCACAAAACTACCAGGTAAGCCCCCTGCTTACCGGGTAGAAACAGAGTAAAGCTACCTAGATTTTTAGGAGAAAAAGCTAAGAAGGCTTTCAATTAATTTGGTGTTTTCAATATGAGTTCCTCTGGACAAAAGAAAGCTGCAGAGTGCATAAATAGTCGTGTCTTTTCATCAACATGACAGAATTTTTCCTCTCGCCCAGTAATTTTAGGAGTAGGTTGACTATCTTTCCAATTTATTGATTTTCAAGAAGAAATGACAGTTACTATGGCATTCACTTTCCTCGAACAAACTCAGCTGTTTTAATGGCATGCATACTCGAGAGGGATCATTCCTGGTATGAGTCCTTACTGTATTCAATTACCCAAATGGATATCGTGAAAATTCACCAATTCGCACAGAAAACAGGGGGCTGAAGTACATGCTCTGCTCTGAGTAAGCCCATTTCTGCTCTTTGAGAGTCGAATCTTTATGAACATCTCAATCAGTAAAAGGCAAAAACGAATAGATGAAAAAATCTGGATAGTATAAATTGGTGTTCCAACCGGACTCTCACAATCTAACACAAGAAACAGGCCATTCACGTAATGGTATATGCAGTATGACATGATCAGAGATAGATAACAGAAAGAACATCAAGATATTGTCGTGTTTCCTCAGAATCCTCAAACTTTCAGACGGAGCCGGGTGTGCAGTGCTTTTTTTATTTATCTAAGGTCGCTGAGGCTTACCTGTAGCGACCACCATGATCAGCTGGACCGTTGTTCTCCATTAACCTTCCGACTTTGCCTGATCTCTCCTTCTTCTTCCTGAAAATGTGATTTCTTCAAGTGTTTTCAACCTTCTTTGGGAACAAGTAGAGGCCACGGATGACGTAACTTGTTTCCCCGGTGACGACGTTATCCGCACCTTTGAGTTTGAGGGACCCCCCGCATTTTTTTTTGGGCGCACACATCCCCCCGCATTTTGATGGCGACCTTTTGGCGACCTTTTGGCGACCCAGGAAACCGGAAGGCAAGTCTGCTTACTGGCGCCTTGACTTGAAATTCGGGTCGGAGCAACACCGGGTCGTAGCGCCCTTTTGCTCTCCCAAGATTTATTCTATATTTTTCATTTTCACTTTTTGTTAACATATCCAGATTTTTGTTAATTTATCCAAATGCAGCCATATAGGTTATACTCTTACAACAATCCGTACACTCATTGGATGTGATTTATAATACCACGTATTAAAGGTACGCTTGTTTCGTGGAAAACTCTATAATAAAAGAAAATACTTTTCTAGAAAACGTTTTTCATAAGTTACTTTTTGAATTGGGACTTGCCATTTTAAATTTGTTCGCGTGAATATTTGTATTTGTAGTTGGGAAAATGTCACAAAAAAAGTACCTGAACTTTCATTTAATGTTCAATTTTATTCATGGATTTTCGATTTGCTCAATTTGATCCTTGAACTATCGATAAATGTCCAATCTAGTCCCTAGACTATTTGAAAATTTACTAATTTCGTCCTTTCGTTAGTTAAATTAACGGAATTGGCTTACATGACTTTTAGTTTCTTAAGTATAAAATAAAAAGGACATGTGGAAGAATTATCTCTGTTGTTAACAGCTTGAGACCACGGAGGAGAAGTTGAGGGAGGGAAGAATTATGGATTGAAATCAGAAATCATTTGCTTTTGCTCCTTGGTCAGTTCACTGAACAACGCGGATATCCAACATATGCCACTTTTACCACGGTATCAACTTCAGGTGTCAAATTGAGTGTATTCATCTCCACTTCTTGCTCTCTTTCTTTCTTCAATTGTTGTACGTCTTCCTGCTTTTTTGGTTCTAGAATTTTGCTTCATATAGGATCCGGTATAATCGATATACGAAGGTGAAAATGTCAAAAATAACTCAAAAGATAACAAATTATTTGCTTCTAGTAAGCAAGTCCTTCAATTGCCGAATTATGAGCAATATCCCATTAGTCAATTCCTAGGTCATCCACAGCGTTCAAGGTAGACCAAACACAAGCTCTTCAAAGTTTTCAGTTGCGATGCTTGCACGGCTCTTTACTTATTCCTCTCTTTCTAAATTTTGATTGAGCAGATTCGACGTTTTCACTTGCACGAGCAGTGGCGCGCCCACCAAGACCCCAAGATCCAAATTGTCGCCGGCATCAACCTCAACCCAACCATCTTTGTTCCAGTCTCAATTCAAGCATTTTGAGAAGTTTGATGTTGAGGAGGAAGAATCGTCGATGTGAAAAAGAGGATCGCAAATGGATAAGTTATGCTTTCTACTTCCCCACTTGGATAAGTTCATCTCTTCCGATCCAAGTGTGTCGCCAGGAGAGAGGAGGCTTCTTTGGGGGTTTAGGCTTTGACACACTTGGTCAAGGACGCACCGATCAATTTCGCAAGCCTGGTGGCCAAATTCCCCTATGGAATTGTGACGTATGCTGGCGGTGGTACCTTTCAATTCTCCCTCGAGGATAGATTCGTCGATATTGAGCTTGACAGAGTCATTCTTTGGTTGGACATGAGCAGGTCCTTAAACTGCTCCCCTGGTAATGACAGGGCCTCCTTGGGGAGTCTTCCCCCGGTGGGGGTTCAACCGAACCAGGTAGGGTTGCCTTGATCCTTAGGGGCCCCCCGACCATAAAAAACTAAAGGGGGTAGAGGCAGCTCCCGTGCCTCGATAAATATAGCGGCTGGGGAACTCCCCGTAAGACTAGGACCCGAATAAGTTCTTAAACCGTTCCGTTTATCGAAGTCAACTCCAAACGTAAAATGGGGTAATGATAAACCTCTGGGGGACAATTAACCAGAAATGGGAAAAATCCCCCAGGCATGATTCTCGCGATGAGGCCGCTAGGGTTGCCTAGACGCCTTACAGGAAAATGATTGCAGTCGATTTGGACCCGAACAAGTCCTTAAAATGTTCCGTTTATCGAAGTCAACCCCAAACATAAAATGGGGTAATGATAAACCTCTAGAGAACAATATCCTCAGGGTGACCCTGCCCGGTTCAACCGACCCCCTACTAGGGGAAGACTCCCCAAGGAAGCCCCGTCATTACCAGGGGAGCAGTTTAAGGACCTGCTCGGGTCCTGTCTTACGGGAGTTCCACGGCGCTACATTTTTCGAGGCACGAGAGTTGCCTCTACCCCCTTAGTTTTTTACGGGGGGGCGAGGATCAAGGCGACCCTACCCGGTTCAGCTGACCCCCGACCAGGGGAAGACTCCCCAAGGAGGCCTCGTCATTACCAGGGGAGCAATTTAAGGACCTGCTCAAGTCTGGCCTTACGGGGAGTTCCCCAGCCGTTATATTTATCGAGGCACGGGAGCTGCCTCTACCCCCCTTAGTTTTTTACAGTCGGAGGGGCCCCTGAGGATCAGGGCGACCTTGCCCGGTTCGGCTGATCCCCCACCAGGGGAAGACTCCCCAAGGAGGCCCCGTCATTACCAGGGGAGCAGTTTAAGGACTGCTCAAGTCCAATCTTACGGGGAGTTCCCCAGCCGCTATATTTATCGAGGACGCGCCGATCAATTTCGCAAGCCTGGTGGCCAAATTCCCCTATGGAATTGTGATGTATGCTGGTGATGGTACCTTCCAATTCTCCCTCGAGGATAGATCCGTCGATATTGAGCTTGACAGAGTCATTCTTTGGTGGTTTCCACTGTACAAGTTTGTCTTCTCTCTTCTTCCATTTGTTCGGTGTTGGTAGGTTCCAACACTCAAAGCTTTTGTTCATCACGGGGGATTACGCTCAAATCTGGTCACTTTGAAAAAGAGGGCTTTTGAAGCCCTAATTTGTTTTCCCTTCTTAAAGTACATATTGACTCATAATTTTAATAATTCAACTCAGCTCCACGTCATCACTTAACAATTTAAACAAACGGAAGGATTAGATTGAACATTTGTCAATAGTTAGGGATTAAATTGAGCAAATCAAAAGTCTAAGTTCGAGACCATTTGTATTATTTTCCCTTTGTAGTTCTAAATCTTTTATTGTCATTCCTATTCTACACCTATTTTACTCTCACTCTCAAACTTTTATTCCGCTTCCTTGCGGAACATAAGAGTCGAAACTCACACTTGAAAATAAATCGCCCCCACAGATGGGGATTCGAACCCCTCACCTTCCTCTTTCCATATGGGAAGGGTGACCGTTGGGACAAATCTTGTGGCTGAGTATATGTAGTTTGTAGTATTAAGAAATATGCACGATATTTATTTTAGACATGTATCTTGATAACTTTCATTACTAGAAAAAACCGATGTCTTCTATGACAACATCTCGCATTTCATGTGCAAGGCCCATTTTACATATTAGTGAAGTATTAAGGCATATTTCATTTTTTAAAACATTAGAGATGTGTACTTAACAAAACGGGCTTGAACATTTCCTGATAACTAGAGGTTTTGCAAAATTTTGTCCAATAAGAAGTGCTTTTGTTGATTTTAATTCCTAGTGGAGAAAAGCATGCAGCTCATGCTAAAATGGATAACCAACATCTTGATTCCATGGAGGAATCCTTACTTTGAGCCATTAGGGATATGTATACCCATAGCAGTCCGATCAACATTGCCAGAACAACCGTCATTATTATGTACACTGTGATCAAAATCTCTCGACGAAAATGAGTTGGGACGATAATATATGGACCTAGGTTTCGACTTTTTCTTTTAGTGATGGCGGCCTTTATGGATGCTACTTAGAGAGAGTTTTAGATATTCACTTACAATTTATAATATCACCGTAACTCAAATTTTACGAAGTAATTTAAGTTCTCCTAAGTATTACCTTTTTTTTTTTCCTTAGAATTTTTTATAATTGATATAGAAAACTAATCGCGTAGCTTGCGAATTTTACCACTAATTAATAAACCAATGTCTTTACATCAAATGAAAAATGAATGATGATCTTTGAGAAAAGAAATCATGAAGTATTGGAAAATGTATCATGGAGAGCTTACAAAAATGATTCCCATATTGTTGCCACTATTCAATTTTGATCATCATGCTTTATCTCGTAACGGATTGGGTCAATAAATTAATCTCTAATTATCAGAAAAAAATTATATAACTGATTATATATTGACGAAGCACTGGAGCTATACAAGAAGTGCCAACATCGAAGCATGGACTTGCATAGTTTTTTTTTTTTTTTTCGATCATATTCTAATCCTACTTTAACACTCGCTCTCAAACTTTTGCTCTACTTCCTCGCAGGGCGTGGGAGTCGAAACCCACTCCTAAAATGAAATCGTTCACACCCCAATCTTTCTTAAGAATGTGAGGATTTAACTCCTCATCTCCTCCTTCCAAGTTAAAAAAGTGGCCATTGGGGCGAACCCCCAGTGGTTATGGACCTGCATAGTTTATAGAATGAATATACAACACAAGCATTTTTCTATTACTTTAGACTAATTAATATTAAATTAAGTGGCAATTAAAGCATTCTAATAATCGCAAATATCATCTATCATAGATCATTTCTGTAAATGTACTCAACGAT
The DNA here is from genome assembly GCA_014182695.1 of Eucalyptus albens. NCBI lineage: Eukaryota > Viridiplantae > Streptophyta > Magnoliopsida > Myrtales > Myrtaceae > Eucalyptus > Eucalyptus albens. Next base: position 53,549,606 of record CM024653.1, read on the forward strand.
AGCCAACGTAGTTGTTGAACTAGGCTAAAAAGGATCATTTGTTATTTTTTGATGTGTTAAACTATATAACAAGTTATTTTTCCACAACAACACACGGATGGCCACTGGTTTTGCACTATCATGACATGTTAATGCTGCGTAAAAATCTTTAGCCCTTACTTTGTATTTGTTTGCATTTGGATGAAGAAATCGACATTTATCCTAAAATCAAGATCGATAACCGAATATGTGACAAAAATAAAGTATTATAGTCAAAATTGAAAGGAAATACTCGTGCAAGAACATCTTTGTGATTCCCTTCAAGTTATAAGCTGTGGTTTATGCGTCGATCCTATGTAACGATGAATCTAAAAAACATAAAGTACTTTATTGGGTAAACATCAGTGATATAATGGTATCCTTGGGGGGCAAAAAATAATAATTAAACGTGTTATCATCGATTCCCCGAGCCAAGGACCAAGCGTCCTCTTCTTTTAATCCCGCCAATTTTTCGGCCACCCCCTCATAAAGATCTGTAGCGTCAGTGCAGAGAGGGAAAGCGAAGAGCTGGAAAAAATGGAGTTCAGCCTGAGCGGCAACGCCTTGAAGACCTTTGCTCGCTCCATCACCTGCCTCTCCCGCATCGGCAGCGACCTCGCCATCCAAGCTTCTCCTTCCCAGGTCATTCCATCCATTTCTTCCCACACATTTCTTCTTCTTCTTCTTCTTCTCCGTCGTCTCTCTCGCCCACAGCTCCGGCGTGTCGCCACTGAAATCCATGTCGATCGTCGTTCCTCGGCTTCATCCGTCGAGTGAAATAGCCACAGCAGTTGCTTCTCCGTGTGCCCTGCCGAGCTATGCTTTGTTTAGATGGCTATGATGCTGGGTTAGGTACTGGCTCATTTCGCTCGATACGGTGTCCGATTGAGAAATTCTGAGAGTCCTTGCTCCGATTGCCGAGGGCGTGGAGCTTTTGGCGGTGGATTTGAGGCAGAAATTTGTCAAACTAGGTTGTGATTGGGCCTGTTGACGATGATCAGAACTTGACGTGCATAAATCTGAAGTGACTAAAAGAATCTCATACTGTTGATGGGGTGATTCAAACTCATTATATCGTAAGACTGAGGCAGTTCACTGTTATAGACAGGAGAGCTATCGGCGGTACTTGCGGCAATACGTCGGATGGTGAAACCATAGGAGAAAAGCCCTATGGATAACCTTCTATGGGTGCTGCTATTCTGTCTTGCTTAATGCTTTGCTGGTTTGTCTAATTACTTTGATGGTATTATGTGGAGTTTTGCAACAATCAATAGGTGAAAGCGCGATCGTGCTCCCTAGCATATCTCTTCTGTGACCGTGCTTTGCATGACTTCCTTTTGCCTCGCCGCATTTAACTGCCAAATAACAATAGAAGTTCCAAGTTCTAAGTTCATTGTTTTGGCACTTGGCACTATTTGATGTATTAGAATTGCAATAGTATTGATCTGTGTACAGATATCACCTTCTTACTCGTAAATATCAAATTAAGATTCTCATTTCATTCTCATATTCATATTTGACCTCCAGATTTCCTTTCACGTGCTCAATTCGTCAAGATCTGCCTATCAATTGATAACCTTCAAGCCAGACCTCTTTGATGTATTTACAGTATCTGGTGCGCAGGTTCAATGCAGCATTCTTTTAAAGGCATATTGTCGTTTGTCATCTTTATAGTGTATTTGCCAGTTTATAGTTGTAATCAACTTACAAACACTGACAAAGTACTCTGTGCAGGCTGTCTGTTCTGTCCCTAGAATACCTATTGCAAGCATTGATTATTTGAGTGTGCAATTACCAGACATCGATGCATAAAAAATTCAATGGACTCTGCAGTGCTTCAGTGGTAAAGACCTTTCCATTGCGTGCGTGGTGCTCTGTATTCATTATGTTCGAAATGGTGTATTTGACAGTTAAGATTGCAACCTCGTGGCACAGATGGAAAAGTTAGCACATTCCCTTTCCCCCTAAAAATAATCTCGCTTCAATTCTATTGGAAAACAACGAAATCTTGAAACTGACATGTTCATTGAGAGAAAATGACTGCAAGATGCTGGGAGAAACATTTATTTGTCATGTCATATGTGTCCATAGAGACAAGCTTTGATAATTTCTCATCATGTAAAAGCAGCATGAACTCTGTCAAAGGGATTTTGCAGCGCCCCAATATGACCTATATAGCCAACAAATTCAGAATAAAGAGATGGGGAAGTTTATGTTAAAAATTAGATTCCCCTGTCTAACACTTTTACTTCTTTTTTCGTTAACCACATAACATTTTAAGTCTTTGTGACTTAGTCATGCTAACTACATACTATTCAGTATGTTATCGAACTGCAATATAAATAGGAGGCCAGCACCTGTCAAACCTGCATTAATTTAATAAGAAGCTGCACCATGCAGAGATACATGTTTATCTCAGTATGCCAACTGGGAGTTTTTGTTCATGCATATGTGATGTTGTTGTCATATGCATGCAGGCATTAAGAAAACATACTGGATTACTTGCAATGTTGACCCCGACATATGACAATTATCTCTGGACAGGAGAAGATACTCAAGCAATTTTGTAGTGAGGCCTTGTGATCTGAATAGATTGCTTGCAATTTTCAGTCATCCCTTCAGGAAATTACTATCATTGGAACGGAATGCAACTCCGATCCTTCTGATGCTGCCAGTGAATTTAGTGGGAAAGCTGATGAGTTTCGAAGCTACATTGATCCTGCCAAAGGTAGAGATTGACTTTTTTCCTTTTCAATCGAATATGGAGAAGAATATCATGGTTCAGATTCTGGTTGCACAGAATGACTCTTTGCTGCACACTCAGCTGTGGATAGATCCTGCGGAAGAGTTTGTGCAGTATACTCATAATGGCAACCCAGTAGACATGACTTTTGCTGTCAAAGAGTTGAGGGTGTTCCATCTGATTCGTTTTTTATTATATTATCTATCACGACGTTTGGGTTGTAAATGCAGCTAAAAGTTCTTGAACATATGACTTCACTTTCAAACTTAGCTCCATTTCCTTAAAATGAGTTCACCTAGTTGCTGAAATGCTATTGGGGTCACATACAGGACCATCTTTTATGTCGAAGTTTTTCCTCGTTTTTTCCTGTGAACATGATAGTATTTAAAGTCTGTCCATCTCATGGAAATCCAGGCATTTCTTGCATTCTGTGAGGGATGTGAAGTGGACATTCATTTGTACTTTGAGAAGGCTGGCAAGTAAGTAAATTCTGAATACTCTTTTGACTCTTGCCTTACTATCCATTTTTTTCCATGCTTCACTTCAATTTTGAATACGCAAGTAGTTCAGATGCAACAGGTAGTTGTCATGCAATCAGTTCATAACCGGTTTTAATAGATGCATAATTGCAAGTTATCTGCTCAGAATTTTAATACCTGCTAATGCATAGCTTCACAATCACTATCGTAAAGGCCAATGACAAGTTTACTTCTGAGCTGAATGTCAAGAAACAAGAGACTATCATTGAAAATTTGGTTGATAGAATATAGTGCACCTTCGAATCAAGTTTGGATAATAATGGTTTAAGGAAGTTTTAGTTCGGATGAGAAATGGTTTATTTATTGAGTTTAATGCAAGGTGCTAGTAAAGTATGCCAGCTAACAATATCTGTGCAAAACTTGATGGTTAATGTAAGTCTTTTGACTTTTCTTTTTTGGTACTAGATTCATGGTTTCAAGTGCAACGTCTCTGCCATCACAGGGGTGCTGAGGTGCAACTAAATGCAAAATAGATAAGAATAAAGAACTTGATACAACTGAATGTTTTTATGCAACAGACCTATTTTGATGGCCCCTAAATTTGGCATTGATGAAGGGGCCTCTTCCAATTTTGATGCTACACTTGTACTGGCCAACATGCTTACATCCCAATTACATGCAGGTACTACTGGACCTTCAGCAAATGGAATGCTGGGCCAGGCCGATACTGTGGAAGCTTCTGGAGAACAGCCAGAGAGGAATAGAACAAGTGCTTCCGAGATCCCATCAAATCATATCAGAATATGGTCTGAACTCTCGGGTGAGTAATCCTTGTAGCTTGTAGCACTATCATCTCAATGATGGCAAGGAAATCGACTTTGCTTTGCTCCAAAATGAGATGCTGTGTATGTCATCAGTAAGCTAATGTTTTTTAGGAAGTCAATAGGAAGGTATCTCTTGGGAATTAAAATTTGAGTGGTTTACTAACTTTGGGCAGGAAGTGCTGCAAGAAGTGGCAGTGGTTCTGATGGAAGGCAAGTTCCAGAAGAAAGGATCCTAAGAGCTGGTGGTCAGTCAGGAATTGAAAGGATCAGCACCATTCAAATATCAAAAGCTGCATCAGCTGAAGGAAACACCCAAACTGGTCCAGATTCTTCATCTCTCAATCTCTCTCATTTTTTTGTGTATGATGAACACCATCTTTATCTGTAGGTCGAATTATTTTGCTATCTCCTACAAATATTTCTTAATAAAGTTGCTACTTTCTCAATTGCCTGTTTCCCTACTGTAAATGCTGCTCTGTGAGAAAGCATTCCGCTTAGGCCAATTGATTGCATGACTCTATCTTGGAATCTTGCAAAATTTTACTCTTTATTCATGCATCGATAAGGAAAAAGTTTTGGCAAAAATCCATGTGTGTCCTACCAAACCTGTAAGCATTTTTGTGTGACTGTCCACCTGATATCAGAGACAAGGTGGAGCAAAACTATTTTACGCTTTTTGCTCAACTGTGAACCCTGAGGATACATTGCACATACCTGTGCAAGTACCTCTTTCTGGAAGACTGAACTCACATGCCTATCTTGGGCTTCTCAGTATTGATTCAATTAGTCTGCTTGTATCATGTCATTTGTTAGTGGCTGTAAATGTTTTTAGAGGCAAAGGTACTGAACAAGATTGTCACTTATGTAGCACTAATTAGCGCATCATAAGTATGTTCATGCAGTTTGTTAATAGTTGAATTGGATAATCCTTCTAAAGCGATTCTCTTCATCCTCTTCTCGTGTAGATGGAAATGGTTTTTCACAACGTCATCCAAGTAATTGGGTTGACACCAATGAGGATGAGGATGATGATAACGAGGATGGTGATGAACTCTGTGTTCGATCAACACCACCATACTATGAAGATCAATAACATTATGTTTCATGTTTGAATATGATAACCTCTGTCTCTTAGTTCTATTGGTAAGTGCTTGTGCCTTCCAGTGCTTGATATATCCTGTCCTTTTTTTCTTCAAATAGTTGGGACTAGTGTCTTGCTTGCTTTGAGCGTCCTGTGTCATTTTTTCTTTTCTCGTTTTTTCTCCTACTTGACTATACATTGGTGCTTGTGTCAATTTAACTAGTCGATCATGCAAAAGCTGCCATTTGTATGCACTTCTTTTTCCCTCTCTTTTGTTCTTCAGTATTAAGTTGATGCACTTTGCTGAGTGAGGTATCGATGAAGGCATCGTTCTGGACTTATATTCTACCACAACTTGTTCCTGGCTCCCTGCCAATAAAAGCAGAGAAGTGTCGATAGTTCTTACAAGTCACATGCTTTATGGACAGGACATAGCAATTTAGAACTATTGGAAATTGCGTTTAGACCTTGTTAAATCTGTCAATTAATTCCTTTCTAGCTTTGCAACTTCAAATATGGTGGAAGAGGAAGAGAAGGGTTTTTTTTTTTTTTTTGGTTTGGGGGGTTGGCTGCTCAATACCATCTAAAACAGTTATTCATGTGGAGACCTATGACTTGTTTGATTAAAGTTCTTGCTGCCTTCGATACCGAGTTTCTCTGAGCTATTCTTGTAGTGAGTGATTTCTCTCTTCCTTCCTTGCCTAAATGGAGCTTGTTCCGAGGCTGCGAGTAGAGCAGAACACATACATAAGACCGATGGGAAGGCCGAGGAACCTAGGATGCGCATTCGTCCACGGCGCAACTCGCTCGCGGAAAATAGCGAAGAGAAAGAGAGAGAGAGAGAGAGAGAGCACGAGGGTTGCTCTCTTCCTCTCTGTGTCTTCTTTTGCGGGACTTGTGATTCGGAGCTAATGACGGGATGCATCGTCGCAGGATTATAGCTTTACATATGCATTCTAATAAGTGGGACTGTATAGTGGGACCCATATGTGATTTACATGGTCGTCAAAGGTGCTGGCCCGATTTCAGGGTGGATGCGCTAATATAATAATTGATATTTGATCCTGATCGGGATATAATTACTTCTATTCTGTTATTTTCGATTATGAAAAAACGAACCAAATTGTGGCAAGCGTGTTGAGTTCGGAAGAATAACAAGAAAAAAAAAAAGTTGCTAAATCTATTGAAATTATGTCAGTTCAGTTATAATTTTTTTTTTTTTTTCGAGTCAATTGAATTATAAATATTTTATATTTGTGCAAATTCAGTTAATTGGGTCAAATTTTGATTGGAAAATTGCCGACGTGAGCATGCGCCATCTTTGTGACATAACCAATACTCACATTGATCTTTTTTAATAAATTATTTTAATAAAATTGGGAATTTTTTATATTTTTCCTCTTTCTTTTCTTAAGTGTTTCTTTTTTTACCCTAGACTTATGGGCAGGACTCCCTAGTCAAATCTAGTTAGGAAAGTTATTGACGTAAATGCCCACCATTCTACGAGATGTAACCGGCACTTGGTTGATTTTATTTTAATATATTGTATAAAACTTTGAATTTTTTATAATTTTTTTATCTTTGATTTCTTTTCTTTAGTTTTTCTTTTTTTCCCCAAACTTATGAGCCGGATACCCTTGCCAAATCTGACCTGGAAATTCACCGAAATGAATGCCAGTCATCCTATTTGATATGATTGATATTGACGTGAATATTTTTTAATATATTTTTAAAAAATTGAATGTTTATAATTTTTCTTTAGTTTTTCTTTTTTTCCCTAGACTAATGAGTGGGATGCCCTCAACAAATCTGGCCAGGTGAGGGTGCCACAACCCTTGAATGATCTAGCTGCATGAGGCCATAGCAGCCCTTGCCTAGGGCCAACAAGGGCCATGACACCCTCGCCCCATGCTAAAAGGAATAAAATAAAGAAAAACTAAAGAAAATAAAAGAAAAAAATTATGACAAAATTAAAAAATTCTTAAATTATCATTTAAAATAGTCTATGTCAATGCCTGAAGTGTTATGTATAGTGGCCAGCATGTTTACGTTAGCCATTTTTCTATGAAATTGGTTGGATGAACTGAATTAGTATAAATACAAAATGTTTATGATTCAATTGATAAAGAAAAAAAAGTTTAGAATTAAATTGACATAATTGCTATAGGTTTAAATTTTTTTTAGTAATTTTCCGTAAACATGATTCTAATGCAAGATCCAAAATACAAAATACAATGTGAATTATCATTCAAGAATAGTAAGAATAAATTTTTGGTGCAGCCAAATGTCAAATAACAAGAAAAACAAAGTTTTCTTGGAAGAATACACAATAACTAAGCTAAAAAAGGGAAGCCACGCCATTACAGGTAGCAAAATGGGTCTTAGACCCATTTATGACCCATTTAAACCATTAATGGGTCATATATGAGTCACTTGTTTTTTGAAGAAACTAGTTAAATAGGTTTAACAATTAAAGACTTAAAATAGGTAGATTTTAAATGGGTCTTAAGTGGGTTGGATTTAGAACCCATTTTCAACCAAAACCACACAATCTCTCTCTTCCATCTTTAACTTTACAAAAATATTTTTTTTTTATCAAAATCGAAATTATAATTATTTTTATTTTTATTTTCTTTTATTTTTTATTTTTTCTTTCCTTTTTTTTTTTTTTCTTTCTTCATCCTTCTTTTGGTGGCTGGCACGACGATCGGCTAGGTGAGCCTCGAGCTCGCCGGTGTCAAGTGAGCTCGGGCTCACCGGATCTAGCTAGGCGGAGGCCTCACCGACGTCTAGAGTGGCTCGAGCCTTGCCAATCTAACGAGACTCAAACTCGCCGGCCATAAACGGGTTAAATGGGTCGATTTTGGTTTGACCATTTATGACCGACCCAAACCCGACCCGACCCACCCGTTTAATGGGTCTACACGTCACCGACGATATCAAGGCACTTACAGGAGGGCAATCACCTACGGATCCATGATTGATCAAGCCAATCAAGACTCCTCTTTGTCCAAGCATTTCGAGGAGGAAAAGCAAGTGAGACTTTCGAATAATGAAATCACAATTAATATGAATCTCTCTTAATGCATGCGATAGAATTTTTGCACCTTGTAATACTTTGTTTGTTTCATGGAAAGTAAATTATTTAAAAAAAAAAAAAATTCAAAATGATTGTTTGTTTGCATTATTTGAAAAATAAATTTTTATTTTTTAATTATGAAATTATTTTTCTGAATTTAAACATTAATATTCCATTGACTAGGGAAAATTTTCTATTGATTCATTTTTCTAAGCAACCCAAATGTTGGAAATAAGAAAAATGTTACTTCATAAAATAAATTTCATGATATATGGAGCTTACTATCATTAAAATTTTCAAATATGCATAGGAAAAAAGGATGGAGATCCTCTATCCTAAATGGTGTTTCCATTGACATCTGAATCAATTCTTAACAATGATATATGTAAATGAGGTATGCATCAACAATTTTACGTGCATCAATGATTGAGACATGTTGAGATACTTATAATCCGTGAGAGCATTTTGTGAAATAAAGAACTCGCATCCAAATGCAAGCTGGCATTTCTCTATCTTTTCAAAATGAGAAAAAGAATCTATTTTGAAAGGGATGAAGAAGCCTCGGAAGCTAGAAACATCAGACCTTCGATTGAATGAAGGGATGAAGCAAGAGAGAAAGAGGGGGTTTTATTTATTGAGAATAGGGCGTGCTAAATACGTTGAGTGTCAACATGCGAGACAGGACACTAGGGGCCTGTTTGATAATCATTCTATTTCAAGAAACAATTTATCTTCAAAAATGATTTTTTTTTATTCTATTCCTTGAACAAGTTTACAAGCATTTGAAAACATTTGGTGATTGTCCAAAATTTCTATTTTTGAGATAGAATTACATTTAGTAGGACCTCAATTCTCTTGTGATTTAGATTTTTTTTTTTAATTTTAATAATTTTATTACATTTTTCTTTTCTTTTTTCCTTTTCCTCTTTTCCTTCATCCTTTGGTCGGCAACCTCGTTGGAGTGTTGCTGACTCCCCGTTGAGCCTCCCTGGCAGTTGGGAGAGGCTCAGCGTGACAAGCTCTACCTCACTTGAATCTAGTGAGGCAAGCTTGCCCAATCGCTATCGAGACTTGACCTCATTGGGCCTCATGCTTTACCATGGCCAAGTGACACCGCTCTCACGGTGGTTTGGCAAGCTTTGCTCAACCACCAGGGAGGCATGGCCTCGCTAGGGGTAGGCAATGCTTTGACGAGATTGTCGGCCTCCTTGCCAACCTAGTCGAGGTCGGTGATCGACCAAAGGATGAAGGAGAAGAAGAAAATGAAAAAAGAAAAGAGGAAACAAAGAGGAAATGGACTTGATTTTGGAATTGTTCCTGGGAATAAAGAAGTAACATTTTTTTACTTCTTGATTCTACTCCAAATCTATTTCTTAGAACAAAAACATTACTAAACGGATTTCTGTTCTTTTTTTATTTTAGGGAATAAAAGAATAGAGTAAGACATTATTTAGCCAGTTACCAAATGGGCCCTGAGAGAATAGTGTTGAAGGCTGTACCATGAGTCTGAGGTTGAGTGGTGCGCTAGCCCAAGAATGGGAGCGGGGAGCTTGGAGGATGAGTGATGTAAACGCTTACATCATCTACATTGGCCATTTCTCTAAAGTCGGCTTAGCTTGCCACTTGCAGATTGTTTTGAGATTAGAATCAATCAGTTCTTGGTTTGATCCGATTCTAAGGTGAAACTAGGAACCAAACCAAGGACCATTGATATGATCCAATGAAACCGATCACTTTTTTTTTCTCATACTTGAAGTCTTCTATTATGAAGAGATTAAAAAAAAAAAAAAAGCTGGTCACTTTTATTTTTAAGAAATTAAAAAGAAAAAGAAAATTAGTGTAGATCCGAAGATTTTCAAATAGGTTAACCTTTCAAATTACTGCTAAATCCATGGGTAGGCAAGAGAAAACCTAGCAAACTGAAACATTTTAGTAGCTAAAGGAAAAGAAAGTTGCCTTTTGGAACTGAGGACCAGATTACTCGGACACTGATTACAATTTGAGAAATCGGGAATCGGATCAACATTTTAGAAAACCGAATCCAACAAACCAGTTCAGTTCAGTTCGGTTTGATCTAGGGGGTTCCTGATATGGGCCATTAGTTTTGCACCACCCTAATTGCGATGAGGTCAAGAAAAGTGTGAAAAAGGTCATAAAGCTTTCGCATTTGTGATAATTTAGTCATAAACCTCTTGATTTGATGCCAATTCAATCCTTTAGCTAATTTTGATCGGATATTTCTCGCATGGACGCTAGTCGACTGACGTGTAGTATTTTAATATTTCTTTTGAATTTATTTATTTCCTTTTTCTTTTTTTCCTCTTCTTCCTCTTTTCTCCAACCGTTTACCAGACCTCAGTGATCGGCAGGTTGCATCCACAAGGGCTCGAGCCCTTTCCGATGGTTGGCCAAGGCTCAACCTCATCAAATCTAGCAAGGTCGAGGCTCCCTCACCTAGCGTGAGGCCGCCCTTGCGGCCTTGAGCTTGCATCGCTAGAGGTTAGGCAAGGCTTGATCTCATTGGATTTGGTGAAGTCAGGCCTCACTTGCCCAGCGTGAGGTTGCCCTCACTGCCATTGGTGAGAGCTCAAGCCTTGCCAACCCTTGCCATTGGCAAATTGCTAAGGTCCTGCAATAGGCTAGAGAAAGGAGGAGGAGAAGGAAAAAAAGAAAAAAAAAAAAAAAAGGAAAGGACAAAAAAATAATTAATAAATAATTCCAAAATTATTAAAATATTATTAAAAATTGTCTACGTCGGTAATATCCAATCAAAATTAGTCGGAATGACTAAATTTGCACTATGTCAAAATGTTTAGAACTAAATTGACAACAAATCAAAAGGTTTATAACTAAATCGATGTAAATAAAAAGTTTAGGACTAAATTGGCATGAATGCAAAAATTTAGGGCTTTTCTTACACTTTTTCCCAATGAACTATGGTGCTTTTTAGCTCCTCTTCCAACATAAGCTTTTATAGATGTGGCGTGCTAGTTGCTCATAAAATTATTTTACGCTATAGATTCCATTGTGACGAGTAAAGCAAATTACAATACAAAGTAATGTTATTTTCACGAACATCGACCAAATATTAAAAAAAAAAAAAATCTATTTAGTACTTTGACCAAATATTAAAAATATATATATATTTAGTACTTTGACGATCGCGGCGCATATGTATTCGAGGAGCTTCTTGAATTATATTTTACGGTTACTTCGGTCAAATGTATGTTAAAGTAAAAACCGCTTGGGCTGGAAATTTATTTTAAGGAAAAGGGTTTACTCATTTCTACAGAATTATTTTTGAATCTTAACTTTGGAAGGTGTGGTGTCGACCCTACTGAAGCGAAATGTGGCTCAATGAGAAGTTGTGTTTGCTTCCATTTATCTAGCAAAACTATCTCCTAATTTTTTATGATTGGTTGAATGCAGGAGCTGATAAATATACCAAAGAAAGAAGTCCACGTGTTCCAAAAGTATCTTTTTTTATCAACGGGTGAGATGTGTTAAGGACACTCATGGTCTTGGGGACAAAGAATCGACGTCCAAGAAAAAAAAATCAATGATAATCAAAAATAAATCTTACTCCTCGATAGATTTATACCCATCGAATATGTCCCTAATTCCATTGTTTGCTCTGAGAGTTGAAGTCACTGGCATCTCTCGAAAATAAAAACATGGATATATTAACAAAAATAGAAAAAGAGTGGGATCATTCATCCAAAAGAGAAGTGAAGGGCCTATGTCCAGTTCCTTCGGGAAAGATAAGATCTTTGGCACAAGAAGAAGGGATCATAAATTAGTTCTATGACATATTATCTGTACTTGCTTGTACTAGTTCTCGGAGGGTCCCAATAAGAAAAGGGAAGAGTATGTGCCGTGGTAATGTTCCTCTGCCGTTACGACCTTCATATAAAGGACATTACGAGCATAAATACCCTTTTTAGAAGGTCACGTAGGAGAGAATGAATAAATAGAATATGGAAAACGAAAATAGCCTCTTTAGCATAAATACACAGTTTTATCTTTCATGATGTAGAAGGTATTCAAACTAATAGTAGTATAACACAAGGTCATGTCCAAATATCCAAACCAAATTCGCAAAGAGTAAACATAACATCTTGGAAATCAAAATCTGTCCCCATTTTCTAATTCATGATGAATGTGAATGCCATCACGATATAAAGAACAACAATTGGTCAAGACTTGTCACTTAGCAAGATGTACATTAACAGACCACACGCTTTCAAGCCCAGCATCGATGAGAGCAGCAACAAGTCGAAACCTTGGATCCATCATAACTTGCCCTCCCATCTTGACAAGTTTGAGTAGTCCATAGATCCGCGTGATTTTTGCACGGATATCGTTGGCTGGAACACCCATCAACTCGATGACTTGATTCAGGAACCCCACCAAGGAACGAAGACGTCGGGTACGTGGAGCGATTCGATCTGCAAGCGCTACGCCACGCCTTGGAAATAAAATTAGAAAACCAGTTGTTAATATGAATTGCAGGAGGCTAACCTCTGCATGTACCACATGTATTCAACCCATCTAGCGATCCATGGCTAATAAAGCTCGTGAAAACTCTTCTTTTCAACAAAATGGAACGCCAGAGTACCAGGAAATACCTCCTTAAGGCCTACAAATCTTTCCCAACCTTCTCTTACAACACTTATTCACAAAACAAGATCACCCATACGCACGGTTAAGCCCCATGCTTATCAGGTAGAAACAGAGTAATGCTAATTGCGGGTTATATCTTTTGTTAGGAGGAAAGCTAATAAGACTGTAGATTAACTGTTCTTAATATGAGTTTCTGTTGATGAAAGAAAGAAACAGAGTGTATATACAGTCGCGTCTCTTCATCAACCTGACAAAATTTTCCCTCCCAAAAACAGGGTATATATGCTACCAGAAAAGGCCCGTGCTTACTGGGTAGAAGCCAAGTCTTGGCTAGAACCTAGAAACCGAGTCTTGGGTACTCGGGTAGAAGAATCAAGTAGAAACGGAGTCTCAAGCCACCCGAATCAGGTACAAGCTCGGTGGTCTGTCTTGTACCGAGCATGAACACGAGTTTTGGTCCGAGAATGTACCCAACTCTCGTTTTCTAGCTTCTACTTGCCACTCGAGTAGCTTCCTATAGTTATGACATGTTTGAGGTCACTGAAGCTTTCAACTAGAAGGAAAAGCTAAAAAGACTTTCAGTTAATACGTTGTTCTTAATATGAGTTTCCATTGACAAAAGAAAGAAACAGAGTGTATATATAGCCGCGTCTCTTCATCAATGTTAAAGAATTTTCCCTCCCAGAAACAGAGTGAATCAACAACCAGGCAAGACTTATGCTTACTGGGTAGAAGCGCAGTCTCAGGTATTTGGGTACTCAAGTAGAAACCGAGTCTCAAGCTAACCGAGACTTGGATACAGGCTCGGTGGTCAGTCTTGTGCCGAGCTTGAACCTGAGTTTCGGTCCGAAAATTTAACCAAGTCTCGTTTCCTGGCCTCTCCTTGGGACTCGAGTGGCTTGTACTCTAGTCCTGGTTCCTAAGTGCTACCCCTGGAGTTGAGCTCTTAAGTGCCGTAACATACTACATGATAATGCGTCAACAAGTTAAAGTAGGACGCAGGTTTTTTCCCAACAAATCAGCATTCAGTGGACATGATCAAATATAGGAACGACAAAGGAAATCAAGATATTGGCATGATTTAAGTCGCAATTCTCCAACTATGTTATGCCATATTTGAGGTTGCTGAGGCTTACCTCCAACCACCGAGATCAGCTGGATTATTGTCCATTGAGTTGCCTCCTGGAGAGACGGAGAAGAACGAGAAGAAGAAATGTTGAAAAAATTGATTCACCCGGGGCGAGTGGGAGAGGGGATCAGGAGCGACGGAGGCAAAAGGGGGCGTGAAAGGTGGGGTCCACTGTTTTTTTGTCTGGAGGCAAAAGGGGTATTGGAACTCCCTTTGAAAATGATCTTTGGAAGCTAAACAATTCTAGTGGATAATGCAGGTGAACTCGGCATTCAATGGGAAGCGAAAGATGCTGCGGAAGTCTGTCCAGCATCTGTGCACAGCTGTTGAGATTGAAAAGGCTCTCGAAGAAGTTGGTCTTCCAGCAACAGTAAGAAGTTGGACCAATCCAAGGAGGCTTGGCGAGGACTAACATACGAGAATGGTTGCCATGCGAGAGCGGTTGGCATGGCATCGCCATCACTCAATGTTGATTGATGAATTTGCCGGTGTGTTTACAGTTACATCCAGAAGATTTGAAGTTCTTGTCACTTTTGTTTGCGCATGGAAGTGAACACAACGTTGGGACTTCTTTTGGATTCTTGGATCACTGATGGTGTGTAATTAGGGCTTTGTTAGGAGGTTCGTATATAGGCCATTCCTTTCTTACCTTTTTTAATAATTAATTTTTACGCACCATAGAATAATTGTACCTTCCATTCGACGAATTCTCCTCAGCACTGATAAACAGCTACATCCCTTTGCATCAACTAAGGTTCTACGTATCTAAAGGACGATGTAGGCGTATGTGACCCTCGAGGTTGTTTCGAGTGAGAAATACTATGATTTGAATTCGAAACCAGCCCATTCAAATTAGGTATTTTACCAAAAGTAGTAAGAAAAGGATAACATATGTCAACCTGGTGGGTATTGTGTTGACCCTTCTTGAATGAGTCGTTGGTATATGGATAAAGAAATTGATATTTATCCTAAAATCAAGATTGAAGATTAATTCACGGACCAAATACGTGACGAAAAAAAAGTGTTGGGATCAAAATTGAGTGGAAATACTTGTACATGCATCATTTTTATAATTTCACTTCGAGTTATAAGTTGTGATTTACACGTCAATGCTATCTAATGATGAATAAAAAGCTATATCGGGTAAACAGTGGTGGTACAATCGTATCTTTGGGGGCAAAAAATGATAATTAACGTGCTATATCCTTAATTCCCGATCCAAAGATCAGAAGTGTCGTCTTCTTCCAATCCCGCCAATTTTGCAGCGACCGCCCTCAAAAAAACCTGTAGCGTCAATGCAGAGAGGGAAAGCGAAGAACTCAAAAAAATGGAGTTCACCCTGAGCGGAAACGCCTTGAAGACCTTGGCTCGCTCCGTCACCTGCCTCTCCCGCGTCGGCAACGACCTCGTCATCCAAGCTTCTCCTTCCCAGGTCATTCCATCCATTTCTTCCCACGCATTTCTTCTCCTCCTCCTCCTCCGTCGTCTCTCTCTCGCCCACAGCTCTGGCATGTCTCCACTGAAAATCCACGTCGATCATCGTTCCTCAGCTTCATCCATCAAGTGAAATAGCTACGCCGTTGCTTCATCGTGTGCCCTGCCGAGCGATGCTTAGATTAGATGCTAAGATGCCATTTTAGGTATTGGCTCGTTTCTCTCGATACGGTGTCCGATTGGCAAATTCGAGTGTCTTTGCACTGATTGCCGAGTGCGTGTAGCTTTTGGCGGTGGATTTGAGGCAGAAATTTGTCGACCTAGGTTGTGATTGGGCCTGTTGACGATGATCAGAACTTGACGTGCATAAATCTGAAGTGACTAAAAAAGCTCATACTGTTGATAGAGTGATTCAAACTCATTATATCGTAAGACTGAGGCAATTCACTGCTATAGCCAGGAGCTATCAGCAGTACTTGGGGCAAAATGTTGAATGGTGAAACCATAGGAGAAAAGCCCTATGGATAACCTTCTGCCAGTGCTGCTATTTTGTTTTGCTAATGCTTTGCTGGTTTTTCTAGTTACTCTGATGGTGTTATAAGGAGTTCCACAAAACTGAATACGCGAAAGCACAAACGCACTCCCTAGCAGATCTCTTGTGCACCCATACTTTGCGTGACTTCCTTTTGCCTCGCTGCATTTAACTGCCAAATAACAATAGAAGTTCCAAGTTCAAAGCTCATTGTTTGGCACTCGGCACTATTTGATGTATTAGAATTGCAATAGTATTGATAAAAGTACAGATATCACCTTCTAACTCGTATATATCGGATTAAGATTCTCATTTCATTCTCATATTCATATTTGACCTCCAGATTTCCTTTCACGTGCTCAATTCGTCAAGATCTGCCTATCAATTGATAACCTTCAAGCCAGACCTCTTTGATGTGTTTACAGTATCTGGCGCACAGGTTCAATGCAGTGTTCTTTTAAAGATATGTTGTCATCGGTCATCTTTCTAGTGTATTTGCCAGTTTATAGTTGTAAGCAACTTACAAACACTGACAAAGTACTCTGTGCAGGCTGTCTGTTCTGTCCTTAGAACGCCTATTTCAAACATTGATTACTTGAGCGTGCACTTACCAGACATCAATGCATCAAAAGTTCAATGGGCTCTGCAGTGCTTCAGTGGTAAAGACCTTTCAGTTGCATGCGTGGTGCTCTGAAGTGATTATGTTTGAAATGGGGTATTTGATGGTTAACATTGCAAGCTCGTGGCACATATGGAGAAGTTTGCTGATTCCCTTTCCCCCCTAAAATAAATCTTGCTCCAATTCTATGGAAGAACAGTGGAATTAAAGTCTTGAAACTGACATGTTTATTGAGAGAAAATGACTGCAAGATGCCGTGAGAAGCATTTATTTATCATGTCATATGTGTCCATGGAGATGAGCTTTTATAATTTCTCATCTGTAAAAGCAGCATGAACTCTGTCAAAGTGATTTTGCAGTGCCCCCATATGACCTATAAAGTGAACAAATTCAGAATAAAGAGATGGGGAATTTGATGTTAAAATTAGATTCCAATGTCTACCACTTTTACTTCTTTTTTTGTTGGCCACTTAACATTTTACGTCTTTGTGACTCAGTCATGCTAACTACATACTATTCAGTGTGTTATCAAACTGTAATATAAATTGGAGGCCGGCACCTGTCAAACATGCATTAATTTGATAAGAAGCTGCACCATGCAGAGATGCATGTTTATCTCACTGTGCCAACTGTGAGTTTTTGTTCATGCAATTATGATGTTGTTATATGCATGCAGGCATTAAGAAAACATACTGGATTACTTGCAATGTTGGCCCCGACATACAACAATTATCTCTGGATAGGAGAAAATACCCAAGCAATTTTGTAGTGAGGCCTCGTGATCTGAACAGATTGCTTGTGAATTTTCAGTCATCCCTTCAGGAAATTACTATTATTGCAACGGAATGCGACTCTGATCCTTCTGATGCTGCAAGTGAATTTGGTGGGAAAGCTGTTGAGTTTCAAAGCTACATTGATCCTACCAAAGGTAGAGATTAACCTTTTTCTTTTCAATCGAATACAGAGAAGAATATCATGGTTCAGATTCTGGCCGCAGAGAACGACTCTTTGCTGCACACTCAGCTGTGGATAGATCCTGTGGAAGACTTTGTGCAGTATGCTCATAACGGCAACCCAGTAGACGTGACTTTTGCTTTCAAAGAGTTGAAGGTGCTCCATCTGATTCGTTTTTTATTATATTAACTATCAAGACATTTGATCATAAATGCAGCTAGAAGTTCTTAAACATATGACTTCACTTTTAAACTTATCTCCATTTCCTTAAAATGAGTCCACCTAGTTGCCAAAATGCCGTTGGAACTATTTTTATGTTGAAGTTTTTCCTTGTGTTTTCCAGTGAACATGATAATATTCAACTCTGTCCATCTCATGGAAATCCAGGCATTTCTTACATTCTGTGAGGAATATGAAGTGGACATTCATTTGTACTTTGAGAAGGCATCGAATCTTACCTTCTATTCATTTTTTTTCCATGCTTCACTTCAATTTTGTATATGCAAGTAGTTTGGATGCAATGAGTAGTTTTGATGCATCAGTCCATAACTGGTTTTAATAGATGAATGATTGCTAGTTATCGACTTGGAGATTTAATACATGCTAATGAATAGCTTCATAGTCACTATCGTAAAGCCAATGACAATTTTAATTTTGGGCTGAATGTCAAAAAATGAAAGACTATCATTGAAAATGTGGTCGATAAATTATAGTGCACCTTCAAATCAGGTTTGGATAATAATGGTTTATGGCACTTCAAGCTCGGATGATAAATGGTTTATTTATCAAGTTCAATATCAAGTTCAATGCAAGATGCTAGTAAAATATGCCCGCTAAAAATATCAGTGCAAAACTTGATAGTTAATGCGTGTCTTTTGACTTTCTTTTTATACTAAATTGGTGGTTTCAAGTGCAACACCTCTGCCATCACAGAGGGCTTTGGTGCAGCTAAATGCAAAATAGAAAAAAATAAAGAACTTGATTCAACTGCATGTTTTCATGAAACAGGCCTATTTTGATGGCCCCTAAATTTGGCATTGATGAGGGGGACTCTTCCAATTTTGATGTTACATTTGTACTGGCCACCATGCTCACATCACAATTACATGAAGCTAATACTGGACCTTCAGCAAATGAATGCCGGGCCAGGTTGATACTGGGGAAGCTTCTTGAGAACAGCCAGAACAATTGCTCCCGAGATTCCATCAAATCATACCAGAATATAGTCTGAACTCTCGGGTAAGTGATCCTTGTAGCTTGTGGTACCATTATCTTAATGATGGCAATGAAACTGCCTTTTCTTTGCTCTAGAATGAAATGCTGTGTATGTCGTCTGTAAGATACTTTTATTTATGAAGTCAATAGGAAGATATCTCTTGGGAATCAAATTTGAGTGGTTTACTAACTTTGGGCAGGAAGTGCTGCGAGAAGTGGCCGAGGTTCTGATGGAATGCAAGTTTCAGAAGAAAGCATCCTAAAAGCTGTCGGTCAGTCAGGAATTGAAAGGATCAGCACCATTCAAATATCTGCATCGGCTGAAGGAAACATCAAAACTGGTCCAGATTATCTCTCAATGTCTCTCTTAGTTTGTTGTGTATGATGAACATCATCTTTATCTCTCTAGGTTGCATTATTTTGCTGTCTCATACAAATATTACTTAATAAAGGTACTACTTTCTCTATCGCCTGTTTCCCTTCTGTAAATGCTGCTTTGCAAGAAAGCATTTGGCTTAGGCCAATTGATCGTGTGACTTTATCTTGGAGTTTTGCAACATTTAACTCTTAATCCTTGCATCAAGAAGCAAAATTTTCAGGCAAAGTCCATATCTGCCTATCAAACCTGTTGGCATTTCTTTATTTCCACTTTTTAGTGCAACTGTCCATATGATACCATAGACAAAGTGGAGCCAAAACATTTGCTGCTTTTCACTTGACCATGAACCTGGATGATGCATTGCACACCCCTGTGCACGTATCTATCTCTGGAAGACTGAACTCATATGCCTTTCTTGGGCTTCTCAGTATCCATTCATTTAGTCTACTTGTATCATTTCGTTTGTCAGTGGTTCTAAATGTTTTTAGATGCAGAGGTAGTGAACAAGATTCTCACAAACATAGCACTAATTAGCGCCATCATAAGTATGGTTGTGCAGTTGTGTTAGTGGTTAAATTGGAAAATCCCTCTAAAATGTTTTTCTTTGTCATTTGGTTGTGTAGATGGACACGGTTTTTCACAACTTCATCTAAGTATTGGGTTGATGCCAACGAGGATGAAGATGGTGATGAAATGAGCATTTGATCAACACCACCATACTATGAAGACCAATAACATTATGTTCCTTTTTTAACTATATAACCTTGCTATCTTGATTTTACTGGTAAGTGGTTGTGCCTTCCAATGCTTGATGTTTCCCATCCTATGTTCCTTCGAACGGTTGGAGTAGTCCCTTGCTTGCTTTTTGTATGCCCTGGATTTAACTCACTTGAGATATTGTCCACTTTGGTCCATCCCATACCGAGTTTCACGGTTTTGTCCTTTGATGTACAGCCAAGCACTTTCCTAAGAGGCCACCAATTCTAGCAATGTTCAAGCCTAAGTTCACTTAACTTTGGATCATGCAATGGTGCAAGAGAGGAGGAGGCTAGGGTTTCTGAGTTTTGAAGTTATGTTACAGAGGTTATTCTTTTAATTTTATAAAGAAGAGTAGAAAATTAAAATTAAAAAAAAAAAAAGTATATCAATTCGATCCAAGTGGTCTAAGTGGGTCAATTCACACTTGAATTGGGAACTTGACCGATTTCACAGATTTTCACAAACATTGACCACATATCAGAATAATTTCTATTTAGCAAGTACCGATTGTGGTGCATTTGTATATGAGGAGCTTCATGGGTTATAATATACGGCAACTTCGGTCAAGTATATGTTAAAGTAAAAACAGCTCGGGCTGAAAGTTTATTTTCAAGAAAGGAAATGGATTTATTAATTTTGATCTGAATTATTTTTGAATCTTAATTTTGCAAGGGCTGTTGCCAAGTTATGTTTCTTTCTATCTATCTAGCAAACTATTACAAAAGTACGTTCTTTCATCAACGGGTGAAATATGTTTACACGCTCATGGTTTTGGGGGACAAAGATTCCACATCCAAGAAAAAGGGTAAATGACTATCAGTAATAAATTTTACTTTCGAAAGATTTACGGTCATTGAATATGTCAATAATTATATTGTCTGCATTGAAAGTTTGAGTCACTAGGAACATCAAGAATAAAAATCCGGATATATTAGGCAAAATAAAAAAGAATAGAGGACAAATTTTGGAGGTACAGCTTGGTGTTTTAACACTTCCATGAGTTGCTCGCGTTTAAAAAAGACAAAGTGCAAGTAAATGGAATTTCTTGTGATTTGCTTTTGGCTTTTGAGTGTCCTCATTTGACTCTTCATCTTAACAGTTGGGGCCCATCTCTCAAAAAGTCTCTGTCTCCCAACCCTTTTAATCCATGACATCAAAGACAAAAAAATTCTTAACCATCGACATCTATCTATATATGTCTACACTTATATTGAAGCAAAATTACTATGTCTCACTATTCAATTTCTTCCATGCATCAACATGCAAAAGGTTGTGCATTGCACTTTCCCAATGTGATTTCGTTTTATTCTCAAATGGGTAAATCTTTTGTTGAAGAATTTGTGGCAGGTTTCTTCCCTCTCTCACATATTAAATGCTTCCTTTATGCCAGACTTAGTAGTTTTCATTTGTGAGTCGAAGTTCATTCAAGATAGTATCTATCTAGAATATTGCTAAGGGTGGATATGAGGATCGGGTTATGAAACCACGTCTAAACTGCAATTCGTGGATTGAAAGATTAGGGAACAAGGATAATGTGATTATTTCTCAGATTTTATGAATCAATTCCCCTAGCCAAAGGGGAAAAAGAAAAAACGTGTTTCTCCAACTTCACTGTGTTGCACCGAGACCTTAACTAAGTAGTACCATTATCTTCATCACATCACATATTACTTTCTACATATATAAGATGTTTGAAGTAATAATAGTACAACACAAGATTCGTGTCCTAACCAACGTAGGCACAATACACATCATACCGACTTCCGAAAGAGCAAACCAGAATATTAGGAAAATCAAAAACTGTCCCAAGTCTCTAATTCACAATAAATGCTCGTGGGTACATCAATGAGAGGACACGGAGAACGAAAATCGGCCAAGGCATGACATAAAGCGGAATGTACACCAACAAACAGCACCTCACGCATCCGAGAACGATAGTGATGCGAATGGATGTAAGTTGGAATCTTGGGTTCATATCTTGCATTCCTATCTTCATCTTTAGTAACTGTCCAATGATTACAAGCACTGTATAGATACACACGATGGTTTCAAGGTTAATGATGGCTGGAACACCCATGATTCCGATGGCACCAATCATAATCTTTAGCAAGATCTCCTCCAGGAAATGAATTGTAGTAATCGTATCTGCATACTCTGCTCCTCGTCTTGGAAATAAAATCAACAAACCATTTGTTAGTGTACAGTCTTTTGGAAAGCTCAAGTTTTGGGCTCTTTTTGCAACACATCATAGGGCAATCTTTCCAAAAGCTTTCAAGAACTACCAATTTAAATCCCGAAGGAAATTTGATGTTGTACGGCACCAAGCATCTAGTGCAAATCATAACTAACGTGTCTATGCATTGCAGGATTCTTGACCGATATATGCACTGCGAGAGTGCCCGTCTATTGATCTGAGGCTAATTCAAGTAGTGAACCAAGGGATACCTCCATAACTCCTCTTTTCGAGAAACCGGAACATCAGAGAACCAGGGGATACCTCCTTAACACATGTAAAGCTTACCCAACCTTCTCTTACAACACATTCACAAAAAGAAGACCACCCAGATGCACAGAACTACCAGGGAATCCCCCTGCTTCCCGGGTAGAAACAGAGTAAAGCTACCTATAAGTCTTTTCTTTTTTTTAGGAGAAAAAGCTAAGAGGACTTTCAATTAATTTGGGGTTCTCAGTATAGGTTTCTCTTGACAAAAGAAAGCTGTAGTGTGCATAAATAGTGGTGTCTTTTCATCCACGTGACAGAATTTTTCCTCTCGCCTAGTAATTTTAGGAGACAGTTGACAATCTTTCCAATTTTATGATTTTCAAGAAGAAATTATTGTTAAAGTGGCATTCACTTTCCTCGTACAAACTCAGCTGTTTTAATGGTATGCGAACTCAAGAGGGACTATTCCCGGTACGAATCCTACTCTATTCAATTACCCAAATGGATATCATGAAAATTTACCAATTCGCACAGAAAACAGAAAACAGGGGCTGAAGTACATGCTCTGCTCTGGGCAAGCCATTTCTGCTCTTTGAGAGTCGAATCATTATGAACATCTCAAAGGAAAAAAACGAACTTATAAAAATATCCGGATAGTATAAATTGGTGTTCCGACCAAACTCTCACAATCCGACACAAGAAACAGGCCAAACAGGCAAGTGAAAGATTTTCCCAGGCTCTAAAGTAGCACCTGCAACGACTAAAACGCAGATTTTTCCCCTGTAAAATAGGCCTCACGTAATGGTAGATGCAGTGTGACATGATCAAAACTTGCAGAAGAAGATGGGCTAACAGTGCTTTTTTATGTATTTAAGGTTGCTGAGGCTTACCTTTGGCCACCACCGTGATCAGCTGGATTGTTGTTCTCCATTAGCCTTCCCACTTTGCCTGAGATCTCCTTTTCTTCCTGAAAATGTGGTTTCAAGTGTTTGCAGATTGCTGTCTTCGGAACCAACGAAGTGCTTCAGGGGAATATTTATACGAGATGAGAATTCTCAGGGTGGGAGCGTTGACGTCCGACGTTGGGCTTTTTGCGTCATATATTTGCAAACTGCCCCCTACAGGAGCATATAGGCGGACCGGCCGACCAGGCTCCAGGTTGGACCGGCTGTGCAGGTTGACAAATCTCATATTTTACAAATGCCCCCCACGGGCGTTTGGTGGACTGGCTGAGCAGGCTGACGTGGACTCCCCCGCGCAAGCGACCAAAGAGAAAAGGCTAGATTGTCATCGTCTGGCAAAGTCTGCTTAATTTGCGCCTCGACTCGAACATCGGTCTTCGGAGGACCCATTTGAACCCAAAGATTAAATTGTCTATTTTTTTTTGTTTTTTTTTTGTTAATATATCCATCGCAGAGGCCCTCAGAGCAGACATGTACTTAGAGGCACATTCAGTCATTGTAGATCCATCAAAAAGTAAGATTTACCACTAATAGTCATTAACATTTTTTATCCCGTATGGTAATTTCTCAGCATATCTCAACTGTGGATAAATGCCTTATTTACGTGCATCCACTATTGAGAATTGGTTGAAATGCCAATGGAAGCACCTTCGAAGTAGGGAATTTCATCATCTTCTGTTATTTATGTTAGAAAAGTTCCAAGATATTAATTTGGTAAATTAGTTTAGATAAAACTCATGGCCAGAGTAATCTCTCTCCATACCTTGACAATTCCTACTTATATTAGAAAAAGAATTACACTTAGGCTCTATTTATTTTACAAAAACGAATGATTTGAAAAATGTTTTCTTAAAAACAATCGCTTGTATTGCTTACAGAAGGAAATGAACAAAAAATATTTTCATTGTCCATGAAAATATTTAGACAAAATTATTGTTGATAATAAAAACATTTTCCATTGAATAATTATTTCAAGCAACATAAATAATCATTTTTAGCAAAAAAAAAAAAAATCAAATCATTCATTTTTCGCAAACAAACAAAGTCTTTGTGTTGAGTTTTATCTTTAAAATCTAAAACTTTGACAAAATGCCAAGAAGCCTTGGTCGATGCATGAAGAGACCTCATTTTCACTAGCCACTATCACGTGTAGGAAGAGATTGCACATCAACTTTGTTGCTTTCGATTGTTAAGAGAAACTCAAGTCCTTAAAATGATTCATCTAGGTTAAATCCGAATCTCAAGATCACTTGGATGTAAAAACACTAAAAAGAGTATTGCCAAGCATAGGGTGAGATAAAAATACCGTAGCAATTCATTGCACATTAACTTTGTTGCTTTCTTTTGTTAAGGCCATGTTTGGTAACACTCCCAAGAGCAACTGATTCTATCTTCTTCTTTTTTGGTAAAAGTAAGATATTATCTTTTTTGTTCTTGAGAACAAAAAAAAAAAAAAACGGAAATTCGTTTGGTAAATTTTTTATTCCAGAAACAAAATTTCATTTTTTTGTTACTAGGAATATATTTGGAACATAATCAACAAGTAAAAAAAAATGATTCTTTTTCACGATAACAATTTCTAGAATCAAGTCTACTTTTTTTCTTTTCTTTTCTCTTCTTTTCTTTTTTTTTCTTTTCTTCTTCTTCCTTTTGGGCCTCAACCATGGTTGGCAAATGGCTAGACGAGAGCCGATGACCTCGCCGGAGAGTCGCTAGCCCCGGCGACACCAAGCCACAACAAGCCTTGTCGGCTGAGCTCGCCGTGGCTGGGCAAGGCTCAACCTCACCAAAAGCTCGCTAGCTAGCGCGAGGTTGGACCTTGCCAGGCCACCGCAAGGCTAGGCCTTGCCAGCCGATCGTTGGCCACCACTGTGGCCGGAGATTGGCCACAAAGGAGGAAGAAGAAGAGAAAAGGAAAAATACGAAAAATATAATAAAAAATTTTAAAAAATTTTAAAAAAATTAAGAATCCTACCAAACTCATTTATACTTCGGGAATAAAAATTTTGGACAATTATCAAACACTTTCAAAAACTCAAAAATTATTCACGGGAACCAAATAAAAAGATCATTTCTAAGCAAAAATTATTTTCGGAAATAAAATAATTATCAAACGCGCCTTAAGAAAAACTCTTTTTCTTGTTCTTGGCTAAGTTTTTAATTTCTTCTTTTTGTTAAGAGAAACTCATATAACTTACAACAAACTTCATATGCACGTTACACGTAGTCAAGAGACAAATATCCATCAGCAGTGGTACCTTCTTTGCATATATCCTCAGTGGGCCAACCAACCCCCTCCTCCCCCAAAAAAAAAAAAAACCCAACTTTTATTTTCTTTTGATTTAGTTAAAAAAATCAAAAAAAAAAATCTACATAAGAATTTGAAATGAATTTATTTTCTTATAAAAGGATTTAAGGACCTAAAGTGGTTAGTCAGTCTCGAATAAAGGCTTTAGCTTGCCAGTCGGCCTAATGTTTGCCTGTAATCATTTTTTTTTTCAGACTTGGAATTGGGGATAATTTTGTACAAAATTTGCAATTGAGTAAAAAAAAGTCCCCAGCTTGAATTAGAATTAGGTTTTTACTTCAATTTTTCACATTTTCTCCTTCCTCTCCGCCCTATCCTTGACCGCTTGGCACTCGGTCCTCGCCGCTCCTCAGCTAATCCCCGTTGCTCTTTGCAAGCTTCAGTCCATCGTCCGCCATCGTCTGTTCTTTCCCAAGTTCCATCATCCGCAAGCTTCAAGTCCGTTGTCCACGAGTTCAAGCCCTTCTTTATTGCCGCTTTTGCTCTCGTGCACATTTTCTTCTTCAATGCCACTTGGCTGAAGGAATTAGGTGCCACATGAGGCTCCGATGGTTGCTTTCGTTAATTCCGTCAGTGGCGGGAGGCATAATTCGCCCCAGCACAATCAAACAACAGTTCCAGAGGAACACTCTTGACCCGCACGGTAGTATAGACAACCGATGCAGAAATTCTTCGTAGCCCTATCATGGGAATGCTTATGTGCTGATGATTTTTTAGGCATGGGTGAAAGATACCCCAGAAACAATTCTTCCGAAGATTAAAAGAGAAAAGGAGAAACTGCCGGGATTAAAAAATGGAATAGAATATGTCCAAGAAAAGGGGTCGTTGTTGGCGCGTCTGAAAATTCCAAGCACCGAAGATATCTGGGCCACGTTTTCCTACGATCATTACCGAAAAATCATTAACTGATCTAGTGCACGAATAGGAACAATGATTGTATTTTGGAACATAAACTAATTTAGTTAGTATATCCCATGTGATGACGGTGACCTTCCATGTGGGGCCAAAAAGAAGCTAATATAATAATGCATTCTACCGAAAAAAAAAATGGCGACCGGAGAGTGAAAAATTTGCGATCGCCCGTGATGTCCACGCCAATCACTCCCCAGAAAGTCACATCGATGAAAAGCTATGTCCATGTTTATTCGTACCCTCATAAATGATGCTTACTTTCTTTCTTTTTTTTTTTTTATCGAAGATGCCTACTTTAAATGCTAGGCTGTGTTGGGTACAAATTTGTGAGTCCTTCGCACTGATTACCGAGTGCGGGGAGCTTTTGGTGGTGGATTGAGGCAGAAAGTTTGTTAACCTAGGTCGTAATTAGCCCAGTGAACGATGATTAGAACTTGATGTGAATAAATCTAAAGTGATTAAAAAAATCATATAACGTTGATATGGTGATTCAAAGTCATTATATGCTGACCAAGCAACCGTTCATCTATTAATTATGCGCATTCCCTTTTCTCTGCTTAGCACATTTCCTCACCTTGAAATGTACTAGGTCCATAATTTTAATATCCATATATCGAGTTGCTGATTGATTATTGACTGAATATGCTTATGAAGCAACAAAGGTATACAAGTAGTGTTGACTTGAAATGAAATCATGATTTTTCAAAAGAAATTACAAAAAGGTCAGTTTATTGTCGTTGATGTTTAATTTTGGTGGTCATCATTTATTTATTACAAATTTAGTCCTTCACCGGACTTCCAATTTTCAATTTCAAATACTTTCTTCCATAAAATAAAGCATCATGATCAAAATTGAATGGAAATACTCATACATGAAACACTTTTGTGATTTCCCTTTGAGTAATAAGTTGTGATTTAGGCGTCAATACTATCTAATAATAAATCGAATAAACTTAAAATGCTTTCTTGGGTAAACATCAATAATATAATTGTATATTTGGGAGCAAAGAAAATTGATAATTAGCATGTCTCCTATCCAAAGCAAATCTTGTCTTCTTCCAATCCCGCCAATTTTTCAACACTCATACAAATCTATAACGTCAGCATAGAGAGAGAAGCGAAGGATAAAAAATGGAGCTCATCCTTAGCGGCAACGCCTTGAAGACCTTTGCTTGCTCCATCACCTACCTCTCTCGTGTCAACAAAGACCTCACCATTCAAGCTTCTCCTTCCCGGGTGATTCAGTCATTATCTCCGGACGTTGCCAAGGCATGCGACCAATGAAGGAAGAAAGTGGAAGGAAAAGAAAGAAAAGAAAAAAAAACAAGACAAAAAAAAAAAAAAAAAAGAATTAAAAATAATTAATTGAGTAAGACAGGATGCGAGTGAACTGAATTTCTTGGCATTGACTTTTGGCTTTCCGTGGTCCCCATTTGAGACGTCATCTCTCGGAGCCTTCAAGTTGAACGAAGGTAGTTGCTTTAACAGCTAAGCCAAAACGATCATAACTTCGAGCGACTTCCTTTCCCTAAATCTCAATGGTTCGCGCCCGAGATTCGAGCCTATCTCCCAAAAAATCTTTGTTCTTCCGCCGTTTTTACATATAAAAAATGGGGTAAGTATGGCGAGACGGTCTAACCATCTCACGGTCAACGGATAGCCACAAAAGTTGTCTCTTTCCAACACAAGCATGCGGAAATTGCCAAGCGAAGCACAAATCTTTCTCCCTCTCTTGGAAAATGTGTGGTGGAGGGTTCACTATTTGCTTTCTTAGCTAATCATATCCCTAAAAATATGCATAATCCTAGTCGTCGACACGTAACATGAGAATTTTTCAAATTCTTTGAATCGACAATTTATACCACGAATAGACAAAAATGCCCCCTCCCATGGTTCGATTCATCACACCTCCTTCCCTCTTCTCTGCTTCAACCCAATCAAAGCCTGGGATGAGGAATTTGGTCTTTCCAACAGAAAATAGAATTGAATGCTATAAGAGAGAGAGAGAGAGAGAGAGAGATTCAACAAATAAATAGAACTTCACTAGAAGTGTTGATTTCAGTAGATTAAATTTTGTTCGTCCAATCTCACTCTGGTGTAAAATAATTAACTCAACAAGTTAATTGTGTTGCAGAAATGATGCAATCTCATCCTAACAAAAGCCCTAAGATCTTAGAAAAAATAGATTAAGAAACGAACCAAGAAATGACCTAATTCCCAATATCCAATCTAAAAGTCAATAATTTCCCGTGCCTAAATGCAAAGTCTATATCTAGTCGTATTTTGGAAAATAATATTTGATTTTTGAAATATGAAATCATTTTCCTTAATTTAAACATTTAGCTTTCCATTGACTAGAAAAAAATATATTTGTTGATTAATTTTTTAAACAATCCAAACACTGAAAACTATGAAAATGTTATTTTAGAATTTTGCGATACAACAGAGCCTAATATCATGAAACTTTTTAAATATGCGTAGAAAAAGAGGATGGAGTTCCTCTATACCAATCAATGTTTCCATTGACATCTCAGTAAATTCTTAACAATGATGCATGTTAAAAAGGCATGCATCAATAATTGAGATATATTAAGATGCTGATGATTCATGGGAGCATTTTATGGAATAAAGAATTCACGTCCAAGTGCAAGTAGGCATTTCTCTCTCTGAAATGGGATCAGAATTCACGTTCGAAAGGGACGAGGGAACCTCGGAAGCTAGAAACCTTGGACCTTTGACTGAACGAAGGGATGAAGCAAGAGAGAAGGAGGGGATTTTATTTATTGAGGATTGGGCGTGCTGAATAGGTGGATTGTCAACATGCGGGACAGGATACTGAAAGAATATTCCCCAAAACAGATTTAAAACATAAATTCGTTTGATAACGTAATATCATTCTTCTATTTCTACAATATATTATATTCTAAAAATAAATTTGAAATATAAATCAGAAATTAAACTTTTTTTTTTTTTTTAAATTTTGGAACAAAAGTAAGAAATGAAAAATCCTTACAAAAAAAAAAAAAAAGTAAGAATGAAAACCATTTTCATCATTTACTCATGTCATCACATGCCGCCCATTGTTCCTCGTGGGACGTCAAACGGTCGCCGCCGCTTGAGGGACGCTAGATGTCACCCACCCATCGTTGGTCATTGGATGCCCAATCAGTGGCCAGTCATCGAATGCCCACGGCCGAACGTCATACGCCTCCTACCACCGCTCAGGAGGAAAAATTTTTGTATTATTATCAAATGATTTTCTATTCAAAAACAGAAATGTTATAAAGTTATCAAACGCATATTTTTGCTTAAAAAAACTCATTAAGAGAATAAAAATAGAAAAATCAATTTCTAGTCATAAATTGATTTCAGAATAGAATGATTATCATGCACGCGCTATGTCTAGTGCCTTTTTTTGTCTGCTCTTCCTCTGTGAATTTTGTAGATGTCGTGTGCCACCTGCTCATAAAATGTTGTAGATTGCATCGTGATGAATGAAGCAAATTATAATACAACGTATTGTTTTTTTTCACGAACATCAATCAAATATTAGAATGATTTATATTCATTGCTTTATCGATTGGGCCACATTTGTATTTAGGGAGTTTCATGGTTTATGATTTACAGCTGACTTCAATTTAAGTATAAGTTATAGTTAAAATAGTTTGGGCCGAAAGTTTATTTTCGATAAAAAAAAAAAAAAGGATTTACTCATTTCGGTCTAAATTTTGGAAAGTCTGGTGCCCACCTCATTGAAACGCGAAAAGTGGCCCAAACGAGAAGTCACGTTTGCTTCTATTTATCTAACAGACTATTTCCTTCTTCTTCTTTTTTATGAATTTGTTTATAAAACTAACATATTCACTTGGGGGAACATCAGTAATACAATCGCACCTTCGGAAGCAAAAAGTGATGATTAACGTGTTATACCATCGATTCACCGAGCCTTAGACCTAGCGCCTAATTCTTCTTCCAATCCCGCCAATTTTTCGGGGACCACCTCATAGCGTCGCCGCAGAGAGGGAAGCGAAGAGCTCGAAAATTGGAGTTCACCCTCAGCAGCAACGCCTTGAAGACCTTCGGTCGCTCCATCACCTGCATCTCCCACGTCGGCAACGACCTTGCCCTTCAAGCTTCTCCTTCCCAGGTGATTCCATCGATTTCTTCCCCCATAGCTCCGGCGTGTCGCCACTGAACTCCACGTCGATCATCACCCTCAGCTTCATCCATCGAGTGAAATAGCTACAGCAGTTGCTTCTCCATGTGCCCTGCCGAACAATGCTTAGTTTAGATGGCTATGATGCTGGGTTAGGTATTGGCTTGTTTTGCTGCATACAGTGTCCGATTGAGAAATTCCTGTCAAAATGAGTTAGAATGACTAAATTGATACTATCAAAAGATTTATAATTAAATTGACACAAATATAATAGGTTTAAGACTTTTTTTACACTTTTCTTGTTTGTTTTCACATTAAATGTATTAATATAATGATGTTAATTGATTAGGATTTAATTAACAAGAAAAAAAAGGGAATTACTCACAAGGAGAACACAATGGCTGAGCCAAAAAAATAAAGAAGTCAGCTGGGAAGAAAGTGGCCCCGCTTATGACCCGTGGCAACTGGCAAGGAATGTGCCAACTACATCCTCTCCTAATGCAGGTTTGTCTTTCGACTACGCGGATCATACAAATAAAGTTTATTGCAAGTAATATGAGTTTCTCTTAACAAAAAGGAACGAATATAAGACTTAGCCAAAAGAAAAACATATTTTATTTTTGGAAGCACTTGAGAAGTATGCTTAACAAACGAGCCATGGACATATTTCTGGATAACTCGAGATTTTGCAAAACATCTGCCATAAAACGAGTACATTATTGATTTAAATTCCTAGTACGGAGCAAAGAGTGCTGCTTAAATTGCTAAAAGGGATAACCAACATCATGATTTCATGGAGGAGTCCTTACTTTGTGCCATTAGGGACTTATATACCCATAGCGGTCTGACCCACATTGCCAAAACACCCGCCATAAGTACACCGTGGTCAAAATCGCTCAGCGAAATTGAGAGGCCAAATATTTGGACCTGGGTTTTGACTTCTTCTTTTTTTCTGGTGAGGGTGGCCTTTTTTCGTACTATTTAGAGATTTTTAGATTTTTTTGGATTGAATTGGTATTAATATAAAAATATTTATTACTAAATTGATCAAATTAAAAGGTTTGGACTGAATTGGTATCTTAATACAATAGGTTTATAACTTTTTTATACTTTTCGCTTCTATACACCTTCCGGGATTAGCTTCAGGCTCCATTCCACACCTAGAAAGTTAAAATAAACTGCAAATTATAGAATTATGAGAGGGTGACGGTGCCCCTACTTTCCTCGCCAGAAAGGGACCCATCACGGCCGCGAAATTACTTGTGGAATACCGGATGACTTGCCCATTAAGTTTTGAGAACAATTTGGAGGAAAAAAAGTCTACATGGGTGGACCCTCCTCTCCAGTCCGTCATCCCCAGTGCTCTTTAATTTTTTAATTCTCAAAAAAGTAATTTTTTATTAACACATGCATAAATAATTTTAACTCCATCGCTCTCGAAGGATGTACAGAAATCACGATGTTTGTTTACATATACATTATTAGGTATCATCACAGCTACATAATAATATCTAGAGCTTGCTTACAGTAATTTTTACTTTTTATTTTTCGCACACCTTGAGGGGCATCTCCTTCGGCTTTTGTTAACCTTAAACATCTAAAATTTCATAATATATAAATATTGGCACGAATATGAATATTCATAAGTAAACTTTTGTAATCTTTTAAAATTTAAATAATATATTATAATTAACAGAAAAATAGAAAAGTTACTTTTAACTTTTGATTGGTCTAGACAAATAATCATAATTTGAATTGGCATATCAATCGATTAACATAATTTAAATTAAATGTAATTTGCATCACGAAATCAAAGGCACTTGTAGCCAACACTCCGTATGCAATCAATATATGTTTCACATAAAAAAAAAAAAAAAAAAAAAAAAAAAAAGCGGTGTATTGCTGTTGAGACTTGAGAGGACATGTGCATCAACATCATGTGTGCGTGTGTGTGTGTATATATATATTGTCTGGCTTCCATTGTCAAATTAATTAAGGTAAGCAAAATTTTATAGAAATTACATTTGGATTCCTCATGCCTCCACAAGTCCACCCGGTTGCCGTGGAGCTTGAAAGAAATTTGTGGTGGACACGTCTCCGTCATTCTCAAAAAGCGTTGAAAAAAATAACAAAGAAAGAGGAGGAGACAGTTACTATGGCAGCGTTCGCTATTATAAAATGTGGATGCATCGAGATGTAAATTCAATATTTACTGTTTTTATTAATTCAATTCTAAATTTTTTAATTATATTAATTGAGCCTTAAATCACATCAGCCACGGAACATGACGATCTTTGAACTCACAATGAACTTGAATGGGATTACCAACATAAGGACGCAAAGGTTGTTAGGGGGCGTGGGGGTGGGGGCGATAGGCTATATGTGCTTTACCTGGTGCACTAATACAATAATGGCTGCGCAATGTTGACCGGGCTGGTGTCGTCTCTGATGGATGGCTTGAAGGGAGGACTCCTCCATGAAATCGAGATGCCGGCTATACATTGCACCAATTTGAGTCCCATGCTCTGCTTCTATTTCTGAAATTATATTCGGCAAAATATTTGTCAGACAACCCTGTTTCACGAAAACTGAAACAATAAGTGTCGCCTTCGGACAATTGTGCTTGATATTTTTCGATTAACAAATAGATTTTAAAAAAGAAAAAAAATCTATTTGCAGCATCCTAATAGAATTTGGACAATTCAAGTCGACAAAGTCCATGGCTTACTTTCCTTTTCCATTTACCTCGACCGACTCCAGTAGTTAGAAGGAAATTGCGTTGCGTTTTTCGCTTTCCCAATCATTAGTTATTTTAACCACTTCAATGTGAGCGGGTTTTATTTGACTGACTAAAATTCAAGACATATTTTGAACACGAAGTAACAAAACACCATTCATGGGATGGAAAACGGATTGAGGACGTGATCGGAGATGGGAGTTGTTCTTTTTTCAAGAAAGGAATTCAAGACTGCATGAATTTACTCACAGGCCCCCAACTTATCGAAGGAGGCTGGGTTTTATTTGACTAACTCAAATTCAAGACATATTTTGAACAAGAAGTAACAAAACACCATTCACGGGATGGAAAATGAACCATGGACATGATCAGAGATGGGAGTTGTTCTTTTTTCAGGAAAGGAATTCAAGACCGCATAAATTTACTCACAGGCCCCCAACTTATCGAAGGAGACTGGGCTACAGCAGTGAAGAGATGCCGCGGCTCACAGTCGGTGCTTACCTCCAACCACCGTGACTGGCTATATTGTCATTTGCCAATTGATCTCCAAGTTTTGAGTGTAGTGATTTCTCTCTTCCTTCCTTGCCGAAATGGAGCTTGTTCCGAGGCTGCGAGTAGAGCAGAACACATACATAAGACCGATGGGAAGGC
Source organism: Eucalyptus albens (assembly GCA_014182695.1). Taxonomy (NCBI): domain Eukaryota; kingdom Viridiplantae; phylum Streptophyta; class Magnoliopsida; order Myrtales; family Myrtaceae; genus Eucalyptus; species Eucalyptus albens. Next base: position 53,583,643 of record CM024653.1, read on the forward strand.
CGAGGAACCTAGGATGCGCATTCGTCCACGGCGCAACTCGCTCACGGAAAATAGCGAAGAGAGAGAGAGAGACAGAGAACACCACGAGGGTTTCTCTCTTCCTCTCTGTGTCTTCTTTTGCAGGACTTGTGATTCGGAGCTAATGACTGGATGCATCGTCGCAGGATTATGGCTTTACATACGCATTCTAATAAGTGGGACTGTATGGTGGGACCCATATGTGATTTATATGGTGGTAAGATGCTGGCTTGATTTCAGGGTGGATGCGCTAATATAATAATCGATAACTGATCCTGATCGGGATATAATCACTTCTATTTTATTATTTTCGATTATAAAAGAACGAACGAAATTGTGGCAAGCGTGTCAAGTTTGGAAGAATAACCAAAAAAAAAAAAAAAAAAAGTTGTTAAATCTATTGAAATTTTATCGGTTCGAGTTATAAACTTTTTTTTTTTGAGCCAATTGAATTATAAATCTTTTATATTTGTGTCAATTCAGTCAATCCGGTCAAATTTTGATTGGAAAATCGCCGATTTGAATGTGAGCCATCTTATGTGACATAATCGATCTTGACATGAATATTTTTAATAAAATTTGGAATTTTTTTATAATTTTCCTCTTTCTTTTCTTTAGTGTTTCTTTTTTTCCCCCTAGACTTATGGGCAAAACTGATTAGGAAAGTTACTAACGTAAATGCCCACCATTCTACGAGGCATAACTAGCGCTAAGTTGATATTATTTTAATATATTATTAATAAAACTTTCAATTTTTATTTTTTTATCTTTGATTTTCTTTTCTTTAATTTTTCTTTATTTTCTTCTTTTTAGCATGGAGTGAGGGTGTCGTGGCCCTGGCTGGCCTAAGCAAGGGCTGCGACGGCCTTGCGCAGCCAAATCATGCAAGGGTTGTTCCGCCCTCACCACGACACCCTCAAACCTTTCTCTTTTTTTGGTAAAAAAAATGTCAAGAATATATAGACCACTACATAAATGACATCCACATTTATGTAGTGGTTTATATATTCTTGACATTTTTTTACCAAAATTCAAAAATTATTAAAATATCATTTAAAAAGTCCATGTCAACACTTGTAATGTTACGTAGAGGGATCAACATGTCTATGTTAGCCATTTTTCAATAAAATTGGTTGAATGAATTGTATAAATGCAAAAGGTTTATGATTCAATTGACAAAGAAAAAAAAGTTTTGAAATGAATTAACATAATTACAATAGATTTTTAAAAAATTGGTAATTTTTCATAAGCATGATTCTAATGCAAGATCCAAAGTGCAAAATACAATGTGAACTATCATGTTCAAGAATAGTAAGAGTAAATTTTTGGTGCAGCCAAATGTCAAATAAAAAGAAAAACAAAGTTTTCTTGGAAGAATACACAATAACTAAGCTAAAAAAGGGAAGCCACGCCACTGACGATTCTGAGGCACTTACAGGAGGGCAATCACCTACGGATCCATGATTGATCAAGCCAATCAAGACTCCTCTTTGTCCAAGCATTTCTGAGGAGGAAAAGCAAGTGAGACTTTCGAATAAAGAAATCACAATTAAATATGAATTTCTATTAATGCATGCCATAGAATTTTTGCACCCTGTAATACTTTGTTTTTTTCATCAAAAATAAGTTATTTAAAAAATATTTTTCAAAATGATTGTTTGTATTATTTGAAAAATAAATTTTAATTTTTTAATTATGAAATTATGAAATTATTTTTTTCTGAATTTAAAAATTAATATTCCATTGACTAGGAAAAATTTTCTATTGATTCGTTTTTCTAAGCAACCCAAATGTTGGATATAAAAAAAATGTTATTTCAGAAAATAAATTTCGCGAAAAAAAATGGAGCCTACTATCATTAAACTTTTCAAATATGCATAGAAAAAAAGAATGGAGATCCTTTATCTTGAACAGTGTTTCCATTGACATCTCAATCAATTTTTAACAATGATATATGTAAATGAGGTATGCATCAACGATTTTACGTGCATCAATGATTGAGACATGTTGAGATACTTATAATCTGTGAGAGCATTTTGTGGAATAAAGAATTTGCATCCAAATGTGAGCTAGCATTTCTCTCTCTTTTCAAAACGAGAAAAAGAATCTATGTTTGAAAGGGATGAAGAAGCCTTTGAAGCTAGAAACATCGGACATTTGATTGAACGAAGGTATGAAGCAAGAAAGAAAGAGGGGGTTTTTATTTATTGAGAATAGGGCGTGCTAAATACATTGAGTGTCGACATGTGGGACAAGACACTAGAGACCTGTTTGATAATCATTCTATTCCGAGAAACAATTTCTCTTTAAAAATGATTTTTTTTTTATTCTATTCCCTAGACAAGTTTCCAAGCATTTGAAGGCATTTAATAATTGTTCAAAATTTCTATTTTTGATATAGAAGGACCTCAAATTCTCTTGTGATTTAGAATTTCTTTTAATTTTTTAATAATTTTTTTACATTTTTCTTTTTTTCCTTTTCCTCTTCTCCTTCATCCTTTGGTCGGCAACCTCGTTGGAGCGTTGCTGACCCTTGGCCGAGCCTCCCCGGCGGTTGGGAGAGGCTCAGCGTGACAAGCTCTACCTCGCTCGAATCTAATGAGGCAAGCTCGCCCAATCACTAACGAGACTCAATCTCGCTGGGCCTCACGACCTTACCATGGCCAAGCAACACCACCCTCATGGTGGTCTGGCAAGCTTTGCTCAACCACCAGGGAGGCATGGCCTTGCTAGGGGCGGGCAAGGCCATGCCTCAACAAGATCGTTGGCCTCCTTGCTGGCCTAGCCGAGGTCGGCGATCAACCAAAGGATGAAGGAGGAGAAGAAAAGGAAAAAAGAAAAGAGGAAACAAAGAGGAAATGGACAAAATTCCGGAATTGTTCCCGGGAATAAAGAAGCTACTTTTTTTACTTCTTAATTCTGCTCCAAATCTAATTCTTGGAACAAAAACATTACTAAATGAATTTCTATTCTTTTTTTATTCCAGGGAATAAAAGAATAGAGTAAGACACTATTTAGCCGATTACCAAACGGGCCCTAAGAGAATAGTGTTGAAGGTTGTACCATGAGTCCGAGGTTGAGTGGCGTGCTAGCCCAGGAATGGGAGCGGGGAGCTTGGAGGATGAGTGATGTAAACGCTTACATCATCTACACTGGCCATTTCTCTAAAGTCAGCTCAGCTTGTCGCTTGGAGATCGTTTTGAAATTAGAATTGATCAGTTCCTAGTTCAATCCGGTTCTAAGGTAAAACTAGGAACCAAACCAAAGACCATCGATCCGATCCAATGAAACCAATCACTTTTTTTCTCTCCACTTGATGTCTTCTATTATGAAGAGATTAAAATAAAATAAAATAAAAGCTGGTCACTTTTATTTTTTAAGAAGTTAAAAAGAAAAAAAATTAGTGTAGATCTCGAGATTTTCAAATAGGTCAACCTTTCAAATTCTGCTAAATCCATGGGTAGGCAAGCGAAAACCTAGCAAACTGAAACATTTTAGTAGCTAAAGAAAAAGAAAGTTGCCTTTTGGAATTGGGGACCGAATCACCCGGACACCGTTTACAATTTTAGAAATTGGGAATCAGATTGACATTTCAGAAAACCGAATCCAACAAACTAGTTCGGCTCAGTTCAGTCTAATTTGGATAGTTTCCAATTTGGGCCATTAGTTTTGCACCACCCTAATTGCAATGGGGTTGGGAAAGTGTGAAAAAAAAAGTCATAAACCTTTCGCATTTGTGATAATTTAGTCCTAAACCTTTTGATTTGATGTGAATTTAGTCATAAACCTCTTGATTTGATGCCAGTTCAATCCTTTAGCTAATTTTGACCGGATTTTTCTCACATGGATTATGGTTGGCTGACATGTAGTATTTTAATATTTCTTCTGAATTTATTTATTTTCTTTTTCTTTTTTCTTTTTCTTTTTTTTTTTCCTCTTCTTCCTCCTTTCTCCAATTGTTTACCGGACCTTAGTGATCAACGGGTTGCGTCCACAAGGGCTCGAGCCCTTGCCAATGGTTGGGCAAGGCTCAACCTCATCGAATCTAGCAAGTTCGAGCCTCGCCCGCCTAGCGTGAGGTTGCCCTTGCGGCCTTGAGCCTGGGTCACTAGAGGTTAAACAAGGCTTGACCTCATTGGATTTGGCGAGGTCGAGCCATGCTTGCCTAGCGTGAGGTTGCCCTCACGCCATTGGCGAGAGCTCGAGCCTTGCCATCCCTTGCCTTTGGCAAATCATTGAGGTCTTGCAATAGGCTAGAGGAAGGAGGAGGAGAGGGAAAAAAAGAAAAGGAAAAGAAAAAAATAAATAAATAAAAATAAATAAATAATTTCAAAAATATTAAAATATTATTAAAAATTATTTACGCGAGTAATATCTAGTCAAAATTAGCCGAAATGACTGAATTGACACTATATCAAAAGGTTTATGACTCAATTGACATCAAGTCAAAAGCTTTTTGACTAAATAAACGTAAATAAAAAGTTTATGACTAAATTGGCATCAATGTAAAGATTTAGGGCTTTTCTTACACTTTTTCCCAGTGAACTATGGTGCTTTTTAGCTCCTCTTCCAACATAAGCTTTTATGGATGTTGCGTGCTAGTTGCTCATAAAAAAAAATTTACGCTATAGATTCCATTGCGATGAGCAAAGCAAATTACAATACAAAGTAATGTTATTTTCACGAACATCGACCAAATATCAGAATGATTTCTATTTAGTACTTTGACAATCGCAGCGCATATGTATTTGAGGAGCTTCATGAATTATAATTTACGGTTGCTTCGGTCAAATGTATGTTAAAGTAAAGACAGCTTGGGTTGGAAATTTATTTTCAAACAAAGGAAAAGGGTTTACTCATTTCTACCGTATTACTTTTTGAATCTTAACTTTGGAAGGTGTGGTGTCGACCCTACTGAAGCGAAAAGTGGCTCAATAAGAAGTTGTGTTTGCTTCCATTTATCTAGCAAACTATTTCCTAATTTTTTATGAATGGGTTGAATGCAGGAGCTGATAAATATACCAAAGAAAGAAGTCCGCATGTTCCAAAAGTATCTTCTTTTATCAACGGGTGAGATATGTTAAGGACACTCATGGTCTTCGGGACAAAGAATCGACGTTGAAGAAAAAAAATCAATGATTATCAAAAATAAATCTTACTCTTCGATAGATATATACCCATTGAATATGTCCCTAATTACGTTGTTTGCTCCGAGAGTTGGAGTCACTGGCATCTTTCGAAAATAAAAACCTGGATATATTAACAAAAAGAGAAAAAGAGTAGGATCATTCATCCAAAAGACAAGGGAAGGGGCCTATGCCTTTGCATGACCCCTGCAGCTCCAGTTCCTTTAGGAAAGATAAGACCTTTGGTGCAAGAAGAAGGGATCATAAATTAGTTCTATGTCATATTATCTGTTCTTGCTTGCACTAATTATCGGAGGGTCCTGATAAGACAAAGGAAGAGTATGTCCTGTGGTAGTGTTCCTCTGTCGTTACGACCTTTATATAAAGGACATTACGAGCATAAATACCCTCTTTAGAAGGTCACATAGGATAAAATGAATGAATGGAATATGGAAAAAGAAAATAGCCTCTTTAGCATAAATACACAGTTTTATCTTTCATGACGTAGAAGGTATTCAAACTAATATTAGTACAACACAAGGTCTTGTCTGAATATCCAAACCAACTTGGCAAAGAGTAAACCATAACATCTTGGAAACCAAAAACTGTCCCCATTCTCTAATTCGCAATGAATGCGAATGCCATCAGGATATAAAGAACGGCAATCAGCCAAGGCTTGTCACTTAGGAAGATGTACATTAACAGACCACATTTGACGCTTTCAAGCCCAGCATCGATGAGAGCGGTCACAAGTCGGAACCTTGGATCCATCATAACTTGCCCTCCCATCTCGACGAGTTTGAGTAATCCATAGATACGCATGATTTTTGCACAGGTATCGTTGGCTGGAACGCCCATCAACTCGATGACTTGATCCAGGAACCCCACCAAGGAACGAAGACGTCGAGTATGTGGAGCGATTCGATCTGCAAGCTCTACTCCACGCCTTGGAAATAAAATTAGCAAATCAGTTGTTAATATGAATTGCAGATGTCTAACCTCTGCATGTGCCGCGTGTATTTAACCCATCTAGTGAATCCCTGACTAATAAAGCTCGTGAAAACTCTTCTTTTCAACAAAATGGAACGCCAGAGTACCAGGAAATACCTCCTTAAGACCTACAAATCTTTCTCAACCTTCTCTTACAACACTTATTCACAAAACAAGATCACCCATATGCACGGTTAAGCCCCCATGCTTATCAGGTAGAAACAGAGTAAAGCTGATTGCAGAACTTACCTTTTCTTAGGAGGAAAGCTAATAAGACTTACTATTAACAAGTTCTCAATATGAGTTTCTGTTGACGAAAGAAAGAAACAGAGTGTATATACAGTTGTGTCTCTTCATCAATGTGACAAAATTTTCCCTCGCAAAAACAGTGTGTATACTACCAGAAAAGGCCCGTGCTTACTGTGTAGAAGTTAAGTCTTGGCTAGAACCTAGAAACTGAGTCGTGTATTCGGGTAGAAGACTCAAGTAGAAACAGAGTCTCAAGCTACCTGAGATTAGGTACAAGCTCAGTGATCTGTCTTCAACCGAGCATGAACGCGAGTTTCAGTCCGAGAATGTGCCCAAGTCCCGTTTTCTAGCTTCTACTTGCCACGCGAGTCGCTTGCTCCCAATTGTTTTCTCAGTTCTACACCTCAGATAGTTATGACATGTTTGAGGTCACTGAAACTTTTAACTAGGAGGAAAAGCTAAAAAGACCTTCAATTTATACGTTCTTCTTAATATGAGTTTCCATTGACAAAAGAAAGAAACAGAGTGGATATACTTTCTTGTCTCTTCATCGATGTGAAAGAATTTTCCCTCCCAGAAATAGAGTGAATATACAACCAGGTAAGACTCATGCTTACTGGGCAGAAGCTCAGTCTCAGGTATATGAGTAGAAGACTCAAGTAGAAACCGATACTCAGGCTAACCGAGACTTGGATACAAGCTTGGTGATCAGTCTAGTACCAAGCATGAATCTGAGTTTCGGTCCGAAAATGTAGCCAAGTCTCGTTTCCTCGCCTATCCTTGAGACTCGAGTGGCTTGTGCTCTAGTCCAGGTTCCTAAGTGCTACCCCTGAATAGAGCTCTTAAGTGCCCTAACATACATGATCATAATGCGTCAACAAGTTAAACTGATCTACGTAGGACGCAGGTTTTTTCCCAATAAATCATCATTCAGTGGACATGATCAGATATAGGAACGGGAAAGGAAATCAAGATCGATATTAAGTCGCAATTCTCCAACTTATTGAAGGAGCTTACCTCCAACCACCTAGATCAGCTGGATTGTTGTTATCCATTAACCTTCTGAGTGAGGAGAGACGGAGGACGAGGACGAGGACGAGGACGAGGACGGCGGCGGCGACGAGAGGAGGACGAGGACGGCGGCGGCGACGAGAGGAGGACGAGGACGGCGGCGGCGGCGAGAGGAGGACGACGATGACGATGACGATGACGATGACGGCGATGAGAGGAGGAAGACGACGACGTCAGACGACGAGAGGAGGAGGACGACGACGTCGGAGGAGGAGGAGGAGGACGACGTCGGTCTCGGAGGAGGAGGACGACGACGTCGGTCTCGGAGGAGGAGGACGACGACGTCGGAGGAGGAGGAGGAGGACGTCGGTCTCGGAGGAGGAGGACGACGTCGGTCCGGACTCGGAGGAGGACGGCGTCGGACTAGGAGGAGGGGGAGGACGGCGTCGGACTAGGAGGAGGACGGCGTCGGAGGAGGAGGAGGACGACGACGACGACGTTGGAGGAGGAGGAGGAGGAGGAGGAGGAGGAGGACGTCGGTCTCGGAGGAGGAGGACGACGTCGGTCTCGGAGGAGGAGGACGTCGGACAACGACGACAAAGACAATGATGGGAACAATAAGGAGGAGGAGGAGGAGGAGCAGCAGAAGAAGAAGTAATACTGCGAAGAGCCGAATGGGCTGGTTTGAAAAGCCGTGATTGGAAGAATGGCTGGCTTGAAGAGCCGAATGGCGTGGAGCCGAATGGCGTGTTTGAAAAGCCGTGATGGGAAGAATGGCTGGCTTAAAGAGACGAATGGCGTGGGGTAGAAGAAGAAGAAGGGGAAGAAGAAGTAATACTGCCAAGAGCCGAATGGCTGGTCTGAAAAGCCGTGATGGGTAGAATGGCTGGCTTGAAGAGCCGAATGGCTGGTGGGATGGCTAATGGGAAGAGCCGAATGGCGTGAAGAGCCTAATGGCGCCAGGCCAGGCGAGCACATACAGATTTTGGGGACGGATTTTGCATAGCCACGTGGTATGCCGCCTAAGAGTCCCAACTTCTTCTCTCTTTTTTTTTTTTCTTTTCATTTCATTTTATTTTTTTAAGAGTCCCAACTTCTTCTCTTTTTTTTTTTTTTGGTCGGTTTTATCATATTCTTACTCTAACTCTTAGTCTCAAACTTTTCGAACTCTACCTCTTTGCGGGCGTGGGAATCAAAACCTACTCTTGAAACTAAATTATGGGGATTCTTTTTTTTTTTTGGTAACCCAAGAAACCTCTGTGCGCCACTTCGCGGTGGAGTAAACGCACCCTGTTCCGTCCTGTTCCATGCGCCGCCTGAAGGGAGTAGAGTTATCACCACCCTTGTTCCCTAGGTAAGTCGTGGGTTCATTTCCAACAAGGCGGACGACATAAGTATTCGAACACTAGACTTCTCGTGAAAGGAACTAACGCCCAACCACTACACCACCACCAGGGGTGGTATTTTCAGATAATTTTTTTTTATTTTGGTATTTTCAGATAAGTTTTTTTTTTTTTTTTTTTTTTTTTTTTTTTGATGACCAGGGGAACCTCCGAACGCGCTTCGGAGAGTATGCCCTGGAGCGCGGGGGCCCCCACCGTGACCCCCAAGCGCAGGTAAGTTCAGATAAGTTTGTATAGAAGCAATATTAAAAAGAGCAAATATGTTCACTTGCGAAGATATTCCATGATATAATCCTCTCTTCAACTTGAAATTGATAATTGATTTTTACACATAATTTGATTGATGAAAATATATCAAATAAGTTAAAACTCAAAATATATGACGTTTATTTTATTTTATTTTATTTTATTTAGTTGTAAATTTAGAAATCTTGCAAACAATGATGAGTATTATTGCAAATCATGTAATAAAATTTAGTGCGCCAAAAATCTTAAAACTAAATACGAAAATGCAATTGAATTATAAAATTAAAAAAATTGATACAATCAAGTTTTTTCATAAACTCTGTCAATTTGCATAGCAAAAAATTGATAACGTGACATTTTTTATTATTTTATTCTCTAAATCTTACTTAATAGAGATTGAAAATGCTAAAATTTTATTTTTAAAAAAAAAACCTAAACTATTAAAGAAAATGGTGGGCTACCGTTGTCTCTCATTGCCGGATAGGGCTGGTGGAGATCGTAAGGGCCTTGCCAATGGCCAACGAGGGTCAGGCCCTATCTTTGGCGAAGGGCGCAACTCTCATTCTAGATCCGAGTGAAAGTTGCTGGCGACCCTAACCCACCACCAAGCATCGGCCCTAGGTGTGGCCTCAAAAGTCCGACTTTGCCTAGTCTTCCAGATCTTCAAGCGTTCGGCGTTTACTGTGTCACGAAGGAGATCCTCTAGGGAAATAAAAGACGGTAAGGTTTTAGGACAAAATAGGTATTAATGAGATGAAGTTTCATGGCCGGCATGGTTTTGTTTTTGTTTCTTCCAAATTCTGTTATTTTATTTTTCGGAATAAAATAAAAAATAAAAATTCGTTTGGTAACGCCAACTTATTTTCTATTCCCCGAAATAGAAAAGTAGTCGGGAAATAGATTTGGAACAAAAACAAGAAACAAAAAAGAATAGCTTCTTACCACCCGCCGCGGTGGCTCCACTGAATAAGACTCCGTTGATCCTTGCCCTCAAGGTGAGGGGTTCGAAACCCAGCGGAGGTGCTTGGTGCCTTAACCGTTTACATGGGGTGGTGGTTCCCTCGTGTGGCCCCAGGGTTTGCCCGCCGGTTACCAGTTGTACAGGTTCCCTAGGTCATTAAAAAAAAAAAAAAAAAAAAAAAAGTAGCTTCTTGTTCCCTTAAATAATTTCTAGAAATAAGCAATTTTTTTCTTTTCTATTTTTCTTTTGTTCTTCTTCCTTACCGCAGCCACCTGGGTCGGCCGCCACTTGACTGCCGTTGCCGTTGCCCGATCGTCGGTGACCATTGTCATCGCCATCGCCATCCACAACCCACCAACCACTTCCGCCGGCCGACAACCGCCACCAATGGCCGACGATCGGTGATGGTCGATGGTCATGCGGCGGCAAGCAACGATCGGCAATCCATGAGCAAGAAGAAAAAAATGAATAAATACCAAAATTTATAAATCATACCAAATACATTTATATTATTTTTCTATTTCAAGAATATAAATTTTGTATAGTTATCAAACGCATTATTTTATTCAGAATTATTCCTCGGAGTAGAAATAGAAAAGAACTATTTCTGAAAAGAAATTGTTCCCTAGAGTAGATGTGTTACCATGCGCACCCTTCAAATGCATCAAATGGTTGAGAGTTGATCGACATGCCAATGGAAGAACCTTTCAAATAGAATCTTCTTCCTCTTTTGTTAATCTTATTGGAAAAATTTAATGATATTAATTTGGTAAATTAATTTACGTATAACTCATGCCAAAGTAATCCCTCTCCATAAGTTTTAAGACCTTTACAATACTTACTTATCTTAAAAAAAAGATCTACATTTATAGGCTAAGTTTGTTTTACAAACAATAAATGATTTGGAAAATATTTTCTTAAAGAAAATCACTTATATTATCTACAAAAAATAATTAATGAATTTTTTTTTTCATTATTTACAATAATTTTTAAACATAAATTATTGTTGATAATAAAAATATTTTCCATTGACTAATTATTTCAAGCTTTACAAATTATCTTCTTCAGAAGAATTTCCAAATCATCCATTTTTCATCAAACAAATAAAGCCTATAGTCGCTTGTATTGTTTACAAAAATGAATGAACAAAAAATACGTTGAGTGTACCTGAAAATGTTTAGACATAAATTATTATCTATAATGAAATTTTTTTCCATTGATTAATTATTTCAAGTTATACAAGTTATCGCTTTTATTAAAAATATTTTTCAAATCATTCATTTTTCAATTTTTGCGAAACAAACCAAGGCTCCATTCGAAATAATTAGTCAATGAAAAATATTTAATTATCAACAATAAATTATGTCTAAATATTTTTTATGGATGATAAAAAAAATTGCATTCTTTTATTTTTATAAGCAATATAAGTAATTATTTTTAGAAAAATATTTATCAAATTATTCATTTTTCTCAAACCAAACGTACAATTATTGATGAGTCTTTTGAAAATCTGGTAGTTAGAAGAAATGCCAAGAAGTCTCTATCTCATGCATGAAGAAATGCACTTTCACTGGTCACTATTCTATGCACGAAGAGACTGCACATCAACTATAGCTTTCTTTTGGTAAGAGAAATTCTCTTCACTTATATCGAAAAGCCTTGCAAATGAAATGCGAAATGAAAATCTTAAATCTATTGTATGTGTGTTCATTTAATTCTAAACATTTTGATAAAGTAACAGTTTAATCATAAACCTTTTGATACGATACTAATTTAATATTTCTAACTAATTTTCGTTGACTATTAGTAGTGCGGACACCAATCGATTTATGTGGCACGGCCGGCACTGACATAGACAGATTTAAATAATATTTTAATTTTTTTCAATTTTTTTCCTTTTTTTCTTTTCTTTCTCTTTTCCTTTTTTCCCCCTTCCCTTCCTAATTCCTCCAGCTAATCGTTAGACCTCGGTGACTGGCCGAAGGCAAGGGCCAGCAAGCCTTGCCATAGCTGGGCAAGGCTCAACCTCGCTAGTCGCTAGCCTAGCAAGAGGTTGCCTCGCAGCCTCTAGTGAGGGCTTAAGCCTCATTAAGGATTAGGTGAGCCTTGTCAACAACTGGCGAGGATCACTAGAGGCCAACGAGGTCCCTCACCTCTAGTTAGTCACAAAGGTCTAGCAATTAATCAAAGAAAGAGGGAAGGGAAGGAGGAAAAAAGGAAAGAGAGGAAAAAAAATTATATATATAAATTGAAAAAATATTAAAAATTATTAAAAGTTGTCCACATTCACTCGGGCATGCCACTCCTGTCATGACTAAATTGATACTAGATCAAAAGGGAGTGCCGGATACTTGGATTGCCAAAACTTGGTATGGATGGATACTTAAGTGTCAAAATTAGAGTAAAATGGATCACTTAAGTGCAATTTCGGCGAAAATCCGACCAAAATACTAACGTTGTCATTTTCCGGCAAAATAAGTGCAAAACAACATCGTTTTGACGCGACGTGATAAAAAATTAATATAAAAATAAATTTATTAAAACATTTAAAAATACAAAATACAAATATTAAAAAAATTAAAAATTTAATTAAAAATTAATAAATAAAAAAAGGAAAGGAAGGGGCAGCGAGGGCTAAGCCCTCATCGCCACCAGGAAGGGCCGAGTGACGAGAGGGGGAGGGTCGGCTAGGGTCATCGAGCCTTGGCCGAGGCCGGTGACCCCAACCAACCGCAGCGAGGACCTGCGACCCCTCACCCAGATCCAGGCTAGGCGAGGGCCGTTAACCCCGCGAATCTAGGGGAGGGCCCTACCCTCGCCCGGATCGGGGCGAGGGCTCGCGGCCCTCGCCGCCGGTCGGCTGGGGTCCCCTTGCCCTCAATCTAGGCGAGGGTCACCGACCCCCGGCCGGGGCTTGCCGACCTCGACGGATCCTCTCCCCTCCGTCACCAGGCCCTTTCCGGCGGTGGTGGTAAAGGCTTGGCCCTCAACTGCCCCATTCTTTTAAAAAAAAATATTCTTAATTATTTGCATTTTAAAATATTTTAAATTTAATTCAATTATTTTTATATTATTTTTTACCACGTCGTGTGCAAAACAACTCCGTTTTGCACTTATTTTACTAGAAAATTGCCATGTCGGTATTTTGGTTGGTTTTATTTGGAGTGATACTTAAGTGATTTATTTTACTTTAATTTTGGCACTTAAATATCATTTTCCTAACTTTTGGCACTTAAGTGTCTTGCCAAATTTTGGCAATTGGGCTGTTCTTCTTCCGGTTTATGACTGAATTGATACTATTAAAATATTTATAACTAAATTGACACAAATGTAATAGGTTTAAGATTTTTTTGACACTTTTCTTGTTTATTTTCAAATTAAGTATATTAATATAATGATGTTAATTGATTAGGATTTAATTAACAAGAAAAAAGGAAATTACTCACAAGGAAAACACAATGGCTGAGCCAAAAAAAAGAAGTCAGCTGGGAAGAAAGTGGCCCCGCTTATGACCCGTGGCAACTGGCAAGGAATGTGCCACCTACATCCTCTCCTAACGCAGGTTTGACTTTTGACTACGTCAATCATACAAATAAAGTTTATTGCAAGTAATTTGAGTTTCTCTCAGCAAAAGGAACAAATAAAAGACTTGTAAAAAAAAAAAACATATTTTAATTTTGGAAGAACTTGAGAAGTGAGCTTAACAAACGAGCCCTGGACATATTTCTTGATAACTTGAGATTTTGCGAAACACCTATCATAAAATGAGTACATTATTGATTTAAATTCCTTGTACGGAGTAAAGAGTGCTGCTCAAATTGCTAAAATGGATAACCAACATCATGATTTCAATGGGGAGTCCTTACTTTGTGCCATTAGGGACTTGTACACCCATAGCGGTCCGACCAACATTGCCAAAACACCCGCCATAGGTCAAAATCACTTGGCGAAATTGAGAGGGGAAATATTTAGACCTGGGTTTTGACTTTCTCTTCTGGTGAGGATGGCCTTTTTCCGTACTATGTAGAGAGATTTTTTATAATTCACTTACAGTTTATCATATCACCGTTATTCAAATTTCACAAATTAATTTTAGGGTGTATTTATTTTACGAAAAACAATTTTTAAGAAAACATTTTCCTCATTTTCCAGCGTTTGGTTCATTTAGGAAAATAAGTTAACGAAAAATTCCTAGTCAACAAAAAATGTTTTCCTTTCAAAACTTAAATTCAAAAAAACGATTTCTCATTTGAAAGAATTGGAAAACATTTTGCAAAATATTTTAAGATCCTTGCTTAATGAAACAAATATTAGTAAAAAAAATTTTAATAAATTTTTTTGAATTTGTTATTATTATATCTTTTATTTTCTTTTTTCTCGCTTTCTCTTTTCTTTTTTTACCTGTGAACATAAACCCTAACTCCTCCTCCCCCCTCTCCTTCTCCTTCGCCCCCTCCCTTTTGTCACTGCCGCCACCTCCAACCCTAGCCCCTCTTGCTCTCCCATTGGCTTCGCTCCCTCCTCTTCCTCTTTGTTGGCTTCTTATGCACCTTCATTCTCCAATGGATTCGGCTCCATGCCAGCGACTTCGGCGCCGATGTTCTTCGGTACGTTGTCGTCGGTCGTGTCCGGAGGATCACCACCCTTTGGAATGGCTCAGCCTACTGCGAGCTCTAGTCTATCGCCGTTCGCATCGAGTTCCCCTTCGCCATTGTTTGCCTTGTTGGGGAGCTCTACTGCTTCTCTATTTGGTGCGCTGCGCCTTCTTCCAATGCAAGCCAGCTTCATCTTGTTTGCGACACGGGCGCTTGCGCCTTGAGCATGGTCAAGGCTTGCTTGGAGCTCGGCCGAGCTTCGGTGGACGGAATCCCTGTAGAGGGAGGTAAGGCCATCGAAGATGGCAGTGATGGCGGTGATGGCAGTGGACAGGAGGAAGGGGGATGGGTTAGGTGGAGAGGCGGCTAGGAGAGAAGGAAATAAAAGGAAATAAAAAATAAAAAGATTATTTAAAATTTTGATTTTTTATCTGAGAGAAAGCATTTTCCAATTCAAACATGAAAGAAAATTTTCAATGATATTACCAAACAAAAAGAAAATAAATCGTATTCCTGGAAAGTATTTTTCAAGAAAAAAATTTCCTTAATCACTAAGTTTTCCATAAAACAAACGTACCCTCGTATCTTGAGTATTACCTTTTCTTTCCTCAGCATTATATTATTATTATTGATATAAAAAAAAAACTAGTTGCATGGCTTGCGAGTTTACCACTAACTAATAGGCTAATGTCTTAATTCCAACGAAAAATGAATGATGATCTTTGAGAAAATAATTCATAAAAGATTGAAAAATATATCATGGAAAACTTATAAAAATGATATCTATACTATTACCACTATTCAATATGATCATCATACTTTTATTTTGTAATGGAATGAGTTCATAAATTAATCTCTAGTTATTGGGAAATTTTTATGTAGCTGATCAATTATTGACACAATATACCAACTAAGCACTGGAGGTATACGACCAGGCCAACATGAAATAAAAAAATTATTATTCGTAAAAATTACAAAACGGTTCATATATAATTGTCGATGTTAATTTTGGACGTCCTCTTGCTAAAATAAATGATCGACTAATAAAATAGACAGAACAAGAAAATAAATTGGACGTTAGATTTATGTGATTTGATCAATATAATCAACATCCATGGGGAAGTAAAGAATTCATCTATAAATCAAGCGATACAACAGAGCTTACAATCACTTGAACCACTCAAATCTCAATCTTTAGTTGCAAATCAATAACTCACACAAAATTTAAATCAACGATTTTTCCTTAAATAATTTTTTAATATCATAAATGAATTACAATAATTTTACCATAAATTTTTATTGGCTTTAACAGTTGAATTCTTAGATTAATTTCAGGAAGTACCAAAGCACGAATGGCACGAAGAAGTCTTCACGTCAACCGCAGCGTGCATGCTCTCTCGCGCCAAAAGAGCCGAAAGTAAAATTAGGATAACCCTCCTTGAAGGAAGCTTCGCGTCGGAAAGGAAGGTCTGAAATGAAGGCCTGTGGTCACCTTTCCTTTTTTATTTTCCTTCGCTTATCTTGTGGAAGCTAATTCGTGAGTCCTTTCCTCTTTCTTTTCCATTTTCACGACAGAACGGAAGTACTTCATCTTCACATGACTGGTAAATTTAACCACTTCACTCCCGGCCGAATTTGATTCAATGAGTTCAAACTAAAAACATAATTTTAATACATCGTCCTTTATTTTATGATAGATTTAATCCTTATCCCGACTTCTGATCCAATTCTAAATATTATTGCTGAATGAGTCTCAAATCAATATGCTAGTTCACACAATTTGAAGAAGTTATCAAAGACAATCTGCATAAAAAGAACTTGCACATGCAATTCCAGTCAGGCTCTCCTTAGATATCTAATAGTACCGCTTCCGCTCGTGGATCAGCACACTTGTCTTTGACTAGCGCCCATTGCGCCTATACTTGTAATGCTTCCCCTAGTTCAAATGTCCGACCGTTGTCCGTGCTTCCATGTCGTGTCCCACACGTGTCGGACACGTCGACACGTTCGGACACGCGGTCAACTTTTGCTCGTCACGTTTGGACTCGCGTGTCCGGAAGACGATGGAGGGTGGAGGCTAGGGCAAGGGAGCAGAGACGGCCGCGAGCGACGGCGAGAGATGGCCAGAGAAAGAGCATAGACTAAGGTGAGGGCCGCCTCTGTGATGCGTCGATGGACGGCGACGAGGCTGCACCTGCGAGGAAGAGGAGAGGAAAGCGGTCGTGCGGCGAGGAGGAGAGAAGGAGGATCAAGATGAAGAAGAGAGGAAGGGGATCGTGCGGCGAGCGGCGATCGGCGAGGAAGGGGGTAGTGCGGCGAGGAGGAGAAGGGTGGAGAGGAAGAGAAGAAGAAAGGTCGTTCGGTGAGGAGGAGGAGGTAAATGAGCTAGGGTTTTGATAAAAAAACTCAAAAATAATATATAAGGGGACTCTGATGGGCCATCTAGCGTGACTTTTAATTTTGGGGGGGGAGCGCGGGGGGTGGGGGAGGGAAGTGACAGGAAGTGACAGGCTGCCTTTCAGGTGGTGGGAAGGGAAAGAAAAATAAATTTGAGAGTGAGGGGAAATGGACGAGGGAAAGAAGAGAGTGGGAGTGGGGATTTTTTTAATCGAAAAAATAAATAAATGAGATTAAAAAATAATTTTGAAAAAATAAAAATACTGAATTGGAATTAAATTAATTAAAAATAAAAATATTTATTTAATATACTGTTTGTATCCAAATGTATCGAAATTTTTTATTTTTAAAAATAACATGTCGACATATCGTCGTGTGTCGTGTCGCGTGTCCGTGCTACTTAGGCAGGTAGACGCTACCAGGTCAATGGTCAAGGTTTCCCGAGGAGTAGGCCACGTTGGCTCTCTGCCGTCTTATAACTAGATTAAAGAATCACCAAGATTATCAAAATCAAATCATTGGTTTAGCGGTCGGAAATGCAGTGGTAGGAACCAAGCCCGTGTCTTCGGGCTCTTTCATTGTTCTTTTACTTATCTTTTAACGTTTCTAATATTGTATTTTTTTAAATATTTTTTCCAATTAGATGAATAATGATGATATTTACACCTATATATAGTAAGTTGCACATGTAATTAGTATTTGACAATATATCTATTGCGATAAAAAAATCCGTTGCACTATGAAACCATAAATTTGTCTATCGCATATTGATACTCCATGAAGCCTTTGATGTATAGGAAAATAGCAGTAAAAAATCATCAAATTCCCTGTTCGCCGTTATTTCTCTCTTCTTCTTCTTCTTCTTCTTTTTCCTTTTTCCTAAGTTCTTGTTCATTTATCAATAATCAGAAAAACACGTACCTTTTTGTCTTGCTGATAAATGAAAAAAAAAAACACATACCTTTCTGTCTTGTTGATTAATCCTTTGAAAAGGAGGAAAATTCAACCAGATAAAGAAGATATGACGGTTTGTTCTTTCACTTTTAGAGTTCCCATTATTATTTTTATGAAATTCCAGGGCTCCTAAAAACTCAAAATGTATATTCTTTCATAATTAAAGGGGAAAAATAATATAATTCAAGCAGAATTGATTGAAACAATTGGATATTTAATTATTTGAATGGACCTACATAGTTTATAGAAGGTATATACAACACAAGAGTATTTTTCTATCACTTCAGACAAATTAACATTAAATTAAGTGGCGATTGAAGAATTCTAATAATTGCAAATGTTATCTATCATAGATAATTTCTGTAAATGTCAAGGCATGCTAAAAAAACTGTTTATTATTATTTTTGATGTGTCAAACTATATAACAAGTTATTTTTCCACGACAAAACAAGGGTGCCCACTGCTTTTGCACTATTATTACATATTAATGCTGCATAGCAATTTGTAGCCCCTACTTCGCATTTTTTGTTAGGATTTGGATGAAGAAATATTTGTCCTAAAATCAAAATTGAAGATTAGTTCACTGACTAAATACATGTAAAAAATAAAGTAGGAGGATCAAAATTGAACAGAAATACTCATGAATCATTTTTTTGTTTTCCCTTCAAGTTATAGTTGTGATTTAGGCATATGTGCTATCTGATGATAAATCTAAAATATTTTCTTGTGCAAACATCAGTAACATAATCGTATTTTTGGGGATAAAAAATGATAAATAATGTGTTACATCATAAATTCTCTTATCCAAAGAACAAAAGCGTCATCTTCTTCCAATCCTGCCAAGTTTTCAGTGACCTCCTCATAAAAATAGTTCACCCTTAGCAACAATGCCTTGAAGACCTCGGCTCGCTCCATCACTTGCCTCTCTTGCGTCGGCAACAACCTTGCCATTCAAGCTTCTCCTTCCCAAGTGATTTAATTATTAGCTCTGACCATTACCAAGGCACGCGCCCAATAGAGAAAGAAGGTGGAAGGAAAAGAAAGAAAAGAGAAAAGAAAAAAGATTTAAAGAAGGAAAAGGAAAAGAATAAAAATAATAAATTGAGTAAGACAAGATGCAAGTGGGAATCTCTTGGGATTGGCTTTGGCTTCTCGTGGTTCCTGTTTGAAACTTCGTCTCTTGGATCCATAAAGTTGAACAAAGGTAGTTGATTTGACAGCTAAGCCGAAACGATCATAACTTGGAACGACTTCCTTCCCTAAATCCCAATGGTTTGAGCCAATCTCCCAGAAAATCTCTGTTCTATCATCATTTTTACATATAAAAAGTGCGTATAATCTTTGTCATCAACATCTAACGATGATTCTTTTTCAAATTCTCTAAACTACAGCCTTATACCACAGAAAGACAATAATCACCACCCCCCCAAAAAAAAAAAACACCTAGAGGTTTGATTCATCACACCTCTTCCTTCCCTCTTCTCTACTTCGACCCAATCAAAGCCTTAGATGAGGAATTTGGTCTTTCCAACAAAAAAAAGAATTGAATGCTATAAAAAGAGAAAAGATTCATTTGACCAAGAAATAGAACTACAAAAGAAGTGTCAGTTTCAGTTATGCTACTAATTAAATTTTGTTCATATAATCTCACTCTGGTACACAATAATTAACTTGACATGTTAATTGCGTTGTGGAAATAATGCAATCTCATATCGACAAAATCCCTAAAATCCGAGAAAGAACATATTAAGAAATGATCCAAGAAATGCTCTAATTCCCAATTTTCAATTTAAAAGCCGGTAATTTCGCATGTTCACACGCAAAGTTTTCAATTAAAGTATCAATATCTAGTCATATTTTAAAAAATAATCTTTGATTTTTTAAATATGAAATCATTTTCCTTAGTTTAAATGTTAATTTTCCACTGGTTAGGAAAAAAATTAGTGATTCATTTTCCTAAGAATTTCAAATGTCAAAATAAGGAAAATGTTATTTCAGAAAATAAATTTCACGAAACAAACAAAACTTAATATTATGAAACTTTTCAAATATGCATAGAAAAAGACGATGGAGATCATCTATCCCGAATGATGTTTCCATTGAGATCTCAATTAATTCTTAACAATGATCCATGTAGATGAGGCATGCATCAACGATTGAGATATGTTGAAATACGTTGAGATACTTAGAATCTGTGGGAGTATTTTGTGGGATAAAAAATTCACGTCCGAATGCAAGTCGGCAATTCTGTCTTCTCGAATTGGGATAAAGAATCCACGTTCGAAAGCGACGAAGAAACCCCGGAAGCTAGAAACGTTGGACCTTTGACCGAGCAAAGGGATGAAGCAAGAGAGAAGGAGGGGGTTTTATTTATTGAGGATTGAGTGTGCCAAGAGTGTCGACATGCGGGACAGGATATAGGAAGAATGGCGTTGAAGGTTGTACCACGTGTCCAAGATTGAGTGGCCTGCTAGCCGAGCAGTGGGAACGGGGAGCTGGGAGGGTTGGCAATGTAAACGCCTACATCTCGCGCGCCCTGAGTGGCTGGGTCTGGCTCGTGTCCGGTGCCCTCTTTATCTGCTCTTCCTATGTGATGGGAGCTACCTGCTCGTAAAACGTTGTAGATTCCATCGCGATGAATAAAGCAAATCATAGTACAACGTAATGTTTTTTTCACAATCATCGATCAAATATCAGAATAATTTATATTTATTACCTTGTCGATTGGGCTGCATTTTATTTGGAAAGTTTGATGTGTTATAATTTACAGTTACCTTTAGTCAAGTATAAGGGGGCGTTTGGTTGGGAACTTTTAAAAGGCATTTTTGGCCCCAAAGCCTGGGAAAAATTTTATGTGTTTAGAATGACTTTCAAACGCCCATTTGTGAAACGCAAAGATTCTACAATTTCGAAAGTTCTGAATCTTTGAGGTAGGATCGATTGAGCATTGACCATTTCGAAATGCAAAACTGTTCATCGTCATTCCTATTCATCTTCTTCTCCGTTCGGCTCATCTTCTTCGCCGTTCATCTTCGCCTTCCCGCTGCCTTCGGCTTCTCCGGCAACCACCACCACCGTGTGGGGGTCGCGTGTCCCCGGTGACCACCGCCCGGGGTGGCGCGACCGCGACCTAGGCGGCATCGCGACCTAGGCGGCGTCGCCTGGCGTGCGCGAACCAGGCGACGCCGCCTGAGTCGCGCCCTCAGCCACCAGATCTAGCCGTTGGGAGGCCGAGATCGGCGGTCCGGTGGCAAATCGGCGGTCGGCGGCCGAGATTGGGCCGTCATTGTTCGCCGGCCACCGGATTTTATTTTCAGACTTTAAATAAATAAAAAATAGCAAAAGCTAATTGGAAATGCAAGTTTTGCCAAACGGTGTTTTTGCTAAAATTATTTTTCAAAGCTACTTGAGATTGTAATTTACCAACCACAGAAGATTTTAAACCCCTTTATCTCAAAGGTATTTGCGATTCTAAAGGCGCATTTCCCAAAAGTTGAACCATACGGGCCCTAAGTTATAGTTAAAATAGCTTGGGCCAAAAGTTTATTTCTGATAAAAGAAATGGGTTTAAATTTTGAAAGATTTGGTGTCGAGCCTAATAGACCTATTTTAGATGTATAAACGCAAAAAGTGGCCAATGAGAAGTCATGTTTCGTTCCATTTATCTGGCATACTATTTCCTAATTTTTTATGAATTTGTTTATAAAATTAACATATTCACTTGGGGAAACACCAGTGATAAAATGGTATCTCGCGGGGCGAAAAATGATGATTAACGCGTTCTATCATTGACTCCCCGATCCAAAGACCAAGCGACGTCTCCCTACCAATCCCGCCAATTTTTCAGCGACCGGCTCATAAAAATCTGTAGCGTCAGTGCGGAGAGGGAAGCGGAGAGCTGGAAAAATGGAGTTCACCCTGAGCGGCAACGCCTTGAAGACCTTGGCTCGCTCCATCACTTGCCTCTCCCGCGTGGGCAACGACCTCGCCATCCAAGCTTCTCCTTCCCAGGTCATTCCATCCATTTCTTCCCACACATTTCTTCTTCTTCTCCTCCCTCGTGTCTCTCGCGCACAGCTCCGCCCTGTCGCCACTGAAATCCACGTCGATCGTCATTCCTCAGCTTCATCCATCGAGTGAAATAGCGACACCAGTTAATTATCCATGCGCTGGTGATTGATGCTTAGTTTAGATGCTATGATGCTTTGTTAGGTATTGGCTCGTTTCGCTCAGTACAGTGTCCGATTGAGAAATTCTGAGAGTACATGCACCGATTGCCGAGTGCGCGGAGCTTGCAGCGGTGGATTTGAGGCAGAATGTTGTTGACCTAGGCTGTGATTGGCCCCTGTCAACGGTGATTAGAACTCGAAGTGCCTAAATCTGGAAGTCGTTTAAAGAATAGGATACTGTTGATAAGGTGATTTAAAGTCATTATATCACAAGACTAAGGCAATTCACTGCTATAGCCAGGAGAACTATCAGTGGTACTTGCAGAAAATGTTAATGGTGAAACCGTAGCAGAAAAACCCTATGGATGACCTTCTATGGGTGCTGCTATTCTGTCTTGCTGATTTTTCATGTCAATTTGATGCTATTATATGGAGTTTTGCAACACTCAACAAGTGACGGCACGATTTGCACTCCCTCTCTTATCTCTTGTGGTGCCGTACTTTGCATGACTTCCTTTTGCCTCATCGCATTTAACTTCCAAATAACAATAGAAGTTCCAAGTTCTAAGCTCAATGTTTGGCACTTGGCAGTATTTGATTTGAAATAAGACTAGAAGTAGCATAGATCTGTGTGCAAATATCACCTCCTTACTTGTATATATTGGATTAAGATTCTCATATTCGTATTCGACCTCTAGATCTCCTTCCACGCGCTCAATTCGTCAACATCTGTCCATCAATTGATTACCTTCAGGCCAGACCTCTTTGACGTGTTTACAGGATCTGGTACGAAGGTTCAATGCAGCGTTCTTTCAAAGGTATATTGCCTTTGCTCCTCTTTCTTTACAAACATTGATTATTTGAGTGTGCAATTACCAGACATCAATGCATCAAAATATCAATGAGCTCTGCAGTGCTTCGATGGTAAAGATCTTTCAGTCGTGTGCATGGTGCTCCGAATTCATTGTGTTTGAAATGTCGTATTTGATGGTTAAGATTGCAAGCTTGTGGCACAGATGGAAACGTTAGCGCATTCCCTTTCCCCCCTAAAAATAATCTCGCTCAAATTCTATGGAAAAACAGCAGAAGTGTAAGTCTTGAAACTGACATGTTCATTCAGAGAAAATGACTGCAAGATGCTGCGAGAAGCATTTTTTCGTCATGTCATATATGTCCACAGAGATGAGCTTCTATAATTTCTCATCATGTAAAAGCCGCATGAAATGTGTTAAATGAATTTTGCAGTGCCCCAATATGACCTATAAAGCCAACAAATTCAGAATAAAGAGACGCGGAAGTTTATGTAAAAAATTGGATTCCAATGTCTACCTACCACTTTTACTTATATTTTGTTGGCCACTAATATTTTAAAGTCTTAGTGACTCAGTCATGCTAACTACATACTGTTCAGTATGTTATCTAACCGTAATATAAATCAGAGGCCAGCACCTGTCAAACCTGCATTAATTTGATACGAAGCTGCACCATGCAGAGATACATGTTTATCTCACTGTGCCAACTGTGAGTTTTTCTGTTCATGCATATGTGACGTTGTCATATGAATGCAGGCATTAAGAAAATATACTGGATTACTTGCAATGTTGAGCCCGACATACAACAAGTACCTCTGGATAGGAGAAGATACCCAAGCAATTTTGTAGTGAGGCCTCGTGATCTGAACAGATTGCTTGCAAACTTTCGGTCATCCCTTTAGGAAATTACTATAATTGCAACAGAACGCATGATCCTTCTGATGCTGCAAGTGAATTTGGTGGGAAAGCTGTCAAGTTTCGAAGCTACATTGGTCCTACCAAATGTACAGATTAACTTTTTCTTTTTCAATCGAATATGGAGAAGAATATCATGGTTCAGATTCTGGTTGCAGAGAATGACTCTTTGCTGCACACTCAGCTGTCGATGGATCCTGCGGAAGAATTTGTGCAGTATGCTCATAACGGCAACCTAGTAGACGTGACTTTTGCTGTCAAAGAGTTGAAGGTGTTCCATCTGATTCGTTTTTTTATCACATTAACTATCAAGACATTTGATCATAAATGCAGCTAAAAGTTCTTGAACATATGACTTCACTTTCAAGCTTATCTCGATTTCCTTAAAATGAGTCCACCTAGTTGCCGAAATACAGTTGGAGTCACATTCAGGACCATCTTTTATGTTGAGGTGAACATAATATTTAACCTCTGTCCATCTCATGGAAATACTGGCATTTCTTGCATTCTGTGAGGGATTTATAGTGGACATTCATTTGTACTTTGAGAAGGCTGGCGAGTAAGTTAATTCTATATGTTCTTTTGAATCTTACCTTCTATCCATTTTTTCCATGCTTCACTTCAATTTTGTATGTGCAAGTAGTTCAGATGTAATGAGTAGTTTTCATGCAATCAGTCCTTAACTGGTTTTAATAGATGAATGATTGCTAGTTATCTGCTTAGAGATTTAATACACGCTAATGCATAGCTTTACCATCACAATCGTAAAGGCCGATGACAATTTTACTTTTGGGCTGAATGTCTAAAAAGAGAGACTATCTTTGAAAATGTGGTTGATAAAATATTGCGCGCCTTCGAATCAAGTTTGGATAATAATGGTTTATGGAGGTTTAAGTTCAGATCATGAATGGTTTATTTATTAAGTTTAATGCAAGATGCTAGTAAAATATGCCAGCTAAAATAACAGTGCAGAACTTGATGGTCAATGTATGTCTTTTGACTTTTCTTTTTGGTACTAAATTCGTGGTTTTGAGTGCAACATCTTTGCTGTCACAGAGGATCATAAGTGTATCTAAATGCAAAATAGAAAAGAACATAGAACTTGATACAACTGCATATTTTTATGAAACAGGCCTATTTTGATGGCCCCTAAATTTGGCATTGATGAGGGGGCCTCTTCTGATTTTGATGCTACACTTGTACTGGCCACCATGCTCACATAAAAATTACATGAAGGTAATAATGGACCTCTGGCAAATGGAATGCCGGGCCAGGCTGATACTGCGGAAGCTCCTGGAGAACAGCCGGAGAGGAATAGAACTAGTGCTTCCGAGATTCTGTCAAATCGTACCAGAATATGGTCTGAACTCTCAGGGTGATTCTTGTAGCTTGTAGCACTTTCATCTCAATGATGGCAAAGAAATGGACTTTGCCTTGCTTTAAAATAAAATGCTGTGTATGTTGTCAGTTAGATACTTTTTTATGAAGTCAGTGGAAGGTATCTCTTGGGAATCAAAATTTGAGCAGTTTACGAACTTTGGGCAGGAAGTGCTGCGAGAAGTGGCAGTGGTTCTAATGGAAGGCAAGTTCCAGAAGAAAGGATCTTAAAAGCTGGTGGTCAGTCAGGAATTAAAAGGATTAGCACCATTCAAATATCAAAAGCTACATCAGCTGAAGGAAACATCCAAACTGGTCCAGATCTCTCAGTTTGGGTGTGTATGATGAACATCATCTTTATCTCTCTAGGTCACATTATTTTGCTGTCTCCTACAAATATTTCTTAATACAGTTGCTACTTTCTCAATTGCTTGTTTCCCTCTGTAAATGCTGCTTTGCAAGAAAGCATTTGGCTTAGGCCAATTGATCACGCGACTTTATCTTGGAGTTTTGCAGCATTTTACTCTTAATTTTTGCATCAAGAAGCAAAAGTTTCTGGCAAAAATCCATATAAGCCTACCAAACCTGTCAGCATTTCTTTCTTTCCACTCTTTAGCACGACTGTCCACATGATACCATAGACAAGGTGGAGCAAAAACATTTGCCGCTTTTCACTCGACCGTGAACCCAGATGATGTTTTGCACACCCCCATGCAAGTACCTATTTCTGGAAGACTGAACTCACATGCCTTTCTTGGGCTTCTCAGTATCGATTCATTTAGTCTTCTCATATCGTGTTGTTTGCTAGTGGTTCCTAATGTTTTTAGATGCAAAGCTACTGAAGAAGATCATCGCAAACATAGCACTAATTAGCGCCCTCATAAGCACGGTCATGCAGTTGTGTTAGTGGTTAAATTGGATAATCCCTCCAAAATGATTTTCTTCGTCCTTTGGTTGTGTAGATAGACATGGTTTTTCACAACGTCATCAAAGTAATTGGGTTGTTTCCAACGAGGATGAGGATGATGATAACAAGGATGGTGATGAACTCTGCGTACTTTCAGCACCCCCATATACTATGAAGATCGATAGCATTATGTTCCCTGTTTAACTATGATAACCTTGCTCTCTTGGTTTTACTAAGTGCTTGTCCCTTCCAATGCTTGATATTTCATTTCCTGTGTTCCATCAAATAGTTGGAGAAGCGTCTTGCTTGCTTTTAGCATCCTTTGTGATCTTTTCTTTTCTCGTTTTTCATCCTACTTGACTATACGTTAGTGCTCGTGCTTATTTAGCTAGTCCAGCATGCAACAAATCTGCCATTTTCTTTTCCCCCCTTTCTTTTGTTTTTCAGTATTTAGTTGATGTGCTTTGCTGAAGGAGGTGTCCGTGTAGGTATATTTCCGCACTTTTATTTTGTCACAGCCCGTTCCTGGCTTCCTGCCAAGAAAAATAGAGCAGTGCTGATAAATCCTACAGAGTCACATCTTTTATGGACAGGACCTGCAGTTTATAACTATTGGAGATGGTGTCGAAATTGCTTGTAGTTTTTACATTTGTACTAATAGCCTAAATAGATCCCTTGCCATAGAAAGCTTTTCTGTTTTGTCTTTGGAAACCATTATTAGTTTATCGGTGTATATAAAAAAAAGAAAGGAAGGGGTCAAACGGTGTTTGAGATGTTTATGTTCCTTTCTTAAAATCACATTCTAAAATGATTAGGTCATTTTTAAAGTCCAACCAATTCAATTTAACTTTTCCTTAGCAGTTGCTTCCATTATCTATACTCGAGGGTGGCAAATTTCTGGTATTCTGATTTGTGGGAATATTTTCTGCTGAGGCAATTTGTGACAGTGTCAAGGTATCAAAAAACTTACTTAAGGCTCGGACAAGGAGTTTGTTCTGCAGAAATAAGTCCCTCCATGTAAATTTCAGGAAAATCAAATCTTGTGTCTGAGTTTCTCTCACACATTTTGGGTCTTGGCATCATGTCGTTTAGGGTTGCATTTGTCACCTCCTCCTACGGTCATTCATCCACGGACTTCAGCCTTCAGGGCAAACGTCTTGATATTTGTTTAGTTTTGTTCTGTCCCATATATCTGCACATGAAGTCTGACATCTACCCCTCCATGATGCCCATTACCTTTAGAGGCGGGACCGATTAGTACTTGTTTAGAACATCACATTCATGATCAACGGCATTTGATTTCTCTAATGGCAAAGGCATTTTTGTCCACATGCATGCGTGTAGTAGGGGAAAAAAGCAACTTTTTTTCCGTGGATTTAAGGACCTAAATCTCAATAGGCTTGGTTCGTGTGCTAATAATACCATGGGATGAAGTGAAATACATAACATGCAAAGATGGCCGTCGTCATTCGGCCATCGACTAGGCACGAGTACCTTGTTACATTAGCAAGTAATGTATGAATGAAATTACCGAGTAAATTTGGTAAAACAGTCTCAAAATAGCAATAAAATCATAACTTTGGTAATTTGGTTAGTTGTCATATGGCGTGAGCAGGCGAGCAAGTGATGAATCAAGCTTGTACTTGTCTAGCCTGCTCTATGTCGGTAGTTCGATATCCAATTAGATAATTTAGTTTGAATTTTGTTTGTATAGAGATTGTCGAGTTTGTACTATGAGGAATGAGCTACAAATTATATCAAACACACAATGCGTGTATTTCAAAACGAAAGAATAGTGAATGGGGATCATGTGATTCTTTCCAATGTACTCATCATTTCCCCTGGTTCTCTCTAGCTCAAAAGAAATAAAAAAATGCCCAGTTTCTCCAATTTCATCATTTCTCAATCTTAAATTGCACCAAGATCTTAAGTAAAATTACCATTATCATCCTATATCCTGCTTTGAATGTAATAACGGAACACGAGGTGAATGTCCGAGCCATCATTAACAGAGAGCAACCATTAACTTTTGATTCATGTAAACTACGCATGCATTAACAATTGAGATATATTGAGACATTGATGACTTGTGAGACAAAGAACCACGTCCAAGAAAAAGGGGTCGATAACTATCGACGATAGATCTTACTTTCTATAGATTTAAAACCATTTAAAAGCACTTGATATGTCCTTGACCTCTCAGCTCGGCGGAAGATGACTTAGTAGAGCTCTGCCTTTCACGCCTCTTAACATCGCATCGTCTCTTCTTTTCTTTTTTTCAGATTGATGATGCTGTGGGTCTTCTTCTTTTCCCAGGAATCGTCGAGCATTGCATCTCTTCTTTGTTCTTACATGCTGACATTTTCAAAGACTAAGTGCCTTTCTTCTTTTGTTTTGCTTTAACTTCTATTTGTCCGGCGCATGATGAAGCCGAGCACCATATTAGTGATGAAGCTATATGTGATGGCAACGTTCCCGGGGAATTATTTGCAAATTTATCAGTTCTATTGGACACCCAAGAATCGGACCAGATCATCCCGGTTCTAAAAACTGCAATTCGTGGATCGGAAGATTAGAGAACAAGGATAGTGTGATTATTTCTCAAATTTTATGAATCAATTCCCTAGGCAAAGAAAAAAAGGTCCCTTGTGTCTCCAACTTCATTGTGTGGCACCGGGATGTTAACTAAATAGTAGCATTATCTACATCACATATGCTTTTCAATAAATAAGATGTTTGAGGTAACAACAGTACAGCACAAAGTTCATGTCCCTGAGGTAATAATAGTACTATAGAAGGTTCGTGTCCCGACCAACATAAGCACAATACACATCAATACCCCTTTACCAAAGGGCAGACCACAATATTAGGAAAATCGAAAATGGTCACGATTCTCTAATTCGTGATGAAGGCTCATGGGTTCATCAACGAGAGGACACGAAGAACGAAAATCGGCCAAGGCATGACATGAAGTGGAATGTACACTAGCAGACAACACTTGACAAATCCAAGAACAACAGCGATGCGAGTGAACGTAAGTTGGAACCTGGGGTCCATATCTTGCCTTCCCATCTTGAGGATTAGTAACTGCCCAACAATTACGAGTACTGTGTAGATAAACACAATGGTTCCAATGTTAGTGATGGCCGGAACACCCACGATTCCGATGGCGCCAATCATAATCTTTAGCAAGATCTTCTCCAGGAAATGAATTGTAGCAATTATATCTACATACTCCGCTCCATGTCTTGGAAATAAAATCGACAAACCATTTGTTAGTGTACAGTCTTTTCAAAAGCTCATTTTGAACTCTTTTTGCATCACATCAGAGGGCAGTCTTTCCAAAAGCTTTCAAGAATTACCAACTTAAGTTCTAAAGGAAATTTAATTCTGTATGACACCAAGAGTCCAGTGCAAATCATAACCAATTGCAGGACTCTAACCTATATATGCATAGCGAGAGTGCCCATCAATTGATCCGTGGCTAATTCAGGTAGTCAACCAGGGGACACATCCTTAACTCCTCTTCTCGACAAACTGGAACATCAGAGAACCAGGGGATACCTCCTTAACACATACAAACCTTTCCCAACCTTCTCTTACAACACATTCACAAAAACAAGACCACCCATATGCACAAAACTACCAGGTAAGCCATCTGCTTACTGGGTCGAAACAGAGTAAAGCTACCTAGATTTTTAAGAGAAAAAGCTAAGGAGGCTTTCAATTAATTTGATGTTTTCAGTATGAGTTCCTCTTGACAAAAGAAAGCTGCAGAGTGCATGAATAGTTGTGTCTTTTCATCCACGTGACAGAAATTTTCCTCTGATCCAGTAATTTTATGAGAAGGTGGACAATCTTTCCAATTTCATGATTTTCAAGAAGAAATGACGGTTATTATGACAGTCACTTTCCTCGAACAAACTCAGCTGTTTTAATGGTATGCATCCTCGAGAGGGATTATTCCTGGTATGAGTCCTACTGTATTCAATTGCCCAAATGGATATCATGAAAATTTACCAACTCGCACAGAAAACAGGGGGCTGAAGTACATGCTCTGCTCTGAGCGAGCCCATTTCTGCTCTTTGAGAGTCGAATCATTATGAACATCTCAATCAATAAAAGGCAAAAACGAACGGATGAAAAAATCTGGATGGTAAAATTTGGTGTTCCGACCCAACTCTCACAATCTAACACGAGAAACAGGCCAGACAGGCAAGTGAGATTCCCCTGGGCTCTAAAGTAGCGCCTGCAACTACTAAAACGCAGGTTTTTTCCCCTAAATGGTATATGCCGTATGACATGATCAGAGATAGAAACGGAAAAGAACATCAAGATATGGACATGAGTTTCCTCAGATTCCTCAAACTTACAGACGGAGCTGAGTGTGCAGTGCTTTTTTATCTATTTTAAGGTCACTGAGGCTTACCTCTGGTGGCGACCACCGTGATCAGCTGGACTGTTGTTCTCCATTAACCTGCCGACTTTGCCTGATCTCTCCTTCTCTTCCCGAAAATGTGGTTTCTTCAAGTGTTCGCAGATTGCTGCTTCCTGAACGAAGTGCCGCTGGGGAAGAATAAGTAGCGACCGACCGACCTTGGTATTTTTGCTTGGGGGCGACCCCTTGCATTTTGATGGCGACGCCTTAGCATTTGGATACAGTCACCTTGTTTCTTCGTTGGCGACTCCTCAAAATTTGTCTTTGATAGCGACCGACGAAACCGGCAGGCAAGTCAGCTTAATTGGGCCATGACTTGAAAATCGGGTCGGAGCAACATCAGGTTGGAGCACCCATTTGCTCTCCCAAGATTCGTTCTCTATTTTTCCTTTTGTTAATATATCCAGTTTTGTGTTAATGTATCAAAATGCAGCCATATAGGTTATACTCCTGCAACGATCCTTCCACTCATTTAGACCCGTTAAACAGGTGGGTCGGGTCGGGTTTGGATCGGGTCATAGATGGTCCGACCCAAATCGACCCATTTAACCCGTTTATGACCCGTTTATTTAATGCAAAAATTTCACCCATACCCGACCCGACCCATATCCAACCCATACCCGACCCATTTAATTAAACTTAATTTATTATATATATAGATATATATATATATATATATATATATATATATATATATATTTAAAAAATGGTATTGCTAAAATAATTTTATACAACACAAATTTAATGGACAATTTTTATAATTTTTAAAATAATTATTTTTAAAAATGGAATTTTAATTATTTTTGTAAATAAAATTTTAATTTTTTTAATTTTTAAATATAACTTTTATTTTTTTTCTTCTTCTTCTTCTTCTTCTTTTTCTTTGGCCGCCGGCCACAACGACGCCCGGCGACCGGCCATAGGCGAGCCTCGAGCTCGCTCGGCTCGCCGTGACACGGCCATAGGCGAGCTCGAGCTCGCCCGACGCCGGCAAGCTCGAGTCTCGCCAAATCGGCAAGGCTTGAGCCTCGCTGGACGTTGGTGAGCCGCCGCCTCGCCGGATGTCGATGAGGCCTTCGCCTCCCAGATCCGGCGAGCTCGAGGCTCGTCGGCGTCGGGCGAGGCCTCCACCTTGCCGGATCCAAGGAGCTCGAGGCTCGCCGACGTTGGGCGAGGCTCGAGCCTCAAGGTCGCCCTGGCTGGTCGCCGGCCATCGCCGTGCCGACGACCAGGAGGAAGAGGAAAGAAAAAAAGAAGAAAGAAAAATAAAAAAGAAAAGAAAAATAAATAGGTTGCACAACCCATCTTTAGACTTTAGTGGGTTTGTAAATGGGTCTTAAATGGGTACCCATTTAAGACCCATTTATTTTAGTTCTTTTATTTTTAAAACCCATAAAGCGTACCTTATTTCTCAAGGCTCGACCCATTAACGACCCATTTATGCTTAAATGGGTCCATAAATGGGTTGCATAACCCATTTAACACCTCTACACTCATTGGATATGATTTACAACACCGCCCATTAGATTTCTTTTTGAATTTAGACTTGCATTTCTAAATGTATTCGGGTGAGTATTTGTAGTTTGTAGTATTAAAAAGTACACACGATATTTATTTTAGACACGTATCTTGATATCTTTAGCTACTAGAAAAAAAAAACTATTTTCTTCTATGATACTTAAAGGATTCGAATCTTTACATCTGACGTTTCAAGTGCAAGGCCTGTTTTACACAATCAAGTGTTAAAAAAGTCCTAGACCTTTTGTATTTGTGCCAATTTAGTCTTAAATTTTTTTACTTGATGCCAATTCAATCATTTCCAACTAATTTTGGCCAAATTTTGCTAATTGGACACCGGCCGGTTAACATGGCACGATTGGCGCTAACGTGGACAACTTTTAATAATATTTTAATATTTTTGAATTTTTATTTTCATTTTCTTTCTTTTTTCTTTTTTCCTTCTCCTCCTCCTTCCTTCAGCTGGTCACTGGACCTCGGCAATTGACCTACGAGGCTTGAGCCTTCGCTAGTGGCCACGAGGGTGGCCTTGTGCTGGGTTGGCGAGGCTACCCTCGCAACTTGGGCAACCTCAAGCGGCCTCGAGTTGGACGGCGAGGCTTGCCCTCGCTGGATTTGGCTAGGGTCAAGCTAGTGAGGTCAAGCCTTGCCAGCCCTAATGCGAGGCCGCCCTCGTGGCCTGGGCGGGCTCAAGTTGGCCTTGCATCGGGCTAGCAAGGCTTGCCCTCGCTGGCCATCGCCTTTGGCTAATTACCAAGGTCTGCGACTAGTTGGAGGAAGGAGGAGAAGAAGGAAAATAAAAAAAAATAAAAATTAAAATATTATTAAAAGTTATTAGCATTAGCCGATCGGTGTCTCATCAGCAAAATCCAACCAAAATTAATTGGAAATGACTGAATTGGCATCACTTAAAAAGGTTTATGACTAAATTATCACCAAAAAAAGATTTAGGATTAAATTAGCACAAATACAAAAAGTTTTTGACTTTTTTAACACTTTTTCTCCATTTTACATACTAGTAAAGTATTAAGACATATTTCGTTTTTGAAAATACTTGAGAAGTGTGCTAAACAAAACGAGCCCTGAACATATTTCTTGAGAACTTGAGGCTCTGCGAAAGACTTTCGTATAACAAGTATTTTTGTTGATTTTAATTCCTAGTATGGAGCAAAGCATGCAGCTCATGCTAAAATGGATAACCAACATCTTGATTCTATAGAGGAATCCTTACTTTGAGCCATTAGGGACATGTACACCATATAGCAGTCCGACGAATATTGCCAGAACAACCGCCATGGTTATGTACACCATGGTCAAAATCTCTCGCCGAAAATTGGATGGGAAGATAATATTTTGACCTGAGTTTAGACTTTTTTCTTTTGGTGAGGGCGGCCTTTTCGATATTACTTAGACAGATTTTTAGATATTCACTTACAATTTATCATATCACCGTAACTAAAATTGTACATATTAATTTCAGTTTTCCTAAGTATTACCTTTTCTTTCCTTAGCATTTTTTATAATTGACATAGAAAAGTAACCGCATGGCTTGCGAGTTTTACCACTAATTAATAGACTAATGTCTCTACATCAAATAAAATATGAATGATGATCTTTAAGAAAAGAATTCATGAGGTATTGGAAAATGTATCACGGAGAACTTACAAAAATGATTCCTATATTGTTAACACTATTCAATTTTGATCATCATACTTTATCTTGTAATGGATCGACTCAATAGATTATTCTCCGGTTATCAGGAAAAAAAATTATATAACTGATCAAATATTGATTGAATATGTTGACTAGGCACCAGTGCTATGCAAGTAGCGCTAACATGGAAGAAAAAAATATTTGTTCAAAAGAAATTATAAAATGGTCCATGTACTATTGTCCATGTTTAATTTTGGTCATTGTCCTTTATTTTATTGTAGATTTAGCCCTTAACCCGACTTTCGATTCCAATTTCAAATATTTTCTTCCATATGCAAACGGAAATTACTATGGTTAATGCCAAATCAATATACTAGTTCACATGATTTGAAGAAGCCAGACAATTCACGCAAAGAAACTTACATGAATGGTCCTAGTTGGGGTTTCTTAAGGTATCTAATAGTATCGCTTCTACTCGCGCATTAGCGCATTTGTTTCGACTACTGCCCATCTATCGTGGAATAATCATATTATGAAGGACCAATTTAGCCTATGCTTGTAATGCTCCCCCTAATTCAAATGGACCAAATATTCGAAAGTTGCTGTTGAGTGGTTATCATTTAGAGAGAACTGCTGCCAGGGAGAAACCAAAACAAGGTTACCAAGTCATTGGTCAAGGTTTCCCTGGAACAAGCCACGTTTCAGTATTTTCTCATTGGCTATCTGTTTTCTTATTACCAAACCTATCACAACTAAATTGTGGGGCCAGCGGTTGGAAACGCAGCAAAGGTCGGAGGGAGACAGCTTTGAATTTGTCGGCTATTTTGTTTATATTTTTTTCCAATTATTATATGTCCCTATATATAATTGGACTATTGCATTTTGAACGTGTAATTATTATTTGACAATAAATCTATAGTGAAAAAAAATTCGTTACGCTATGGCACCATTACTTTGTCTTTCCTGTATTGATACCCCATTGTGCCTTGGATATATAGTAAAATAGTAATAAAAAAATCATCAAATTCCTCATTTACCCTTAATTTCTTTTCCTTCGTATTTCTCTTTTTCTTCTTCTTATCTAAGTTCTTTTCATTTATCAATAATAAGAAAAATATGTACCTTTTTGTTTATCTTTGTTGATTAATCCTTTTAAGAGGAGGAAATTTCAACAAGATAAAGAAAGATCTGCAGGGTTATTCTTTTTATTTTAGAGTTGCTATTATTTTTTAATGAAATCCTATGGCTCCTAAAACTTCAAAATGGATATTCTTTCGTAAAAAGGAAAAAAAATATCAAAATTAATAGAATTTTAAGTAGGATTGATTGAAACAATTGGATATTTAATTATTTGCATGGACCTACATAGTTTATAGAAGGTACACACAACACAAGAGCATTTTTCTATCACTTCAAACTAATTACTATTAAATTAAGTGGCAATTAATGCATTCTAATAATCGCAAATATCATCTCTCATAGATAATTTCTATATATATACTTAACAATAATGGATGCACCTGTCCAACCATGCTAAAAAACTGTTCATTAATTTTTTATATGTCAAACTATATAACAAGTTACTTTTCACAGCAACACATAGGTACACATTGGTTTTGCACTATCATGACATGTTAATGTCGCATGACTATCTTTAGCCCTTACTTGGCATCTTTTGTTTGCATATGGTCGAAGAAATCAACATTTATCCTAAAATCAAGATTGAAATTAGTTTATGAACCAAATACGTGACAAAAATAAAGTTTTAGGATCAAATTTAAACAGGAATACTTGTGCAAGAACCATTTTTGTGATTTCCCTTCCTAGTTATAAGTTGTGATTTGTGCGTCAATGCTATCTAATGATGAATCTAAGAAACCGAAAATGCTATCTTAGGTAAACATCAGTGATATAATCGCATATTTGGGGGCGAAAAATGATAATTAACGGGTTATATCATTGATTCCCCGAGCCAAGGACCAAAAGTGTCGTCTTCCTCCAATCCCGCCAATTTTGCAGCGACCGCCCTCATAAAAATCTGTAGCTTCAGTGCGGAGAGGGAAAGCGAAGAGCTGGAAAAATGGAGTTCACCCTGAGCGGCAACGCCTTGAAGACCCTGGCTCGCTCCATCACTTGCCATCCAAGCTTCTCCTTTGCAGGTGATTCCATCGATTTCTTCCCCGCCTTTCTTCTTCTCCTTCTCCTTCTCCGTCGTCTCTCTTGCCCGCAGCTCCGCCGTGTCGCCACTGAAATCCACGTCGATCATCGTTCCTCAGCTTCATCCATCGAGTAAAACAGCTACAGCGGTTGCTTCTTCCTGTGCCCTGCCGAGCGATGCTTAGTTTAGATGGCTATGATGCTGTGTTAGGTATTGGCTCGTTTCGCTCGATACGGTGTCCGATTGAGAAATTACGAGAGTCCTTGCACCGATTGCCGAGTGCGTGGAGCTTTCGGCGGTGGATTGAGGCAGAAATCTGTTGAGCTAGGTCGGGATTGGCCCTGTGGACGGTGATTAGAATTCGACGTGCATAAATCTGAAGTGACTGAAAGAATCTGATACTGTTGATAAGGTGATTCAAAGTCATTAGATCTTAAGACTGATGCAATTCGCTGCTGTAGCCAGGAGAACTATCAGCGATACTCTCGTCAAATTGTCGAATGGTGAAACAATAGAAGAAAAGCCCTATGGATAACCTTCTAGTGTTGCTATTCTATATTGCTAATGCTTTGCTGGTTTTCTAGTTGATGGTGTTATATGGGGTTTTGCTACACTCAACAAGTGAAAGCACGATTGTGCTCCTGAGCACATCTCATGTGTGACCATACTTTGCATGACTTCCTTTTGCCTCGTCGCATTTAACTACCAAATAACAATAGAAGTTCCAAGTTCTAAGCTCAATATTTGGCACTTGGCACCATTTGATTTGAAATTAGAATCGAAATAGTATTGATCTGTGTACAAACATCACCTTCTTACTCGTATATATCAGATTAAGATTCTCATATTTGTATTCGACCTCAACTTCCAGATTTCCTTTCATGCACTCAATTCATCAAGATCTGTCTATCAATTGATAAACTCTTTGATGTGTTTACAGTATCTGGCACACAGGTTCGATGCAGCGTTCTTCTAAAGGTATATTGTTGTTGCTTATCTTTCTAGTATATTTGCCGGTTTATATTTGTAAGCAAATTACAAACACTTACAAAGTACTCCATGCAGGCTGTCTGTTCTGTTCTTAGAACGCCTATTACAAACATTGATCATTTGAGTGTGCAATTACCAGACATCAATGCATCAAAAGTTCAATGGGCTCTGCAGTGCTTCAGTGGTAAAGACCTTGCAGTTTCGAAATGGTTTATTTTATGGTTAAGATTGCAAGCTCCTGGCACAGATGGAAAACTTAGTGCATTCCCTTTTCCCCTTCCAATTCTATGGAAAAACCAGGAGAAATGAAGTCTTGAAACAGGCATGTTCATTGAGAGAAAATGACCACAAGATGCTGTGAGAAGCATTTATTTGCCATGTCATATGTGTCCACAGAGACGAGCTTCTCTAATCTCTCATGATGTAAAAGCAGCGTGAACTCTGTCAAAGGGATTTTTGCAGTGCCCCAATATGACCATAAAGCCAATAGATTTAGAATAAAGAGACGGGGAAGTTTATGTTAAAAATTAGATTCCGATGTCGACCACTTTTACTTCTTTTTTTCTTGGCCACTTAACATTTTAAGTCTTTGTGACTCAGCCATGCTAACTTCATATCATTCAGTATGTTATCTAACTGTAATATAAATCAGAGGTTGGCACCTGTCAAACCTGCATTTCATATGCATGCAGGCATTAAGAAAACATACTGGATTACTTGCAATGTTGACCCCGACATACAACAATTATCTTTGGATAGGAGAAGATACCCAAGCAGTTTTGCGGTGAGGCCTCGTGATCTGAGCAGATTGCTTGCAAATTTTCAGTCATCTCTTCAGGAAATTACTATCATTGCAACGGAACACAACTCTGATCCTTCTGACATTGCAAGTGAATTTGGTTGGAAAGCTATTGAGTTTTGAAGCTACATTGATCCTCCCAAAGGTAGAGATTAACTTTATTCTTTTCAATTGAATATGGAGAAGAATATCATGGTTCAGATTCTGGTTGCAGAGAACGACTCTTTGCTGCACACTCAGCTGTGGATAGATCCTGGAGAAGAGTTTGTGCATTATGCTCATAACGGCAGCCCAGTAGACGTGACTTTTGCTGTCAAAGGGTTGAATGTGTTCCATCTGATTCTTTTTTTATTATATTATCTATCAAGACATTTGGGTCATAAATGCAGCTAAAAGTTCCTGAACATATGACTTCACTTTCAACTTAGCTCCATTTCCTTAAAATGAGTCCATTTAGTTGCTGAAATGCTATTAAAGCCACATTCAGGACCATCTTTTATGTCGAAGTTTTTCCTTGTGTTTTCCTGTGAACTTGATAATATTTAAACTCTGTCCATCTCATAAAAATCCAGGAATTTCTTGCATTCTGTGAGGGATGTGAAGTGGACATGCATCTGTACTTTGAGAGGGCAGGCGAGTAAGTAAATTCTGAATGCTCTTTTGACTCTTACCTTCTATTAATTTTTTTCCATGCTTCACTTCAATTGATTGCGCAACTTTATCTTGGAGTCTTGCAAAATTTTACTCTTAATTCATGCATTGAGAAGGAAAAAGTTTTGGCAGAAATCAATATATGTCCTACCAAACCTGTAAGCATTTCTGTTTTTCCACTATTTAGAGCGACTGTCCATCTGATACCACAAACAAGCTGGAGCAAGACTATTTTCCCCTTTTTACTCGACTGTGAACCCTGAGGATGTGTTGCACTTGCACATACCTGTGCAGGTACCTATTTCTGGAAGACTGAACTCACATGCCTTTCTTGGGCTCTCAGTATCGATTCAATTGGTCTGCTTGTATCAAGTCGTTTGTTAGTGGTTCTAGATGTTTTTTAGAGGCAAAGGTACTGAACAAGATTGTCACTTACATATCACTAATTAGCGCATCATAAGTCTGTTTATGCAGTTTGTTAGTAGTTGAATTGGATAATCCCTCTAAAGCGATTTTCTTCATTCTTTTCTTGTGTAGATGAAAATGGTTTTCACAACATCATCCAAGTAATTGGGTTGACGCCGATGAGGATGAAGACGATGATGACAAGGATGGTGATGAACTCTGTATTTGATCAACACCACCATACTGTGAAGGTCAATAACATTATGTTTCCTGTTTGACTATGATAATCTTGCTCTCTTAGTTTTACTGGTAAGGGCTTGTGCCTTCCTATGCTTGATATTTCCTGTCTTGTGTTCCTTCATATAGTTGGAGTAGTATCTTGCTTGCTTTAAGTGTCCTTTGTCATTTTTTCTTTCTCATTTCTTCTCCTACTTGACTATACATTAGTTCTTGTGCCAATTTAACTAGTCCACCGTGCAACAAAGCTGCCATTTTAATGCACTTCTTTTGCCCCCTCTCTTTTGTTTTTCAATATTAAGTTGATACACTTTGCTGAGTGAGGTATTGATGTAGGTATGGTTCTGCACTTTTATTCTATCACAACTTCTTCCTGGCTTCCTGCCAATAAAAACAGAGCAGTGCCAATGGTACTTACAAGAGTCACATGCTTTATGGACAGGACCTAGCAGTTTAGAACTATTGGAAATTGTGTTTAGGCCTTGTAAAATCTGTCAAATAATTCCTTTCTAGCTTTGCAACTTCAAATGTTGTGGTGGTGCGGAGGTGTGCTCTATACCATCTCTAAAACAGCTATTCATGTAGAGATCTATGACTGATTAAAGTTTCTGCTGCCTTCTATACCTAGTTTCTCTGAGCTATTCTTGTAGTCTGTCTGTTTATGAAAATAATATGTCAGTTTTTCTCCCACTTTCTTTCTCTACCATTTGCACCAGCACATTCAAAACGTTAAGAAGGCTGTCAAAGTTTTTTGACCATATAGATCCCTTGCCGTAGGAGGCTTTCTCTTTTGTCTGTTGAAACCATTTCAAGTCAATCTGTGTATATTAAAAAGGAAGCAGTCAAAAGGTTTTTGAGATGTTCATGTTCCTTTCTTAAAATCACATTCTAGAATGATTATGTTATTTTTAAACTCCAACCAATTCAGTTTAACTTTTTCTTGTGAGTTGCTTCCATTATCTATACTCAAGGATAGCGAATTTCTAGTGTTCTGATTTGTGGCAATATTTTCTGCTGAGGTAATTTGTGACGGTGTCAAGGTATCATAAAATTTACTTAAGGCTCGGGTAAGGAGTTTGTTCTGCAGAGTAAGTCCCTCCGTGCATATTTCAGGACACATAAGTTGTGTCTGAGGTTTTCCTCTCACAGATTTTGTGTCTTGGCTTCATGTTTTTTTATGTTGTATTCATCACCTCCACCTACAGTCATTCATCCACGGACTTAAACCTTCAGGACAAATGTCTTGATGTTTGTTCAGTTTTATTCTGTGCCATATGTCTGCACATGAAATCCTACATTCATCTTTTCATGTTGCCCATGACTTTTAGAGGGGACTGATTAGCACTTATTTAGGGTGTCCCGTTCACGGTCAAAGACATTTGATTTCTCCCGTGGCAAAGACAGATCGGTCATTCAGGTGGAAGTCATGGGATCATGTTGTTTCTTTAATGTAAAATTATCTTATTTGATAAGGGTCATTGAAAGCATTTAGCAGATTATGTCGTTGTAATTGTCTGCTTTTATTTGCTTTAATGTTCAACGAAGACGGCCCCATCTTGCTGTTTTGATTAGACGATATGAGGTGGATTTGATAGCGTAATTCCAGAAGGACGACGCCGAAATCCAATTAGAGATGATCTGCCATGATGCAGGTGGTTGTAAAGATAAAATTATCTCGCCTTGACGCGAACGAGGGACAGACAAACACTTTGATGTTCCTCGTTGATGAACCAAAGTCTGGCCATTCAAACGACAATCCAAGAAGACTATTCATCGTATAGCCTTCCAAGGAGCCCTCCGATGCATTTGGTTGAGGTACCTTTTGCATATTCCTGTTCTCTCCCCTTTTCCTGCTTGTTCTCATCATGTGCGGTGGGTGAACAGATGACTCCAAGAGCGAATTGACCTGTTCTCCTCCAATCAATGCCATGCTCTCGAGCCCCTCTGCTCAGTTTCATTCAATACGATTTGATTTTCGGGGCGACTATTTCTTCGTGGTCAGCATGATTCCTTCAGATATGTCAACGACATCACAAGTCGTTAATTCACATTCCTCCATTCATCATTAGGTAAAATAGGAGGAAAATGGGAAGTGATGAATCGGGTGAGGTTGGTTGTAGAATTGGAGCTGTCAAATCAAAGGGGGCATCCGTGAACATGTGGGGAACGAATGTCTCTCCTTTTCAACTTTAAATTTTCCACGCAGATTTTTGTTCTGGTTCCAGATTGGAGAAAATTGTTTGAATGAAATTATTACATCTTTGTATTTATAGAGATACACTATGAGCTTTACTTAGTGGGCCATAAGATGTGGGCCTTGGCATCTCAATTCGGGAGAAGTGGGCCAATTTAATTAAGCCCGATGTACATATAAGTGATTGAATCACGGAATGTTCATAGTACTTGGGCCCATGCGAAAGCCGATTATGTCGTACCTACGATGGTCACAGTTGCTATTGCATGGGCTTTTGCTTATTTTATTTTGTATTTTTCCCAAATGTCTGGTTTGCAACTAAACACCATAATTAGTTGTGGAGTGCTTCCCATCAAATCATTTCAAACACTGTTGGTTTTGAGCGAAATTGTTAAAAAAAAAAAAATCTTGAATCTTTCAATTTTATCAATTCAATATTAAAATTTTCAATTATATCAA
Organism: Eucalyptus albens; assembly: GCA_014182695.1. Classification (NCBI taxonomy): domain Eukaryota; kingdom Viridiplantae; phylum Streptophyta; class Magnoliopsida; order Myrtales; family Myrtaceae; genus Eucalyptus; species Eucalyptus albens. The sequence goes on from CM024653.1 coordinate 53,625,275, forward strand.
TTTAGTTATAAAACTTTAACGAATTGTCAAACTAGGCCTAAAGCTTTTAACAGATTGTCAATTTAGTTTCTCGGCTAATGTTGGCTGGATATTACTAATGTAACAACTCAATCAACGCGTCGTCTGTCTTATGTGACACAATCGGTTCGAAGTAAATAATTTTTAAATTTTTAAAAAAATTTGGATTTTTTTTTTTTTCTAATCTTTTATTTTCTTTCTTCTTTTACACAACGTTAGCGGCCTTGTCGACAACCTCCATTGGCTGTTGAGCAAGGGCTGATGACCCTTGTTGGGCCTTGGGTGAAGGCTCGCTATGTGCTTGTCAGCCACAGCAAAGGTTGTGACTCTCGCCCATGGCCTAGGAAGCACCAACACTTTTCATAAACTTTCGTGTCATGGTCAACACTTTGATATGTAATTAACAAGTGTTGGGAAATTCAACACGTAGTCAACTCTCTTGAATCACAAATCCACAATTTCGACATGCACATGGTCAATTTGAAAAATTTTCAATAAATAAGGGTTAAAATGTAAATATGTAAAAAAAAATAATAATAAAGGAGGAAAGAAGAAAAATAGTCTTCTCTTCTTTTTTTTTACTTTCATATGACTCACGATTCTTAGTGTAAATTCATTTTAGGCTCCTTTTTATTATTTATTTATTTGTGAATTTGAATCAAATTAATAAAATATTAATTTATCATGTATATATAAAAATATATATTTAATATACAACATATCCCAATTTGTTGGAATTCTCCATTTTTTAGATATGACGTGTCGGTGTGTCATGTTGTGTCACGTGGCATCACATTGGTGTCGGTGCTACTTAACCCATGGTCAACAAGGGATTTGCGGCCCCACCAGCATTATGTAAAGAGAGGGAAGAAAAAAGAAAAGAAAAAATAAATAAAGATTAATAAAAAGAATTGTCTACATTAGTATTAGTCACGTCATGTAAAACGGCCAGCACTAACTAGGTTGCCAAAACCTAGTTTGGCAAATTGTATAAAAATTTAGGATTAAATTGGCACAATCAAAAGGTTTATGATTGAATTGATAAGTTCTTAAAAAAATTTAAAATTGAGTTAGCAAAATTAAAAAATTTAGAACTGAATTAGTTGTCTATAATAGGTGTAGGACAACTTGAACAATTTTCCCTTCTCAATGTTGAGTGAGCTATGCTTTAACTATAAAGACACATGACAATTCTATTCCGGTAAACAATTTTTATGCATAAATGATTTTTTTAAATTATGTTCCCGAGAATAATTTCTAAGTTTTTGAAAATACTAGGTAATTGTCTAAAATTTCTATTTCGTGATAGAAATGCGTTTGGTAAGATTCTTAATTTTTTTTTATTTTTTTAATATTTATTACTTTTATTATTATTATTAGTTTCTTTTCTTTTTCCTTTTCTCTTCTTCTAATCCGGTCGCCAGTCACGGCAGTGGCTAGTATAGTGGCCAGTGACCAGTAGTGGCCAGTAATGAGCTGGGATGAAGAAGAAGAGAGAAGGAGAAAAATTAGACTTGATTTTAGGAACTGTTCTGGGAATAAGAAGCAATATTTTTCATTTTTTGATTATATTTCAAATCTATTCTTGAAAACAAAAAAATTGATTTTTGTTCTTGGGAACAAAAAAATTCATCAAACGAATTTATTTTTTTTTTTTTTTTTAATGCTCAGGAGTGAAAACAAATAGGTCCTAAATGGACTTGGAGAAAAATGGATCTGGCGTTTCTATCTGCAAGGATTGACTATTGGTAATTCAACTTGCGTCTTGGGCTCCCAGATATTCGCAATCGGTTACTCTTTTTGTCAGTAACGGAACCAACCAGAGTCACACTCACAGAGTGATTTGTGGAATTCATGGTTGTGTTTTGGATCGTCTAGAAGCTCTGTCGTGATGCGTGGCTTTTCCATCTTGCGCTCTAGCATTCAACATATTTAAATATCGTTAGTGGCGTGATGTTATCTCTTTGATTTTAAATTGTTTAGGCCTTTCCCCAAAAAGATACGATGAATTTTTGAGTTGTGGGCGGATCATCCTACACCTTGCTGTTGCATATTCCCATGTTTCTCATCCAAAGAAGGTTCAATTGCATCGGTTTTCTGAACCTATTACAAGGATGGATGATTTAAATTAGAAGGCATCTCAATGTCAAATGGTTGCCTAATCAGGTGTACATGCTTTTTCATTGTTCCTCAATTTTGAACTGCACCACGGGATATTGGAAACATCATCATCATATAAACCCATATCAAGCTGGCAACATTCTCCAAGCACGTCATGCTTATACATACCGTGGTCAAAATTGTTTGGCAAAATTAATCTTTGAGATGGGAAGATAAAATTTGGACCTAAGGTTGCAACTTTTTTTGGTGGTGAAGATTTGTTTTTTAAAATAATACCTAGAGAGATTTATATAAATATTTACTTACAAATTATCACATCAGTATAACTCAAAATAGTCTCGGGTATTTTGAATTGAAAGAAAAAGCTAGTCGCATGACTTGCGAGTTTACTATTAATGAATAGACTAACGTTTTAAATCGAATAAAAAATGAATAATGAACATTGAGAAAATGAAAGTATAAAATTATTGGAATATATATCCAGGAAAAATTACAAAAAAGATCCTTGTACCATTGCAACTATTTAATTTTGGTCATCATAATTCATCTTGTGATAGATAGGGTCCATAAAATAATCGCCAATGATCATTTTAGGAAAAAAAAATTTCAATGACCGACCAAGGTAAGCTAACGGAGGAATACAGGCGGCACTAAATATGGAATGAAAAAAATAATTATGCAATAGATATCATAAAATGTTCCCCATATTACTGTTGATGTTTAATTTTGGTTCTCATACTTTATCTTACGACTAATTAGTCCTTACCCGATCCCAATTTCAAATATATCCTTCCAAATGCAAGTAGAAATTGCTCAATAAGTGCCTAATTAATATGCTAGTTAACACAATTTAAAGAAGTTATCAAAGATGATAAACTCGCACATGTGATTCTAATCTGATTACTCTTAAGTATCAAAGCTTTTACTCATGCACTAGCGTATTTGTCACGACTATTGCCCATTTATTGTGGAATTAACATTTTACAGAAGACAATTTGACCTAGAGTTGTAACACTTCTCCCAGTTCAAATGGACTAAATTCTGAAAAAGTAATAAATCACGGTGATCATCTAGTGAGAATTGCTGCTAGGTCATCAATTCTAAAGACACTAACACAGTGCTATCGGGTCAAGGCTTCTCAAGAGCAAGCCACGTGTCATTTTCTCATTATTTGTGTTATTGGATTTCGGCGTCAAATAAATATAATGTGCATTACGACGACCAATTGTTACTTATAATACCATGAGCTACTTATGTGATCTGCATTTTTCGCGGACATATATTGTAAACTCACTTTCACATGTATCGATTTATTTGTTGGACATTACATTTTGACATGTGTTTGTTATTTTTTTCGTTGCCAGTGTCACCAATTTTGGCATCATGTTATCTGGGCTTGTTGTCAAACGGGCATAGTGAAAGTACTCATCAAAACGGACATACAAAATGTGGCTGAAATTTTAAATTTAAAATCTTACTGAAAAAGACCTCAAAAAGACCTATAATAGAAATTTTTGGTACTCGCACAATAGAAAAATCAGAAAAGAAGAGTTTGTATACATTTAGCTTCATCACAATTTCCATTTTTACTTTTAAAAAGTACATGGATTTCTTTATTCTATGTTATATTTTTCAATGGATATTTTCTTCAAATTTTAATGGCTAAGTGAAAACTAGACATAATCTCTTGTTATCCATTATTTAAATCAAGAACAAAAGTTGTCAAAGAATAAAATAAAAAATTAAAGCTAATGAACTTCTCTCTTATCTAATTTTTTTAAAATCAGTTTCAAATTATGTGGATTTTATCTAATCTCATTTCATCGTTTACTTTCTTATAAATGTATCCATTTTGATAGATGCAAGCTATATTTAGATAGGTAGATTTCCAAAGTCGGACGAATCCTCTTCCAAGTACGGATGGATGTGGCTACAAATTCTATACTCTCTATTTGATAGACGATCAAATTACGAAGACTTCTAATTTGCACACATTTTGAGCTTGGGACGTGCTCGATCTGTGGTGTTGGAACTCGGGAACTCTCCTTTTCCGCTCCTTCTATCACTAGTGTCTTAACGCAAAGACATTGGTGAGAACCAGGCAAACTAATTGAAGTCTTTAAGTTCTGCAATTCACCTGGATCTTTCCGCATTTTCACAACGCGATGATCCATTCAAAAGTAAGATACACGAGGTTACCAATCAAATGTAGCTTTCGTTCTACAAAATCATTCATCAAGTCCATTGTATGCAAAAGGAAAAGAACCCACATGAAAGCATCGGAATGTGAAGGAAACTACGCATTCAGAAGGATGAAGAATGACCGGAATTCAGCCGGAGGAGGATCGAGAGCTATGCAGCGGCACCAGGTGAGAGAAGCGACAATGCGGGAACGTGGATGGAGGATTTTATACGGGTCGGAGCTTAAATCCGAGTCCTCTATGACCCGCAACAGCTCCGATCCTTAATGCAGCGGGTCGGTCCAGGCCCAAGAATCCTTGCTTCATGGGAACGTTGAGAACAATTAGGCCCATATTAGAGAAACTATATTTATGGCACATGCTAACTTAATCGATTATCCATGGAGTGAGTGCCGGTTTATTACTATTATATAGAAACAAATCCAAACAAGGATTTCAATTTTTATAAAAAAACTTATGTAATGCTTCTGTCCGTTTGTTGGATATATCATAGTGACATAGCACAACAAAATGGACAAAATTGGAACATAAATATACATAAGATAATAATACTTATAAGTATCTTACTTACTAGCATTGAATTTAATCTCACAATCAATTTAATTTTCTACCTATATTAATTTTTATTTTTGTATTTAACTCTCTCCACACATGTAAATGTTTTCTTCGCACACATGCGTGTACTCTTCGTATACCACGGGAATAAGCAACTTTTTACATGGATTTAAGAACCTAAATCACAATCAATTCAATCTGTCATTTATTATCACGTGATGCAGTAAAAAACATAAAATGGCACACATGACCATTGTTGTTGTTCGGCCATGGATCATGGATGAGTACCTTGTGATGTTAACAGTGATGTATGAATGAAATTATCAAATAATTTTGGTAAACTAGCCTTAAAAGCACAACAATAGTGATCAAAACTATATGTGGAACGACCTATAAATTATGTCCAACTAACAATGCATGTGTCCAAAATGAAAGAATAGTGAATGAGGATATGGGATTCTTTTTTATATACTCTCATTTGCCCTGTTTCTATTTGGCCCAAAGGAAAAACTTGCCCTGTTTCTCCAATTTCCACCATTTCTGAGTTCTGTTTACTTGTAATGCAACTCCATGAGTTTTATCTTACCAATGCAACTCGATCCAAAGCGGGAGTAATGGATCTAAACGCACTTAGGATTTAAAGCTGAAACTGGCACTCTAGCAAAAGGGTTAAGCTTGCCTTACCAGAAAGGGGATTGTGGGATCTTACCGAGATATGCTTAAACTAACTCAAAGTATGCTTAACTGCAGAGGACATTGAACCAGAAATGATTGTAATCATTATCTTAATTTTTTCTGCTATGTTAATACAACACGAGGTTCATATCCAAGCCAGCATTGGAAGGTTCCCAGCAAATCAAACACATCACTGCATCAGAAAAGCTAATCCTTCAATTCACGATGAACTTGAACAGGACCGCTAACATTAGGGTGCAGGCAACAAAAATTGGCCAAGGCAAATCGCTAAGTAGAGTGCATATCAGGTAAGCAAGCTCAACACATCCAAGCACAGCAGCAATCCTAGCAAAGACAAGTTGGAAACTTGGTCCAATATCTTGACTTCTCATCAGGAAGATTAATATATCCCGGATGATATGGATGGCAACACAGATATGCACAATGCCTTGTGCATTGAGAATTGGACCTATGAAGGCCTCCCTGACCATGATCAGCCGTTGCAAAACATTCCAGATGGCATCAAGATCTCTGTTAACTCCAACTTCATCCTCTAACACAAACCTTGAAATAAAAATCAGCAAATTCTTTTTAGACAATCTGTCTTTTACAGAAGCTCAAACAATAAGTATCAAGAATAGGCATATAAAATACGCACGGTTAAGCCCTCATGCTTATCAGGCAGAAACAGAGTAAAGTTAATTGCAGATCTTACCTTTTCTTAGGAGGAAAGCTAATAAGACTTTCGATTAACGAGTTCTTAATATGAGTTTCTGTTGATGAAAGAAAGAAACAGAGTGTATATACAGTTGTGTCTCTTCATCAATGTGACAAAATTTTCCCTCTCAAAAACAGGATGTATATACTACCAGAAAAGGCCCGTGCTTACTGGGTAGAAGCTAAGTCTTGGCTAGAACCTAGAAACTGAGTCTTATGTATTTGGGTAGAAGACTCAAGTAGAAACAGAGTCTCAAGCTACCTGAGATTAGGTACAAGCTCAGTGGTCTGTCTTCAACCGAGCATGAACGCGAGTTTTGGTCCGAGCATGAACGCGAGTTTTGGTCCGAGAATGTGCCCAAGTCCCGTTTTCTAGCTTCTACTTGCCACGCGAGTAGCTTGCTCCCAATTGTTTTCTCAGTTCTACACCTCAGATAGTTATGACATGTTTGAGGTCCCTGAAGCTTTTAACAAGGAGGAAAAGCTAAAAAGAGCTTCAATTAATACGTTCTTCTTAATATGAGTTTCCATTGACAAAAGAAAGAAACAGAGTGGATATACTTTCGTGTCTCTTCATCGATGTATCGATGTGAAAGAATTTTCCTTTCAGAAACAGAGTGAATATACAACCAGGTAAGACCCATGCTTACTGGGCAGAAGCTCAGTCTCAGGTATTTGGGTAGAAGACTCAAGTAGAAACCGAGTCTCAAGCTAACCGAAACTAGGATTCAAGCTCGGTGCTCCGTCTTGTACCGAGCATGAACCTGAGTTTCGATACGAGAATGTAACCAAGTCTCGTTTTCTAGCTTCTACTTGAGACTCGAGTGGCTTGTGCTCTAGTCCTGGTTCCTAAGTGCTACACCTGGAATTGAGCTCTTAAGTGCTGAACATACAAGATCATAATGCGTCAACAAGTTAAACTGATCTACGTAGGACGCAGGTTTTTTCCCAAACAAATCAGCATTCAGTGGACATGATCAGACATAGGAACAGGAAAGAAAATCAAGATCTTGGCATGATTTAAGTCGCAATTCTCCAACTTATTGAAGGACATTATGCCACGTTTGAGGTTGCTGAAACCTTACCTCCAACGACCGGAAATCAGCTGGATTGTTGTTCTCCATTAACGCTCTGATTCTGAGTTGCCCACTAGAGAGACGGAGAAGAAGAAGAAGAGATGTGGAAAATATTGATTCACCTGGGATGAATGCTTCGGCAAAAGAGGATGGTAGTTTTGGGGAGAATCCGCTCATTTCAGCAGGGGAGGAGAAGCCTCCGATGCTTTTGGTCCTTCAGCTCGTTTTTCGATACGAGCGGGGAAAAACGAGCTGAAAGGACCAAAACACCCTTACAAAAGCACCGAAACTCCTCCTCTGCCAAAATGAGCGGATTCAAAAAAAGAAGAAGAAAAGAGCGGATTCTCCCCAAAAGTACTATCCTCTTTGCCGAAGCATTCATCCCTTCTAAAAGTACTATCTTCTTCTCCTCCGTCTCTCCAGTAGGCAACTCAAATGTGGCCTGTTAATGTACATCTTCCTAAGTGACAAAGCCTTGGCCGATTGCCATTCTTTATATCCTGATGGCATTCACATTCATTGCAAATTAGAGAATAGTGACAATTTCTGGTTTCCATGATGTTATGGCTTGCTCTTTGCGAAGTTGGTTTAGATATTCGAGACATGACCTTGTGTTGTACTAATATTAGTTTGAATACCTTCTACATCATGAAAGATAAAACCGTATTTATGCTAGAGAGGTTATTTCCTTTTTCCATATTCTATTTATTCATTCTCTCCTGCGTGACCTTCTAAAGAGGGTATTTATGCTTGTAGTGTCCTTTATGTAAAGATTGTAATACCAGAGGAACATTACCATGGGGAATACTCATCCCTCGCCTCATTAGAACCCTTTGATAACTAATACAAGTGCAGACAATACATCATAGAACTAAGTGATGATGATATGGGTCAGCCCCTTCTTCTTGAGCCAAAGATCTTAAGATTTCTGAAGGAACTGGAGCTGCAGGGGTCATGCAAAGACATGGTCCCCTTCCCTTCTCTTTTGAATGAATGATCCTATTCTCTCTCTATAAATAAAACCACTGTCTCTTGCTTCATTCCTTCATTCGTTCGATCAAGATCCTAGGTTTCAACCTTCTGAGTTTTTGTATACCTTCTTAACGTGGCTTTTTTTTTTCCCCATTTTGGAAAGAGAGAAATGCTGACTTCACTTTTGGACATGGATTCTTTATTTCACAAGATGATTTCACGAAACACAAGTGTCTCAATATATCTCAACCGTTAATACATGCCTCATGTACTTGTCTCATTGTTAAGAATTGATTGAGACGCCAATGAAAACACTGTTCAAGGTAAAGGATCTCCATCCTTTTATGCCTATTAAAAATAGGCTTCGTTTATTTCACGGAAAAAAAAATTTAGTTCATTTTTTGGCATTTGGATTGTTTAGGATTGGTAACCTTCTAGGGAATAACTATGTTTGTTCTTTTGTTCTTTGAAATGAAAAAAGAACAAAAATCTGTTTGGTAAAATTTTTGTTCTCGAGAACAAAATCTATTTTTTTTTTTTTTCTTGGGAATAGATTTGAAACAAAATCAAGAAGTAGAAAAAAAAAATTGCTTCTTGTTCACCAGAATAATTCTTAGAACCAACTTTTTTTTTATTTCTTTTCTCCACTTTTCTTCTCTTTTATCTTCTTCTCTTCCCATTCTCCTTTTCTTTTGGTGTCGCCGGCCCCAACTTTGGTTGGCGATGCCGAGCCACAACCTCAAGGCCCCATTGGCTCAAGCCTCATCGTGTCGTGGTTGGGCGAGGCCAACCTCGCATGGCTTGGGCGAGGTCGAGGCTTGCCTTGGCCAGGTGAGCCTTTGATGAGCTCATCGGACCTCGCCCCATGGTAGTGGCCGACGGCGGCTATAAAGAAGGAGGAAAAAGAAGATAAAAAGAAAAATAAAAAGAAAAAAAAAAAAAAGAAAAATATAATAAAAGTATTAAAAATTAAAAGAAACAAAAAAAATTAAGAATCCTACCAAACACATTTCTATCCTAAGAATAAAAATTTTGAACAGTTATCAAGTGTATTCTTTTGCTCAGAAATTGTTATTGAGAATAGAATCAAAAAAACCATTTTTGATACAAAAATTATTCCTAAAAACAAGAATCATTACCAAATGCACCTTTAATGAACTATTTTTTCCAAGTCAATGGAAAACTTATACTTAAATTCAGGAAAAACTAACAAAAGAAAATTCAGGAAAAAAATTCTCTCTAAAAGTCAAAAATTATTTTCGAAATATGACTAGAAATCAAGCTAGAGACTCCAACGCTGTTTCATGGGTCCTTAGCAATGGACTAGGTTGAGTCCATCAAGACCGGGCATAGGTCCATTGAGGCTAAGCTTGGGTCCATTGAGGTTGAGCTTGGGATCCCGATGCTTAGTCCTTGATGTTCGAGCCCGTGTCCACAAAGGCTAGGCATCCACAAAGGTTGGGCCTGAATTCATAGAGGCCGAGCCCGTATCCTCAAAGGCTAGGCTTGGGATCTCGGTGCTCATTCCCGACTCCCCAGTGCCCTAGCCTAATACCCTTGTGCTCATGCTCAGATCCTTGTTGCCCAACTCGAGTCCATTGACATTGAGCCCAAGTCCACAAAATTTAGGTTGGGCAGCAAGCACGAGTGTTTTGGGATAGCCTCAATGGACACGGGCTAAAGCACCAAGGACACGAGCATGAGCATTGAGGTCCCAAGCCCAACCTCTATGGCTTGTGCCTAGCCTCCATGAACTAGGGCTTGGGAGTCGAGGACCTAAGCACGAGCGCTGAAGTCCTAGGCTCGACTATTGTGGATGTTAGCCCACCTTGAAGGACCCAGCTCGAGGTGCTGAGCAACAGGGCATGGGCATTGGGAATCTTGAGCCCGACTTCTATGGGCCCATGCTCAATTCAATGATTGCCCATGCCCAAATTATTAACGTCTACATAGTGCATGTCTATTTAAAAAATTAAAAGCAAGTTTTGCTGTTCAAATAATTTCTTAGAAAATATTTTAAAATATCAAATTTTCCAAGAAACAATTGGAGACCAATTTGTACCTTGCAGATTTGCCCTCTATTCCTTTTTTGTATATGTTAATATATTCAAGTTTATATTCTTGATTTCGAGCGACTCAAATTCTTGAAGCAAAGTAATCAAGAACATATTAAGTGGTTTTAAATGGTTTTAAATCTATCGAAAGTAAGATTTATTGTCGATAGTTATCGACCCCTTTTTCTTAAATGTGGTTCTTTGTCTCACAAGGCATAAATGTCTCAACATATCTCAATTGTTAATACATGCCTCGTTTACATGAATCAAAAAGTGAAGAATTGGTTGCTCTCTGTTAATACTGGCTTGGACATTCACCTTGTGTTCTATTATTACATTCAAAGCAGGATATAGGATGATAATGGTAATTTTACATAAGATTGTGGTGCAATTTAAGATTGAGAAATGATGAAATTGGAGAAACTAGGCAATTTATTATTATTATTATTATTATTATTATTATTATTATTATTATTATTATTATTATTATTTTAGCTTAGAGAGGACCAGGGGAAACGATGGGTACATTAGAAAGAATAACGTGATCCCCGTTCGCTACTCTTTCGTTTTTGGATACACACATTGTGTGTTTGATATAATTTGTAGATCGTTCCTCATGGTACTAGCTCAACAATCTCTATACAAAAAAAAAATTTAAACTAAACTAGTTAAATGGACATCGAAGCACACACGTAGAGCAGGCTAGACAAGTACAGGCTTGATTCATCACTCGGTCGCCCATTCACCCCATAAGACAACTAACCAGATTATCGAAGCTATGATTTTATCACTATTTTAAGACCGATTTACCAAATTTACTTGGTAATTGCATTCTTACATTACTTGCTAATGTAACAAGGTACTAATGCCTAGTCGATGGCCAAACAACAACGGCCATCTGTGCATGTTATGTATTTTATTTCATCACATGGTATTAGCACACGAACCAATCTGATTTAGAGTTAGGTTCTTAAATCCGCCCTAAAAGAGTTGCTTTCTTTTCCTACTATAAAAAGAGTACGCGCCTGCATGTGGCAAGAAATGTCTTTGCCACTAGAGAAATCAAATGTCTTTGATCATGAATGTGACACCCTAAATAAGTGCCAAATCGGTCCCAGCCTCCAAAGGTCATGGGCATCATGAAAGAATGAATGTCGGATTTCATGTGCAGGTATATGGGACAGAATAAAACTGAACAAACATCAAGACATTTGCCCTGAAGGTTGAAGTCCGTGGATGAATGACCGTAGGTGGAGGTGACAAATGCAACATAAAACGACACGATGCCAAGACCCAAAATGTGCGAGAGGAAAAACACAGACACAAGGACTTGCGTGTCCTGAAATTTACATGGAGGTACTTCTGCAGAACAAACTCCTTATCCGAACCTTAAGAAATTTTTATGATACCTTGACACTGTCACAAATATCTCCGCAGCATGAGTGTAGATAATGGAATCAACTGACAAGGAAAAGTTAAAACTGAATCGGTTGGAGTTTAAAAATGACGTAATCATTCTAGAATGATCTTTTAAGAGACGAACATAAACATCTCTAAAACCGTTTGACCTTTCCTCTTCTATATACACAGATTAACTTAAAATGGTTTCCAAAAGACAAAACAGAAAAGCTTTCCACCGCAAGGCATCTATTTGGGTCAGTACAAATGGAAAAACAAGAAGCAACTTCAACACCATCTCCAATAGTTCGAAACTGCAGGTCCTGTCCATAGAGCATGTGACTGTAGTATCTCTCGGCGCTGCTCTGTTTTTCTTGGCAGGAAGCCAGGAAGAGTTATCAGTTGTGACAGAATACAAATGCAGAAACATACCTATACCGACACCACCTTCAGCAAAGCGCATCAACTTAATACTGAAAAACAAAAGAGAGGGGGGAAAGGAATTGCTATTAAATGGCCGCTTTGTTGCATTCTGGACTTGCTAAAAAGGCACAATCACTAACGTATATTCAGGCAATCAAATATGCACCTTATCAAACTTAGCAGCTATAGCAACCGTTGGCTCATCTTTGTAAACTTATTTTTGGACTTGGTCCTTTGTCCGGTGGCGGTTGCGATATCTGGACCATTTTTACAACAATAATTACCAAAAATCCATTAAATGATGTAGTGCGCGAGCGAGAACGATGATTGTATTTTGGAACAGGATTAATTTAGTAGTATACCCCATGATATGATGATAACTTTCCATGTTGAGCCGAAAAGAGTCCAATATAATAGTCATTCTACCGAAAAAATTGAGAAAGGAAAGTGAAAACTTTCGCTGTCACCCCTGACATCTACACCAATCACTCCCCAAAAAGTCATATATCGAGGGAAAAGCTATGTCATTGTTTATTCGTGCCCTGATGAGTGATGCTTAGTTTAGATGGTATGATGTGTTAGGTATTGGCTTGTTTCGCTCAATACAGTGTCCGATTGACAAATTTGAGAGTCCTTCCACTGATTACCGAGTGTGGGAGACTTTGGCTATGGATTGAGGCAGAAGTTTGTTGATCTAGGTTGTGATTGGGCCTATGGATGATGGTTAGAACTTGATGTGGATAAACTTTATGTAATTAAGGATGTGTTTGATAACCATTATATTCCCGAGAATAATTTCTATTCAAAATATTTTTTTAATTCTATTTCCTAAACGAGTTTTTGAACATTCAAAAGGCATTTGAAAACTGCATAAAATTTTTATTCCCGAAATAGAAATGCGTTGAATATGGCTGTCTAATCTTTTTATGAATTAAAATTTCTTTTAATTTTTAAATAATTTTATTAATTTTTTCTCTTTTTTTTTTCTTCTTCTTATTCTTCTTTTTCCTCTAGCTAGTTGCCGGCCATGGCCAAGGTTGGCCACTAGCTAGACAAGAATGGGCGACCTTGCCAACCCTAGCGAGGTCAAGCCTCGTCGGCCCGAGCCTCACCAGTGGTTGGTTGAGCTCAACTCCTTGGTTGGGTAAGGCTCTAACGAGATTGTCAACTAGAGGAAGAAGAAGAAGATAATGAAAATAATAAAAAAAAAAAAAAATTATTTGATTCTTGGGTTGTTCTTGGGAATAAATAAGTATATTTTTTCTACTCCTTGATTTTGTTTTAAATTTATTCCCGGGAACAAATTTATTCATATTCCCGAAAATAAAGACATTATCAAATGGATTTATATTCTTTTTTTTTTTTGTTCTAGAGAACAAAATAACATAAATAGTCACTATTGAGCCTGTTACTAAATTGGGCCTAAAAGAACCTTATTATAGTAATTCAAAGTCATGATATGCTCACTAAGCAATCATTCAACAATTAAATATGCGCATTCCTTATCTTTCGGTTAGCACATTTCCTTATCTCTAACGAACTAAATCCATAAATTAATCCCCGGTTATTAGGTAGTTGATCAAATATTGACTACATGTGCTTACTAAGCATCGGAGGTATACAAGTAGTGCTAACGTGAAATCAAAAGGATGATTATTCAAAAGAAATTACAAAATAGTCAATGTATTATTGTTGATGTTTAATTTTGGTTGTCCTCTATTTTATTACAAATTTAGTCTTTAACCCGACTTCCAATTTTCAATTTCAAATATTTTCTTATATGTGCAAACGGAAATTACTAAGTTCGTCCCAAATCAATATGCTAGTTCACACAATCTGAAGAAGTTATCAAAAACAATCTACACAAATAAAATTGCATGTGTGGTTCAAGTCGGGCTTTCCTAAGTATCTAATAGTATTGCTTCTAATCACGCATTTATCTTGATTATTGCTCATTTATTGTGGAATAACCATTTTATGAAGGATAATTTAGCCTATACTTGTAATGCTTCCCCTAGTTCAAATGGACCAAAATGCTCGAGGGCTGCTGCTGAGTGCTGATCGATCACTTAGAATTGCTGCAGGTAGACAAAACTGGTTATTGGTCAAGGGTTCCCCGGAAGCAAGCCATGTGTCAGTTTTTCATTGCCTCTTTGTCGTGTTATAACTAGATTAAAGAATGACCAAGACTATCAAAATCAGAGGGCCGGCGGTCGGAAATGCAGCAAGGTCGGTGGGAGCCAGGCTCGAATCTCCGGGCGCTTTTATAATTCTTTTAATTATCTTTTAACGTTTCTAATATGATATTTTCTTTATATGTTTTCCTATTACATGAATAGTGATGATATATATGCCTATATATAATAAGAATATTGCACTTTGCACATGTAATTAGTATTTGACAATATATCTATTGTGAGAAAAAATTCATTCTGCTATGATATCTTTAATTTGTGTATCCTATATAAATACTCCACTGAGCCTTAGATGCATAGTAAAATAGCGGTAAAAAATCATCAAATTCCACGTTTACCCTTATTGCTTTTCCTCCTTATTTCTTTTTTTTCTTTATTCTTTTCATTTATCAATGATAAGAAAAACATGTACCTTTTCGTCTATGTTTAGAGGAAAATTCAACAAGATAAAGAAAGATCTGAAGGTTCGTTCTTTCACTTTTAGAGTTTCTATTATTTTTTTAATGAAATTCTAGGGATCCTAAAATTCAAAATGTATATTCTTTCATAAGTTAAAGGAAAAAAATTATGAAGTTACTGAATTCAAGCAGAATTGATTGAAACAATTTGATGTTTAATTACTTGAATAGACCTACATAGTTTGTAAAAGGTCTATACAACACAAGAATATTTTTCTATCACTTCAGACAAATAAATAGCAAGTTAAGTGGCAATTAAAGAATTATAATAATCGAAAAATGTTATCTATCATAGATAATTTCTGTAAATGTCCAAACCATGCTTAAAAAAAGCTGTTTATTATTTTTTGATGTGCCGAACTATATAACAAATTATTTTCCCGGAAGAACACACGGGTGCCCATTGTTTTTGCACTATTATTACATGTTAATGCCACGTGACAATCTTTAGCCATTACTTTGCACCTTTTGTTTGCATCTCAACGAAAAAATCAACATTGATCCTAAAATCAAGAATGAAGATTAGTTTACCGATCAAATACGCGACAAATATAAAGTACCAAGATCAAAATTGAATGGGTATACTCATACATGAACCATTTTTGTGATTTCCCTTCAAGTTATAAATTATGATTAACACATCAATGCTATCTAATGATAAATCTAAAAAACCTAAAATACTTTCTTCGGTAAACATCAATGATATAATTGTATCTTTGGGGGCAAAAAATGATAATTAATGTGTTACATCATTAACATCATTAATTCCCTTATCCAAAGAGCAACTTGAGTATCGGACGATTGAAGACTATAATTGGTAATAGCTATCGTGGATTGACTTGGAGTTTTAAAAGATGTACCAATGGAATTTAGTGCCGTGGATTGACTCAAAGTTCTAGAAGATGTAGCACTAGAATTCAAAATATTTTCGCTTCCCTCTCTACACCTTCGCCTAATCTTCTTCTTCCATTCTCGCCAATTTTTCAATGACCGCCTCATAAAAATCTATAGCGTCACCACCCGCTAGGGTGGCTCTGCTGGCAGGGCGCTCCCTCTACGTAAGAGAGGTCGAGCGTTCGACTCCCTTGGGCTCCCGTAAGGTGATGCGTAGGAGGCTGGCAGAGTTATCTAGGTGACTTACCCGGTGCACGCGTGTGGTGGCTAATCTTCTTCTTCCTCTCGGCTGCCGGCGTGCGGGGTTCCCGCTGGGATACCAAAAAAAAAAAAAAATCCATAGCGTCAGTGTAGAGAGAAGCAAAGAACTCAGAAATGGAGTTCACCCTAAGCGGCGACGCCTTGAAGACCCTGGCTCGCTCCATCACTTGCCTCTCCCATGTCAGCGACGAATCGCCATTCAAGCATCTCCTCCCAGGTCATTCAATCATTTCTTTCCACATTTCTTCTTCTTCTCTGTCGTCCCTCTCGCCCACAGCTCCGGCTGCCGCCGAGGCACGCGGCCAACGGAGGAAGAAGGTGGAAGGAAAAGAAAAAACAAATGAATGGAAAAAGGAAAGTAATTAAAAATAATAAATTGAGTAAGACAAAATGCGTCTCATGGTCCCCATGTATCCTTCATCTCTTCGACCCATAAAGTTGAACAAAGTAGTTGGTTTAATAGCTGAGCCAAAACGATCATAACTTGGAGCGACTTCCTTCCCCTAAATCTCAATTCTTCAAACCTATCTCTCAGAAAATCTCAGTTCTCTCACCGTTTTTACATATAAAAGATATGTATAGTTTTATTTATCGACATCTAATGTGATTCTTTCTCAAATTCTCTGAATCGACAGCCTTATTCCATTCATTGCACCTTCTTCCCTCTTTTCTGCTTGGACCCAATCAAAACATGAGATGAGGAATTTGGTTTTTCAAACAGAAAATAGAATTGAACTATATAAAAGGAGAGAAAGATTCATTTAACAAATAAATAGAACTTTAAAAGAAGTGTTGATTTCAATTATAGTATTGATTAAATTTTGTTTGTCCAATCTCACTCTAGTATAAAATAATTAACTTGACAAGTTATTTGCATTGTGAAAATAATGCAATGTCATCCCACTAAAATCCCTAATAAAATCTAAGAAAGAACAAATTAAGAAAGAATCCAAGAAATGCTCTAATTCCCAATTTCTAATCCAAAAGCCAATATCATGAGTCTTTGATTATCCATATCCAATCATATTTAGGAAAAAAAAAAAAAATCTTTGATTTTTTAAATATGAAATTATTTTCCTAAATTTAAATATTAATTTTTCATTGACTCATTTTTCTAGGCAACCAATTCTTAACATTGATGCATGTAAATGAGGCATGCATCATTGGCTGAGATATATTGAAATACTTATGATCCATGGTAGCATTCTGTGGAATAAAGAATTCATGTCCAAAAGTGAGTTAGCATTTCTCTCTCTTCTCAAAATGGGAAAAAGAATCCATGTTTGAAAGGGATGAAGAAACCCCGGAAGCCTATATCCTCCGACTTTTGATTGTGCAAATGGATGAAGCAAGAGAGAGAGTGGGGTTTTATTTATTGAGGATGAGGCGTGCTAAATGCACAGTGTCTCTCAATCAGGGGTACAAGGCCAACAAGTCAGTTGAGAAACATTGTGCAAAACACAGGTTGCAATGGGTGTTTCACCTTTACAAACGCAAGTAACTATTATACCGGCTTATCAGTTCCTCAAACATCCCTTACAAGGTGCGGTGGAATCTACCCTTCTCATCTGAAGGTCCCTCTAATTTGCGACTATAATTTTTTCTTCCCCATCTAGAAGAGAATACTCCTAATGTTTTACATTTCAGAGTTCAAACAAAATAATTTTAGGACATTCTCGGTCCACGCTGAATGTTGACATGCTGGAGAGGACAATGGAAGAATGGTACTGAAGGTTGTACCACGTGTCCGAGGTTCAATGGCCTTCCAGCCCAGCAGCGGGAACGGGGCGCTTGGAGGGTGGGAAATGTAAACGCTCACATCACGCGCGCTTGAGTGGCTGTGTGTCCGGTGCCCTTTTTCTCTGCTCTTCCTACATGACCTTCGTAGATATTGGGTGCTACAGGCTCCACTGCTTGTATAACGTTGTAGATTCTATCGTGAAGAATAAAGCAAATTATAGTACCACGTAATGTTTTTTCGCGAACATCAACCAAATATCAGAATGATTTATATTTATTACTTTGTCGATTGGGCCGCGTTTGTATTTTTGGGGAGTTTCTTTCATGAGTTATAATTTACGGCTGACTTCAGTCAAGCATGAGTTATAATTAAAACAGCATAGCCGAAAGTTTACTTTTAATAAAAAAAAATGGATTTACTTGATCAAAATTTTGGAAAGGCTGGTGCCCCCTATTGAAACATGAAAAGTGGCCTAATGAGAAGTCATGTTTCCTTCTATTTATCTAGCAAACTATTTCCTAATTTTTTATGAATTTGTTTATAAAACTAACA
This sequence comes from Eucalyptus albens, assembly GCA_014182695.1. NCBI lineage: Eukaryota > Viridiplantae > Streptophyta > Magnoliopsida > Myrtales > Myrtaceae > Eucalyptus > Eucalyptus albens. Next base: position 53,643,586 of record CM024653.1, read on the forward strand.
TATTCACTGGGGGAGCATCGGTAATATAATTGTATCTTTGGGGGCCAGAAGCGATAATTAACTGTTGTATAATTGATTCCCCGAGCCAAAGACCAAGAGCGTCGTCTTCTTCCAATCCCGCCAATTTTTCAGCGACCCCCTCATAAAAATCTGTAGCGTCGCTCGCTGCAGAGAGGGAAGCGAAGAGCTGGAAAAATGGAGTTCACCCTCAGCGGCAACGCCTTGAAGACCTTGGCTCGCTCCATCACTTGCCTCTCCCGCGTCGGCACCGACCTCGCCATCCAAGCTTCCCCTTCCCAGGTCATTCCATCGATTTCTTCTTCTCTTCCGTAGTCTCTCTTGGCCGCAGCTCCGGCATGTGGCCACTGAAATCAACGTCGATCATCGTTCCTCAGCTTCATCTATCTGAGTGAAATAGCTACGGCAGTTGCTTCTTCGTGTGCCCTTGCCGAGCGATACTTAGTTTAGATGGCTACGATGCCGTGTTAGGTATCGGCTCATTTCGCCCGATACAGCGTCCGATTGAGAAATTCTGAGAGTCCTTGCACCGATTGCTGAGTGCGTGGAGCTTTCGGCGGTGGATTTGAGGCAGAAATTTGTTGACATAGGCTGGGATTTGCCCTGTCGACGGTGATTAGAACTTGATGTGCCTAAATCTGGAAGTGACTAAAAGAATCCGATGCTGTTGATAGGGTGATTCGAAGTCGTTATATCATAAGAAGAACTATCGCTAATACTCAAGGAAAATGTCGAATGCTGAAACCATAGGAGAAAAGCCCTGTAGATAACCTTGTCTATATGCTGCTGTTCTGTCTTGATAATGCTTTCCTGGTATGTCTAGTTACTTTGATGGTGTTGTATGGAGTTTTGCAACATTCAATAAGTTAAGTGAAAGCACGGTTCTCTTCCCAATCATAACTTTTATATGTCCATACTTTTCCATGGCTTCCTTTTGCCCAAATAACATTAGAAGTTCCAAGTTCTAAGCTCATGCTTGGCACTTGGCACTATTTGATGTATTAGAGTTGAAATAGTATTGATCTGTGTACACATATCACCTTCTTACTCGTATATATCAGATTAAGATTCTCATATTCATGTTCGACCTCCAGATTTCCTTTCATGTGCTCAATTCATCAAGATCTGCCTATCAATTGATAACCTTCAAGCCAAACCTCTTTGATGTGTTTACGGTATCTGGCGCACAGGTTCAATGCAGCGTTCTTCTAAAGGTATATTGTCAGTTTATAGTTGTATTAACTCACCAACGCTTACAAAGTACTCTGTGTAGGCTGTCTGTTCTGTCCTTAGAACGCCTATTACAAACATCGATTATTTGAGCGTGCAATTACCAGACATCAATGCATCAAAAGTTCAATGGGCTCTGCAGTGCTTCAGTGGTAAAGACCTTTCAGTTGCATGCATGGTGCTCTGAATTGATTATGTTTGAAATGGTGTATTTGATGCTTAACATTGCAAGCTCGTGGCACATATGGAAAAGTTAGCTGATTCCCTTTTCCCCCTAAAAATAATCTTGCTCCGATTCTATGGAAGAACAGTAGAATTGAAGTCTTGAAACTCACATGTTCATTGAGAGAAAATGACTGCAAGATGCTGTGAGAAGCATTTATTTATCATGTCATATATGTCCATGGAGATGAGCTTTTATAATTTCTCATCTGTAAAAGCAGCATGAACTCTGTCAAAGTGATTTTGCAGCGCCCCAATATGACCTATAAAGTGAACAAATTCAGAATAAAGAGATGGGGAATTTTATGTTAAAATTAGATTCCAATGTCTACCACTTTTACTCCTTTTTTTGTTGGCCACTTAACATTTTAAGTCTTTGTGACTCAGTCATGCTAATTACATACTATTCAGTATGTTATCGAACTGTAATATAAATTAGAGGCCGGCACCTGTCAAACATGCATTAATTTGATAAGAAGCTGCACCATGCAGAGATACATGTTTATCTCACTGTGCCAGCTGTGAGTTTTTGTTCATGCAATTATGATGTTGTTATATGCATGCAGGCATTAAGAAAACATACTGGATTACTTGCAATGTTGGCCCTGGCATACAACAATTATCTCTGGATAGGAGAAAATACCCAAGCAATTTTGTAGTGAGGCCTCATGATCTGAACAGATTGCTTGTGAATTTTCAGTCATCCCTTCAGGAAATTACTATTATCGCAACGGAATGCAACTCCGATCCTTCTGATGCTGCAAGTGAATTTGGTGGGAAAGCTGTCGAGTTTCGAAGCTACATTGATCCTACCAAAGGTAGAGATTAACCTTTTTCTTTTCAATCGAATACGGAGAAGAATATCATGGTTCAGATTCTGGCCGCAGAGAACGACTCTTTGCTGCACACTCAGCTGTGGACAGATACTGCGGAAGAGTTTGTGCAGTATGCTCATAACGGCAACCCAGTAGACGTGACTTTTGCTTTCAAAGAGTTGAAGGTGCTCCACCTGATTCGTTTTTTATTATATTAACTATCAAGACATTGGATCATAAATGCAGCTAGAAGTTCTTGAACATATGACTTCACTTTCAAACTTATCTCCATTTCCTTAAAATGACTCCACCTAGTTGCCAAAATTCCATTGGAACTATTTTTATGTTGTAGTTTTTCCTTGTGTTTTCCAGTGAACATGATAATATTCAACTCTATCCATCTCATGGAAATCCAGGCATTTCTTGCATTCTGTGAGGAATGTGAAGTGGACATTCATTTGTACTTTGAGAAGGCATCGATTCTTACCTTCTATCCATGTTTTTCCACGCTTCACTTCAATTTTGTATATGCAAGTAGTTTGGATGCAATGAGTAGTTTTGATGCATCAGTCCATAACTGGTTTTAATAGATGAATGATTGCTAGTTATCTACTTGGGGATTTAATACATGCTAATGAATAGCTTCATAATCACAATCGTAAAGCCAATGACAATTTTAATTTTGGGCTGAATGTCAAAAAATGAAAGACTATCATTGAAAATGTGGTCGATAAATTATAGTGCACCTTCAAATCAAGTTTGGATAATAATGATTTATGGCGGTTTAAGCTCGGATGATAAATGGTTTATTTATCAAGGTTAATATCAAGTTCAATGCAAGATGCTAGTAAAATATGCCAGCTAAAAATATCAGTGCAAAACTTGATAGTTAATGCGTGTCTTTTGACTTTCTTTTTGATACTAAATTGGTGGTTTCAAGTGCAACATCTCTGCCATCACAGAGGGCTTTGGTGCAGCTAAATGCAAAATAGAAAAAAATAAAGAACTTAATTCAACTGCATGTTTTCATGAAACAGGCCTATTTTGATGGCCCCTAAATTTGGTATTGATGAGGGGGACTTCCAATTTTGATGTTACACTTGTACTGGCCACCATGCTCACATCACAATTACATGAAGCTAATACTGGGCCTTCAGCAAATGAATGCCGTGCCAGGCTGATACTGGGGAAGCTTCTGGAGAACAGCCAGAGAACGATTGCTTCCAAGATTCCATCAAATCATACCAGAATATAGTCTGAACTCTCAGGTGAGTGATCCTTGTAGCTTGTGGCACTATTATCTCAATGATGGCAACGAAACTGCCTTTGCTTTGCTCTAAAATGAAATGCTGTGTATGTCGTCTGTAAGATACTTTTATTTATGAAGTCAATAAGGAAGATATCTCTTAAGAATCAAATTTGAGTGGTTTACTAACTTTGGGCAGGAAGTGCTGCAAGAAGTGGCCAAGGTTCTGATGGAAGGCAAGTTTCAGAAGAAAGCATCCTAAAAGCTGGCGGTCAGTCAGGAATTGAAAGGATCAGAACCATTCAAATATCAAAAGCTGCATGGCTGAAGGAAACATCAAAATTGGTCCAGATTCTTCATCTCTCAATGTCTCTCTCAGTTAGTTTGTGTATGATGAACATCACCTTTATCTCTCTAGGTCGCATTATTTTGCTGTCTCATACAAATATTACTTAATAAAGGTGCTACTTTCTCTATCACCTGTTTCTATTCTGTAAATGCTGCTTTGCAAGAAAGCATTTGGCTTAGGCCAATTGATCGTGCGGCTTTATCTTGGAGTTTTGCAACATTTAACTCTTAATTCTTGCATCAAGAAGCAAAAGTTTCTGGCAAAGTCCATATATGCCTATCAAACCTGTTGGCATTTCTTTCTTTCCACTTTTTAGTGCAACTGTCCATATGATACCATAGACAAAGTGGAACCAAAACATTCGCTGCTTTTCACTCGATGATGAGCCTGGATGATGCATTCACACCCCTGTGCAAGTACCTATCTCTGGAAGACTGAACTCATATGCCTTTCTTGGCCTTCTCAGTATCCATTCAATTAGTCTACTTGTATCATTTCGTTTGTCAGTGGTTTTAAATGTTTTTAGATGCAAAGGTATTGAACAAGATTCTCACAAACATAGCACTAATTAGCGCCATCATAAGTATGGTTGTGCAGTTGCGTCAGTGGTTAAATTGGAAAATCCCTCTCAAACGATTTTCTTTGTTGTTTGGTTGTGTAGATGGACACAGTTTTTCACAACTTCATCGAAGTATTGGGTTGATGCCAACGAGGATGAGCATGATCATAATGATGATGGTGATGACATCAGCATTTGATCAACACCACCATACTATGAAGACCGATAGCATTATGTTCCTTTTTTAACTATATAACCTTGCTATCTTGATTTTACTGGTAAGTGGTTGTGCCTTCCAATGCTTGATGTTTCCCGTCCTATGTTCCTTCAAACGGTTGGAGTAGTCCCTTGCTTGCTTTTTGTAATGCCCTGGATTTAACTCACTTGAGATATTGTCCACTTTGGTCCATCCCATACCGAGTTTCATGGTTTTGTCCTTTGATGTACAGCCAAGCACTTTCCTAAGAGGCCACCAATTCTAGCAATGTTCAAGCCTAAGCTCGCTTAACTTTGGAGTTCCAAAGCAAAGCTTGTCATTATGTCAAAAGGTGCCTCCGTGAATTAATTCCAGTTCACGCACACACACGTCCGGATTGCTCTTCCTTTGTTCAGTGTATAGTTTGGTTCATCCCACCCCCTTCGCTATCCTAGAAGTCTGCTAGGAGCAGCTCCTTGTCCAGCCCTCTAGCCCCGGCAATCACTCCCTGCCTTCTTCGAACTAGGTCTATACATTAGTGCCCGTGCCTATTTAGCTATTCCAGCATCCAACAAAGCTACCATTTTAATGCACTTCCTTTCCCCCTCTTTTGTTTTTCAGTATCATGTTGATGTGCTTTGCTGAAGGAGGTGTTGGTATAGGTATTTTTATTAACTTGTATTCTATCATAACTCATTCCTGGCTTCCTGCCAAGAAAAACAGAGCGGTGCCGATAGATCGTACAGAGTCGCATGCTTTATGGACAGGACCTGCAGTTTAGAACTATTGGAGATGTTGAAATTGCATGTAGTTTTTTTTTTTCATTTGTACTAACCCAAATAAATCCCTGGCCGTAGAAAGCTTTTCTGTTTTGTCTTTTCGAAACCTAAGTTAATCTGTGTATATTAAAAAGGAAGGCGCAGAAGGTTTTTGAGATGTTTTTGTTCCTCTCTTAGAATCGCAATCTAGAATGATCACATCAATTTTAATCTCCGTCCAGTTCAGTTTAACTTTTCCTTAGTCAGTTGCTTCCATTATCTATACTCAAGGCTGTCAAATTTCTGATGTTCTGATTTGTGGCAATATTTTCTGCTGGTAATTTGTAACAGTGTCAAGGTATCATAAAACGTACATAAGGCTCGATTAACGAGTTTGTCAAGACCCTCCATGTAAATTTCAGGACAGGCAAGTCCTTGTGCGTGAGTTTTTCCTCTCACACATTTTGGGTCTTGGCATCATGTCGTTTTATGTTGCAATTGTCACCTCCACCTCCAGTCATCCATCCACGGACGTCAACCTTTAGGGCAAATGTCTTTGTGTTTGTTCAGTTTTGTTCTGTCTTATATACCTGCACATGAAATCCGACATCTATCCTTTCATGTTGCTCATGACCTTTTAGAGCTGGGGACCGATTACCATTTATCTAGGGCATCACATTCTTGATCAAAAGACATTTGATTTCTCAAGTGGCATAAGAGATTTTTCCACATACATGGGTGTACTCCTTTTATTTTTTTGTGTGGATTTAAGGACCTAAACCTCAATTGGCTTGGTTCGTGTGCTAATACCATGTGACAAAGTAAAATACATGCACAGATGGCTGTCTTTGTTCGGCTATCAACTAGGCGTGAGTACCTTGTTACATTAGCAAGTAATGAATGAATGAAATTACCGAGTAAATTCGGTAAACCGGTCTTAAAAAAAAAAAAAAAAAAAAAAAAAAGCTATAGTAAAAAAAGCATAGCTTTGGGAATCTGGTTAGTTGCCTTATGGCGTGAGTGGGCGGGCGAGTGATGAATCAAGCTTGTACTTGTCCGGCCTGCTCTACGTGTGTAGTTTGGCGTCCAATCAATTTTTATTTTTTATTTTTGGGGGTCAGATAGTTTATTTTAGATTTTGTTGTATAGAGATTGCTAAGTTTGAATTATGAGGAACGAGCTAGAAACTACCTAAAACTCGCAATGCGTGTACATAACGAAAGAGTAGTGATTGGCAATCATGTGATTCTTTCCAATGTACTATTGTTGTTCACCCGTTTCTCTGTAGCTCAAGAAAAAAAGTTTCTCCGGTTTCATCATTTGTCAATCTTAAATGGCACTGCCATCTTAAGTAAAACGACCGTCATCATCCCATATCCTGCTTTTAATGTAATAATAGAACACAAGGTTAATGTCCAAGCCAGCATCGACAAAAAGCAACTAATTCTTATCTTTTGATTCATGTAAACTATGCATGTATTAACAATTGAGATATGTTGAGACACTTGCGAGACAAAGAATCACATCCAAAAAAAAGGGTTGATAACTATGACAATTGATTTTACTTTTGATAGATTTAAAATCACTTGTCCTTAATTACATTGTTTGCTTCAAGAGTTTGAGTCACTCAGAACATTAAGATTAAAAACCTGAATATATTAACAAATGCAAAAAAGGAATAGAGGACAAATCTTCAAGATACAAATTGGTCTCTATTTGTTTTGCGGAAAAAAATTTTGGAAAAATATTTTCCAAGAAATAATTTGAAAAGGAAAACGTGCTTTTAATTTTTTAAAAAGACATGCACTATGTGGATGCTATTAACTTGGGCAAGAGCAGTCGGGGAATCAAGCATGGGCCAATCAAAGTTGGGCCTGAAATCCTGATGCCCATGCCCAACTCCTTAGCACCCCGAGTTGGGTCCATCAAGGTCAACTTTGGGTCCACAATGGTCGGGCCTAAGACTTCGACACCCTTGCTTGGCTCCTTGACACTCAAGTCCTAGTTCACGGAGGCTAGGCACAAGCCATAAAGGCTATGCGTAGGACCTCAATGCCTATCCCCGTCTCCTCGGTGCTTAAGTCCATATCCATTGAGGATGGCCTAAGACACCCGTGTCTGTTGCTCGGCCTAAGTTCTGTGGACCTAAGCTCTATATTGATAGACTCAGGTTAGGCAATAAGGATCCAAGCATGAGCACAGAGGTATTGGGCTAGGGCACTAGGAACAAGCATCAAGATCCCAAGCCTAGCCTCTATGGATTTGAACTCCACCTCTATGAATCCGAGCCCAACCCTTGTGGATGCCTATCATTTGTGGACTCAAGCCCTAGTGTCAAGGACTAGGCCTAGCATCAAGATCTCAACTTAGCCTCAATGGACCGAAGCCTAGCCTCGATGGACCCAGGCTCAACCCCAATAGATCCAACCTTGGCCCATTGCTAAAGATCCAAGAACGAAAGGCATTGATGTCGAGAGCCCAAGTCTTGAGCTTGATTTTTAGTCATATTTTATAAATGATTTTTCAGTTTTTAAAGAAAAATTCATTTTCTTAAATTTAAGCATAAATTTTCCATTGACTTAAAAAAAAATCATATTAACTCATTTTACTAAATAATCCAGATGCTGAAAAATTATCTGAAATTTTTTTTGGCAAAATAAATAGTCTGCTTCCAATAGGCACAAAAAGAAAGGATGGAGATCGTTTATCTCGAACGGTGTTTTCATTGGCATTGCAATCATTTCCTAACAATGATTCATGTAAATGAGGCGTATATTAATGATTGAGATATTATAAAACATTTGTATTTCGTAAAAACATCCTGTGAAATAAAGAATCCAGTCCAAAAGTGATGTCAGCATTTCTTTCTTTTCAAATGGGATAAAGAATCCACGTTCAGAAGGCAAACCTCGAATTTTGATCGAACGAATGAAGTAAATAAGCAAGAGAGAGTGATTCTTTCCATAAAGAATTGGGCGTACTATATACGTTCGAGTATTGCGTGACAGGAAAATACGAGAATAGCGTTGAAGGTTGTATCACGTGTCACAGGTTAATTGGCACGCCAGCCCAGCAGCGGGAGAAGGGGGGGCTTGGAGGTTAGGTTGGGTAATTTAAACGCTTACTTCTACTAAACTGGCCATTTCTCTAAGTCGGCACAGCTTGCGCTTGGAGATCATTTAGTGGCCGTTAGGAGTGAGAAACATGGATCACCAAAACGGAAATCGCCTAGATTAGACTGGATTGGCTGATTCTAGATAGTTCTCGAGATAGGCGATCCAATTCTATAAAATTGGAATTGGTCATTTTTGGTCTGATTCGAGATTCCAAGGAAAACCAAATTGATGATTATTTTATTTCATTTTTTTTTTTCAATGACTAGATGCCTTTCTTCATTTGCTTTGCTTTAACTATGTTTTAGATGTTGTGTGCTATCAATGATTTTTTTCAAAAGAAGTGATTAGTTTTCAGTCTGTGAAACCAAAAACCAGCTCACCTGATTTTGGAATTGGTGCTAGAGGCAAGGCCACAATGCGGTCAGGTGCTCTTTTTCTTTGCTCTTCCTATGTAACCTTTTAGATGGTGGACTAGAGGATTAGATTGCTATTGATAGGGCCGAGGGAGGACTGAGCAAGACTGTTATTGACTGCAATGAGGGAACCCATTGAGATTAGAAATTGAGGGGAAGAGGATCGTGCAATGGTGCAAGAGAGGAGGAGGCTAGGGTTTCTGAGTTTCCAAGTTACGTTACGGAGGTTATTCTTTTAATTTTATAAAGAAGAGTAGAAAATTAAAAATAAAAAAAAAAGTATATCAATTCGATCCAAGTGGTCTAAGTGGGTCCATCCACACTTGAAATTGGGAATTTGACCGATTTCACAAGTTTCAAGTTTTAGGAACCAAAAATCTAACCGTGAATTAGCCGGTTTGATCCAGTTCTTTTGCTCACTTCTAGTGGTTCCTACTCATAAAGTATTTTATGCTGTGGATTCCACTGTGATGAATAAAGCGAATTACAGTACAACGTAGTGTTATTTTCACGAACATTGACCACATATAAGAATAATTTCTATTTAGCAAGTACCGATTGTGGTGCATTTGTATATGAGGAGCTTCATGGGTTATGAAAGTAAAAACAGCTTGGGCTGAAAGTTTATTTTCTAGAAAGGAAATGGGTTTACTAATTTTGATCTGAATTATTTTTTGAATCTTAATTTTGCAAGGGCTGTTGCCAAGTTATGTTTCCTTCTATCTATCTAGCAAACTATTATAAAAGTATGTTCTTTCATCAACAGATGAAATATGTTTACACGCTCATGGTTTTGGGGGACAAAGATTCCACATCCAAGGAAAAGGGTCAATGACTATCAATACTAAATTTTACTTTCGAAAGATTTACAATCATTGAATATGTCAATAATTATATTGTCAATTTGAGTCACTAGGAACATCAAGAATAAAAATCCGGATATATTAGGCAAAATAAGAAAAGAATAGAGGACAAATTTTGGAGCTACAGCTTGGTGTTTTAACACTCCCATGAGTTGCTCGAGTTTAAACAAGACAAAGTGCAAGCAAATGGAATTTCTTGTGATTTGCTTTGGGATTTTAAGTGTCCCTATTTGACTCTTCATCTTAATGGTTCAGGCCCATCCATGACACCAAAGACAAAAAATTTCTAGTCATCGACATCTATCTATATATGTCTACACTTATATTGAAGCAAAATTTTTGTCTCACTATTCAATTTCTTCCAAATATGCATCAACGTACAAAAGGTTGTGCATTTTACTTTCCCAATGTGATTCCGCTTTATCCTTAAATGGATAAATCTTTCATTGAAGAATTTGTGGCCTGTTTCTTCCCTCTTTCTCACATATTAAATGCTTCCTTTATGCCAAACTTAGTAATTTTCATTTGTGAGTCAAAGTTCATTCGAGATAGGGTCTATCTAGAATAATGCTAAGGTTGGATATGAGAATCGGGTTATGAACTACGTCTAAATTGCAATTCATGGATCAGAAGATTAGGGAACAAGGATAATGTGATTATTTCTCAAATTTTATGAATCAATTCCCCTAGCCAAAAGAAAAGAAAAAAAAAAACTATGTCTCCAACTTCATCGTGTTGCACCAGGATCTTAACTAAGTAGTACCATTACCTTCATCACATCACATATTATACTTTCTACATATATAAGATGTTTGACATAATAATAGTACCACACAAGGTTTGTCTCCCAAAGATAATAATAGTACAACAAAAGCTTCATGTCCCAACCAACATAAGCACAATACACATCATACCAAATTCCCATATAGCAAACCAGAATATTAGGAAAACCGAAAATTGTGCCAAGTCTCTAATTCACAATAAATACTCATGGGTTCATCAACGAGAGGACGCGGAGAACAAAAATCGGCCAAGGCATGACACAAAGCAGAATGTACGCTAGCAAACAGCACCTGACGCATCCGAGAACAACAGCGATGCGAATGGACGTAAGTTGAAGCCTTGGGTCCATGTCTTGCCTTCTCATCTTGATCTTTAGTAACTGTCCAATGATTACGAGCACTGTGTAGATACACACGATGGTTTCAAGGTTAGTGATGGTTGAAACACCCATGATTCCGATGGCACCAATCATAATCTTTAGCAAGACCTTCTCCAGGAAATGAATTGTAGCAATTATATCTGCATACTCTGCTCCACGTCTTGAAAATAAAATAAAAAAACCACTTGTTAGTGTACCGGCTTTTTGAAAGCTCAAGTTTTGGGCTCTTTTTGCATCATATTAGGGGCAATCTTTCCAAAAGCTTTCAAGAATTACCAACTTAAGTTCTAAAGGAAATTTGATGCTGTATGACACCAAGAGTCTGGTGCAAATCATAACCAACGTGTCTATGCATCGCAGGAGTCTAACCTATCTATGCATAGTGAGAGTGCCCATCTATTGATCCAAGGCTAATTCAGGTAGTCAACCAGGGGACACATCATTAACTCCTCTTTTCAAAAACTGGAATATCGGAGAATCAGGGGATACGTCTTTAACACATGCAAACCTTTCCCAACCTTCTCTTACAACACATTCACAAAAACAATACCACCATATGCACAAAACTACCAGGTAAGCCCCCTGCTTATCGGGTTGAAACAGAGTAAAGCTACCTAGATTATTAGGAGAAAAAGGTAAGAAGGCTTTTAATTAATTTGGTGTTTTCAATATGAGTTCCTCTTGACAAAAGAAAGCTGCAGAGTGCATAAATAGTCATTTCTTTTCATCAACATGACGGAATTTTTCCTCTCGCCCAGTAATTTTAGGAGAAGGTTGACCATCTTTCCAATTTATTGATTTTCAAGAAGAAATGACAGTTATTATGGCATTCACTTTCCTCGAACAAACTCAGCTGTTTTAATGGTATGCATACTCGAGAGGGATTATTCCTGGTATGAGTCCTACTGTATTCAATTACCCAAATGGATATCATGAAAATTCACCAATTCGCACAGAAAACAGGGGGCTGAAGTACATGCTCTGCTCTGAGTAAGCCCATTTCTGCTCTTTGAGAGTCGAATCATTATGAATATCTCAATCAGTAAAAGGCAAAAACGAATAGATGCAAAAATCTGGATTGTATAAATTGGTGTTCCAGCCGGACTCTCACAATCTAACACAAGAAACAGGCCATACAGGCAAGTGAAAGATTCCCCTGGGCTCTAAACTAGCACCTGCAGCGACTAAAACGCAGGTTTTTTCCCCATGAAACAGCATTCACGTAATGGTATATGCAGTATGACATGATCAGAGATAGATAACAGAAAGAACATCAAGATATTGTTGTGTTTCCTCAGAATCCTCAAACTTACAGACGGAGCCGGGTGTGCAGTGCTTTTTTTTATATATATCTAAGGTCGCTGAGGCTTACCTGTGGCGACCACCATGATCAGCTGGACCGTTGTTCTCCATTAACCTTCCGACTTTGCCTGATCTCTCCTTCTTCTTCCTGAAAATGTGGTTTCTTCAAGTGTTTGCAGACTGCTGTGAGAATAAATAGAGGCCGCCATGGGTATGCGCCGATGACGTAATTGTTCCGCCACCTACGGTTTAACTCTCTTACTCCTCTCCTCTCCTCCCTCTCCCATCATACCCCTTTGACATTTTCTGCGCCTTTGAGGGACCCCCTCGCACTTTGATGTCGGAACTTGTTTTTTTTGCGACCCTTTTGGCGACCCAGGAAACCCGAAGGCAAGTCTGCTTACTGTTACTGGCGCCTTGACTTGAAATTCGGGTCGGAGCAACACCGGGTCGTAGCGCCCTTTTGCTCTCCCAAGATTTATTCTCTATTTTTCATTTTCACTTTTTGTTAACATATCCAGATTTTTGTTAATTTATTTAAATGCAGCCATATAGGTTATACTCCTACAACGATCCGTACACTCATTTGATATGATTTATAACACCATGAATTAAAGGTGAGCTTGTTTCACCGAAAACCCAAATAAAGAAAAATACTTTCCTATAAAGCATTTTTCATAAGTTACTTTTTGAATTGGGACTTGCCATTTTAAATGTGTTCACGTGAGTATTTGTATTTGTAGTTCGGAAAACGTCACAAAAAGTACATAAACTTTCGTTTAATGTTCAATTTCATCCATGAATTTTTCATTTGCTCAATTTGATCTTTGAACTATTGACAAATGTCCAATTTAGTCCCTAGACTATTTGGAAATTTACCAATTTCATCCTTCCGTTAGTTAAAGTTAATGGAATTACCTTACGTGGCTTTAGTCTCTTAAGTATAAAACAAAGGGGACATGTGGAAGAATTGCTTCTACCGTTAACAGCTCGAGACCACGGAGGAGAAGTTGATGGAGGGAAAAATTATGGATTGAATTTAGAAATCATTTGCTTTTGCTCCTTGGCAGTACCGCTCCTTCTCCTTCAGTGAGTGCTCAGTTCACTGATCTACGCAGATATCCAACCTATGCCACTTTTGCCACAGGGTTATCAACTTCAAGTGTCAAATTGAGTGTATTCATCTCCACTTCTTCCTCTCTTTCTTTCTTCCTGCTTTTTTGGTTCTAGAATTTTGCTCAAGGTAGGATATGGTATAATCGGTATACAAAAGTGAAAATGTCAAAATCGACTCAAAAGATAACCAATTTATCTGCTTCTAGAAAGCAAGTCCTTCAATTGCCGAATTATGAGCAATATCCCCTTAGTCCAAACACAAGCTCTTCAAAGTTTTCAATTGTGATGCTCGCATGGCTCTTTTCTTATTCTTCTCTTTCTAAATTTTGATTGAGCAGATTCGGAGTTTTCACTTGCACGAGCGGTGGCGCACCCACCAAGACCCTAAGATCCAAATTGTCGACTGCTTCAACCTCAACCCAACCATCTTTGCTCTGGTCTCAATTCAAGCATTTTGAGAAGTCCGATGTTGAGGAGGAAGAATCGTCAATGTGAAAAAGAGGATCGCAAATGGATAAGCTATTCTAACCAAAAGAAATTAAATGAAAAATGGATAAGTTATGCTTTCTACTTCCCCACTCCGATAAGTTCATCTCTTCCGATCCAAGTGTGTCGCCAGGAGAGAGGAGGCTTCTTTGAGGGTTTAGGCTTTGACGCACTTGGTCGAGGACGCACCGATCAATTTCGCAAGCTTAGTGGCCAAATTCCTCTGTGGAATTGCGACGTATGCTGGGGGTGGTACCTTCCGATTCTCCCTCAAGGATGGATCGGTCGATATTGAGCTTCACGGAGTCATTCTTTGGTGGTTTCCACTGTACAAATTTGTCTTCTCTCTTCTTCCATTTGTTTTGGTGTTGGTAGGTTCCAACACTCAAAGCTTTTGTTCATCGTGGGGGATTACGCTCAGATATGGTCACTTTGAAAAGGAGGGCTTTTGAAGCCCTAATTTGTTTTCCCTTTTTAAAGTACATATTGACTCATAATTTTAATAATCCAACTCAGCTCCACATCATCAATCAATGCTCCACGTCATCACTTAATAGTTTGAACAAATGGAAGGACTAAATTGAACATTTGTCAATAGTTCATAGATTAAATTGAATAAATGAAAATTCTAGGGACGGAATTGGATATTAGATAAAAGTTCAAGGATCATTTGTAATAAATGAAAATTCTAGGGACGGAATTGGATATTAGATAAAAGTTCAAGGACCATTTGTAATATTTTCCTTTTGTAGTTCTAAATCATTTTTTGTCAGTCTTACTCTACATCTATTTTGCAGGGGCATGACGGTTGAAATTCACACTTGAAAATAAATCATCCCCATAGATGGGGATTCAAACTCCCACCTCCCTCTTTCCATGTGAAAAGGATGACCACTAGGACAAATCTCGTGGTTGAGTATATGTAGTTTGTAGTATTAATAAATACTCATGATATTTATTTTAGACTCGTACCTTGATAACTTTCATTACTAGAAAAAACCTTTGTCTTCTATGACAGCATCTTGCATTTCATGTGCAAGGCCCATTTTACATATTAGTGAAGTATTAAGGCATATTTCATTTTTTAAAGCATTAGAGAAGTGTACTTAACACAGCGGGCTTCAACATTTCCTATAACTTGAGGTTTTGCAAAATTTTGTCCAATAAGAAGTGCTTTTGTTGATTTTAATTCCTAGTGGAGAAAAGCATGCAGCTCATGCTAAAATGGATAACCAACATCTTGATTCCATGGAGGAATCCTTACTTTGAGCCATTAGGGATATGTATACCCATAGTAGTCCGATCAACATTGCCAGAACAACTGTCATTATTATGTACACTGTGATCAAAATCTCTCGACGAAAATGAGTTGGGACGATAATATATGGACCTAGGTTTCGACTTTTTCTTTTGGTGATGGCGGCCTTTATGGATGCTACTTAGAGAGAGTTTTAGATATTCACTTACAATTTATAATATCACCATAACTCAAATTTTACAAAGTAATTTCAGTTCTCATAAGTATTACCTTTTATTTCCTTAGCATTTTTTATAATTGATAAACTAATTGCATGGCTTGCGAATTTTACCACTAATTAATAAACCAATGTCTCTACATCAAATGAAAAATGAATGATGATCTTTGAGAAAAGAATTCATGAAGTATTGGAAAATGTATCATGGAGAGCTTACAAAAATGATTCCCATATTGTTGTCACTATTCAATTTTGATCATCATGCTTTATTGTGTAATGGATCGGGTCAATAAATTAATCTCCAGTTATCAAGAAAAAAAATTATATAATTGATTATATATTGACGAAGCACTGGAGCTATACAAGAAGCGCCAACATCGAAGCATGGACCTCCATAGTTTATAGAATGAATATACAACACAAACATTTTTCTATCACTTCAGACTAATTAATATTAAATTAAGTGGCGATTAAAGCATTCTAATAATCGTAAATATTATCTACCATAGGCCATTTCTATAAATGTACGTAACGATAGCTAATGTAGTTGTTGAACCAAGCTAAGAAGAACCATTCGTTATTTTTTGATAGACTATATAACAAGTTATTTTTTTCGCAACAACACACGGGTGGCCACTAGTTTTGCACTGTCGTGATATGTTAATGCTGCATAACAATCTTTAGCCCTCACTTCGTATTTGTTTGTGTGCAGATGAAGAAATTGACATTTATCTTAAAATCAAGATTGACAAAAATAAAGTATTATAGTAAAAAATGAAAGGGAATATTTGTGCAAGAACATTTTTGTGATTTCCCTTCGAGTTATAAGCTGTGGTTTATGCGTCAATGCTATGTAACGATGGATCTAAAAAACCTAAAGTACTTTATTGGGTAAACATCAGTGATGTAATGGTATCCTTGGGGGCAAAAAATGATAATTAAACGTGTTATATCATTGATTCCCCGAGCCAAGGACCAAGCGTCGTCTTCTTCCAATCCCGCCAATTTTTCGGCGACCCCCTCATAAAAATCTGTAGCGTCAGTGCGCAGAGAGGGAAGCGCAGAGCTCGAAAAATGGAGTTCAGCCTGAGCGGCAACGCATTGAAGACCTTGGCTCGCTCCATCACTTGCCTCTCCCGCGTCGGCAACGACCTCGCCATCCAAGCTTCTCCTTCCCAGGTCATTCCATCGATTTCTCCCAACACATTTCTTCTTCTTCTTCTTCTTCTTCTTCTCCGTCGTCTCTCTCGCCCGCAGCTCCGGCGTGTCGCCACTGAAATCCACGTCGATCGTCGTTCCTCGGCTTCATCCATCGAGTGAAATAGCTACAGCAGTTGCTTCTCCGTGTGCCCTGCCGAGCGATGCTTAGTTTAGATGGCTATGATGCTGTGTTAGGTACTGGCTCATTTCGCTCGATGCGGTGTCCGATTGAGAAATTCTGAGAGTCCTTGCACCGATTGCTGAGGGCGTGGAGCTTTTGGCGGTGGATTTGAGGCAGAAATTTGTTGACCTAGGTTGCGATTGGCCCTGTTGGCGACTATTACAACTTGACGTGCACAAAAAATCTGAAGTGGCCAAAAGAATCTGATATTGTTGATAGGGAGATTCAAAGTCATTATATCGTAAGATTGAGGCAATTCACTGCTATAGACAGGAGAGCTATCAGTGGTACTTGGGGCAAAATGTCGAATGGTGAAACCATAGGAGAAAAGCCCCATGGATAACCTTCTACCAGTGCTGCTATTCTGTCTTGTTAATGCTTTACTGGTTTTTCTAGTTACTCCGATGATGTTATAAGGAGTTTGCAAACTCAATAAGCTAAGTGAAAGCACGTTGTCTTCCCTGATCATAACTTTATATGACCATACTTTTCCATGGCTTCCTTTTGCCCAAATAACTGCCAAATAACAATAGAAGTTCCAAGTTCTAAACTCATGTTTGGCACCTGGCACTATTTGATGTATTAGAATTGCAATAGTATTGATCTGCGTACAGGTATCACCTTCTTACTTGTATATATCAGATTAGGATTCTCATATTTGTATTTGACCTCCAGATTTCCTTTCACGCCCTCAATTCATCAAGATCTGCCTATCAATTGATAACCTTCAAGTCAGACCTCTTTGATGTGTTTACAGTATCTGGTGCACAAGTTCAATGCAGTGTTCTTTTAAAGGTATATTGTCGTTGCTCATCTTTCTAGTGTATTTGCCAGTTTATAGTTGTAAGAAACTTACAAACACTGACAAAGTACTCTGTGCAGGCTGTCTGTTCTGTCCTTAGAACGCCTATTACAAACATTGATTATTTGAGTGTGCAATTACCAGACATCAATGCATCAAAAGTTCAATGGGCTCTGCAGTGCTTCAGTGGTAAAGACCTTTCTGTTGTGTGCATGGTGCTCTGAATTCATTATGTTTGAAATGGTGTATTTGACAGTTAAGATTGCAAGCTCATGGCACAGATGGAAAAGTTAGCGCATTCCCTTTTTCCCCTAAAAATAATCTCACTTCAATTCTATGGAAAAACAGCAGAAATGAAGTCTTGAAACTGACATGTTCATTGAGAGAAAATGACTGCAAGATGCTGGGAGAAGCATTTATTTGTCATGTTGTATGTGTTCTTGGAGACAAACTTTTATAATTTCTCATCATGTAAAAGCAGCATGAACTCTGTTAAAGGGATTTTTAGTGCCCCAATATGACCTATATAGCTGAAAAATTCAGAATAAAGAGATGGGGAAGTTTATGTTGAAAATTCGATTCCAATGTCTACCACTATTATTTAATTTTTCTTGGCCACATAACATTTTAAGTCTTTGTGACTCAGCCATGCAAACTGCGCATTGTTCAGTATGTTATCTAAATGTAATATAAATCGGAGGCGGCACCTGTCAAACCTGCATATAATGTGATAAGAAGCTGCACCATGCAGAGATACATGTTTATCTCACTGTGCCAACTGTGAGTTTTTGTTCATGCATATGTGATGTTGTCGTATGCATGCAGGCATAAAGAAAACATACTGGATTACTTGCAATGTTGACCCCGACATACAACAATTATCTCTGGATAGGAGAAGATACCCAAGCAATTTTGTAGTGAGGCCTCGTGATCTGAATAGATTGCTTGCAAATTTTCAGTCATCCCTTCAGGAAATTACTATCATTGCAACGGAACGCAACTCCGATCCTTCTGATGCTGCTAGTGAATTTGGTGGGAAAGCTGTCGAGTTTCGAAGCTACATTGATCCTACTAAAGGTAGGGATTAACTTTTTCCTTTTCAATCGTCTATGGCGAAGAATATCATGGTTCAGATTCTGGTTGCAGAGAACGACTCTTTGCTGCACACTCAGCTGTGGATAGATCCTGTGGAAGAGTTTGTGCAGTATACTCATAATGGCAACCCAGTAGATGTGACTTTTGCTGTCAAAGAGTTGAAGGTGTTCCATCTGATCTGTTTTTTATTATATTATCTATCAAGACATTTGGGTTGTAAATGCAGCTAAAAGTTCTTGAACATATGACTTCACTTTCAAACTTAGCTCCATTTCCTTAAAATGAGTCCACCTAGTTGCTGAAATCCTATTGGGGTCACATTCAGGACCATCTTTTATGTCGAAGTTTTTCCTTGTTTTTCCTGTGAATATGATAGTATTTAATGTCTGTCCATCTCATGGAAATCCAGGCATTTCTTGCATTCTGTGAGGGATGTGAAGTGGACATTCATTTGTACTTTGAGAAGGCTGGCGAGTAAGTAAATTCTGAATGCTCTTTCGACTCTTACCTTCTATCCATTTTTTTCCATGCTTCACTTCAATTTTGTATATGCAAGTAGTTCAGATGCAACGGGTAGTTTTCACGCAATCAGTCCATAACTGGTTTTAATAGATGCATAATTGCTAGTTATCTGCTCAGAGTTTTAATACATGCTAATGCATAGCTTCACTATCACAATTGTAAAGGCTGATGACAATTTTACTTCTGAGCTGAATGTCATAAAACAAGAGACTATCATTGAAAATTTGGTTGATAGAATATATTGCACCTTCAAATCAAGTTTGGATAATAATGGTTTAAGGAAGTTTTAGTTTGAATTATAAATGGTTTATTTATCGAGTTTAATGCAAGGTGCTAGTAAAGTATGCCAGCTAAGAATATCAGTGCAATAACTTGATGGTTAATGTAAATCTTTTGACTTTTCTTTTTTGGTACTAAATTTGTGGTTTTAAGCACAACATCTCTGCTGTCTGTCACAGGGGGGCTTAGGTGCAACTAAATGCAAAATAGATAAGAATAAAGAACTTAATACAACTGAATGTTTTTATGCAACAGGCCTATTTTGATGGCCCCCAAATTTGGCATTGATGAAGGGGCCTCTTCCAATTTTGATGCTACGCTTGTACTGGCCACCATGCTTACATCCCAATTACATGAAGGTACTACTGGACCTTCAGCAAATGGAATGCCTGGGCCAGGCTGATACTGCAGAAGCTTCTGGAGAACAGCCAGAGAGGAATAGAACAAGTGCTTCTGAGATTCCATCAAATCATACCAGAATATGGTCTGAACTCTCGGGTGAGTGATCCTTGTAGCTTGTAGCACTATCATCTCAATGATGGCAAGGAAATTGACTTTGCTTTGCTCTAAAATGAGATGCTGTGTATGTCATCAGTAAGATAATGTTTTTCAGGAAGTCGATAGGAAGATATCTCTTGGGAATTAAAATTTGAGTGGTTTATTAACTTTGGGCAGGAAGTGCTGCAAGAAGTGGCAGTGGTTCTGATGGAAGGCAAGTTCCAGAAGAAAGGATCCTAAGAGCTGGTGGTCAGTCAGGAATTGAAAGGATCAGCACCATTCAAATATCAAAGGCTGCATCAGCTGAAGGAAACACCCAAACTGGTCCAGATTCTTCATCTCTCAATCTCTCTCTCATTTTTTGTGTATGATGAACACCATCTTTATCTGTAGGTCAAATTATTTTGCTATCTCCTGCAGGTATTTCTTAATAAAGTTGCTACTTTCTCGATTGCCTGTTTCCCTACTGTAAATGCTGCTTTGCTGGAAAGCATTCGGCTTAGGCCAATTGATTGCGTGACTTTATCTTGGAATCTTGCAAAATTTTACTCTTTATTCATGCATCGAGAAGGAAAAAGTTTTGGCAAAAATCCATGTATGTCCTACCAAACCTGTAAGCATTTCTGTGCGACTGTCCACCTGATATCACAAACAAGGTGGAGCAAAACTATTTTACTCTTTTTGCTTGACTGTGAACCCCAAGGATACATTGCACATACCTGTGCAAGTACCTATTTCTGGAAGACTGAACTGACATGCCTTTCTTGGGCTTCTCAGTATCAGTTCAATTAGTCTGCTTGTATCATGTCATTTGTTAGTGTTTGTGAATGTACCGAACAAGATTGTCACTCATATAGCAGTAATTAGCGCATCATTAGTATGTTCACGCAGTTTGTTAGTAGTTGAATTGGATAATCCTTCTAAAGCGATTCTCTTCATTCTTCTCTTTATAGATGGAAATGGTTTTTCACAACGTCATCCAAGTAATTGGGTTGACACCAATGAAGATGAGGATGATGATAACGAGGATGGTGATGAACTCTGTGTTCGATCAACACCACCATACTATGAAGATCAATAACATTATGTTTCCTGTTTGACTATGATAACCTCTGTCTCTTAGTTTTACTGGTAAGTGCTTCTGCCTTCCAATGCTTGATATATCCTGTCCTTTTTTTCTTCAAATAGTTGGGAGTAGTGTCTTGCTTGCTTTAAGTGTCCTGTGTCATTTTTTCTTTTCTCCTTTTTTCTCCTACTTGACTATACATTGGTGCTTGTGCCAATCTAACTAGTTCATCATGCAACAAAGCTGCCATTTTAATGCACTTCTTTTTCCCTCTCTTTTGTTTTTCAGTATTAAGTTGATGCGCTTTGCTGAGTGAGGTATTGATATAGGTATGGTTCTGCACTTTTATTCTACCACAATTTGTTCCTGGCTTCCTGCCGATAAAAGCAGAGAAGTGTCGATGGTTCTTACAAGAGTCGCATGCTTTATGGACAGGACATAGCAATTTAGAACTACTGGAAATTGTGTTTAGACCTTGTTAAATCTGTCAATAATTCCTTTCTAGCTTTGACTTCAAATATGGTGGAAGAGGAGGAGAGAGGAAAAGAAAAAGGGGGAGGGGGCGAGGGGGTGAGGGGGGGCTGCTCGATGCCATCTCTAAAACAGCTATTCATGTGGAGATCTATGACTTGTTTGATTAAAGTTTCTGCTGCCTTCTATACTGAGTTTCTCTGAGCTATTCTTGTAGTCTGTCTGTTTATGAAAATAAAATTGTCAGTTTTTCTCCTGCTTTCTTTCTCTACTATTTGCACCAGCACATTCAAAACATTTAAAAGACTGTTGAAGTTTTTTGACTAAATAGATCCCTTGCCATAGAGAGCTTTCTGTTTTGTCTGTTGAAAACCATTTTAAGTCAATCTGTGAATATTAAAGAGGAAGCAGTCAAAAGGTTTTTAAGAGGTTCATGTTCCTTTATTAAAATCACATTCTAGAAGGATTACGTCATTTTTAAACTCCAACGAATTCAGTTTAACTTTTCCTTGCGAGTTACTTCCATTTTCTATACTTAAGGATGGCGAATTTGTAGTGTTCTGATTTGTGGCAATATTTTCTGCTGAGGTCATTTGTGATGGTGTCAAGGTATCATAAAATTAAAATTTACTTAAGGCTCAGATAAGGAGTTTGTTCTGTGGAGTAAATCCCTCCATGTAAATTTCAGTACACACAAGTCCCTGTGTCTGAGTTTTTCCTCTCACCCATTTTGTGTCTTGGCATCATGTGGTTTTATGGTGCATTTGTCACCTCTACGTACGGTCATTCATCCATGGACTTAAACCTTTAGGGCAAATGTCTTTATGTTTGTTTAGTCATATTCTGTCCCATACATCTGCAGATGAAATCTGACGTTCATTCTTTCATGCTGCCCATGACTTTTAGAGGCTGGGACTGATTAGAAATTATTTAGGTTGTCGTGTTGAAGAGATTTGATTTCTCCAGCAGCAAAGACAGATCGGTTGTTCGGGCGGAAATTATGAGATTATATTGTTTTTTTCAATGGAACATTGTATTGTTTGATAAGTGGCCATTGAAAGCATTTTAGCAATTTATGTCGTTGCTGTCGTCTGATTTTATTTGCTTTAATGTTCAGCAAAGACAGCCCATCTTGCTGCTTCTATCAGAAAGAGATGATATGAGGTGGATTGGCCGGTGTAACAATTCCAGAAGGACGATGCCGAAACTTGGTTAGAGATGATTCGCCCTGATGCGGGAGGTTGTAGAGATAATATTAGCTCGCCTTGATGTGAACAAGGGACAGAAGAACACTTAGATGGTCCTTGTAGATGAACCAAAAGTCCGGCCCTTCGGATGACTTAACCCAGAAGACTGCATCATATAGCCTTCCAAGGGGCCCTTCGATGCATTTGTTCGAGGTACCTTATGGATATTCCTGTTCTCTCTCTCTCTCTCTCTCTCTCTCTCTCTCTGCGCATTTCCTGATTACTCTCATCATGTGCGGTTGGTGAAAAGATGACTCCAAGAACGAATCGACCGATTCTCCTCCAATCAATTCCATAGTCTCTAAGCCCCTCTATTCAGTTTCAACTTTCATTCCATACGAATTGATTTCTGGGGGCGACTATTTCTTCACTGGTCAGCACGATTCCTTCGGATATGTCTACGACATCATAAATCATCACCGAGTTATTAATTGCTTAATTCACATTCCTCCATTCATCGGTAGGTAAAATGGGAGGAACATAGGAAGTGATGAATCGGGTGTGAGGGTGGTTAAGGAATTGGAGCTGTTAAATCAAAGGGGCACATCCGTCAACTTGTGGGGAACGAATGTCTCTCTCTCCTTTTAACTTTTAGATTTCCATGTCCATTTCTGTCCTGGTCCCAGATTGGAGAAAAATTATTTTAATGAAATGGCGTTAGGAGATTCGCCGAAAGAGAGAGAGTGTGTCTGAAGAGCTATTTCTGGAGTGATTAATTTTCTATTTTTCGGTCTTTTTTCGGGGCCAGCTCCTTTTTTTTTTCTTTAGTCATTTAAAAAAATGATATTTTAGGGGGAGAGCAGGTTAAGAAACAGCTGGCATTGGGAGGGCATTAGTTGGATTCTGGAGACGCGCAAAACCGCATCGAGGGAGTGATCTGTGTTTTGCGATTGCGATGGGCCCCGCCCCTTTAACGGCGGCTTTTACTTCCGTCAGATAACGCCGTCTGCTCGCCTGACGACAGCCGTTGGTCATTTGAACTTTGTTCCTTTGTTTTTGGCTCCAAAAGGTTAAACTGGCAACACACTTGCAGTCGACCGAGTCCTGCAACGCTAGTCTCCGAGCTTTGAAAAAGGTTAAATTGATGGTTTGGTTTAATTGTCATAACACGAATTTACTTGGATACAATCTCTAGGAAATTACTTGGATTCAAAATTATAACAATACTTCTTGAGACTTGATGTGTTTTTTAGAATTCAATCGACCTGAGCATTCATGGTGATATGAACGCAGTGAGTTATTATTAAATCAAATTGTTAAGTTGGTGTGCCTAAGTACAAAGTTGTCACTTCAACTAAATAATTTATGTTGTCATGATGTGTGAGAAATGATAAACTCATGGTCAATACATTTTCCATTTTGTGAGTTTCTTTTGGGCTTGTCTAATCTCACCAGTTTCATTTGAATGGTTCAATCATCTCAATTTTTATAGCATTATCGTATTTCGCAGTCTTGAATTTAAAATATTGATGTGGAGTTTACCAGGTAACTGATTATATATATACTTCTTCTTTTGTTGACTAATTCAATTTACTTGCAATCTTGAATTTAAAATGTTGATGTGGAGTTTACCAGGTAACTGATTATATATATACTTCTTCTTTTGTTGACTAATTAAATTTACATTATACGTCAACCTTTTCTTTATATCTTTGAACGTTCAAGATTGCTCTTTGAGCAACGTCATACATGGCTGACGGTACGTTAACGGAAGTGGGCAAGAGAGATAGATAAAGGGTCAAGTGAGTTGGAGGAGGAGGAGGAGAGAGAGAAAACGTGTTTCGGTTAAAAACAGGATTCTGAATTATATCTTATTTGGGGAATAGGTGCAAACCCTAGGTGCCCCTCTCCTGCCCCCAACATTTCTTTATTCTCTCTCATCTCTTTAACTCAACCACTTGAGGGGGGGATTACAACCAGTCAACCATGTGTGGTGCTGGCCTTAATGCAAAACAACAACCCTATTAGGCGCCCTTAATTACACACTTGCCATTGGTGTTTGTAGCTTAGGGGGCAAAACTAGAACACGCCATTGAATTTAGCTGGGATTGCAAAAGGTCGACCCAGGCCACTACCATGATGATTTCTCCACATTGAATTTAGCAGAAGAAAACGAAAATTTGGACATAAGAAATGACTAACGCAAGTTAATTTGTCCACATTGTTTGGTTAGTTTCAAATTTGGATTGATTTCTCTTGTACCATCGCTCTAAGAATGCCTTGCACCTTCTAAGGAGAACAATGTACCCAATAGAAAGTGGAATTCAAATTACATTGGAACGTCGGTCCGCATATTTCTCATTCTGTAATGTCTAAGATTGAGCGAGCCTATTCAATTGGAATGCACGTTTTCATATTCATCTAGTGGAGAGTTTAGAAAGTACCTCCCTGCTATCCTTTTCATTTGCGGCTACGAAGTACAAAATTGAGGTCCACATTGGCGGTTGTGGACAGAATTTGAAACCTCCGCAGTGGCAATCCCGTAAATAAACCCCGAACCCACGCCTGGAAATTCAACTCCATCTCAGTCTTATAAGGGTTGGCTCCTCTTAGCCTTCGTCCTGTGTCTTTCAGCTTCCCCCCACAGCAGAAGAAGTAGAGAAGAGCCAGCCTCTCACCTCCCATTCCACCCACCAAACAAGTATTCTAGAGAGAGAGAGAGAGAGAGAGCATCTTCTCATAGTCCAAGGCAAGACCCAGAAGCAGAGAACCTCAGGAAACCGCCCGTTCACTCATCCAAGCAAGCACCCAGAAACCCAAAAAGCACCGTCGAGATGGCAAGCATCTTCTCTCCGTCGCCGCGGTCCTGCCTCTTCCTGATCTCGGCCCTCGTCCTGGCGAGCCTCCTCGCCTCCGCCGTCCACGGCGGCGGGGTCAGCGAGCACGGCCACCGCCTGGGGTGGGCCGGCGGATCGGATCGCGCTGCGAGGGGTCGATAGCCGAGTGCCTGGCGGCGGGCGGCGACGGCGAGGGGGAGTTCGATCTGGACTCGGAGATGAACCGGCGCATCCTGGCGACGAGCAGCTACATCAGCTACGGGGCGCTGAGGAGGAACACCGTGCCCTGCTCCCGGCGCGGCGCGTCGTACTACAACTGCCGGCCCGGCGCCAGCTCCAACCCTTACTCTCGCGGCTGCAGCGCCATCACGAGGTGCAGGGGCTGAATCATTTATTTTTCCATAAATTTTCAATTTTTTTCCTTATTTTTGGGGTTTTTTTTTTCTCTCTTTTATTTATTTCTTATTTGTTGGGTTTTGATGGGTCTGATGGGTCTGATTAATTGTCATACATTGGGAAAGACAGGGAGCTGGGGAGGGGCAGTCTGTGTTGTTATTTTGATGGAAATATTGTTGGTATAAACAGGGGGCGCATCTGTAAAAGATCATTGCTTTCATTTTATTTTATTTTATTTTTGTGAATTTCCGTGCTCATTTATTGAATAACTGTGCCAGATAAAGAAATTAAAAAAATAAATGCTCTTGGACCTCTAATTCATGGAGGATTAGACAGAAAATAGAAATTAGGAGTACATCAGATGAAGTTGTCTTCTGCTGCTAGTGATCCTAATTTGCACTTATTAGCAATATCTGATGGAAATCGTCTCTAGTTTCAGGCTTTTTAGCCTTTCTTTTCCCCTCTCTTATGCTGAGATCTCATCCATTTTCAAATGGCAAGAAACCCAATCAAGGACTTCATCCTCAGTGAAGTTTCTCCTCCACCCACTAAGCAAGGGAAAAAAATTCTCAATTTTTTCTTGGTTCTTTTCACTTTGGTTTTATTTGGTTTTTTTTGAGTGAAGATTTGATGATCTTTTCTGCTTTTTCTTGTGATTTTTGCTGTCTTTGCACCTTTTCCGTGGTATGAAAAATTGTTCAAAGGCTGGCAAGGGTTATTAGAATAATTGAGGGCTTTTGTCGAAAAGACATCTAACGGAAGCCACCCCCAACCGCCCCAGTAGTTTTACTTTTATGTGCTTTCTTTTGATTCTTTCGTCTGGCACCTTTTACCTCAATATTCAGTCTGCCGCTTCAATAATTGGTATTAAAGTATATATATTTATATATATATCGATTTAAAATGAGGTGAAAACAGGAGTTCCGATTCGAGTTTTTGAAAAAAAAATCATTTTTTGGGGCATGATTTTCATTAATTGAGTCTATGAAATCCCATGGCAAGGCTGTCATCCTGTCATTCGGAGGAGCCTTTCGGGTTCAAGTCTGGCACGTGAACTGGAGGCAGGCGGAGTTCCTAATTATATCTGTCATATATATATATATATATATATAACCAGCTATATATTATAGTAACGCGGAAAAAATAGATAATAAAAATCATCCAAAGAAATAGACGGCGGGAGGAGTTTTCATGTTAGGATTTTTCAATAATTGCCGATTTGCAACATCGAGCGCGTGCGTTTTTTTTTATTCTGTGGCCTGTCGGTGGACGAATTTGGGTGGTGTTGAACGAGGCAATTATAAACGCAAGCTGGAAGCAAAATGAGTGCGAGAAAGGTACTCATGACGAGGAGAACGGTCGATTCCTTGGGATTTAGAGATTTACGTGTCGCTTTTAGGGACGATCTTCAAGGTAAAATCTGAGATGGATGGGTATCGTTTTGCTTTTCCTTTTGACTTTACCGAATTGTCCGTTCGAAAACCCTGGCAAGCGCTTCCACGAAACGGACGAGAGAAAACCCAAATGGCCACCCACGGGAGAGATGTCGTCGAACGGGTGGGAAAAAAAGGGTCAATAAAGATACAAAACTAAAGTCATATAAACCGATGGTGTAGGGCAGCGGCGCAGCTACTCTAAGCTATCGTGCCCACTATGGAATTTTCTCCCGTGAGCCAAGGACTATTCAGTCTGCCCATATATGTACGAATCCGGAAATTTGGAAATCTGTCCGCATGAATTGTCCTATGGTCAAGGCAGAAGGTCGGACATTGCTCGTGATATGGTTGAATGGTCAAGGCAGAAGGTTGGATATTGCTCGCGATATGATTTAAATTTATGATCCCATCAAAGATAGTGTAATCTCTTTACCACTTGATTACCACTCCATCCTTTGATCACGATTCTTCCGCTTTTTATGGACATGGAAATGAAGGGATGAAATGTTAAAAAGCACACGAAGTTTATGCAGTTACCTAAAAGAAAATGATTACTTCCATAAATAGATGTCTATCTTAAAAACACGACACAAAAGTGGCTTAAAGTGAATGGTCAATATGTCGTGTCGAATTCGAGATGAATATTGTTTTATAGACTTCTTTTTTTTGGTAAAAATTGTTTTATGGACTTACAACCACAAATTAAAGTTGTAAATTTAAAAAGACTTGCTTACTCTAATTAATAAACACATAGTTTGAGATGGTTTTTCTCCACATTGACGCTAGTCATACTAGCATTTATGTTAGGAATTTTTGGTCTAAATTGGTCATAATGAATCGATTGACAAATTGTCAAAAGGATTTAAAACTAAATTTAACTAAATTAAAAAGTTTATAATTAAATTAGTATAAATGCCATAAGTTAAGACATTTTTTGGTAACTTTCCTGAATTGAAAGTGCTCAAACTCAAGGCTACTTGAGTTCCCCATGAAAAATAATATTTTGGATAAGCTTTACTATTAGTTTCAATTTGACTCAAAAAATTTAAAGAGCTGAATTTGAGTGAGAAGCCCAACGCTCCAAAACCTTGTCTACATGCATGCAAACTTTGATAATCCAGGCCGATTTTTGTAATGTTCTTTCTAGTTTGTCAAAATCACACCATTTTACTTTTCCGTTTTGAGTGGGCTTCGAGCATTGGGCGTGGATCCGACCCAAAACCGGAACGGAGGCCCATAGCCGAACTTACGGGCCTCCGACTCCGACCCGAACCGACCCGGGAATTCTCCATCCGCAAGCCTGCCAAGCCCACGCCGGGCCACGAACCGGTAGATACTAGTTTCTCTCTCTAGCAAAACCAGAGAAGAGAAGAAGGAAGAGGAAGAAGCAGCTCGAAGAATAACCGCCCGAGCGAGAATGGCCGCGAGCCTGCAAGTCGCCATGCCCCCTCTCGTCCCACCTTCGACCCCGTCGCCCATCGGAAGGAGAGGAAGAGGAAGGACTTCGCCAGCGGCGTCGGCGGTGGCGGCGGCGGCGGCGGCGGTGGCGGCATCCGCTGTTCCGCAATCGGCTCCAAGGCCTCCTCCAAGCTCCCCCTGCCGCCAATCAACCCTAAGGACCCCTTCCTGTCGAAGCTGGCCTCCGTCGCCGCGGCCTCGCCGGAGTCGCTGCTCGACCGCCCCGTGAGCTCCGACACGCCGCCGTACCTGGACCTGTTCGAGTCCCCGCAGCTCATGGCCACGCCTGCTCAGGTGAGGAGCCGGCGAGTGAGGCTCGGCGAGGTTCTCTTGGTTCGTTTCTTTGTGGGAGTTGGAGGATTGCTCGGTCGATTGGAATTTATCGGTCGAGGGAGCTAGAATTGCTTCGTTTCCTTAATTTTCCTGAGACGGCATACGTAATTGCTTGGTGATTGAGTGCGTTGCTGAGTGAGTTTTGTGGCCGTAACTGAGTTGTTATCATGTTTATTTTGTGCTTTTCTGTTTCATTTTTTTTTCGATATGCATAGTAGATAGCAATGTTAGGTTTCATGTGGATTTGTTCTACTCAGAGAAGCTCAGTTCTTCGCATCAGGTAGTAGAGTTAATTTTAGGTTGAGTTTGAGAATTGCTCGGTTTTGTTCCATCGTCGTGGTTTTGTTACTGATATCGTTTTGTTCTGCTCAATAAATACTGATTTTTATCAATTTACCAAGAATAGGATAGTAATTCTGGCGAAGTATACTGCATATGGTGCTGCCACAGTGCTCTTAGGTCAACGATGCATGAAATCGAGAGTGTTTTCATCATTTTTTTGTATTTACAACTGGGAGTTTTGACAGCAATCTTAGGAGAGTTGGTTTTGGTGTGCTATCAAAATATTCTTGGTTTATTGAATGTTTCATAGAGCAAAAGTTGCAAACACAGTTGTTTAAACTAAATTTGAAAATTTGATATTTTCAAACAAACTCTCAGATCAAACTGTGAATTTCAAGGATATGGTGGGATGATTTATGAGTTTCAGGTCACGAAATAAATTGGAGATTATGATTTTTCTTTTTTCTTTTTTTTGGTTCATCTGTAAGCGGCCACTCTAAATTGTTCATAACTCATAGTTTCTGGCTTTTATGTGATATAATGATGTTCGTAATGGGGGAGAGTTCAGTCTCATTAAGTGAATTTTGTTATTAAGTATTTCCTCTCTTTAGTCAAAGTGGAAATATCAGTTCTTGAGACTCAGTGGATTGGTTTTAGAGGATTGGTTTCCATTGCATGACAATGATTTTTATCAGGTGGAGAGGTCAGTTTCGTACAATGAGCACCGACCAAGGAGGCCTCCACCGGATTTGCCTTCACTCCTTCTCCATGGAAGAATCGTTTACATTGGCATGCCAGTAAGTGTTTCACATTAAATTGTCAACATTTGTTATCTTTTAAGCCCTTCAGTCTGGAAATACATACTGCACTCATTCCTGATGTGAAAATTTCGTAATCAGCATGAAATGATCAGAGAAGCCAGTGGGAATGTGAAGGAGTGTCTATAACTCCGAGAAAGGATACTAATCAGGGCAAGGGAAAATGGAAAATTGAGGAATGTGTTGAAGGAGAACTCTTTATTTTCTTTTTTGCACACTTGATTGGAATCTATAGATGATGTTAACAGGTTTTGTTAGCTCCTGCTAGAAATAGTATCTTCCTTTTTTTCTGTCAGCAGGAAACTGCTTTTTGCCTGTAGCTGGTAGATAATAACTGCTATCATCTTATTCAGGGACACCCCCCCCACCCAAAAAAAAAAAAACTATTGTCTTAGAGCTGCTCATTTGTTCAGAAGTAAATGATCTATTTGAAATCACTTATTTGCTGAACTTACTTTGAACTTTCTACCTGTTAATTGGCATTGGTGGCAACTGCATTCTCTACGTCCATCTTTTGTTCTGTACTTTCTTGCCTTTGGCAAGTCACAGCTCCACCTCTTGTAGGTCTTTTAGATAGAACTAACTATTTACTGTCTCTCAGTTGGTGCCTGCAGTCACAGAGCTTGTAGTTGCGGAATTGATGTACTTGCAATGGATGGATCCAAAGGAACCAATATATCTTTACATAAATTCTACTGGAACAACTCGTGATGACGGTGAGACGGTAAGCTTCCATCTTTGTTGTGACTGATTTTGCACTGAATTTTCAAGCTTATGAATGGTCAAGACCTGACCTTAGCAAAGACACAAATTAATTGGTAAGGGACAACAGTTTATATCCTTAGAAATTTGTTAAAATTACAATCATTGCTTCGCAGGTGGGCATGGAGACAGAGGGTTTTGCCATTTATGATGCATTGATGCAACTGAAGAATGAGGTGAATTTTCTTACAATTTGCATCTATGTTTGCTAAAACTTCCAGTGACTTTCTGGTTATTATAGTAGGTACTTGATTAAACAAGGTAGTGCTTAGTGATGATTTTGGCTTCGTTCTGCTTATTGAAGTACTTTGACTGAATTTTACACTTGGATCTAGGAAAAATATTTGAGTGCTGAACTGTTCACATTTTCACTTTTATTCATTTATTTTTTTAAATTTTGTAGATACATACAGTTGCCGTAGGTGCAGCTATAGGACATGCCTGTCTGCTTCTTGCTTCGGGATCTAAGGGTAAAAGGTTTATGATGCCGCATGCCAAAGGTGCGTTGGTATTGTCTACTCATCTGCTGTGTTCTGCTCTCATCCTTTTCTTGTCTGATGTCAACACAATATCGTTTCAGCGATGATCCAGCAACCTCGTGTCCCATCCTCTGGGTTGATGCCAGCCAGTGATGTTCTTATCCGTGCAAAAGAGGTATCTAGCAATATTTATTGAGCTATACATAACCATAATAGGCATTTTGCTACTCTGTGCAAAAGTGTGCAAAATAAGTTGACTTGGAACTGGGCATATAGTCTCTCTATTCATGATGTCCGTGTTGCTTCTGATGATTTTTGTAGGTGATAACCAATAGGGATACTCTTGTAAAGCTTTTGGCTAAGCACACTGGGAATGTGAGCTCTCTCTCTCTCTCCCTCTCTCTCTCTGCATATCTTAATGGGCAAGGGAATAACTAATGCTAATTCTGAATGACTCTAGTCCATAGAGACTGTAGCCACTGTCATGAGAAGACCTTATTACATGGATGCCACAAAGGCCCAAGAATTTGGTGTCATTGACAAGGTGAGACAATGTTTGAGGTATTAATGGTGTCTTTTAATGATTGCGCATGCAGTGTGAACTTATGTGAGGTTTTAATTCTTGTTTCAGATTCTTTGGCGTGGTCAGGAGAAGATAATGGCAGATGCAGCCCCTCCTGAGCAGTGGGACAAGAATGCTGGCATCAAAGTTGTAGATGGATTTTAAAATTTTTCCAACTTTCAGATGGATGATTTTATGTAAGTTGCTGACTTCACAAAACTACACATGCCATTTATGTCTAGCCTGATGAATTGCCATGGCAAAGCAAATAAACTTTTTAAAAGTTGGCTAGAGAACAGGAGGATTAGATGATTAAAATAATGTATTCCTTGCTGCATGTTGAAAAACTAACCATAACTCCCTAGAATTCCTCCATACTCATACAGGAGAAATGTTTTCCTAACTATGTACTTTCATTCCTTCATTGGATTATGTTCTTTCCAAGGAGCATGCTCCTGCATGCAGAACGTGTTTATCGATGCACAATATCTGACATGTTGGAGAGAATTATGGTGGTGGCAGAATTGATACCCTTATGTTTGGTAAAAGTAGTTTTCTTTATGTAAGCAGATAGTGTTAGGAAATCTGTAGGAGTCCAGTAGGATTTTCTTTTTCTTTCTTCTGGTTTATGCGCCATTTTGTGTTCTACTATAGGCGTGGTTCTGTGTGTATCTTTTGGTAATATAAGACATGACTGATCCGGAGTTCATAAGTGTGGAACTTCTGTCGATGCATCTGGATCCATTTTAATTTCTTTCTCACTCAGTGATTTTCTATCGTATAGGATTAGTGTCACGTCATTGTTTTAATTCCCTTTTTCAGTGCAGGAAACTGTGCAATAAGGAACTATGCATACATAAAAGCTGTGAACTCAACTGTGGAGCATCAGAGCCCCGGATCGCTCGCAGGAGAATAACTGCCGCTTGTAATTAGCAGTTCTCCTGAAAATTTTCGACGCTACGATCATATGGACAGTTCACCAGTGCACCAACAACAGATCGAGGAAACTCTGGAAAATAGCAAGTATAATTAGTTTCATTTTAGCTTCAAATGGGTTAATAGTTAGCCTGTAACAATGCTTTGACCAATTGAATTCGTTTTCGTTTCTTCAGCCTGTCGTGCATCATGGTCCTGATTTTTGCTTGTTGCTGAGCATTTCGTATTCACTCTGAAATTCATGAACCATTGGATTTCGTAAACAGGTAGGGGCTCTATAAATAGATAGCTCATTTGTCCTATCCGTTTATGGTGCGGAATCGACTTTAGCCAGGTCTCTTAGGAGGATTAACGTGTGTTGTGGACGTCATCTTGGCATCAATATTGGTTTGTATTAGCAATTTGCTTTTACGTCATTCGTGAAGAGTAACTAGTCCATGCTATGTAGAAGCGCTTGCTTGTGGGTGTCTATCTCAGAGATGAGAAAATTGGAAGTTATTTTATTGTAGAGAATGTAATGCTTGCATTTATAATTTGGGCAAAGATTGAAATGGAAAATCCTGCCTAAAAAGTCAATAATTTGGTTTAGATCATGCTTGACTATGCTTGTCTGGATGGATTCTTTATATTTTGATTGATATAAATTTCGTGACCGACGCATTTAATTCGAAACATCTGAAATTTTAATATTATATAAACATTGTCATCAAGGAGGTTCCAGATAGACCTTGACCTATTATATTGTGAAATCTGACCAGGAAATGCAAAGCTTCGGAAGGGCAATTTAAGAATACGGCCGGATTCAATTATAGAAAACGTCCTTTCAACCTAAACTCGGATGAACGATGGACCGAACTAAGTGACTCTAATGCAATGGACTCCTACCCCGTAAAAACAGGGACGATAAACTATGAAACCCTTGGCAACACAGCAAACAACAATCCCTCCAAACTAAAGCTGAAACTGAAAGTCCTGGTTCAGAAAATTCTTGTGTATGGATAAACGCTCTTCGATTGGTTTTACAGAGTTAAACGCACACATTGTCACTTTAAGCTGTTGCGGAAGTGGCCATCATAAAGACAGAGCAAAAACTTGGATGAACAGAACAAAGTACCAGGCAATTTAAAACTAAACTATGCACCTCACAATGTAATGAGAAATGCCCTTGTTTCTATTGAAACAAGAAGCAGTGTACATCAAGATGAAATCTAAGAAACAGAAGCCCGTGTGAGAGAACATGGAGAGCAGACTACGAAGTGCCTAATTTTTCTCAAACGCACATTACTCACGAATAAATAAATCTTATAATCAGCACTTGCCCTGACCTTTTAGTCTTCCCAATATTAATTTTCACTTTAAAATTCATTGGGAATAGTTGTCAGATATCATAATATTTGCCTAAAAGGTTTTGAAGGCCAAAAGCTTTATAAAAAAGTTGAACTAAACACACCCTTATTCGATCAAACTCCCCCACAAGCGAGGTCTCACCTTACCCTTCTTTTCTTTCCGTCTATTCCCCCCATTTCTAAAGTTCATAAGCTGGAAGCCTGGCCGCTGAGGGGTCTATCAGTGTCTAGAAAGAGATAAGCCCTCAAGTAATCACGTCCATGCATCTTTCCCGTTGGAAATAAGCTTGAGGGCCCTATGAAGAAGAAAGCAGGCAAATGCTTTTGCCCCGTGCAAGAACCCATGCTGCCTGTGATGCGATAGAGCCAGAGAAACGTGTACGGATTCCACTTATCCCATGACATATCTTTTTCCAATATTATTGTATGGATACTAATTCACCTTTCAATTATGCTAATTTAATTTTAAATCTTTCACGATTTGTCAATTTCATTTTAATGCAGTCCTTTCAGCCAAAATTGATAAGACTTCAAAAGATTTATTACTAAATTGATACATCGTATGATATTTTGGACAATTATTCCACTATATTCATGTGCAATTGTTAACGAGATGATGAAAGTTCATAAAACAAAATACTTAATACCTTGAAAAAGAAAATATCATCAACTTTTTAAAAAATCGTGTATTTTCAGAGGGAGGGTTGGTCGAGGAGCGTTTTCGGTAGCCCCCAATCGCAGCAAAGCGAAACGAAATCCCCGGGAACAGGGCCTCCCCAGATGAACGGACGAGATGCCGCGTCTCCACCGCAACAACCCTGATCCGACGCTCACGAAACCGAAAATATCGAGAATCGAGTTCAACTGGTACCGCCGAGCTCGTTTGGGAACTCGCGACGGCAGAGGCCACACACCGAAATCATTTCTCGCCTCGTGGAACGAGGCCGCACGCAGACGAAGACGCTCCTCCTCCCCCCTCGCACCATTCTCCATTCTCAGTTTCTCTCTCTACCTCCGAAATCCGCAACCGCATTCTCTCTCCTCGAGCGGAGGAACCGCCGGGGCGATGGCGGAGGAAGATGCTCCGGAGGTGGAGCTCAGCGGCGAGCAGAAGAAGGAGATCGCCAAGTGGTTCCTCCTCCACTCCCCCGCCGGCGAAATCCAATACGTCGCCAAAGGTTCGGAAATCATTTGTCTCTCTCCTTTGCCTTTGTCGGTTTTTTTCGGTTTCACGCGTTCGTTTTGCGCTTTGGTGATCGAGCGGGGCGCGGATCGGTTGTCGTCGTGTCTTGCAGATGTGAGATCGGTGCTGGACGACGACAGGGCGTACGGCGAGGCGGCGTCGGAGGCGTTCCCGGCTTACAACAAGGCTCAGATGATTTGCCTCGACATGCCCCGCGGCATGGGAGAAGTGAGTCTTCCAGATCCGCTTCGCCGGAGTTTGGCTGACTTAGTGTTCGCCTTTTTTGGATTAGTTGCATTGTACTATTGGTGTTGATAATGCGCTGTTTCGTGCTTTGATCCTGTAACTGGTGTGATTCGTTGGTTATGCTGGAGTTAAAAAAATGTGATTTTGTGCCTGGATGAGAGGTGTGAAAGCTCGCGCATTGACGTCGCTGTGGCTGTAGGTTCTGATCACATCGTTCGGTGAGCTTGGGGAGAATCAGTTCTTGATCCGCGTACTGCGCAAGTCGGGATTGTTGACCACGTCAAGCAAGTGAGTGTTGCGAAGTGTTGCGGTCTTTTGATTATCTATCTGCCTTCAATATTGGAGTTCCAACTTGGTCCCTTGCATTTGTTTTTTTTTCTTGGCTTTTGGCTGCATAATCTTGGATTGTTCCCCAAGCTCATGCGGCATTGTTTTTTTCGTCCCTCTTTTGTTTTCGAGGATATTTGTTTGATATATGCGGTCCGTTTCTCTGATTATCTGCTAATTTGGTTCAGGTTTGTACAGACGTGAGACCTGCAACTGATGAAGAGCTTCCATCTCCGTATATTGAGGAATTCAGGTGCGTTTCTTGTTTCCTGATAGGTCCCTTGACTCGTCCTTGCCAGAATATGTCTTCTGTTCCTGAGTGCTTTATGGTACATGCCCATAACAGCTATTTTTCCATCCTCCATCCTTTGTACGTCTCTTTATGCTACCTTGATGTGTCGCATTCGAGAGGTTCATAGAACCATGCTGTAAAAGCAAAAGTGAATAATGCATTACAGCATGCCCTATTTTCATCTTTGATACTTTTTTTAGCCAAGTACTTTATTCTATGAATTCACTGCTATTTGGAGAAATGCTGGGTACCCAGAAACTAGAAATAGACTTTGAGGCTTTCCTTGTGTGATGCTTGATACATTGTGAAACTAGAAATAGCCTACGAGTCCTTCCTGTTTATGGCAGTCAAATAATTCGCTCTCACGATTCCTTTTCCGCCTTGATTCTTTCAGATGTGCTTTGGATGCAGAAGTTCTGAAATATGTTGGGGAGGCTTATCCAAAAGGCATCTGTTCCGTTTACTGTACAAAGGGTAAAGATGTGGAGGGACCAGGATCTGATTTTGAGCTTGCAGTAGTTATTCAAGCTGCTAGAAATAGCCCGCAAAATTTCTGGTCAGTGAAGGTCATAATTAATTATCAAGTAACTATGTCTCTTTCTTTGGCGCTGCAAATCCATCTAAACAGAAAATGGTGGAACAATGCCCTCTGCTCTTCAGTTTTTAATCAGCGAGTTTGGTTATTAGCAACTTACTTGTTGCTTTTGACATATTTGCAGCACTGGAAGTTGGCGCTCAGTCTGGAACATCGAGTTTAAGGATGATATACAAATTCTTGAATTAAGGGGCAAAATGCAGGTATTCTGAGCTGGTTTCCCTCCCCCATTCCCACCTTCTTAATAGCCTCATCCATCTGAATTATGGGAAACATAACACTTGTTCTTATTTAGGTGGGCGCTCATTATTTTGAAGAGGGAAATGTGCAGTTAGATACAAAGCATGAATGCAAAGATTCAACTATATTTCAGGTTAGGGGCCATCATCTCTTTGCTTGCTTGACCATTTTTAGTGCCCAACAATCTAATGACAAGATACCATGACATGCTGAACTCATTGGCATTTGCATTTACTTCTTCCAGTCCCCAGAAGATTGTGCTATTTCAATAGCTAGTATAATTCGCCATCACGAGACAGAGTATTTGGGTTCTCTTGAGGTATGAGTGGGTTTGTTTATGTGTATATTGTTAATTCAATCAGCATATTGATTTTCTAAAATCTATCAATACAGGCATCATATACCAATTTGCCAGACAACACCTTTAAGGTAACCATTTACTTTCCAAGGTACTTCATTAAGGATCTACTGGGTCATTTTCATGGCATTTTGACGTATCTCTTACTTGAAAGGCACAAGCTTGATTTTCCCCTGAAGAAAAGTGGTGGCTATTGAGTAACTCTGTGAATGCTTGCGCTGTATCTTTCATCATCTGCCTAATGATTTCTCATCCCGGCCGTGTTATCCTTTGCTAGTTGTCACCCTTTTACTGCTTTATTATTGTAAAGATGACAGCTACCCATTGTCGCATCCTTTCCTCTGGCTGATATAGTGCTTGTTCTTGTTTTCATATTCTATAAGGTTTTATGGAATTTGAATACACTTCCCTATGAGTTTTTGATCACTTAAGTATTGTTGTGATGCGATGAACGCAGGATCTACGGAGAAAGCTTCCAGTTACTCGCACCCTTTTCCCCTGGCATAACACACTGCAGTTCAGTCTTACAAGAGATATCTCCAAAGAACTTGGAATTGAAAAGTGAAATTACAATAAGATGAGCCAAGATCCATTTTGTTTGAGGTTCAAGGTAGAGATTGCTTATCTATCTGCTGGAATTGAAGGCATTGAGTATGTATGTTTACACAAAGAACTTTTTGCCATGCCTTGCCTGTTCCATTTCCTCTGCACTCTTCTTTTTGGTCTTTGCTTGTGTATCTTTTGGTGCCCCAACCTTCTGTGTCCTCATCAATCGCTTGTTGTGCAGATTACACCTCTAGTAGGAGTCTAGGAGTCCTCAGTTTTGGCAATTTTTTTGTGTGACCATTTCTTTAAGTTCTGTATAGTGAGTTACGCAAGTTCTGATCTTCATATGAGGTCAGTTGAGAATAGTAGGAAGAATGTTGTGACTAAGTGAATTTATTACCCCACAAAAGTTGTGAAGCCAAAGTTATTTGATTGAATTAACCTGAGTGAAGATCAATACATATGTTTTTGTATATTGTGGCTTTGAGCCGCAGTACCATCATAGCTGTTCTAGTTGGAAGGTTCTATCTATGTCCTGAAAAGACTCTCTCTCTCTCTCTCTCTCTCTCACGCGCCTGATGAGCATGGTTGCTAAACTTGCTAACATGATTTCTTAAATTAAAGTGAAGTAGATCCTACCAGCTTGTTGGTAAGGGTTTAACCTGGGACTTTTGCCATGACTAGCAGATAGAGGTTAGAATGGCAAGCTAAAAGGCTGATGTTGTTCTTGTTGCTCCACTGTAGCAATTTTTTTTTTTTTGGCTGGGAGACTTGCATAGTTAGTTGAGGTTGCAAATCACATTTGTGTTGCAAATCTTGCTAGTGCACGCAAATTATTGGGGACAAGATGGACTGCTCTGGCAGCTGCATATAATGTCAACTCAGTACTTATGAGTCCTCCATAAAGAAAGGCAAAATCAGCTTTTCTACTTTTGAACTTAAGGAATCTACAGAAGAAAATATAAATTAACTTAAGAGACTTCAAAAGAATCAAAGCATCCATAGAAGAAATAAAATTAGCTTATTTGGTTTTTAACCAATGATAATTGAATTAGATGAACTGTTTATGCCTTGTTCAGTTTACATGTGCTATTTTCCTCTCTGGGATGATGCAGTTTAGCCAAATCAGACACGAATGTGCTCCAGAAGTCATTGTCTTTTTAAGCCTGCAATATTTGCTTGGCTGAGTTGTTGTAAGTAAATGCAATGACATAGCTTTGCCTTCTGTTGAAGCGCATCTCTGATGATAACAGCGAGAATGGTTACTTACTGACCAGAGTTTTGCCTATCAATGTGCCTGATTTGCCTTCCATTTTTGGAATTTTTCAGTTGATCCTTTAATTTCTTTGATCACAGTGATGTCCGAATTATATGAAATAATAACACAGGTACCAACTGGTCGCTTTCTTTCTTTGTGAATGGCTTTTCAAATGACACCTGATTGTTTTTTTTCCTTTGAATGGCGAATCTTCCGAAACATGCATTGCAGAGGAAGGTGGTCATATTCAAGCTAATTTAGACTCTGCTGTCCATTAATTGACTCTTCAATCGTATGACACTAGAAGAAACTGTTGTATGGATTTCAATTGCCGTTGCTTGCGTCAGCTCTTTTATCATTCCTCTTCAAAAATCATATGCTATTAAAGTCGAAGATGCAGAAACTCATGGGAGGGGCATATATAAAGGACTATAAGCAGGGCAGATGCTTGTAAAGTTTCGCCGACTGCCAAAGAGAATTGATCTATCGAGCTTCTTGCTTTTAGGATCTGAAGTTAAACTTTTTTGTTGCAACCCCAGGTACATTCCGATTCATACATCCCGAGAAATGGACTGACCTGTCAAACATATGGGTCGGTTCGGATTTATATTGGGTCATAAATGACTAGACCTAAATAAATCCATTTTTAACCTGACATTAATCCATTTAACCCATTTTGATTAAATTTCCACACGATGCAAATATAGTACCCATAATCGACTGTACCCATAATCGAATTGACATATTGTCAACTCATGCTTGATCCGATCTATATTTGCTAAAACATTTCCATACTATGAAAACTCAGCCAAATTGAGGCGAAAATGTGGAGCAAGCAAGAGCGAGAGAGACTAAATGGAAAGTAATAAAAGTAATAAAAATGTGTGGGGTCTAAGTAAATTGCAAATCCATTTATGATTCATTTACTCCATATAATTAACTCCTTAATAATTTATTTAACACCATATGGGTTTTTAACTCATTTTGACTAGTCTAGCAATGGTTTTACGCTAGAGTACACAAATCATCATTGAGCAAGCATATATTCACTGCTGTCCCTCTCTCTACGCAAGCCAGAAGGTGAGCAGCTCGGACCAATCCTTATTGTCTTTGATCATGCTTTCAGTAGCGGACGGGATTGAGTGCCAGTTAAGTTTGTGTTGGTGACAAGTACGAAGAAATAAAATCGAAGTGACTTCAAGGCACCAAATTTTTGAAGGCACGAGGTATGAGTTCAGGATACAATGAGTCGAGTACTGGCAAACTCAGTTTCTCTTAACTAGATATCGTTGATGATTGTTGAAAAGATTTGTGTTCGAATTGCACTAGTGGGTAGGGAACAAGGAACCCGGTGGTAACAAAATTGAGTTGAGATTGAGAAGTGTAAATCTTAGTCACTTGTGTGATAAAAGTTGATAAGATCTAAGGTAAAAGACACTTGTTGTATGATGGTTATCGAAACTGCGAACTTTTTCTTTAGCAAAACCATTGAAATCAACCTAATGCTTGGTATGGCTTTTTTGCCTGAAATTTGCATTGTGTAAGATTTTGTATCAATAATAATTAAATATTCTATCCATTAACATTTAAATATTCTACTAAAGATCATACATAATCGCTTAGTAAGGATGCGAGAATCTCAAGATGGTCCCCACAAAAGGTGTCGTGTCTTTGATAATTGAGGATTTGAATTATTGAAAACTGGCAATAATTAAACAAAGAAGACAACCAGAAGAACGCCAAACGAATCTTAATCAGGCATCCTATCCGCTTCCGACTTATTTGTCCTACCGAGGAGACCCGATTGGATGATTGAGATCAATAAACAATTTCCGAAAGGCCCATAGGGTATCAGAGCCATAAATTATGGCCCCATGATATATATATATTCAAAGGACGGAATCGCACACGTGCATCGTGCGCGCCACCCTCGGTATGCAATTTTCTGAAAGTTCGGGGGCTGAAAGTTGTATTTTGAGAAACTCGATTTATCCTCCAACTGACCCATGCACAAGTTAACTGGTCCCGTCGCTTTAGTTGACAGCGTTTCGTCTTCTTCCTCGTCCTTCACCGTTGAACTTGCGTTACTTTGCCGTCGCCGGAGCGCAGGAAATGGCGGAGATCAAAGCCCAGGCCGCTCCCCGCGACCACGAACTCCCCCTCGTCATGCCGGACGCCGGCGCCTCCGGCGACAAGCCC
This sequence comes from Eucalyptus albens, assembly GCA_014182695.1. Classification (NCBI taxonomy): domain Eukaryota; kingdom Viridiplantae; phylum Streptophyta; class Magnoliopsida; order Myrtales; family Myrtaceae; genus Eucalyptus; species Eucalyptus albens. Next base: position 53,685,102 of record CM024653.1, read on the forward strand.
CGCAAACCGAAGCGGGTCGCTTCTCTGGACATCTTCAGAGGCCTCACCGTCGCGGTAGAATTCAGCCCTCTCTCTCTTCTCTCTCAAAACGATTCAAGGTTTGTGTTCAGTTGTGATGGCGAAGTTCCATGTTTGTTGCGGGAGCTTCCTGTCTGTCTGATTGTTTTCGTCTTGTCATGATTGCTTGGTCGGTCAAGCTTTATCTTCGAGTTGACTGATGGATGCTCTGTGAGTCCGTGTTGTCTGTTGTCTTGCTGTTTTTGTACTTGAATACTGAGTTCGACGTTTTTGCGGGAAGCGCTTAGTTAGATGTTATGTGTTTTTAGTTCTTGAGCTGATCTTTTGTGGTCGGCGGCAGAGCCTCTGATTTGGTGGAATTCTGTACTCGGTAACTTTTTGAGTTGCAATTTCAATTCTTCCGAGAGCTCCGTTTGCTTTTCCTCTGATAGTGAAGCATGTCTATTATGTGTGAATGGCTGCTTACTGCGCATTGGTGAATGGTTTTGGCCGACGGGGAGGGGTGGAAAAGTGGTATTTTTTTTGGATGATTAGCATGGTTTTCATTTGCATGTTCGGTACTGGTTGAAATTTGATTCTTGCACGGTTTTCATATTAGAATCTAAGTTTCTTTTGTGTTTTAGCTGATGATTTTGGTGGATGATGCTGGAGGAGAATGGCCTATGATTGGACATGCGCCGTGGAATGGTTGCAACCTTGCCGATTTTGTGATGCCTTTCTTTCTTTTTATCGTGGGTATGGCCATTCCGCTTGCTCTTAAGGTTTGTATTCCTAGCATTTTCTATTTGAAAGAACGGAACTGTGGTTTTCAGTCCCTGCTGGCTTCTTCTTTTAACTCTTTGGTCTTTTCCTGTAGAGAATTCCTGATCGGTTTGCAGTCATTAAGAAGGTGATATTGCGGACTCTCAAGCTCCTCTTCTGGGGTCTACTGCTGCAAGGTTAGATATCCGTAATAGTACATGTATTTCTTCTTCTGTGATTTCAAAGCAGAATTATATTGATGACATGTGGTTCCGAAGACAAGTTTTTATTTCTTCTTCTGCCAAGTTTTGATGTTTACCTGGTTTCATCGTGTGATGCAGGAGGTTATTCACATGCCCCTGACAAACTATCGTATGGTGTTGATATGAAAATGATAAGGTGGTGTGGCATTCTCCAGGTAATACGATTACTTGTACTTATAGTTCAAGTCCTTTTTCGTAAATTTTGATTTGATAGTAGTGTCTTTTTTGTTTTGGCCCAATGACAGAACAGTGCATGTGTGTATTGTTTACTTTCAGAGAATTGCTCTTGCATATTTGGTGGTGGCACTGGTTGAGATTTTTACAAAAAATCCACAAGAGAATTATGAATCATCCAGCTCGTTCTCAATCTTCAGAAAGTATTGTTGGCACTGGTTGGTATCCGAAATTTACCGACTTCCTTGGCAATAGGAGCTCTTGAATTTGCCATTTCAGTGATGCGTCTGCTGAAGCAGCTATTTTCTATGTCAAATATCAGGTTGTTTGGAGCATGTGTTGTTACTGTTTACTTGGCTATTCTTTACGGGATATATGTTCCTGATTGGCAATTTACAGTCCAGGATAGAGACAATCCCAACTATGGGAAGTTTTTCAGAGTAAGTCCTTTCTGTGTCCTAGTCTCACAATACCCTAAAAAGCATGTCAAATATTCTTATGATTCTATGTCAATTCTAGGTAACTTGTGGCACGAGAGGAAACTTAGATCCTCCATGTAATGCAGTAGGATATGTTGATAGAGAAGTTCTTGGAATTAATCATATGTATCCACATCCAGCTTGGAAGAGATCAAAGGTGCAACATGATTTCCCTTGCTAAATCAAAAGATTTTAACTCTCACGTCAGCGAAGTAGTAATCTATGGCAGTTGTAACGGTTTATTGTCTTGGAAGTGCTGCAGGATTGCACTGTGAATTCTCCATATGAGGGACCGATGCGGAATGATGCTCCAGCATGGTGTTATGCACCTTTTGAACCTGAAGGAATTCTGAGGTCTGTCAAGCATTATTGTCTTAAGATGTTGAGTCTTTTTATTTTGCTGTTTTCAGATGGCTATTAGCTTGTGGCTCAAGTTTGTTTTTTTATACCATCTGATAGTCCCCTTTAAGTTTTAAAAAATCAACTTCCAATCTGGAGCTTTTATAGTTAAACTTATTCTGTGAAGCTTTGTATTGAACTGGGTCCAAGACATATTTCTCTGTGTTGCATATTGTGTTCTATGTCATGCCAAATTTTTCCTTTGAGGTACTGGTAATAGTATGGTAGTATCTTCTATAGTCTGAGCAAACAGGTCTTGGGATGTGGTTCTTGTCCCTAAATAGGCAAGGATTCTTCTCTTGACGACTTGTTGAAGCATTTTCTTGAGTTTAGCCCACTTCAATGTAAAAATCCTAGGCTTGATGTTGGGGTTACTCCACTTTGTTCTGATGGCTCCATGTCATGGGCACACCCTCCCCACTGGGCAGGGGTAGTGCATGGGAGCCTTGTGCAGTGGGTCACTCCTGACACACTTACTGCCTTGTAAAATCTATCAAATGCTCTGCAAAATTTGTCCCCATCTTTATGTAGCAGAATCATCATGATAATTGCAAAGTGGTTAAAGTGGATCTTTTTGTTTGCAGTTCAATATCTGCTATTCTCTCCGCAATAATTGGAGTGCACTGCGGTCATGTGCTCTTGCACTTGGAGGTAGGTCCATTAGTCTAGGTAGAATGAATTTGTCTTAGTCTTTCCTTGACTTATTTGATGAAAACTGTTTCAGAATCATTCAAGCAGACTGAAGCACTGGGTTCTGATGGGTCTTTCTTTGCTTATTTTGGGAATCATTTTGCATTTCACCCATGGTGAGATCTTTATAATATGATATGCACAACTTTGATTTGTTCTTTTATGCAGCTCTTAGTATGCATGATACTTCTTTTCTTTGGATGCAGCAATTCCTTTAAATAAGCAGTTATATACACTCAGCTATGTCTGCGTAACAGCTGGTGCTGCAGCGTTGGTATTCTCAGCCTTCTATGTCCTGGTATATATCTTGTTGTCTCATGTTTTTTGCAGTAAATTTTTGTTCTGTCGTCAATTGTCTGCACTGAATGATCTGACTACATAGAAGCTGAAATCATGTAGAAACACAGTTAGCATGAATTCCGTAGAGTAAGTAAAATGTATATTACATGGCTAAGCTTTAACCTAGTTGATTTCATTATCAAGGCTGTATTGAATTGAGATGAGTGTGTCCATTCTTTTAATTTAGGCATATTAATGGGAGTGGCAAGCATCTCAGCATGGTACAAGTACTTTTAGCAGATCATTCCTGGAGTTTGCTTCCTAGTAATAATTTGTTTTGACACCACATTATGTTAGTTACAAGTGAAGTCTACTTGGCGAATACAAGAATGTGCAGGCATCTCCTGAAGATCGTGATGGACAATTTCTTCTAACTTATTAGAAAAAAATTTACTTATGCAATGTTCTTTAAAATGTGGCAGTCCATCTTTGTGGGAAAACTGTTGGGAGGCTGGTGGTGGGTGTCCTTATAAGTGTAACTTGTGATAGATGACTGAGTTTATGTTGTTATGGTAGGTTGATGTATGGGGTCTGCATCTCCCATTTCTTCCCTTGAAATGGATTGGCATGAATGCGATGCTGGTGTATGTCATGGCAGCAGAAGGCATATTTGCAGCATTCATTAATGGGTGGTATTATGATGACCCCCGTAATAACCTGGTATGTCACTACAACCTTTCAGGTGTTCTTGCTTTTCTCTGCGAGTCTCCATGAACCCTTGCAATGAGAAGGGCTCTGAAATAAATTTGGACAATTGGCCAAAAGAATGAAACATTGTTGGATCCACACCTCCTCTTTTCATGTTCAGAATATACTGAAATATTTTGTTCTTTCATTCAGTTGAGCTGTTGTTTCTTTCCCCTGTAACATTTTATCTAATGAAGCAGTAAATGCCCTATTTGCGGATACCCAATCAAAGATAGTGTTATTATTATAGAAGTTGAACCTTGCACATAAAGGAAATTTTATTTCTGATGTTAAGGCCGTTTGAAATTTCATTGCAGGTACATTGGATCCAAAAGCATGTCTTCATTGGAGTTTGGCACTCCAAAAGAGTAGGAATTCTTCTTTACGTCATCTTTGCAGAGATTCTTTTCTGGGGTGTTGTTGCTGGCATTTTGCATTGGCTAGGCATATATTGGAAGCTGTGATTTCCATGCGATCCAACCCTTGACCCAGTTAGCCTGTCACTGCAAAATGCAGGTACTATTGTGATATGAAGATTCTGGCTCCTCATTCATTCTAAGCATTGATTTTAGTTGCTGCAGCTGCCGCCATAAGAGAACCTGCATCCTCAAGAGCTTTCACGATCCATTCTATGCAAGGATTTATTTCCAAGGGTACTAGACACGCTTTTTCAAGTTCCAGAAGAGAAACTTAAGGCATTCTAATAGACAAACAACATGACAGCTGGTCACCTCCTATTTCCAGTACAGCCTTCTTTATGTTCATTATCTCCTAATTCTAACTCGGAGATCAACCAGAATTTGTGGTGATGCAGAAGCAGTTCCTTTTTATCAACTTTTGAACCGAAACACCTTGCCTAAATACATGCAGTAGTACTGTAGAAAGACATGTAGTAAGAGCAACAGGCAACCTGACTTTCCTCACACCACTTTAAGAAAATTAAGACTTCAACCCTGGTAGTCTCCACTATGCTGTTTCTCTATCGCCAGAACTTCTTATTGATCTCCAATTTGGAACCAGAAGACACTGAACTCTGAGGAGGCTGTACTGGGAATAAGAAGTGAGCTATTGTCTTTTGTTGTATAGTTTAGAATGTTAGAGGTGTCCATTTCTGAATTGAGAAAAAAATGTATCATGCTTTTGGGAGTAATTCCAGATTCTCATCCTTGCATGGAGGGGATCTGCGAATGCAGGTTCCCTGAGTGGACCCGGCTGATGAAAAGTTCAAGCTCTGCCTGTATCAGTTAAAGAAACTCACAAATGTTCAAGCAGGAATACAAGTAGTTTGTACCGTTTACATGTCATTCAGAAGACTCGATGTTTATACTCTGGCTGGGAAAGCCATTCACTAATAACAATAAAATTTTCATGTGATTGGTCGGTCAGAGTTCTTGCAGACATCAAAATCGTCACTCCTGTTTTGGCAATGGTTCAAACGTAGTGTCTAGTTGTAGCTGCCATTTTGGCTTTAATTTCCCTTCCTACTGTTGTGGGAAAACGTTAGTGGACCAGTTTATCTTTAAATGATGGATGCAAGAGTAACACGATTTTGAGTTTTCCCTGTTCCCTGAGTTAAATCGATTCACCTTCGATGGCATTCTATTCTAAACTACGAAAAATATTAAAATGACAAAACCATGATATAGCAATGAAAATTATGTTGGCGTTCTGCAAGATAATATACCGAACATTATCAAATTGGATAATGTATCTAACGTCACGCCATTATTTGGACCGCGCTCCTCCATAAGAAGCTATCTTCTGGAGTTAGCCTCTTATGGAGTGTCCACATGCGTGCAGTAATGCAAGTCATCTACTCCTTAGAAAACTAGATTCCGGTCCAAGGCGTACTACTATAGCTCCATCAAGATGCTATTGATAGACTCTCCCGCTGTGATCACAGAAGAGCACACCAAATGAATAGTTTTATGGTGATCTAATGTTGCGATTTACCCCAATGTAATGCCCGGACGAAAAAATATGGTTGAGGCCCCCTTAGAGATCTCGGCCTCCTTTTCCGTTTTTGATGACGTAGCTCCTGCTTCACAAACTAACATTTAAACCACAATCCAAGGCCAAAAGCGATAGCCAAGGACAGAAGCAGGTGGATATATTGGATTCATATGCAAAATGCTAGATGGTCAAATTCTTGTTATTGTATGGCATTGTTCACGCCAATACAAGACCCTGTGGTTCTATAAAATCTTACGCAACATAAGAATCCATTCATTTGAGCAGGGTCACATCAGAATCATCTTCCCTTGCTCCAAGTCTAGATTGAGTTATCGCCAGTGCCAGGTATATGATGTTTCCAATTTCAATGACGGAAAGCAAGGCCGAGATCAGAATCGGATCTTGACCAAATGCCATAGGACAAATAATCAAAGAGGACTTCCAGCTGAACAGTTTTTGGGCAGTACGAAATACCGATAGTTTTGGTGCGAGCGTTCAGAGGACCATAACTTTAGAAACCAAGATAGCAACTATTAGACAGTAGGGCATATCGACATCGAAACTTTATTTCTCAATTAACCAAAGTTACCATGTTCTAAATTTAGTAAAAAAAACAACCTAAACAAAAAGACAGGATAATAAGGCATCCCGTCGCGTAGTTTATACCCCTTCTCTTTGTATATAGAACAGAAACACAGAAAACCATTCCCAATCTAGTAAGTCCCCCCCACAAGAAAGCCTGTCTAGCACTTGACTTCCTTCAGTCCATGGGCAAGGTAGAGGAAAGTAGGATCAGTAGCACCTTCCTTGTAAAATGCAAACACCATGGTTCCATCATCATGCATGCTCTCCCCAACGAAACTGCAAAATTAACCAGGTTGTCAATCAATCAGAAGTGGAAAACAGATTAAGCCCAAATTAAGCCGAGCATCAATTGAGAAGCTGATACAATTGCAGGGTTGAACTTACAATTGGAGGTCGCTGAGCTTAGAAAGCAGGAACTTGGTCGCTCCCTCAATGTTCTTCTTGAACAGCTCTTGTTTCTCTCCCTCCAACTTGGGCGACAGCAACTTGATGTACCTCTTCATGAAAGTCACAAACTGCTTCTTGTCGAAAGCAGGTTGCTCCTGCAATCACCAGAACACATCATCCCAAACGTGTCGTGAATTAGAGGCCAAGAGTTCCAAAAGACAACATCCAGAGCTATGGAATAAAAATCCACTCACCTGAAGCCTAAAGGTGTCGACGATGTCCACGACCTTCACGGTCTGGTCATCAACACCCTCCTCTTTCCGCCCTCTGCAGAAGGGTTGGCCCCGATATCCACATCGACCGCTCCTTTGACAACCCACTGCATATCCATGATCGCAACTTGATGTAAATTTTTTAAATCACTAAATTACCCTATTCCCATTCAATCTGAAACGCAGTACTGCATATTATTCATGCTAATGCATCCCTAATGAGTAAAACTAAAAACGCGTTTTCTGAAACAGAATCAAGATAGGTCTGTCAGGGATAAAGTTAAAAAAACGAAGAGGAGATAGATTCTGACCTTCCCTTCCACTTCCCAGAGCATACCATTCTCAATTTCCTTGTATGGGAAGGAGTCAGACAAAAGCTCATCGCCTGAAAATAGTAACAAGCAGAGGAAAGAGTATTACTTCTCGCCACAAAAAACACAGATGTTATTGGCTTTGAAGACATGGGCACATCAAGATCATGCGTACTATGTCGATCTTTAACGCGTCCTATTATAACCAACAATCTCCAAATAACAAACAAGGGTTCCGGTCACCAAAACTTTTCAAAACTTCTCACTTTGTACACAATTCAGAGTCACAGAGGAAATCGCCGAAACATATATTTGATTAGGAAGAACCTCAACTACTGAAAGAAAATCAAAGAACCTCAACAAGAGAAATCTGCAGCATCCCATGGATTAAACATCACAGAACTGTTCCCTCAAAAAGAAAAGACAAAAAACCCAAACTACCCAGAAAAGAAAAAAGAAAGAACTCTGCTTTTCTTTCTGCGATCGCACTCCAACGATCACCAAAAGATTCTTTCAACCAAGGCAGACGAAATCCAAAAGAAATATCCGGGCAACCCAAGTCAAAAAAATAAAGAGATGCTTTTGCATCAGCAAAAAAGAAGAAAAGGGTTGCAGTACCCGTGAGCAGATCCTGATAAACAAGCATGGTTGCTGAAGCTCTGTTTCTGCACCTTCTGAAACGAAAATTCCCTCTTTTCCTTGGGAACACAGAAAGCTAAAAAAGCAGATACCCAGAGAGAGAGAGAGAGAGAGAGACTCGGAGAGAAGATAGCACAAAGCCTGGGAGGCGAGATTTTATAGTGGCAGAGTGCAGCGGAGGACGCACATATATTATTAGACAATTTCCTATTTTGTAAATCCGAGTTCTGATAGGATATGTTCTTCATGATTAAACTGGAAGTATTATTATGCGTTATCTTGCTGTGAAATCCCGATCATGCCCCTCTGATATCTTTCGGCTATCTGTACACACCGACATGAGAAACAGGAACATCGGAAGTTGACCGCCTAGGATGTTCGAATTCCACTCTGACTTGGACTCTTGTTCTCCTCGGATCTCCTCCCTCATGGCAGGTGCCTTAGCTGTCCAGGATACTATTTTTCTTTTTTCTTTTCCTTTTTCTTTTTGTTATAATTACAGGTAGACAAGTTACTTGATTTGAACGGGAAGGACTTCGTATGTAAATAACAAATTTCTCTCACAGGTAACGCCTCCGTTCGATTTACGTATTTCTAATCAATAGACTAAAAAAATATTGATATCCCCGGTCGATAAAAAGAAAAGAAAATGAAGTTATATATATTTTAATTAGATGACTTAAGAACATTATATCGAAAGTATTTCGCAAGTCGAATAAATAAAATTATTATACATTACGTAAAACTTAATAATAAAAGTTTCCAAAGCATGCCATGATTACTTTTACCTTTAAAACATTCTTGCATTTACTTAAAAAGTATGTAGTCTTGGATAAAGTGTTTGGATTTATGGATAAAAGGATGAATGGTGACACGTTAAAAGATGGATTCACGAATTTAGATCAGGCAAGAAAAGTAGATTTGGCATCTCACACCGCTGAGAATAGATGATTCATGTTTGACCATCAAACCCAGCTTTAGCTCCATGTCGTATTTTACTGGTGGAGCTAGCAAGGATGCATCCCGTGAACGGTGTAAGATCTATTTTGAGTCTACCAACAAAAATATCGCTTCTTCTAAGCATTCACACATCAAAGAAGTTGTACCTCAGCCGGGCCACACGGAAGTTCAACATGTAAAAGTAGACATTGATGGCATGAATTAGAATCCTACATCACATACAAAGAGTGAGAAGGAATAGTTCTTTATGAGACATTATGAACCCATAAGTTCTTTTTGTGAGATCCCAAATGGTGTTGTCCATACCATATCTGACATAAGTCGCATAACATTAGCTATCAACGGAGATGTAATAGAAGGTAAAATTAAGTTTTAGGCTGGACGTTTCTAATAAATAGTCATGTTTGCTTAGGAAGTCATGAATATGACAGTAATATTTCCAACAAAGATTCGTAGGTACATTTGAGATGAACGATCAGTGCACAGGGTTTTGCAAATTGAGCCTAGCAAACAAGATAAAAGAGGTCAGGTTAAGCTTACATTTATAAGACCGATCATCTATGTTTGTCTCAAAATGTACTACAGATATAGAAATTGATTAAATAGGCCTAATAAAAGGTATGTTCAATGTCTTCCCTTACTATCAGTATTGCCAAACTTGCAAAACGGTTCACTCAGGAACTGACCTTGCGGGTCAATAATTGTACCCAACCCTATCCTAATTAAATAAAAACTTGACGAGCCTGAATAGGTAATGGGTTGTCGATCGGGACAACAATCAAGAAAAGGGTTAAATGGATTCGTAGGATGAATTATCGGCTACTACGAAAAAGTATGACCAAAGATATTTGGGGTATACCTGAACCTAAGTCGCCACTTTGATCTAGGAAAAAGAAAAAGAACTCACCAACTTATGATGAGGTTAGCAGTGTGGAATAAAAGGAAATCTGACAAGATCAGGTGGAAGGAAAAAGGACATGAAAGGACATGGACTCTTACTTTGCTCAGGAGCCATTTCATTAAAGTGGCAAGAGAACAATTCTATTCTCCTTTTATTTAATAAAAGGAACGACGAGGGTTAGGCGCAAAAGGCATATGCGAATATCCTTTACATAATTGAATGCCAGGTCAGTTGGTCCGAGAAGGCTCATGTCATGAGGAATAAGAACGGAACGCAGACAATTTTGACCAGCCGACGTCTATACTAGATCAAGCAATATCAATTTATGGCATGTGCATAGGCATGTCTAGTCTCAAAGTATACCGCCAGAGCATAACTAATTAGAATTCCTTTTTTAACTCCACGACCAAAACGACAATATTCGTTTCCAAGTTCCCATTCAAATTATGCTAGTGATGGCCACTCATACCCAATGGCTTTTGGTCGGTCCTGCTAGATACAACCAGTTATCGATCCAGCGTCTCCTGTGGTCATCACACTACCGAACAAAAGCCAGGATTTCAAGCATGCAGGTTCAATAGGAGTAGCCACGCTCCCATCAATATATGTCATAGCTAATTAATTACACAGAAAATTAGCAACCACAGCTGACTTCGGCTCCAGGCAAAATCCAAGAGACATGGTTTTAAGAGAAAAACGCAGTATAACTAACTAAAGCTCAATTCAGCCAGGGTTAAAAATACCAAACTGCTGGAGGATCAAAATGATTGCACTAGGATGGCAATTCAAATACTCTAACTAGCCTTAGTTCCTCAGAATGATAGATCAAGTCTTCCTCCCCCTCTAAGAGCATGTTAAGATGTTATGGGAAAGACCAGTTCAATCAGACCTGCCCTGCAATTGCAGAAATAATCAATGCCCAACCAGAGATCAAACGACAATAACATGCATCATGCTCGAAAAACATATCAATTTCCAATGAGAGCACATACAGATGGTGAGGGGGACCGAGATACACTCCTTCTGGGGCTTCTGCTCAGACTCTGTCCCCTGCGTTCCTCTTTCCTGTATGACTGCAAATAAGAAAGCAAGCAATGGCATCAGCACATCCTTGTGATGCACTCAAGATATTCCTCTCTCGTAAGGTAACCCATTCATGTCGTGTAAGGCAAACAGGATAGAGTCCAAAACAAAAATTCACTCACAGGTGATATTGGAGATCTTGATCTTGATCTGGACCTACAACAAACGTCAATCAAAATGATGTCCTGATCCTCCAATGAAGACCCTCAGAACTGCTTCACCACATAGCAACCAAAAGAAAAAGATCCATATATACTTGCAGCTAAAATAAAAGAGACCTCTTTTATTGGGCTTCGGTTATCTTGCTCTGATTCTGTCTATAGTCTTCTGATGCTTTTCCATTGTTTGTTTTTATCTCTTTTCATTTTGTAAATTTCTGATCCTAGAAATTTTTTTTTTCCTCTTGATGATAAAATCCTTTATTATCCGTTAAAGAGAAAGAAAAAAATAAAAAAAAAAACTGAATGGTAAGCATCATGCATGCCAAGAAGGCAGCAAAACTTCTCAAAGAGATGCATGGTTTACCTTGAAGGTGACTGCAGAGAAACAGACCTTGCTGGAGACACAGATGGAGACCGTCGCGAGTGCTTGGGCCTTGGAGACTTGCTGCAAAAGAATTTGAGTTTACTTACTCTTATGCAGTGTACATACATAATTATTAAGTGAATATAACAGAACATTACAAACCTTCTACTCCGGTTGCTGTAGCTGGGGCTGCGGCTCCTCGAATAATTGGGACTTCGACTGGGACTTCTAGAGTGGCTTCGATGTGAATCGTATTCTTTGACCTAAAGAAAGGACCAGAAATGAGGTGACTGCAGTCAAATTAATCCTATAATGACTAATTGATCTCACAATACCCGTATATAAGCTCGACTGAAGGCATTCCTGAAAAGAGAATCATCCAGTTTTCTGATCTACACAAGGAACATGAAATCACTCTTGAGAGACGTAACCTTGACAGATCAACATGGACACAAAATAAACCAATTGAAGACCAAAGAAACTAGAACATCGATTAGAGAAGACTTACCGCATATTTCATGTCATCATAATTACTATAATCGACAATTCCTATCACACCTGTAGAGGCATTGTAATGACAACATGAAAAGCTCAGAACTCATCAGCAGCAGTATCTTGCTAGTCCATGCAGGAGACTGTGCATAAGGAATCCCTAAACCTACCACGCCGATCAGGATACACCTCAGAAAAACAGACATCTCCGGCACGACGCATATGATCCTAACAAAAAAGTGTAGGAGTTCCCATCAGAATTATATTCTCAAAACGAAGGAAAAGAGGAAATGTTTATGTGTTACATGACAAGCAATACTCCAGACAATCGCACCTTCAGATCTTGCCATGAAGCTGAGGAAGGTAATCCAGTGACCAATACTGTGAAATGGAGACAGAAACATAAGACTCTTAAGAGCTGACAACATTATAAGAGATAACACAAGAGATATATATACCACGATAGTCAGAACGCCTTGAACGGCTGCTGCTGCTGCTGCCACTGTAACTCCGGTACCGGTCCACAGGCGACCTCTGTCCCCCATGAGCAAGTTCAACCTTGTATACAGGACCACAACAATACAGATGAGATGGGGAAACACAAGATAGCAGTGAAATCAGAGAATAAGTATAGATGTCCTTTTTCCCTATAAAATAAGGAGAGATTCTAAAGAACTCACTCGCAACCGGTAGCCATCAAATTCATATCCATCACGACCATAAATTGCATCTTCAGCATCACGACGATCTTCAAACTGCAACAAGAATGAAATATGTCGAGCCATAAGAACATCAAGAATGCAATAAACTAACAGAATAATATCAGAACCAAAATCAACATTGAAACACATGGGGGACCCTAATGTTACTGATTACTGAATAATATTCAATAACATAACTTGTTAAGCTATACCGACCTCAACAAATGCATAACCCGGTGGCCTTGCAGGGATCTTCAACTCAATGTCAACAATAGGGCCATACTGCAAAAGGGCAATAATGAAAATTGTCACAAGAACTTACAAGAGAGAAAAGGCAAAGGAAAAAAGTACAGTCCCCACCACACACGCACATTGTCGCTATTCAGGAATGAAAAGAAGATGAAGTTTTGCCAAAAAGAGCCTGAGGTATTTTCCTAAGCTAGATCCAGAAAGAAAAATCTCCCCAATTCATATGAGAATCTTTACTCTAAAATTAATAGTAAATAACAAATGATTTGGAAAATATTTTCCAAGAAAGATCGCTTGAATCACTTACAACAATGAACGGACAGTAATTTCATCGTTCACAAAATTGTTTAGACATAAACCATTATCGATGATGAAAATATTATTCATTGACTAATTATTTCAAGCGATCATCTTTTGAAAAATATTTTCCAAATCATTCACGAAACAATTGGCCGTCTTAATCACCAATGAGGTGCCTAATGCAATGCCCGGGAACTAAACACTCCATATCTCTCGATAAAAATCCATTCTTTGATAACTTAATTGAAAAAGTAAAAAAAAATTTAAATGGTAAAGAATCACAAAAATCCAAGGAGACAATGGGTATGAAGAAAATTCAAACAGACTTTCGTGAAACGAACAGGCACTCAAACAAATGAATGAACAAGAACAAAAACATGCAATAAAAGAAGGACCTTGTAGAACAAATCTTCGATTTCCCTTTTGCGAATGTCCCCAGGGAGATTGCCAACATAAATGGTGCGGCTCAATCGGTTGCTCATTTTCACTCTCCTGAAACCACAACAAAGGGAATTTTAAAAAGAGAAAAGAAAAACCCTAACGACTTCACTGGTGAATTCCACACATCCACAGAATCTGAAGGAGTAGGAGTAGCTGGAAATGAACCCCCATTTAATTGCAGACTACATCTACACTCCAACCGATCAAATGCAACAAGAAAGCGCTGAACCACGAGAACACACCCCGATCACGGCCGCGACCACACTCAAACGTCCACCCCCGTCACTAACACTAGACCCAGCAAACGAATCAACCCAAAAAACCCAAGCGGCGGAACCACTTCCGACGTCCGCGAGACGGGTTGAGAAGACGGGAACCGGAGAAATCGACAAGAGCGAACGCGAGAATCAATGCGCGGACCGGATCATCGGCAACTGACGGCAACTGACGGCGACTGACTCCGACAGCGAGAAAGAACAAGAATTCGAGGTCGAAGAAATCGATAAAGCAAAAAGAAAAAGGGCAAAACCTCGGAGTCGAGAGAGAGATGGCGTAAGTGAGGGGTCCGTCCGCCTCGGCAGTGTCTCTCTGCAAGGAAGGAAGGAAGGTTGGTGGGGAGCGAGTGACAGAGAGAGATGCGATGATATAAAAATGCCACCACGCGTCGGGGAAAGCCTCGGAAGCTTCCCGAGCGCGGACGCCGTTCGCGCTCGGGGACGCGACGTGCGCCGTCCGATCGGGGATCGGGCGAGTCCGGATGGGCTCTGATCTGTGGCCCCGCCGGTGTACGTCCAGGCTCGCTCGCGTAGGGTAATTCGTTTCCACCTTGAGGTAATACTTGGGCGTGGCCCAATGGTCAGGCCCGAATAATAAACCTTTGCTGAAATTTGTCCATTTTAAAAATATTTCCTTTTATGATAAGTGTGATGAGAATCTTAAAATTTATTTTGAAAATATAATTGAGGTCTAAAATTTACAAAAAAATGCAATCAAATTGAAAAACTTATTAAATTGTATAATCGAGTCATTCATTAAATTCATCTAATTTGACTAATAAAAATTTTAACGTGATTTTTTAAAAATGTACTTTTTCCTCTTACATGATGATCATGTGGTTAAATGATAAAACATAAGGTTGAAGTGCATCATGTCATTGTCATTTATCATAAATAAAATAATTAAAAAATAATATTAGTATTTTTTATTAGCCAAATTAAACAAAATTAATGGAAAATTCGATTGAATCAACTTGATAAATTTTAAAATTTGATTGTATTTTTAAATTTTTAACTTAAATATACTTTTGACAAGTGACAAATTTTATAGAGATGATTAGTTTTGGTCCAATCCCACCCACGGATTGGGAATTGGATTGCTTGGTCTTGGAACCGATCCAACAAAATCAGCAAACATTGAGCTTGTCGACCAAGTTAAGGGTCCAATCGAGGAAGAAATTGGAGAGGATGGCCACGGGAAGGTTGAGGTGGGAGGCGAAGGGTGGAGATGATCGAGATTAAAACCTTAGCGAATGGTTATTTACAGAAGACAGAAAGTTTTAAATCAATCGAGAATCGTATGAATTAAAGATGATTTATTCCTTGTCTCCTTTTATCGGTTCATCCGAGGCACAGCATATAAGATGTTTGTCAATCTGTGCAATAATTTTAGTTAATCAGAAAGCGCAAATCAAGATTCATCCCTTCGTGTCACTCCATGTGAGATGCTGCACGTTGATCCTCCCCATTCTCACGCCACCTGCTATAACATTATTCAAAGAGAACGAACGTACAAAACTTTAATCAAAGATAGAGAAGCTGAGAGTTTAATCATTCAACTACGCAGCCTCGCATCACAAAGACTTTCAGATAAGACCCATTCTTTCAACGAGAGCCCTGACCACGAGGTCTTTTCCTTCAAAGATACCCTCTTTTTCTCACCGGCCGGGTACTGGAGATGAAGAAGACCCAGGAAAAAGAAGAAGAAGACCAGATGTCTATTTTGATTTCTCTATGAAAAATCAGTTCAATTCTCACTTTAGAATTAGAAATTAGATCATTCATCACTAATTTCAATTTTATGGAATGGGGGATTTGGATTAACATCTATAAAAATTGCCCAGAACTAGATGCCCTGGTTCTCATTGCACTCTTAATTTTAGGGTTTCTAGTATACATATATTTTTTTTTTAGAGCATAAAATTTTGGTATGGACCGGACTTTAAGTACTTTTGTGACGGGCTTAAAATTTCAATACATATATCACATTTCCTTTTATGAAAATTTGTTTTGGAAAGAGCTTTCCGCCAAAATGCCCTTATATGGGCTTGTGGAGTTTATGTGCGAGAGAGGCAAAACTGACTTTTACACTAATTTTATTTCATGTTTATGTGCCATATAATCGTTACACCTTAATTTTATTTTCATTCAATCATTTAGAGGGGGCATCGTCCCTCTTGCACATTTTTATTTATTTGTATAATACAAATTTTTTAAATAAATCTTGCCTACAATTCTTTTAAAAATTAAAATTAGCGAAATTTAGGGTCGCCAACAATGACCTATCCACATGTTTTACAAAAATTCACTGTTTACTTTTTCTAATGATTTAAAGATATCGTTTGGGCTTTGGTTTTTGTACTATTAAATGGAGAGAGAGGAAGAGAGAAGAGATATCAATGTCAAAATCTAATGTTAGTGAAAAATATTATGAGATGCATCGTATAAATAAAAATCATTAAAATAAGGGTTCTTTTTGTAGAGAATTTGCCAGGTGAGCAAAGATTCAGGGCCATGGTTTCCGTCAGCACCCAAACACGCACCCCCACCGCCCATGGTTTTCTCATGGTTATTTTTCCCAGGTTGACAAGTCCTAATTTGTCTTCGCTTGTCTCCCACAGATTCGCACTCGTATATAAATCCCCTCCTCCTCTTCGCCACGCCACCACCATTGGCTTGGCTTTGACCTCTCTCTCTCTCTCTCTCTCTGCCCGCCACCGAAACCTCGTGCCTTTTTCGGACATGGCAGAATCCAAGACCACCATGGAAGCCGTGAGGCATTGGGTCGTCGAGCACAAGCTTAGGACCGTCGGTGAGTTTTCCGATCGATCAAGGAGCCTTTACCCTTTTTAGTCTGTTCTTCAAATCGATTGAAAATTTCTCTTTTCGTATGGTTTTTTTTTTTTTTTCTTGGGGGTTGAATCTGATTTTGGTTCTTGTATCGGTACTGGTGTAAAAAAGGGTGTCTCTGGCTCAGTGGTATTCACGGGTTCGATCGCATACAACTGGTCTCAGCCCGCCATGAAAACTAGCGTCAAGATCATTCATGCTAGGTAACGAATAATTTTATTTTTGCTTCTTGTTAAACCATGTAAGAGCAAGAGCGTGGTTAATCGTCGCATATTATGCCTTTTTCTTTTGATCCTCGTATGTTTGGGTTAAAGTTTTTCTAGTTTCTGTGTCCCGACAACGCCAGGATCGTGCAGGTTAGGTAGAGGATCTCATGGTTTGGAATGTTGTTGGAACCTGATTTGGGTAGATCTAGGCCAAGGCTCAACTCTTTAGATGGTGGCTAATGCAGAGATGGAATGATCTAATATTGGCTTTAGGCTCTTTGTCTTTAGTCGACCGAGCTATAGTTTGACCGTCTGCAGTTGCTCGGCTAAATTCTTTTGCTTTTGATTGAGGTCATAATAAGCTCTTGGAAATGAATAATTAACCCAGAATCTTGTAAAAGTTTAACCGAGAATAGTTTAGTTGATGAGTGAGCAACTTGACATTGAAATGCTGCACAAATTACTTTGCCCGTGATGGGATGGAAGTCTGTCTCAATGATATAGGAGCAATGTGATTGCAAAAGTATCTAGATGAGATGTGTTCTTGACAGGTCTCTAGTACCACATGAAGCAAATTGTGGTTCTCAGCAAGAGTTGCAGACCTTACAAATGTTGAACGAGCTTCTCTGTGGTCTTTGTGTTATAAGCTTTGATTGTTCTAGTCCTGATTTTAGTTTTATCTGACCTTGAATATGGAACTACTATTTTGGTGTATTTGTATTGGTACTCAATTCCTTTGCAAGTCCTCCTGTTGGACCCTGTTTCGGACAATTCATCGAGTTTCATCTCCTAGGTTTAGCAAGGAGTCTCCTTAGGCATTTCTGCGACAATATTGAACCTTTCAGTCATTGCATCTTGTGTAGAAAGTTATAATGGAGGAAGATTTTGACATGCTCATCTATGGCGCAAGTTATGGATAGTGCATAAAAGAGAATTCTTTTAACATCATGTATTATTGTTTAGGTTGCCTGTAGTTTAGCCATACATTTCACCTTCAGATTCATGTTTCATGCATCTGCTGTTCTTACGGACTCAAGTGCCATCAACAGTGTTAATTTTGCTCACTCGCTGATATGTACATTGTCATCATTCAGGTTGCATGCTCAAGCATTGACACTGGCTGCTTTAGCTGGTGCTGCAGCGGTTGAGTACTATGAACACAGATCAGGAGCAAAGACTGACCGCCCGTCAAAATATCTTCCTGTGCAATCTTTCTCTCATAAGGATTAAAATGGACGGGCGTGCATCAACTCTTTTGCCTGCAGCATGAGACTTAAATCAGCAATTTTTCAGCAATAAAATCCCTGTGAACAGAATAATTTAACCTCAATATAGAAGTTTTTGTTCTGTGGTTAAGAGACTCATTTGTTGTGTACTTGGAGATGAGCCTGACAGGAATTTTTTGGAATGCCATTCTTTCTGGACAGATACTTATGAATACAGCTGCTCTCTTTCTGAATCTTGATTGGTATTGTCACAATATGCATCTCGAGTTTTTTCTCAGTCCACAGCTGATGTTATAGGTCATTTTGCTCATTAGATGACACCATTTGGGAGCATACACTTTCATCAGAAAAGCACTAGGGTAGATGGCTTAAGCACCTTATCGACTAAAGGCCATCAACAAAATGTGCTGAAGGAGAAAATGTTCTGTGAATTGATTTTAGATCGCCCGTTGATGGTGTTCAGTATTTCGCTTCCACTGGGCCAAACGATGGATGCAATTTAATTGAGTTATTCATGAACAACTCAAGCTGCACAACTATGTAGTTTGGCTTAATTCTTACTCAGTTAAAGTAGTTTGACTACATACCTGAGGAGATAGGTTTGATCATAATAGATTTGAGTGTGTTGATAGCATGAGGCATATAGTCTAGCCCGAATGCAAATTTTGATGCCTCTCAAATTTAGCATTAAGACAAATTTTTGATAGTCTAGTTGGTAAGTTGAGTCGACTTTGGGGGCATCGAGTAAATTTTAGTAAAAGCTTCAGCATTAGAAGTAAAACCCTCATCCCAGAAAGTCAATTTAGATTGAGCCCCTATCTAGTCTTGGATTTTCAAGTAAGTCCATGGTCGATTAAGAAGCCATGCCAATTCATGATTGTCCCCCACTATATTACTAGTAAAAATGTAGCACGGTTTAAAATTGAAATCGTCTCAGCTTGATCGTGCAAGATCTAGCACATCATTATTGAAGCAATAAACATGAGGAGTTGAACTTGTGCTCGATGTCAGTGAACAAATTGAGTAGATTTTATTTACACTTAAATTTGTAAAAATAATCTATGAAGAAGAAGAAATCCATTTCTGTGACGTGTGTTTGGTGTTGTTGAAGCTGGGTACAGGCAGCTATGCACCTTGGATTGGAGTCAGCCTCTCCATGATATAAATAAACATGGGAGGAATTCGTGTTTTATTGTTTTTCTGACTTTAGGTTTAGATTATTCATTGAGCTCTGTTTAACATGTTCATGAGAAATCTCAGGGATGATGACTCTGCAGATAAAATATTCGTTTTCGCTTGTCCAAGGTTTATTGGTGCATCTTTGCAAATCCAAGTTGGGCATACACAAATTGGACCCGGTACAAGAAATCACTACTAAAGAAAATCATTTGAGGTGCCTCTGCACAAAACACAAAATTACATGGTCAAAATTGAAAAGCTCTTGTTTTTGACTAGTTCTGTCATTGTAGCTTAAGCAAAGAACTGCATCTATAAAATTTATGAATGACGTGAAGGAATACCATGATGCTAAAAGGCACAGTGAACGCTGCGAGACTAAAGGCTGTGCAAATCCATCCGACGACATTGACATTCCGAGCCTTCTTGGCTCCATTGTCACTCCGGGAACCTCTCATGTTGAACAGCAGCATTGACTTTATCATGCACATTTGCGCAAATTGGTGATTCACACAAATTTTCTTTGAATTTCATTGTTAATTAAAAAAAAAAAAAGTCAATTATCTCGTGGGGGTTTTTATTTTATTTTTATTTCTCGCCACAGATTTCTTAAGAATCATTTTCCTTTTTTTTTTTTTTGCATGTCTTCTTAAATGTAGGAATTACTTAAACTGTTATGAAGGGCTAGCATGGAGTTGTTAGGAAGGTTTAGCTATTTGGCGAAGGATGTTGCTATGGTAAGGACACCGTTATTTCTGTAAAAGGCCATTCAAAAGGAATTGGTCACTAAAACTTAACATGGAGCAAAATCTAGAAAATAGTCTCAACAAAAAATTCTGAAATATTGGACAATATTAATTTTTCCAAAAAAAAGTCAAATTAGTGAACACTTATTTTAGATACAAAGTCAAATTAGTTAGTGTACTCGTATTTTAACCTAATTTAATGAAATTTCAAAGTGTTACCAAACAAGCGAAAAATTTGAAAGTTGAATGACATGGTGAAACATTGGAGTTATACAAAGAGAAAAAAAGCCCTGAGGTAAAAAATTTTACTCAAAGAAATCTGGCTTTTGTTAGTCACGAGATGATCATGATTTCAATTTTTAGTTAAAGTTAAATTGTGTTAACACCTAACTTCTGACTATTCATTTTAGATTTTATTCCATAGAAAATTAGGGATTAATTTTTAACCCCTAAACAATAATAATATTCATTAAATTGCATAAGCATATAAGTATTAGGAACATTTACATTAACGCCAATAGAATTTATTAAATTTTTGTGACAATATATATTATAATTTAGGAAAGCGACCGGGCCTGGGGCTGGGCTGGCTCGGCCCAGCCCATTTCTTTTCAAATTCCCTTTCCAGCCCGGCGGTTTTCCCCCTTCTTCTCCTCCTCACGTCTCCCAGCTTATTTTCATTTTCCCTTTCCAACCCGGCGGTCTCCCCTCATTTCTTCTCCTCACGTCTCCCACGCCCCGCTAACTGCAGCGACGTGCAAGGCAGCAGAGGCAGAGCGGGGCCGTGGCGTGATCCGCGGGTCGTTATCAGGCCGACCACGGCAGGCTGGCCGTGGTAGAGGCCATGCGCGCCTCCGCCGGTGGCCCTTAAAAGCGAGAGAGGGAGCGCGGGTGAGGAGGGGACGAAAAGTGAGAGATCGAGGAGGAGAGAAGGTGAGAAGAGGGAGGGAGAGAAAACGACCAAGAGACTCAAACAGAGAGGGAGCGCCGGAAGAGGGACAAGAAAGGAGGTGATCCCCGGAGGCCCGGCCACATCCGACGCCCTCCTGCCGCTCGCGATTTCCTTTTCCGTAGCGTCCAATTTTCCGGTGAGTTTGCCTTTTTGGGTTCAAAATCGCTTCTTTCCGGAGGATCCCGGCTCGGAGACGTTGCGAGGCGACCGAACTGAGTCCAATATATCTCGAGTTCGCCCTCTGTTCGCCGTCGCCGAGTCGGGTAGGGACTTGTTATTTTTCATCAATGCTTGTGCTCAGTGTGAATGAATGGTGTCTGGCTGGTCGTAACTGTTTTTTCTGTTCTCGTTCGAGTCAAGGTTGCGAACCCAGATATAGAGCAAATCCGTATCCTTGTGCCTACTGCCTACCACATGTTTGATAAAATAACTCAGAGGAACAACCCGAGAACGTCGTCTGTGTTAGCCAGATCCGAAGACACCGGTGTAGTTCACATATTAATGATAGCCTCCTTGGCCATGAAACCGTTTTTTGTTTTCTTGGTAATTTTAACTCATCAATCGCATTACCGAGGTTGTTTTGCTCGTGGGAGTTGGTGGCCATCGTACTTAGTGTACTTAATGTTGTTTTTGGTGCCGTCGGTTCGGAGATGATCGGAAGGCGGTTAAAGTGGGAGGTTTAATTGCTTAATTTTTATTTATTTATTTATTTATTGGGTCAAAGCTTAATTGCTTAAGTTAGTTTAGGGTGTTTAGGCTTGTCTAAGTTTTCGTGGGGTTAGACGAGTCTAGTGAATTTGGGCTCAATTAAGATCGATAAGTTTGGGCCTATTTCTAGTCATTATTTGAATGGTAATTTTTGGGCTTGGTTTTGCTCTGATAGAGGTGTGTCAGTTAGTCATAGCTTCAGAACACTTGGGCCTAAACTGCTTTGCAGTGGGCGTAGTGCATTTAATTTCAACATAATGGGCTTGATGCCTTTTCTTTACGAAATGGGCTAGCTTTAAACAGGCCCAATTGTGTCCTTGGCGCCCAAGCTTGAACGTCCAAGTTCAGCCCATGTTCGGACAGAACCCCATGGCCCGGCCCAAGTCCATATTTTCTGAATAAATTTCTATTAAAAATTAGAAAATATTAAAAATAAAACACTAAAAAATCTGAAAAAATTCAAAATTTAGGAAAATGTTCGGAACTTAGTATTTGACTAGTTTCATTAGATTTTTAGTGTCAATTCTAATTCAAAACTAATTTAGCATAAAAAAATGTCATTCTTTTGGCAAAAATTGAACCCAAAATTGAATAAGCCTTTAGGGCTTGCAATATGGTTTTTGAATGCTTTCTTTTTTGAGATAATGCCAGGTTGCTGATTGTGCACACTTTCATTTCGTTTTTACTAAATCGTGTTTTTTTGATACATTGATTGCCATTTTTCACTTTTAGAATGGTTAGGTTAAATCATTAGGATTATAATAAACAATCATTGCTTGCACACTTAATGGACAAGAATCTTGAGGCTCATAATTGGTAAAAATACTACCTGGTCACTCTGGTGAACAAACGATCAAATTAATATATCAAATGACATTAACTAGGCAATTAGTTAAATCAAGTCTCCAATTCCAAAATCTCATATTTTGTTAGAAGTAAGGTATGCTTTCATGACTCCTTCGTTGTTGTTTTATTAGCATTACTTTGTTATCCTACTCTCTTTAGGTAATTCCTTCTGGTGAGAGTTGACTTTTACTTTTTGAGCAACCCATATTCCAACAAAATTGTCACTCTAATAGAGAAGGATAACAAATTGATGCTAATAATAGAGACCAAAATCTACATATAGAAACTTATTCAATAAGAGTCAGCATATTGAGAAGCCATGAGAATAAGATATAAGTAGGTTTGAGTAGTATAGATTTAGGAGATTGCCATGGAATATGGAGAGTAGGCAAAATTTGATCCTTCAAAATTGATGTTATCCAAGACAAAAGTGAAGGAATTGATGGTGTCCAAGCTTCTTAAAGAAAGGTGTAACATTATCAAACAGACATTCTCAAATTAAATGATTTGAAAGCGCCCTAATAATGGACTTAACCATGAATGCATTGCGAACCTTGCGCTCAACATGCCAAAATCGACCAACATTATATATGCCATCACCATCACTACATGTAGCCTCAATTTGTAATCATTGATGAACATAGCCACCGGGAGCGACACAAGCGACCCCATGGATGCACCCGCTGCTTGCCAGGGGCTTGGTAGAGTCTCCACCACATCTCTCTCCTCAGCTCCTTTAGCTCTACTCCTGCCATCTTTTTGAATCTAAGCCACCTCAATATCATATTAGGAGTAGATTGATAAGAGCTCACCAATGGCTCTTGTGTAGGCCTCAGCAATCAACCCCACCGCCTTGAATATTGCCATAGTTCTGATAGCTCTGTTAATTGCATCAATGCCTATCATGATGGATGTTGCAACTAAACCTTCATTTGCATCGAGCAAGGCAGCGCAGAGCCACTGAGTTGGCTTCAATAGGTTGACGAGCTCGTCCTCGAAAAGAAGGATGAGGTAATGATTGATGGTTCAACTTTTTGCTCGAGGGATTGAAGCAATGGTTGAGTTGGGTTGTCAATCTATCTAAACTTTCCTACAACTCAACTCAACTATTACTTCAGTCCCTCGAGCAATAGGTTGAACCATTAACTCAATCATTTGTCCTCCTCCTCCTTCTAGGGCTAAGCTCGTGAAGTTGTCGAAGTGAGCTTAGTGGCTTTGCGCTGCCATGCTCGATGCAAATGAAGTTCTAGTTGCAACGGGGTCACTCATGATGGGCATGTAATCAACAAGGATGTCACAACTTTGGCAATATCCCGGGTGGAGGGGCTAATTGTCGAAGCTTGCACAAGGGCCATTAGTGAGCTTGTATCAGTCTACTCCTAATACAATATTGCGATGGCCTAATTTTAATGAGAGGACAAGAGTAAGGACGGAGGAGCTGAGGAGAGGGATGTGGGGAAGAATTTGTCAAGCCCATGGCAAGTAGCGAGGTTGCATTGGCCTCTACTATGGGGTCATTGGTGCTGCTTTGAGTGGCTACATTCATCGGGATTACAAACTGAGGCTACAGGTGGTGATGGTGGCGACAAACATAATGTTGGTTGTTTTTGGTGTGCTGAGCGCAAGGTTGGGGAATGTGCCCGCGGTTAAGTCCCGCTATTAAGGCACTGTCAAACCATTTTAATTTGATAATGATATGCCTTTTTTTTTAGAAAGTTTGGACAGATTGACAACTTGACTCAACCATTGCTACAGTCCCTTAAGCAAGAGGTTGAATCGCCAACTCAAGCATTACCTACTCTTCCTTTCAGGGTTGAGCTTGGCAACCTATTGAAGCAAATTTAGTGGCTCCGCACATCTATGCTCAATGCAAATGAAGGCCTAGTTGTAATGGCATCACTCATGATGGGCGTCGGCACTATCAACAAAGATGTCACTACTATGACAATATGCGGGATAAAGGGATTGATTGTCGAGGCTTGCACCATGGCCATTGGCGAGCTTGTATCGATCTACTCCTAATATGATGTTGACGTGACCCAAATTCAAAGAGGAGACTGGAGTAGAGATGAAGGAGTTGGAGAGAGGAATGTGAGGGAGCATCTACCAAGCCCATGGAAGTAGCCTAATGCATCCCTCGTTGTTTTATATAGCATCGTTTGCAATCAACATAGGCTCGATCGCGTCAGTTTATAGTTCAAAAGTGTTTCTAATTGAGCTTGCATGCCCAGGGCAAGCAATTGAAGTCACCGCAAACCAAATGTTGAGTGTAACCTTAACATTATTGTTCATTTCGCTATATAAGGTGATTACTCTTGGCAAGGTCGCCTTTTAGGGAGTGTGTATGTCTACATTGTTATGTCGAAGACAAAGGATAAGACCCTAAATGAGATATGACTATTCTTTGGAGAATACTTCATGTGGAGGTTGAGGGCAAAGGAAATAGAGACGTGAAAGAGTATTGAAATGATATAGACATCGAGAAAAGTAGCACCTGTGGATTTTAGGTGCTACTTTTTGTATCTTTGAAAATAGTTGATATCCGAATCTTAGTTTAATGCCAATAAATCAGCCCCAGGCCGATAATTAAATCCCATGTTATGATTTAATTGATGAGAAGGTAAAAAATTAAAATGACCTGGCTAATGAAAATCTCCTCTTGACCGTTATGGTGCATTTTGTAAAGATCAAGCCAATCCCCATCCCTATCTTTTACCTAGACATGGTCAAGCGACGGAAGTTACTACTAATCATCCTTGGAGGGATGATTGCATCGTTTGCCATCCTAGGTACATAACTCACCTACCTCAATCGTAGCGACACGAGCAACATGAACCCCAAATGGGCAGCAGCCTTATGTATCCCCTCATTGCTATTTTAGGTAGCATTGTTCACAATTAAAATAGGCCCGATTGCGTCAATCTATAGTTCTGAAGTGTTTCCATTAAGATTCGGCACGCAATCGGAGTTGTCGTGAACCAAATGCCAAGTGACAAAAGCATGAGCATCACACAACAGAACGACATCACTGAAGAAGCTCTTGTACCTCTTAAAGAAAGTTAACTAGAGAAGCATATGGGCCAAAAGTAAAAAATAGAATAAAACAAAAGCAAAACCAAATGATTGTAGTGAAAAGAAGAGAAATAAATAGATAAGGCAAAGAGCTATATGCTATGACGTAAAAAATAATTCTGTCCCTAGCCAAAAGAGATGGTTGCCGTACAAAGGTGATGGCGTTGTGGTGCATTGCTATTTGTGGAAGCAGCACAAGCCTCCCATTTCCCCCAAATTAAATCATGCATATGGGATTTGTTCTTGGCCTTTTCCTGTCTTCTTTTCATTGCAACCATTTGGTTTTGCTTTTGTTTTATCTATTTTTTACTTTTGGCCATATGCTTCTCTAGTTAACTTTCTTTAAGAGATACGAGAGCTTCTTTAGTGATGTTGTTCTGTTGTGTGATGCTCATGCTTTTGTCACTCGGTATTTGGTTCATGATGACTTTGATTGGGTGCCCTTAGGCATGCAATCTCAATGGAAACACTTCAGAACTATAGATCGACGTGATTGGGCCTATTCTCATTGTGAACAATGCTACATAAAATAGCAATGAGGGGATGCATAAGGTTGCTGCCCATTTGGGGTTCGTGTTGCTTGTGTCCCTGCAGTTGAGGTAGGTGAGTCATGTATGTAAGATGGCAAGCGACGCAATCATCCCTCCAAGGATGATTAGTAATAACTTCCATCACTCGACCATGTCTAGATAAAAGATAGGGATGAGGATTGGCTCAATCTTTATAAAGTGAACTATGACGATCAAGAGGAGATTCTCATTAGTGAGGTCATACTAAGCTTTTAACTTCTCATCATTTAAATCATAATATGGGATTTGTTCTCGGCCTAAGGCTCATTGTGATTTGTTGGCATTGACCTAAGATTCGGATATCGACTATTTTCAAAAGATATAAAAAGTCCCAAAAGTCCCACCTAGAATCCACATGTGCTACTTTTTTTTTTTAATGTCATTTGTGTGTCTATTTCCTTTGCCCTCAACCTCCACATGAAGTATTCCCCATAGAATTGCCACATCTCCGTCTTACCCTTTGTCTCCGACATAACAATGTAGACACACTCCCTAAGCATGACATTGCCATGAACATGAAGGCAACCTCGCCGAGAGCGTTGCCTATAGTGAAATGAACAATAACGTCAATGTTATACTCAACATTTGGTTTGCAGCGACTTCAATTGCGTGCCCAAGCACACAAGCTCAGTTGGAAACACTCATGAACTATAAATTGATGTGATCGGGCCTATGTTGATTGCAAATGATGCTATATAAAATAACAATGAGGAGATGCATTAGGTTATTGCCCATTTGGGCTTTGTGTTGCTCGTGCCGGCGCAATTAATGCCGGTGAGGCGCGTACTAAGAACAGCGAGTGATGCTAACATCCCCTAAGGCTGATTAGCAATAACATCTACCGCCCAACCATGTCTAGGTAGAAAACAAAGATGAGGATTGGCAAAATCTTTGCAAAGTGGATTATGATGGTCAAGAGGAGATTTTCATTGGCAAATGTTATACTAAGTTTTTAACTTCTTATTAATTAAATCATGTATATGAGATTTATTCTCAGCCTAGGGCTCGTTGTGATTGTTGGTATTAACCTAAGATTCGGATATAGACTATTTTCAAAAAATATCAAAAGCAACACCTAAAGTCCATAGGTGTCGCTTTTCTCGATGCATATGTCATTTCGATTCTTCTTGTCTCTATTTCCCTCACCCTCAACCTCCACACAAAGCATTTCTCAAAGAATTGCCACATCTACTCTAGGGTCTTACCCCTTGTCTCCAGCATAACAACGTAAACCTACATGCTCCTTAAGCATAACGTTGCCATAAACACGAAGATGACCCAGCTGAGGGTGATTGCCTTGTATAGCGAAATGAACAATAACATCAAGATTATACTTAGTACTTGGTTCGCAGAGACTGTAGGGGCATGCGACCTCGATTGGAAACACTTCGATAGACCAACGCAATTAGGCCTATGTCGATTGAGAACAATGCCACATAAAACAACAAGGGGATGCATTTAGGCTACTACCCATTTAGGCTTCGTGTTGCTTGTGCCATTGCGGTCGATGCCGGTGGGACATATACCAAAGATGACAAGCAATGCAATCATCCCCCTAACGCTAATTGGCAACACCAATAGACAAACACACTCCCTAAACACGACATTGCCATGAACACGAAGGCAATCCCATCGAGGGTGGTCGCCGTGTATAGTAAAATAAAAAATAGTGTTAAGATTACACTTAGCACTTGGTTCGTGGTGACTCCAATTGCATGCCCTTGAGCACGCAACCTCAATGGAAATACTTCCGAACTATAGACCAACATGATTGGGCCTATGCCAATTACAAACGATATTATATAAAACGACAACAAGGGAATGCATTAAGCTACTGCCATTTAGGCTTTGTGTCACTCATGTTGCTACGGTTGATGCTGATGAGGCACGTACTGAGGATGGCGAGCGATGCAATCATCCCCCTAGGCTCATTAGCAGCGCCCGACCACGTCTAGGGAGAAAATTGAGATGAGGATTGACATGGTCTTTGCAAAGTGGACTATGATGGTCAAGAGTAGATTTCATTAGCAAAGGTTATACTAAGTTTTTAACTTCTCATCAATTAAATCATGCATATGGGTTTTTATTCCTGGCGTGTGGCTCATTGTGATTGTTGGAATTGGTATAAGATTCAAATATGGACCATTTTCAATAGATATTAAAAGCGGCACCTAGAGTCCACAGTTGCTGCTTTGCTCGATGCCTGTATCATTTCAATACTCTTTCTTGTCTCTATTTTCAGGTGTTGCTTTGCTCGATGCCTGTATCATTGCAAATACTCTTTCTCATCTCTATTTTTTTTTTTTTTTTGCCCCGAACCTCCACAAGAAGAATTTCCGAAAGAACTGCCACATCTCCTCCGAGGGCTCCCACTTGTGCTCGGCATAACAACGTAGACAAAGACGGTTTCTAAGAACGACTTTGCCATGAATACGTAAGCAACCCCACTGAGAGTAATCCCTTTGTATAGCGGAATGAGCAATAACGTCAAGATTACATCTAGCACTTGGTTCAAGGCGACTTTGATTGCGTGCCCCTGGACATGCAATCTCAATTGGAACACTTCCGAACTATAGATCAACTTGATCAAACATATGCCGATTGGGAACAATACTACATAAAACAACAACGAGGGGATGCATAGGGCTATTGCTCATTTGGGCTTTGTGTCGCTTGTGCTGCTACGGTCGATGCTGATGAGGCACATACCGAGGATTGTGATCAACGCAATTATCCCCCAAAGGCCGATTAGCAGCAACTTCCACTGACCACATCTAGGCAAAAGACTAGAATGAGGATTGCCACGTTCTTTACAAAGTGAACTATGATAGTCAATAGGAGATTCTCATCTACAGAGGTCATCCTAAGTTTTTAACTTCTCATTAATTAAATCATACATATGAGAATTGTTCTCAGTTCAAGACTCGTTGTGATTGTTGGTATTGGCCTAGGATTTGAACATGGACTATTTTCAAAAGATATCAATATTGGCAACTCATTTTTGTTAGCACTTGAGTATGTTCTCTCAAGTAACTCAAAGTCTTATAATAAAAGTTTTCTTGCATCAATTGAGTAAATCATCTTTATGTGCATAACATTTTGTTACAATTACACAACCGATCAATTCTTTAGCTTTGGTCTTTGATGATGTCAATTTTGGAGCATTGAATTTTGCCTACTATGCATATTCCTTGGCAAACTCCTAAATATCTATTAGCAAAACCTACTTATTTTCTATTTTTATGAGTTCCAAATATGTTGATCTTTTTTAATAAGTTTTTGTATGTAGGGTTTATCACCATTATTTATATTGCTTTGTTAACTCGCGACAAAGTTGACCTAATCGTTTTACGTGGCATGCTTAGATGGTAATTCATCAATTGTCATTTTCTTCTGGATTTTTCTTGGGCTACTTGATTGGATGAGTATCGAAAATGCAAATGATATATCTCAGTTACTAAATAAAATAACTTAAGCCAATATTCCGCTCTTTTTATTTTGGTGGCTCCCTCCTTTTTCTTTAGGTCAAATCCTCATTTCTATTTAATTTTCACAAAGTAAATAATTTGTAAAATATTTTTAAAAATAATCATTTATATTGGGTGAAATAATTAATAAAAAGATATATCAATTATCAATAATAATTTATAGCTAAATATATTAATGGATAATGAAAATATTTTTCATTATTTAGTTCTTGTGAGCATTATAAATAAGTTTTTTAAAAATATTTAATTTTTTCTTAAAATAGAGCATTAAATTGAAAAAGACAGTAATTTCCGGAAAAAAAAATGGAAAGGAAATTAACCCCAAATCCCAATTGGAGAAACCTTGAAAAGAACCTTAACCTATGGCTCTTCCTCTCTGCTCTCCTCTTCTGGTTCTCTCTCCCGCTGCTTCGTTCCATTTCGAGCTTCGGCAAAAACTTTTGGAAGGTGACTGGTCTCTCTCTCTCTCTCTCTCTCTCTCACACAACCTTAAATTGGAGCTCAATCAGCTGATTCGTCATCTTCAGAGGCTGGAATTTCTGCATTTTCTCATCTTGATATGCGAATCTGCAGCACGGCTGATCGCCTCTATATGCCGCTTTGCCTTCTAAAGCTGAACTTTTTTTTTTTTTTGACTTGGAGGCCTGCCCGAGATCGAACCCTTTGCGCTGATTTATTAGCTTTCATGCAATTGATGTTTTCATACGGTCGTCGCATGTTCTTTCTGCTGCCGCTGTGTTTGTCAAGTTCCTGTTCGTATTTCTGGTTCGTACCTTGTGTTAGTCCTTGAACTTTGGATATTCTCTGTAGTTGATGAGTGATGCGCAAGCTTCGGGTGATGTGAGATCGGGTGCCCGTTCAAAGTTATTAATTTGGGGTGTGTCGCCGCAATTTCGCTAAACAGTGACTGTGTTCATGGTACTGGGTCTTCATGTATTCCTTGAATTTATGATGGCTGTGTGTGTTTGTGTACCATCACATGTCGGTTCATTTTATGTTGCTAACTGACCGAGTGGTGTATACTGTATTTGTTGCCTGGACGGATTGAATGAGAAAATAATTAGGCTTGGTACTCTGCTTGGGTACAGGATATAGGGAGCAAAGATGCGTCGGGCAAGTGTGGCTGGACCAAAGGGAAAGAAGAAAGGGGTATCCTTTACGATCGACTGTGCGAAACCGGTGGAGGACAAGATTATGGATATTGCGTCATTTGAAAAGTTTTTGCAGGAGAAGATCAAGGTCGATGGAAAGGCTGGTGCCCTTGGTGACATTGTTACTGTCACACGGGACAAGACCAAGATTACCGTGACTTCCGAAAGTAGTTTCTCTAAACGGTAGTTTCTCTGGAGATTTAGTAATAGGGTTCACATTTAGTTGTGGATATTGATTTTACTATATCTGATGTCTTCTTTCTTTCCACATTAAGCCTTCGGCACCTGTTTCATATCTCATTTGATGTCGCTTTTCTCTCTGTTATGCTTTCATTAGTTATCTGAAGTATTTGACAAAGAAGTACCTGAAGAAACACAATGTTCGAGATTGGCTGCGGGTGATTGCATCAAACAAGGACCGAAATGTCTATGAAGTCAGATACTTCAATATCGCTGAGAATGAAGGGGAGGAAGAAGATTGAACATTTAGCTTTCAAAGGAGTGCTTGTTGCTTTCCCTGTGCCTTCCAAGTTGATAAGTATTGGATTTTGCATTCTGCTCTTTTATTTTCTCAAGTGGAGAAATTTTGTGATGTAGCTGTTATTAGAAAGGGTCAGTAATGGAAGCTGCGGAAATCTTGTGCGGGCTGTAATTATACGTTTGCTCTTTTTCTCTTAAGTTGTTGAGTCCCTCAAGCTTTGCGGAGATTTAGGCTGGTTTTTTAAGCTTGCATCTCATTAGAGGGATAATTGTTTGTTAGTTGTCAAAAATCTAGTTGTCCTGTCATAATTATCTAGATTTCCTGATACTCGAATTCGACTCTTCCATGCCGTTTTTCCACGTTATAAAATCTTCCTTATCCCTTGGATTATGGACTGCATGCTTGATTTCCTCAGCTGTGCTATGTTGTTATGTCATTTTGATAACTTCTGCACGTGCCTAGGGCAGTCGGCGTCTTCTTCGTCAC
Organism: Eucalyptus albens; assembly: GCA_014182695.1. Taxonomy (NCBI): domain Eukaryota; kingdom Viridiplantae; phylum Streptophyta; class Magnoliopsida; order Myrtales; family Myrtaceae; genus Eucalyptus; species Eucalyptus albens. The sequence goes on from CM024653.1 coordinate 53,716,923, forward strand.
CAGGGGGGCAAATCTTGAATAGCTATTTCTATACTAATATTTAGAGACTTGTGAAACATGTTTTGCCTTTGCTTAGTATAAAAGGACTCTACAGGTTGCCCTGGTGCAGGGTCAACTATCAGATAATGTGTATATAGTCTGAAGACTAGGAATTGCACGTGGAACTGGTCGAGCGTTACACGAAAATAATCTTTGTCATGTCTTCCATTTTCCCCTACTCTCTTGCATTTTCCCATGGCTGTGCTTTTCCTTTGGCCGATAGCGTTGGACATTTCCGCATGATAATTTTCGCTGGTCTATTCTTTCATAAGGGTCATTTTCCTAATATTTGGAATGTCCAAAGCTCTGTGGTTAAACTTAGCCAGAGATTATTTCATTCCCCATGGCTATAATCAATGAAGCCATTGCTAATCTTCTCATACAATCCTTATGCTTCAAGATGACTTGACTATATCTCTGCGTTGTGATGAGAATTCTCATCACTAAAGGAATTGAAATAATCTTTGGATTGATTAGAATCTTTTCAATCGTCGAGAACCCCTTTACTTGAATGAAACTAGGTCTTGTACAATTCTATCGAATATTTGACTGTACATTCCTAACTTGCTTAAAAACCAATCCTTGTTGACTAACCACATCTTGTCTAAGCAAATCTAATTCTCTTATTTTGCTCCTCGGAAAATCCAATTTAGGTGGATTCTTCCCCTACCTAACCAAGAGATCTGGGCAGAATTGCCATATATGAAATTGACTGCCTATTTTTTAACGAAAAATAAAAAAATAAAAAGTAGCCCATTTATTTCTCGAGAAGATGTGGAAGATATGCTCAATATTATTTGATTGGATAGTTGACCCATATTCTTGTTGTTTAAAGAAACCTCCACTTCAATTGGTATTTTCTCACGGTATATTTTCAGGAAAAGCAAACATGAGATAACAAATCTAGTTTTTAACTAAGATTTTAAATAACTGTCACGAATTCAAAGATTTCCAAGCATTGCTCTTGCAAATCAAATCATTCATATGATATACAAAAAGAAATTTCAAATATTTGATATCTTCCTTTTTGAGTGAGATTTCAATTCCCACGATGGTTTTGTCTAAGTCATTTTGTTTGGTTTCGTCCAAGTTAATTTTTTTTTTTGTCCAAGTTTCTTCTCTTTTTATCTAACTCATCCCCTATTTTGTTGTGACTTTTGGGAATACCCTCATTCGTCCAAGATCGACATTTATGAATTGAAAGGTCTAAATAATTAACTCTGCAATTAGCTATTAAAAGCGTTAGGTCTTCATATGGTTCATTTGAAAAATGAAAATCATTATTATTGGATAATCAATGATCACAATACTTCCCAAAAATTGAAATTATTAATCAAAGGAAGAATCATGTAACCATTTTTTTCTTCATACCAAAATAGATGATTGACTCATTCTATACAATAAATAATCACTGAAAATCTTTTGATAGAATCATTAAATATGTTACCATCAGAATCCCTCTTATTCTTTTTAGGCTCAGTCCTTAATTTCTTCGCATCTTGTGGCTAAGGGCTTGGTGTTTATTTGTTTCCTTTTATATTCTCTAATGTATGAGATGTCACATCGATCTCAGTACTTTTCATTGTATTCCACTGGACCTTTTCAGGATGGTCATTGCATTCTCCAGTGTTTAGAAAAGGAATTTTATGCAAGCGAACTCTGAAGAAGGGATCGTTGCCTTTTGCTCTTATTCGGTCCATCGGTTATATTAGATTGGATTTGATGAGGCCCGTAGGTTGAATAGACGAAAAATTCGATCAAGTCACAAGATTATGTGACCCAAATAATCTTGGGTTTTCTTCCTCAGTCACTCCCTATTTATAAGAACCATGCATAAAGCCAGTCGTACATTCATCAATCGCATTTTCTCAATTAATCCATCAGAATGGCCAGCACGAGAGCTTTTTTCTATGCACTTTTGAGCGTGATCTGTTCGGTCTTCATTCTACGACACCCATGCGAGGCGCAAGAGCTTGGGAGCTGCAAGCTCGATTCGGTCTATCAACTCGGCGACTCAACGTCGGACACGGGCAATTTGATTCATGAGAGCCTGATCGGAGCGGCCTCACCTTGCGGTCATCCTCCTTACGGCCAGGACTTTCCAGGGGGACAAGCCACCGGGAGGTGCTCCAACGGCTTCCTCATGATCGATTACCTCTGTAAGTCAACTTCCAGCATCGAAATTCTCCATGTCTATCTTGCTCCAATAGTTTGGATCACGCAGAAAACTATGCGAAGATGGCAAAGTGATAATAACATGGTCACGAAATGCTTGTACTGCAATTTCTTTGTTAAAACTGAAAGTACACACTTAGAGAGTACCCATATGATATGTGCTTACAAATCTTGGCAGTTTACTAGTAATGTTTCGAACTGAAAAGCCAATCTCTAAGGTCGGTTTCACTAGAAAACTAATCTAGTTCAGTTGGCAAACCTAATTCTACTGCCGGATAACTTGGCTTCAGAAATATATCGAGCATAAGACTATAGATAGGTTCCTAACTTCGAGGCTGTAAGCATGCGACGGCATGAGGTAGTGTTCATTTCGTGGATTTTATTGCCAAGCATGTCGACTTGCAGCGTCATCTTTCACACGAAATTCAACCTCGATGCCGACCTTTCTGGACTCTGTAGTTCACATAAAAAGAAAACGTATAAGTAAAAGCCCTTACCTCAAACTATGCGGTGTCGAAATGTGCGCGGCAAAAATTGCTGCAAACTGCAGCTATTTTAGCAGATTTAGATGAACGAGTTTCAGGTTCCGGCTCAACCGGAGCTTCGATGCAGCTACTAGCTCAGAACATGGTCTGCTCTAATCTCAGACCTTCCCTACTTACACTGTGCCAAATGATTGATCTTCTTTCACTTTTCTTATAGAATATCGACTTTTGCAAGTGGTACTGATGATGGGTTTTAGGGTTTTATTGCTTCGGATGCTTGTTTTTGGATCTTTTTTGGGACGGTGATGATTATAAGGATAAGCATTATCAAAGCTTAAAAGCTTATTGTCACTGTTGATAGTGGCCTAAACTTTAATCTTTCCTTTTCCACTTTTTATCGGTAAGAACGCAGTGATTTTGCTTGTTTTGAGCACATTGATTAACGTACTATCGGCGGTACGAGAATTCGCTAGGATTGAGTATTTTTTTCATTTGGGATTGGCAGCTCGGGCGGCCGGGGTTCCTTTCCCAGATTACTACCTGAACCAGAGCGCGGCGTTCACTCGTGGCCACGGAGTGAATTTCGCTGTCGCTGGAGCCACCGCGTTGCCCTCGTATGTTCTCGCTCAGATGAACATCTCCAACCCCGCCACCAATTCATCTCTCAGTACTCAACTGGACTGGATGTTCTCTTATTTCAATGGCATCTGCTTTGATAAAGCCGGTAATACAATCGTCCTAATCGCCCGAACATGCAATTTGCCTCTCTATTATAAGGTGAAAAATTTGTCAATGGGTGTTTCAAATGACAAAGTCGTGATTCATGCGCTGGTCCATAGATTGTCTGTGGAAGCTCAAAGATGCCTTGTTCATGGTCGGGGACATTGGAGGCAGTGACTACTACTATGCATTGTTCCAAGGCAAGAGCATTGAGGAAACGAAAAGCCTTGTGCCTCAAGTTGTCATGGCCATCAAAGATGCAGTTCAAGCAAGTGATTCTAAGAACTTCACAGCTTCTAATTTTCATCTTGTACACGGTATTTTTTTCGCTGTAATTTCAGGTGTAACGTTGATGTGGTGTTTACTGCGATGCAGAGGGTCATTGGGTACGGTGCTTCTCGAGTGGTCGTGCCCGGCAGCTTCCCGATCGGCTGCCTCCCGGTCTACCTCGCTCGTTTCAAAACTGACCATCCATCCGCTTACGACGAATCTCGCTGTCTCAAGGGCTTGAATGGCCTCGCAGCATATCACAACATCCTCCTCCGGAGAGTCATCGGAGAGCTCGGGGAAGAGAACCGGGACGTTATCATCCTCTACGGCGACTACTACAACGCCTTCGCATCCATGTATCGCAGCGGTCCAAACTTGGGTCAGTCCCGAATCAAACCATCGTTGGTCGTGGCATTAACATAACGACGTCGCTAGCAACCTTTTCTCCTTTTTCTCCTCGCTTAGGTTTCGACATGGTGCGGGCGCAAAAAGCGTGCTGCGGAATGGGGGGCGGCGACTACAACTTCGATCCGAACCGGCGGTGCGGAGCTCCTGGCGTGGCGGTTTGCCCCCACCCAACGAAGGCCATGAGCTGGGATGGGATCCATATGACTCAGAGAGCATACTCTGTCATGACAAATTGGCTCATTCGTGATCTCCGGCCCAAGCTTAATTGCAACGCTTCGCTGATTGGCAACTGAGCAATGTGATATACGTTAATTGGCATGGATTATCGACTGTAATTAGTCTTTTAATAGCGCCAGAACCAGGGCAAACAATTGCTGCTATATAGTTGAAATTTCACTCTTTTTTGTGTGTTTATGTACTTTTTATATACCAATGAAAGTGGTACTAATTAATAATGAATTAATTTTTTTTGAAAAATGATACAAATAATTTATGAACTTTAACTCAATTGCAATGTGATCCCTCAATTTTTTATTTGTGCGATTTGATCTATAAATTTTGGTCAATGTACAATAGCATCTCCGAATTAAAATAGTCCTCAAGCTTTTGATACATATTCAATTTAGTCCATGAATTATATAAAAATGTTTAAGCATAACATTGAACATTTCTATGCAGTTTAATGACTAAGTTGAACACATACCAAAAATTTAAGGACCACATTGAACAAATAAAAAATTTCATGGACCACATTGCACATTGAATGAAGTTTAGGGACTATATTAAATAAAATAAAAGTTTATAAATCATATTATATATCGGATCAAAATTTAGAGGACTATTTGTATGGTTATCCGAATTTCTTTCCCCAACAGCAGAACAGCTTGGAGGAGAGGCGGAGGGAGGAGCAGTACGCCAGGTCGTTTTTGGCATGGGCTGGCTGAGTCCGACTGGCCTGTGGTTGGCGGCACAATAATTTTGCCCAGCGCAGGCCCACAACCACCCTTGATGGGTCGGGGTCATCATAATTGGGGGAAATAATAAATTTATTTTTATCTTGTCGGGTTTATTCTCCTCGATCTTGGATGTGATCAGAATTATTTTTTGCGTGTCCTCCCTCTCTTTGCGCGTCATAAATTCTATCATGGAACGTACCTAAAAAATCGACGGTGTAGACAGAATTCAATTGATCGAGCACGAAGGCTTAGCTGTCCCAAATGACCTGGGAATTATAATTGTGTACTCATGTGTAAGTCTCGAAAGGATCCGTCGCGGTCAAACACTAATCCCAATGCAAGAGATTCGATCTTTATTCAAATTGTAAGTAAATTCGCACAATCTTAGGATCGGCATCACCTCCATAGAGAGAAAGCCTCAGCCAATTTATAAGTGTGCATACATCTAAATCAATTAAGTCAAAAGTGAATCAAACAAAAGAAAAATGCCCAGAATTGATAATCATGGATATTGTGTCTATGTCATGAACATACTTTTGGTATAATATTGATGGTTTCGTGTCTATCGTGGGAAAATACTTTTGGTACAATGTAATGAGTTCATACTCTCTCTCTCTCTCAAAACACCTTTCTTTGAAGTAATTATTGAATCTCTCAAAACACCTTTTTACCTTTCTATGAAGTAATTATTGAGTATACAAAATTCATGAGGGATACACTTGAGCTCATTACACACACTCAATACACTAAGCATAAATGAGAATCACTTGATCGTATAGTTAGTACTCTCTCTCTCTCTCTCTCTCAAAATGCCTTTCTATAAAGTAATTATTTAGTATACAAAGTTCATAAGAGATACACTCAAATCTTTAGTCTCAAATGGACCTCAATGCACATGGCATAAATGAAAATCAAGTGATCATACAGTTAGTACTCTCTCTCTCTCTCTCTCTCTCTCTCTCTCTCTCTCTAAACACCTTTCTATGAAGTAATTATTGAGTATACAAAGTTCGTAAGAGATGCACTCAAATCTTTAGGGCAAATGGACCTCGAGATGCCGTCGAGCTCATTACATACACTCAATGCTCTCTCTCTCTCTTTCTCTCTCTCAATGTCTTTCTATGAAATAATTATTGAATATACAAAGTTCATAGAAGATGCACTAAAATCCTTAGGGCGGATGAACCTCAAGATACCGTCAAGCTCGTTTCACACAGTCAATATACAAGGTGTAAATGATAATCATGTGATTGTACTTTTCAAACAACTTTAATAAGTACCGTGCCCATTTTCATTGTTTTCTCTTATTTGTCTCTTTTAACATAGAACATACTTTCAAAATAATTATTAGATACACCAAATATGTGCAAGCTCCGCCCCAATCCTTTGATCAAAGTGAGTTACTTTTTTATTTTCCCTATTACTTGGAAGATCAGACAAGCCTCACGGATAATCGAGCTTAACGACATGCACTTAATGCATCTCATAATTTTTTTTTCCTCCTAAAAAATAGAACTATCCTTATATATAAGAGCCGTTGAATTATCTACCTAGACCTCATGTTATTCTTTTAATACCCTTGTCTTTGTTTACTAAAGGGCAAGGGAGAGTTCGAGCAGATGCCAATGACCTTTCCTCAGAAAATCTATTACTCTCTCGTCACACTCTTATTCGAAAGATAGGATACAATCTAAGATAAAACGATAAAATGGTAATGAACCAAGTACCCTCTTCAACTCTCACTTCTAAATGGATCAGGTGAATCTAAAGCTAAACTTACACGATGAACTTTTTAATTCTTTGAAGGCAATCCCATTCTAAAAAAGACCTATGTATTGGAGTAACATTCCAATCTTGAATCTTCACCTTCTCGGTCTCCTTGGCCCCTCACGCAGCCAATTGCTCGAGGCAACAAAAACTCACTGCCAGAATTTAATGTGGTGGGGAGTCCGGAGTCGATGTACATGGGCCAAGTTGCAAAATTTCAATTTCCAAAACCAAACAAGTCTTGTCAGTTGCTGCGCCGGGGGGTTTTGCAGGGGCGAGGCCCCCCACTTTCTTCGGCAATCAGATGATCAAGAACTGCGATCCCTGCCAAAAAAACTGCTGGTCGTACTGCCACTGAATCTCTTCTTTTGCCTCCCTACGCACTCGACTCGGCCTCCCCTCCTGACCTACCCGGCTCCCTCCATTTTTCGGCCTTTCCCTTTTCCTCTGCTTTCTTCTCTTTCGATCCATCCTCCTCCTTCAATGACAGCAAGAACTGAATATTCATGTTCTGAACTGGGGACGTATGGCGTTAAAGAATCCTGGGTCGTCATGCATCGGATGGTTAAAGTGGAAAACTTACCTCTGTTCGGTTCCTTTTTAATCGCATCTAATGTTTGTGCACCTAAGTCAGTCGGAAGGACGAGAAATAATGTCCGCCAAGTGTCAGGCTACATGTCCATCTACTGCATTAGGATGTCATTATGTAATATATGGGCGTTTCTCTTAAGTTTCGTCTCCTGCGAAGACAAAAAGAGTACGGTTTTCAAGCCGCATGCCAATTAATGTCGTGAATGATGTGGCCGCAAGCCCGTTCATTATTGACCTGTTCTTAACTCGTTTCTCTTGCCAGCTAAGCTCATTTATCATAATGAATATGTCCATTAATGAATGAGTGTAGCAGTTGTGCAATACAGAATGTAGTTAACGTGCTCGACCTTATACATGGATTTCGAATCGGAACAGAGTTCTCTGCATACATCTCGACATAGCAAATGCCTTGCATCCGCACGGAGCACAAAATTACAGTCTTTTTGTTACGGAAACTTCGGGTTTGGCCCGAAAAAGCTGCATACTTCGTTTCTATAGCCGCTTCATGGCTCCGTCGGATGATGGTCCATCGCCGAGCATCAATCGACAGCCGCTCTCGATCAAACCAAAAAGCTCTCCTGTCCCTGCACCGCCACGAAGTTAAAGGTGTTTCGCCTTGGTGTTGGGGGGGGTGGGGTGTTGTTGTTGTTGTGTGGATGTAAACATAAGAACATTGCTCATAGATGCATGACAGTAGCGTTTGTCAGACCGAACTGATCTATACAGAGCGAGCGATATCCTCCTGCTCAGGTTCTAGAAGTTTAATGATATCATTCGTGGGCTTAGCAGAAAAGGGGAACATATATTCTATATTATATATCCAAAAAAAGACAGGAGATACGGGTGAAGTACTGAACCGGAGTGGAGAATGCGACTTCAAGTAGGGCGAAAATGAACAGGCAAAAGTTCGAAAGAGGAAGGCAACGTGTACGACCGAACCGATCGACGTGGGCGCGCTGCACACCGGGAGCAGAAGAAGAGGTGGGGAGCGGGGGAACACATGTTGGAGAAGGGGAGCACGTGCAGAGAGGCCCCAGGACTCGACGAGCAAGAGGGAGGCTCTGCACGTGCCCTGCTTCTCCAGCAGGAGCTCCTCCACTGGTCTCGAACGTTGTTGTCTGAACTGGATCTTGGAGCTTTCGCGTTGTGTTAAGTATGAGAGGAAAGTGAAGGGCCTGCTCGTGCATTTATAGACGCAGTCCCACTCGAGAGAGAGAGAAAGAGAGAGAGAGACAGAGAGAGACAGAGAGATTGAGTCTAGAAGTGGGCAATTCTTTAAAGCAATTCAACACGACGCAAGCCCTTTTTCTCTTTAACCCCCTCCCCCTTTGTGATAATGACTACAAAAGGCCAAGCATGGTTAATCTGAGAAATTCAAGCTGCATGACTTTTCGTGGCATGTTCTCGTTTACAACATTTTTCACCATAAAGACCAACTAGTGAAATTCATGTTGCAGCGTTCGTGCAGGCTAATGCTATGCGGAAGCGTGCACAAGATTTTTAATGACACGAATGCTTTGATATAGGTCCACTCATCATAAGTGATTTATGGAGATATGGGTGTTAATTTAATTATAAACTTTTTGACTTTATCTATTTAATCTAATTATTAGGAGCGCAAAGCAAAAGTCTAATATCTGTGGTCCGGGGAAATTATTAAGAGGAAGTCTAAGTCCAAGCTTATTAATATATTTTAGTTGATTTATAATTCATTCACTTAAGTTTTCTAGTGAATATGAGTTTAACTAGATATGTTAACAGAGCTTTGAGTTAGGCTCTCTCTTGACGATTTCCTCAGGCCAAAAGCATCGGGTTTCTATTACGCATTCCTAAAAAATCAGCAATAAAGCCAATGGTTTATTGGCAATAATGCCAATGGTCTATTCAAATGTTTGGTGGCTGAAGTTGGATATAACTCTTGGGCAGTGGGCATTATGGTGTGTGGCAAACTTCATATTTTGATATAGAAGGATACTTAAATTAATGAAGACCTCACATGTAAGAGGAATTATTAGGATGCACGTATAAGTTATATTGAAAAATCTCAAATTGAAGAATTAATATAATGTAGAGCACCTAATATTCAGACTGACTTATAACTCATAAATTTAAGTTTTTAAGTGAAGTGGGTTGAACTAGGTATTTTCATGAGGATGGAGGTATCGGGCTCTTATAACACGTTGATTTTGCCAATCTTATTTTAACTAATTTTGATAAGAAATCATAATGTGAACATTGTTGGTATGCATAATTTTTTGTAATTTTTAAAATAAATTTCAAGCAAATAATTTTTTTTTTTTTTTTTACTGGATTGTCCAACATGACACGTATGCATCGTTTGTCTTTAATGCAGAAACGTTGGATTTCTCCAAAGCAAGAGCTCGTGAGTCGCGAGGCAAGGATTTGGAGATGATGTCGCACTTAGTAGGTATGACCTAGATCGTCAGGCTTTTCTCTTTCTTCTTCTTCTTTTTTGACGTGGACGGGTGAATCTTACATGCATTTTACCGGATATTAACGATGTTATTACGTATGCATCCCCTAGTCAAACGTCGGATTCTCTCTGCCGCCGAAACAGGGGGGACTGTTTAACCCAACGCAAGTTACCCATTTCTCGTCAAGTAAAATAACCCTTCTTTTCTTTTTCTTTTTTTGCTAAATCAAGTAAAAAACATATCAAAGCGTCAGTGAAATATATTTTACTGGATACAACCACTTCAAAAAATTCGTGCAAAAGTAAAAAAGGTCATATATATATTTTACAAGATGATGAAGTTTGATTTATGTTATGAGTAGAAATCTGAACAATCTGTGCTACTTTTTTAACCACGACATGTCATGTACTCCTAATTGTTAGTATTTGGTGGTTTGTAATGTCGGGCTTGCCAACTTTGAACTTTCAGCAAGTGGTGTGCAATAGTTGGTCGCCCTCCCTACTCTTTTTACAAATCGGTAAAAGAGAAAAGTCTCAATCAACTCGTCCGTCTGGGGAAACAACCAAAACATTTCATAGCATCTACCATCTTCAATTGAGAATCTGCCATATTGAGTTCTGATCACATGATGGTGACCTTGGATATCAATCAACTGAAACAACTTAATTTGCGGAACATAATCTACGGCGATTAATGCTTTTGCGATTGTCTACAGGGGCACCATTTGACTGCTTTGTATGTTGGTGTATATCTAAAGATTTAGGACATCCATAAGACTTCAATTATAGAATTTTTAAAGTTCAAAGGAAAGACAAAAAAAAAAAAGAATCACTTTCAACTTCAGATAATCGAAAGTTTGACTTTTTATGAACCCGATATACGAGGGAATACTCAAATTTCAAGGCAAAAGATTTCTTGGTGGTGGTGCTGCTGTTGTTGTTGATTAGTTGTTGGACGAAGGACACAAGCCAAGTGAAAAGCCTTTTCCCCCCCACGGCTCGCAGAAGTCGTCAAAAGATCGGAGGTGAGAGAGAGAGAGAGAGAGAGAGAGAGATAAGGCAAGAAGAGAGGATGAGGGTTTGACCCAAAAGAGGAGCGTTGATGGCGACGGTGGGGAGAGAGGGAAGTGATAGTGAATGATGGTGGTCACCGGTCAGCCGAAACGTATCCACTTTGGCCTCCTCAGTCGCGCACAGAGAGAGAGAGAGAGAGAGGGAGGGCATAAGTTAGCGTGAAAGTAGGGCGAAAATTTAACGCAAAGATCGTCCTCAGTCCTCAGAGAGAGAGAGAGAGAGAGAGTGAAGAGACACCATCATATCATCAGAGAAGGAGCGAATACAAGTAAAATGGGGTGGTGGGGGGAGAGAGAGAAGGGGGGTTGCGTGTGGTGGGAAGCAAGCAAGCATAACTGAGATGGGGATTCAAATTGTGGGAAGGAAAAAGAGTTTTTGTGCTGGTTCTGGGGCGAGCAATGTGAGTCCCGATGTTGATTTGATTCCCTACCCCACTCCTTCCCTAAATATTATTGTTTCACAGAAAATTATCGATCCAAAAGGTATATTTTTTTCAAAAAAAAAATTATATAAAAAAGTATTATTTTTGGTGGGTATTTTTGTTTCCTTCTTTTTCACCCATTCCTTGCGTCTCTGCATCTGCTCCCAAGGTGATTCTGTTCTCTGGCAACGGTCCGGGTGAAATGCTCTCCAAAGATTAAGGTTGGGAAATCTTTTAAGGTGATGTAAAAAAGAACAAAGAGCACAGGCATTGATACGTGCAGAATGCAATTCGTGACTCTTTTGTTCATTCTTTTTAATAGGGGAACATCGCGACTATTATTCGATCAGGCAATCGACATATTCTGCATGGATATTGAGAATGAGTAATTGATTGATCAGTTTTGAATAGCAAGAGTTATTGTATGAATAATACTGCTTGCCAAATGTCCTTAACAAAAATGGCAGATGAAGTTCGAGGATTACATTGGGGCCAATACTTCTTATGCATGTCTGCTAGGGCATTTAGATTCTCATAAACGTACTTACCCAATGTTTGATCTTATTATTCCACACAATCAATGGTTTATTGTCATTGGAGATGCATTTCAATTAACATGACAAGGCCATTCATCATCATCATCCTTGACACATCACACATGGGGTGAGATGCTCTCTAGGCATAGCTAGTCAAAGAGGAAGTGGGAAAATTGTTTAAAAAATTATAAACCTATTGTACGCAGTTAATTTATTCTGAAACTTTTCAATTTTATCAATTTAATCTTAAACTTTTTGAAAATTTTTAATTAAGTTCTAAACTTTTTAATTGCATTAATTTAGTATTAAATCTTTTAAGTTTGCCAATTTAATCCTAAAAACCTTTTAATGAATTGCTAATTTAATTATTTCTGCTAATTTTGACTGGACATCATTAACATGATGTGGTCTGATGTGATTTTTTCTTTTGTAAAATTGATTTTTTTATTATATTTTATTTTCTTTTTTTTTTCCTCTTTTTATAGATGGCCTAAGGGGGCCACCAGTAGCAAGTGAGGATCGTGGGCCTCATTCAGTGGCTACTGACCCTCTTTAAAAGGAGGAAAAAAGAGAAAAGAAATAAAAGAAAAGAAAAAAAGAAGAAGACAAATATAAAATATGAAATATGAAATATAAAAATCAATTAAAAAAAAGTCCACGTTAGCACTAGTCAAGTCACGTAAAATGATCTACATTGACTATGCCACTACGTTGGCGATATCTAGTCAAAATTAGCCAAAAGTACTAAATTAACAACTTGTTAAAAGATTTATGACTAATTTGACAAATCATTAAAATGTTGATGATTAAATTAATACAAGAAAAGGTCTAAGACTAAATTAGCAAGTTGCCGAAACATTTATGTCTGAATTAACAAAATTAAAAGGTTTGAAGTAAATTAGCAGTCATGCAATAAATTTAGGACTTTTCAGACAAATTTTTCAAGAAGAAGTTTAAGTCATGAATTATGAGAATGTTTAGACCCTTCCGATATCAAGGTCTTTCTTGTGTGCTCGAACCATTTTTTAGGGGCTAAATGGATAATGTAGACTTATTTCTACACGCGGAGTCGTGCCCAAACTCTAAGCCAGACCCATTTATTAGTGACTAACATAATAGCAAAACTTTCTTTTATTTTCATAGACAGGGCACACGAATGAGCAACCAAATAAGGAAATACCTGCAAATACGACAATGCACTAACCGTACTTGTGATACATTGCGATGGCTATTTTAAAAATTGAGTATCTGTGAAGTATGAAGTCCTTCACAAGCGCTCGTTAATCAGATCCAACATTTCGTTGTGGATACGATCGAGCACGGTAGATAGGCCTAGATGAACAGAAACTGGACCGGGCCGAGCCTCGGGATGGAAAAAGTGTTTGACCCGCATACTCTTGAGCTTGGGCCTTGACAAGCGAATAACGAAGACGACAAAGTTAGGGGAGAGAGAGTGAATAAGCTAGCGTGATAGGAGGGGAAAATTCAACGCGGAAGTCGTCGCCGGTCCCCCAGAGAGAGAGAGAGAGAGAGAGAGAAGAGGGAGAAAATGAAGGGACACCATCATATCATCAGAGTTGAGCTTGGGATTCGATCCGTGCAAAACTTCTGCTGCGCTCATAGCCTTGTCGTCGCAGTTTTTTCTGAGGATTATACGTAAGATCGATTGCGTTTAAGATTATGCGTTGTTTATACCTGGTTATGATAGGCTCAGTTTGTGTATAAATCGTTTTGCTTTGTTATCTGACCGGTGAATTCTTAGAGCATGTGTAGATTGGATTCTTGAGAATGTTATGGATCAATGATTTTGCCGAAGTTGTTTAATGGACGGAGAATAAAACGTTGTGTAACAATTGCTTTTAATGCAATGAAGATCTTGATGCAAGGTGGAATTCTTGGTTATGATACCCTCACGGGCCATGAAAAGAGCTGCAAGGTCTCTTTACGAACTGGCAAATAGAGCACAAGAGGAGTTATCAAGCACGATTGCTGCTATTAGGCTCTCCGGCATGGAGATCGGTGATCTTACACCAGAAGTTGAACATCTCAGGTGATCACGTGCTCTTATACGAGCTGAAGTCATGCTGTTACAGTCGCTAATCCATGCACCATGTGGTGCATCCAAACTAATTTCACCAGCAATTAAGGGAATGCCATGCGTTTAACTTCTGATTATCCTGTCACGAGCACATCTAGCGATGTTGTCGAGTTGTCGATGTCGACCTCTGTCTGGACTTTTCTCATGAAGTTCATGTTGAGGCATCCTTATTGACAAAAGTGAATGGCATTTGAAGCGCTTCAAACTGAAAAATGGACGCAGACCTCAAATTGTGCGAGATAAGATGTTCCATAGGTAAGACGTTTCATGCTGAATGTGGAAGGTAAAGACATGCTTTGATAGAGTCAAGTGAATGTGTATCCTGCATGATGAATGGTCAGTGCAAAGTGTTCTTTTAAGCTTGAGTACAGGTTCACGTAGAGAAACATTTGTATCATGTAATGCGTCTCTTCTCATAAGCTGTTTTTATTATTAACATGGCATAATGCAATTGAACGTAATTTTTCCTTTGTCTCTGTCTTCTTTTTAGCCAGGACATAGCTGATGGAGTGACAAATCAGCTCAAGCTGTGCAGGCTGCGGAGGCTGGAATTTAGGTAGATTGGTTCTATTGCTCGAGGACAGACCATATGTATGTCTTAACCCCTCCTCTTAGATTGATCCACCCCAAACCACCCACTAAAATAACTTTGTAACCTCTTGTTTTTGCATTGTCTGATTTATGTCCACCAAATGCTTAATACAGCAATTTAAGAGCGAGCTAGCCTGACAATTATCTCGTTACGACCTGTTGTTGCAGGGGTGCGGAGAAAGCATCTTGTGTTTTTAATCAGGCGGCAAAATTGTTCATCATTATGATATGTCGAGGTGAGTTTAGCCAGAGAGTGAGGATGAAAGTGGAATTGATAGGATAGAAAAATAAGTTTACTAGTTGTCCACGAAGTGTATAGAGCATCAACATCAGCAAAGATGGTCCGTTTTGTCGGTTGAAGATAGAGCAGTCTCCATAGAATGTCTTCTGTTAGGCTCAGTGGAAATAATGCCGAGTATGGATTGTTTTCTTCGACCTCATTTTGCATCTCTGTTGCTCTAAAGATGAAGGTGATAGCTCCATTCACTACTTGCATATTAATCAAAGTAGTAGCCGTGGTTTTTCCCGTTCGCCGTTCTTTTGATCCTTAAATATTCAAACAAAACTCTCCTTTGGCTTTATGCATAGCCTTTCTTTTATTTTACTTGCTTAGAAAGGTTAGTGTATTCGGACATCTTAATTTAGATAAGCTACTCGGGATGCATAAGAGATCAGTCCAATCTCTCTCTACTACATTGGTTTCTTCATATCAACTGTCAGTGGTCTGAACATTTGGTCTGGAAAGGCATGCTTCTACTTGAAGCATCCGATCAAAGGGATAGGGGAGATCTAGAAGGGAAAGTGTGTTGACAAGAAGATTATTTTTGCCAAATCCAGTGCTTTATATAATAGAAGTTTCGAGCACAAATTACGGATGATATGTCTCCTTAAATGGAAAATACTACTAATACGATCATTCCATTTGCTGCCATTACAGAGAGCCTAATACCCTCAACGCAACAATATACAAAGTGCTAAATACCGTCACACTCCATAGTTTCTCTGGGCGATTATTTGCTTGTTTATGACTTTGCTAGAGAGACGTGGATTCATCAAACATCGTCGTTTGGTTCAATTGGTTTGCCACTGAGAAAGATACCCATTTCTGTTACTTGGGGTTGGTGCTGTGAAGTTGGGTACAGGTTCTTCATGTCCAGAGACACTTCTTGTGGGTTGTTCCTCTCATGCGTCTCTTCCATTTTCTAGTTCCCATATTTGTATATCATGTAGAGGATAATTTGAGCGAGGCCAACCAAAAGTCCCACTGCATTTGGCAGCTGAAACACCCAATTGACCCCTCATTTTAATTTCAAAGTCAGCAAAAAAACAAATATGATATATATATAAGAGAGAGAGAGAGAGAGAGAGAGAAGTGTTGTACGTGTTGAAACTTGAGTAAAAAAAGTAATCTCCAATGACAGATGGATCGATAGCATCAATCATATTATGATTGACTAGTGGACAGAGCTTTAAGTCTTATCTTTTTCCAATTCAGTTGAAGTAAAAAAACGAGAACTGACATAACAGGCTTACGAGAAATATCAGGTAATGACTATGCAGAAAAAACTTTACATTCTCAGTGCAAGGTTTACCGGTGCTAAGGGTGTGCATCAAGAACTGTCCAGACCGAACTGAATTGGCTAGTTTTGGGTGGTTCCCAAAGAAGGCAGTCTAGTTTCTAGTTCCAAGTTGGGAGCTGGACCAACTGGACTGGACGGGTTAATTTTATATATAATATATATTTTTAAATTTCTTAAAATACAAACCCTAATTCCTTTCAATTTCTCCTATTTTCATTTTATTTTTGGTTAAAAATAGCAAATTTATCGGTTCTATCGGACCGGACTGGTCAGTTGGTCCAGTTCCCTATTCTAGGACTAGTCGGTCCGATTCCCAGTCCCTGGATATGGGAACCAGTCCTCCTAGTCCAGTTCCAGATTCTAGTGCGGAATTAGACTAGACGAGGAATTGATCAGTCCTAACTAGTGCGGCTGGATGACTTAGAAAATGAAATCGCTGCAAAGTTGCGTGTACGACAAAAAGCATTAGAGTTGAATGATTGAGAGAGCTAAATGGTACTTACAGCGATTTTCAAGTCCTTGACAACGAGGCCATAGAAGAGCCAGGTTATGGCAGAGAGGGTGACGAGCAAGGACGGAGTGAACGGCATGAACTCCACACTTCTCGTCTTTATAACCCTCCACTGCACAAAACACAAAATAACACGCTCAAAAATTGCAAAAACTCTTGTTTTGGACGGGTTTAGTTGCTATAGCGTATGCAAAGAACTGTATCTCTACACTTATTGAGTGACGAGGATACCATGATGCTCAAAGGCACTGTGAATGCCACGAGACTAAAGGTTGCGTAGATCCATCCAACGACATTGACACGATGCTGACCCTTGAGAAGCAAGAGGGTCAGCGCCATCGTCACTCCGAAACCTCCTATATTGAACAGCAGCATCAACTTCGCTGGGTACATCTGCGCAGATTGGTGAATCATATAAATTTCCTTAGATTGCAATGTCAAATGAGAGAAATTGTAATCTCATAAAAGGTTTTTTTTTTTTTTTTGGTAACCAAGAATCCGCAGAGCCTACCCTTGTCGGCTTATGCCAATTTGGAGTCTCACAAGCCTCCGCGGTGGAGGCCCAACAACGACTATACCTCGGGAGCCCGACCCGGCAACCCACCGCCGGGCCCCCGCTTTGTCGCTAACAACGCAGGGTTTCGAGGTTTTTCATTTTTTATTTTTATTTTTATTTTTATTTTTGGTCTTTGGAGGAACCGGCTTTGGGACGATGCCGCGCCGTAAACCCCAGGGTGACACTTAAGTAGGAGGACCCACCACCCCGAGTCACACTTAATACACCTAGCGCCTCCCCTGGGTTTTGAACCCTTCACCTTTTCGTTGAGGATAAGCAGAGTTTTATCCAGTGGAGCCACCGCGGCCGGTGGTGTTTTTCATTTTTTATTCGTTGTCACATAATTTCCTAAAAATCGTTTTCCTTTTTTCTTGTTGCATGTCTTCTTAAATGCACTAATGACCTAAAATTTGAGAGAAAATTACCAAAAGAAAGTTTGAGACCTATTACAATTATGTTAATTTAGTTCTAAACTTTTAAATTTAGTCAATTTAATCATAAACTTTTTGATAATTTGCCAATTCAATTCATTTAGGCGATTTTGACCGGAAATCGTTAACGTAGACATTCACTTTGTCTATGTGACACCACAACAACGATGTGGACAATTTTATAATGTTTTATGAATTGCTTATTGTCATTTATTTGTTTATTTATTTATTTTGATGCCGAGGAAGCTTTACGGGAGCCCCCGCTTAAGTCACGAAATTGCTCTAGGAGTTTGGCGAACTCTAGAAGTCAAACTTAGGCTCAACTAACGCAACCATGCGTGGGTGGGTGGGTGTTATTATCTCTTTTTTTTCCTTTTTTTTTTTTGTTTTTCATTTTGGTTGGCGAGGTTTAAGATTGAATTAACACAATTACAATAGGTTTAAGACTTTCCTTTAGAACTTTCCCTAAATTTTGATTAAGGGCTAACATGTGAGGTTGTTAGAAAGCTTTAGCTATTTGGCAAATAAGTGAAAACACGAACTTTGCGCCATAAACAATGTGAATACGCTTTAAGACAACCTCGACCATTGCTTGCTCGGTAATGTAAAATAGATAATTTGAGTTGAGACAATAGTTTTTGCCCCTCTAATCAGGCTTGAGAGCCTGTCGTGATTTGCTTAAACACTCAAATTTGCAAACTAATGAACAACACATGGTTAAGATAACAAAGGGACAATAGTTTGCTACATTTTTAAGCACAAAAGTGAGAGAGATAGAGACCTTCGCTTCGGTGGAGGCATAGGTCGATAAGAGAACAAGATAAGCCAGTTCAATTACGATTCCACCAGCGTTGATGATTATGATGGTCATACTGGCATCAGCCTTCAGGACTCCATAGTACAATTGCAAAGATGCGCTCAAAAGTGCAACCACATATGGTATTGATTGACACCCATTCGGCGACTTCTCCTTATAGATTTTGTAAAATGTTCTTCTGCCAACAACAAAAAGGAACAAGAAAAGGAAGAAGAACAAGGGTACTTCACCAATAATGTTTTGGCAAAAAAATTCCAAATTCATATAAAAAGACTTATACTGTTCAAATGATGGAGGATATAGAAGCTGTGCAAATGAAGAGTTAAAGGAGGTCTTACATAGGTGCCAAGAACACAATACAGGATAAGATGTTGCCTAGATAGATCCATGAGAAGAGAGGAGAAATGTTAGGATCGTGCATACAAGTCGAAATGAGATATTAGATGGATCAAGGATTTTTTTCATGGAATTCGATAAAGAAAAGTGAGATATTAAAGGGATAAAGGATTCGCTAGGTAATTTCTAAGATGAATTAATTGATTCCCGCATTCTGAATACGATCATATCCATTGGATCGTATAGATCCCCATGAGAAGATACCCACCACACATTCAACTAGATTAAAACATTTTCTTAGGATTTGTATAATCAAGCAATACACAACATATAAATATCAATTATTGTGATTGATCGATATACATGGATGTGTGTCGTGCAATATTGACGATATATGTGAAATGTTTCTCTGATTCTCAATTTTAACCTTCGTGAATGAAACTAATCTTTGAGATTATTTGTGCATACCTAAAACACCAAGCGTGAAAGCCAGCTGTTGAGTATTCCAGAACGCCATTTGATCTTGGAAAGAAGTAATTATTTGCACTTGTCCTCCCTCCTTCTCCCACAGGAGCTCCTCCTTGAATGTCGTTTGATCTTGAGCTTGTGTTTGTGAAGTGCAGCCACGACGCTCATCCGCAGAGCTTGACATTTATGGTCACAGCAGCCGACATGAAAGAGAGAGAGAGACTGGAGAGTCAAAGCAGCCTTTTGGCAGCACATGTTATCTCCCCAAAAGGAGACCGCTTATGTCATGATTGACATAAGCGGCCTCCTTGAGAGAGAGAGAGACTAGAGAGTCAAAGCAGCCTCGTGGCATAGATAGTCAAAGTGGCCTTTTGGGAGCATATGCCATCTCCCAAAAGAGGCCGCTTATGTCATGATTGACATAAGCAACCTCCTCGAGAGAGAGAGAGACTAGAGAGTCAAAGCGGCCTTTTGGCAGCATATGCCATCTCCCAAAAGAGGCCGCTTATGTCATGATTGACATAAGCAGCCTCCTCAAGAGAGAGAGACTAAAGAGTCAAAGCGGCCTTTTGGCAGCATATGCCATCTCCCATAAGGAGGCCGCTTATGTCATGATTGACATAAGCAGCCTCCTCAAGAGAGAGAGACTAGAGAGTCAAAGCGGCCTTTTGGCAGCATGTGCCATCTCCCAAAAGAGGCCGCTTATGTCATGATTGACATAAGCAGCCTCCTTGAGAGAGAGAGACTAAAGAGTCAAAGCGGCCTTTTGGCAGCATATGCCATCTCCCATAAGGAGGCCGCTTATGTCATGATTGACATAAGCAGCCTCCTCAAGAGAGAGAGAGAGACTAGAGAGTCAAAGCGGCCTTTTGGCAGCATGTGCCATCTCCCAAAAGAGGCTGCTTATGTCATGATTGACATAAGCAGCCTCCTCGAGAGAGAGAGACTAGAGAGTCAAAGCGGCCTTTTGGCAGCATATGCCATCTCCCATAAGGAGGTCGCTTATGTCATGATTGACATAAGCAGCCTCCTCGGGAGAGAGAGACTAGAGAGTCAAAGTGGCCTTTTGGCAGCATATGCCATCTCCCATAAGGAGGTCGCTTATGTCATGATTGACATAAGCAGCCTCCTCGGGAGAGAGAGACTAGAGAGTCAAAGCGGCCTTTTGGATGCCATCTCTCAAAAGGAGGCTGCTGCCTTGACATAACCGGCCTTTTGGGCAGATGGCATACGCGGGATAAAGTGCTCGCTTAGACTCTCTAGTCTAGTCGAGCTGCCACTAATCTCTCTTCTTTTGCTTCCCTACATACTCACCTTCCGACGTACTGTCCGTTTTTGCTTTTCTTTTCCCTCTGCCGTTTCTTCTTTTCCGTCCTCTTTCTTCGGTGACAAAAAAAAGCTGTCTATTCCTGTTCTGAACTGGGGATGTATAATGTTAAATGATTTCGATCGAGGGTCGGACTATATATCTATCTCCTGCATTAGCATGTCATTATATAAAGACGGGCATTTCTCTCAGTTTCGTCACCTGCGATGGCAAAGGGTACAGATTCAAGTCTAATGACTAAGAATTTCTCTTATCTTGTACCATCTTCAAACGAGACCATACAATATGAAGTTTAGATGACATGATGGTGACCTTCACCATCAATTAAATCAAACAACTTAATTTGTGAAACATAACCTATGGCAATACATGTTTGTTCTGACGTTTACAATCCCGCACCAATGTCATCATTGTTTTTTTTTTTTTTTTTTTTTTTTTGGTTCATATCTTTAGCTTGCGAAATGTTGAATGTCGAGGTCGATATATGGTCTTGCTTTGCACATGTCCGTATAACAATTCACTAAATGATTATCACTTCAAAGTTCTTAAAATGTATATTAACTATCAAAATTTGAAAAAAATTGTCAATGGGTTTCTATGCAAACAAATATAGATATATGTACAGAGAATAGTATATTTAACTTGAACACTCGATTACTAAACAAACTCCTTTGAAGCTTTTCTTTATCTAAATGGGATTGCTTACACGCACGCACGCACGCACACATGTGCACAAGGATATGTTGGTACACATATATATGTATGTATATATGTAGGTATATCCTAAAAAATTAGGATAAAAAAAAGAGTGAAGACTTAAATTATAGAAAGCTAAAAGTTCAGCTTAAGGTAAAATCTCAAGCTGGGTCTTATCTAGGGAAAAATTTCATGTCAAAAGGTGTATAGAAAGGGGAAGAAACAGGAGGGAGATCCGTCCAGGAGTGAGAGACCTTACAATGTTATCCTCATATTCCATTTTTGTCAAGAAAACAAAAATATATTGAAAAGTAGGGGATTTTACGATGATAAAGAGATATCACGTCAAAATTTCGATTTTGGGTATCTCCGAATAAACAGATATAGTAACTTTCCGTACCTAAGATGAGCGAGGGTGGGTGAGAGATCCATTGCGAGGCTGACATGCCTTACGACACAATCACTAAACCGACATGCGAGCCTCCATACCCCCGATCTAGTTTAGTGACAGTGCCGTCGGTTGCGGCTTTCTTCCTATTAACGGTACACAGCCCCACTACAACGAGACAGACGCCTATACCCAGACCGACTTAGGAGCGAACGACTTGTTGGACCAAAAGGACGTCTACTTTCGTACAAAGTATTTCCCCATATGGGTCATATCAGTGTAAAGGTGGGAGCGGTGGAACCGAGTATAAATCAGCGAACAACAGCCATTGAAATTCCCGATATCGAGTCGATGTCACCTCCGCTAAAATTAATATTTCGAAAAATAAGATAAGCTTCCTCCTTTTCTTTTTCTTAATCCCCCCGATTTGCACGGAAACGACTCACCGCAACGTCAAAACTTATCATTTCCAGCTTTCTTCCGATTGATAGTACGCAGGCTCACAGCTAGACATAAAGAGCGACGGCAGCTGATGAAGCTTGACCCAACAGAGGGCGTTGATCGGCCGGAAAGTTAGGCATTCTCGACGTATCGGATCCGGCATGTTCTCTAGGCATAACCGAAGAGGAAGCCAAAAAGTCTCGAGTTATGAAAATGTCGAAAGCCTTCTAGAATCTTGGGCTTTCGTGTACTTCAAGCATCTTCAGGAGCTTGTTAAAGTTAAGAAAATGGCATCGTCACGTGGCACGCTCGCTTCGAGGAAGTTTCCCCTCTGGGTGGTTGGGAAGCAAACGAAAATGGCATCTTGACCAGTTTATTGGGCCTTACTTTTTCTCAATCCATTTTAACCCGTTTTGAAGAAAACGAGTTACCCAAATAAAATGGAGCCTCTTAAAACTGAGTATAACATGAGTACATGACCCATTTTGCCGGCCCTCGAGACCGATCAAGATTGGGAAAAGAAAAACACGAGTTTTTGCGTTGGTTCTGGGCGTTGTCAACAGCCATATTCTATACGGTTGCTGGGAATGAGTAATGATCGATCGGGTTTGGTAAGCAAAAGTTACTGCATCAACAACGCTTGATTTTATTTCCTCGAAGCTGGCCCCGAATAGATCTGAAAAAAATATGCATATCTACTCGGGAAAATTTCAAATAAGGACCTAAAGTGCCATCATTTTCTCAAAAGAGGACCTGAAGTGAAGTTTGTCTCAAATAAGAACCCAAAGTGCCATCATTTTCTCAAAAAAGGACCCGAAGTGAAATTTGTCTCAAAGAAGGACCCAAAATAGTTATTTAGTCTCAAAGAAGGACCTCACTCGCCAGTCGGCAAATAGATGTATCTTCAATGTATATTTCGGTGGCTTGATTACGATATTTTCGTCCATTTTTTTTTTTTTTCATTTTTGGTTGCCCTATTCATCGTCTTCTTTGTCCCCTGTTCACTTCTTCTTGCCCAGATCAAGAACACTGGACTTGGGAAAAAGGCCAATGAGTGCCGACCGCTGGTAAGGGCCGACGAGGGCTCAACACCCATTGCCGGCAGCTAGCGAGGGCTTGACGCCCATCGCTGACAACGGGCGAGGGCCATTAAGCCCTCACTGGCCATGGGGGAGGGGGGCTGTCCAAATCGAGGCCCTACAAGAAGGTCCTCAAGGGCAAAAAGGGTAGCCGAAGAAGTCTTCAATTTGGGAGCGGTGGTGGGAGGAAGGGATAAAGAAAGCAATGCAAGCATCCTAGTCATCCTAGCAGAAGACGAGGTTATTGGTGGAGTAGTGGGCGGAGGTGGGGGAGATCACCCCTCACAGCCATCAGCGAGGTCAACCCTCGCCAGCCTTGGGTGAGGGCTTGCCTACCTCACCGGCCACAATCGAGGCCACCCTCGCTAAATCTGGCGAGGGTCGGCTTGCAAGCCCTCACCCATGATCGGCAAGGGCTTGGTGGCCCTCACCTACTGCCAACGATGGGTGTCCAACTCTTGCCAACCCTCACCAACAGCCAGTGCTTGCTGGCCCTTCCCAAGTCCGATGTTCTTGAGAAGAAGACAAACAAGGGATGAAGAAGATGATGAACAATGCCACCATTGACCCAAAATAATAATAATAATAATAAAGAACAAGACAACTGAAAATTAAAAAAAAAAAATTGGACAAAAATATCCCTGATCAGGCTACCGGAATATGCATTGGAGATGCATTTATTCACTGCCGGCAAATGAGGTCCTTTTTTGAGACTAAATGATCACTTTGGGTCTTTATTTAAGATAGATTCCACTCTAGGTCCTCTTTTGAGAAAAAAAAGGCACTTTGAATCCCTTTTTGAGACAAACTTCACTTCAGGTCCTCTTTTGAGAAAATGATGACACTAGGTCCTTATTTGAAATTTTCCCTATCTACTCGATTGTAGTACGCTGGTAAATGGGGTTTTCACTTCGGATACCCTAAGTTGGAAGATTTGGCCTTTAGTGGACTGGGCTAAGCACAAACTAGCAGAGATGCTGGGCCTCTCTTTAGCCCATTGTAGTCGAAATATGAATAAGGTGGCCGACTGGCTTGCCAAAGCCCATTTGATGGGCTGTCTTCCTAGGAATTGGGTTAGTAACCTCGTATGCTATTTTAGATTTGTTGTGTCCGGATACTACTGCTGTAACTACTTTAAACGTCACCTAGTAATGCATTTTTGTTTCTCTATTCAAAAAAAAAAAAAAAAAAAAAAAAAAACAACAACAACAACGCTTTTTCAAATATACCTTCACAAAAATGGTCGGGTCAATGCTTTTGCCAAATAGACCTTTACAGAAGTGGTCAGGTTTGGTAAGGGTTATGGCATAAGCAACGATTTTTCCAAATATGCCTATACAAAAGTGGCTCGTGAACTTGGAGGATTTCATGGCGTAATTACTTCTCAAACGAACCCGGATTCTTACAAATACACTCGCCGGATCTTCAATCTCAATTGATGAACTAGCATTCCGTGCAATCAACACAAGGTGTCATTCGATTCAAGTTTCGGCTAATATTTCGTACCCGAAAGGTATAGTCCATCCACTCCACGTGTCACACCCAGGATATTCTCTAGGCATAGCTGGTCGAAGAGGAAGCCAAAAAGTCTCGAGTTATGGAAATGAATAACTCCTCCTTATATCTAGGGCTTTCTTGTGTGCTTCAAGCATCTTCAAGAGCTATATTGGTAATATGTACTTGTTTCCCTAGGCACGGTCAGTCCACCCCGTTACGGGTGGTGAAAATCAAATAAATGTTACTCATGAAGAACTAGCTTCTCGGGCCATGAAGTTTTTTATAAGATATATTTATTAGAAATCTTAAAACTCATCATGAAAGTGCAATTAAGTCTTAAAATTTGCAAAAAAGACAATCAAATCATAAAATTAATCAAATTGGTATAATCGAGTTCTTTCTTTAACTCCTTTCAATTTCGTTGACGGAAAATGTTGACGTTTTTTTTAAACATTTTTTCTATCCTATGTGGCTAAAACAATGTAGTTTTTGTCTAAATTTAACTTTTAATATATTTTTATTAAATTAGATTAAAAATAAGTCAAAATTTAAAAAATAAGTATAATAGAAAAAGAAAAGATCCTCCCATTGTTGCCGCCCACCATTGTTGAGAAAGGCCAGCAATGGTGGCGAAGTGGTTGGCGAGGGTTGCTAGCCCTCACCCAATTCTGCCCAAGGGCCACTAATGGAGGCCAACCCTAGCTAGTGGCGACCCTCGCCTGAACCCTCTCCAAGGCCTAATGCCGTTGACCACTCCCCACTATTGCCAACCCTTATTAACAATGGTTCAAGGTGGCGGCGAGGGCTGCAAACCCTCATCACTTGGTTCTCTCCGTCCTTTCTTTATTTAAAATTTAGTTTATTTTATTAATTTCATTTAAATAATAATTGTATTAAAAATCATATTTGGACCAAAATTATGTTTTTTTTGGCCACATTATTGTCGCATAGGAGAGTGAAAATATTTTAGAAAGCTATGTTAGTATTTTTCGTTAGCCAAACTAGAAGGAGTTAACGAAGGACTCAATTGCATTGATTCAATAAATTTTAATGTTTGATTGTACTTTCTACAAGTTTTAAAATTCAATCATACTTTAGTAACAAGTTTTAAGACTTCAAATAAAATAGTATTTTTCGTTAGCCAAACTAAAAGGAGTTAACGGAAGGACTCAATTGCCTCGATTTGACAAATTTTAATGTTTGATTGTACTTTTTACAAGTTTTAAAATTCGATCATACTTTAGTAATAAGTTTTAAGACTTCAAATAAAATAGCCCTTTTCACATCAATTTGAGTTGTGAACATGTATCTGATGAGCTTTACCAAAAAAAAAACATGTATCTGATGAGGTGGGCCTCCACTGATTTGCAAAGTCGGGGCCCTTTTCGTCCTCAGTCTAGGAACACAAAGCCCAAATAGGTTACAGCATAACAAATGCGTGTGGGTCCACTCGCAAACGGGCCTCATCGTTTCAATTGGGCCCCAACACCTCATATAAAAGCTTTGGCCTCTCCTTGCAGTCCCTTTTAGACCCGATCGATGGACGTTTGAGACTTGTATTATGCCCCAAACTCTTAGCAGGATCCCGTTTACAACGACTAACATATTAGTAAAACTTTTCTTTTTTGTGAATGTAAACTCACTAAACACTTATAACAAGCCCCCCCAAAGCACTCGTCAAACCCATCAAATGGATAGATTGGGTCGAAAATAGCCCGATTTAAATCGACCTATTTAATTCGTTTTGACTAATTTTCATGCAATGAAACCACATCACTAAAATACTTCTATATTTAACATAATTTAGGAAAATTCATATCCAAATTGAAGTGAAAGCATGGAGTGAGCAAACATGAGATTGAGAGAGAGTGAAGAATGAGCCATAAAGATGGGCTGAGTTAAAGTAAATTGTCAACCCATATAACATCTACATAATTGGATCTAAATCCAATCATAACTCATTTACTTAATATAATAAACTCATATAATAATTTAATCTGTCAAATATGAGTTAAGAAATGGGTTTATAACCCTATTTAGATAGGTTTAACATTCATTAATAACACCCAACTTTTTTTTTATCATGGATATGATTGAGTAAATAGGCCTAGACGAGTCAGACTGGACCGGGCCCAGCCTCAGGTTGAAAAGCTGACCCGCATGCGCTTGGGCTTGGGCCTTGACGGGTGAAGATCGACGAGGACAAAACTTAAAGTTAAAGTGAACCCCCCCGCACGTGAGCCCCTCTTGTCCCTCCCTGACCGGTCTTGTCTCCACATGTCATACCTCGCTCTCTAATATCTACTTTTCCCCATCCAGTCAGGTCCAGTGGTCCCCACCTGTTGCGTCGATCTTATTAGGGGTAAGCATGGTTCGGGTTGGTCCGAGCCACCCCATAACCCTAGGACCAACCCATACAATGTCGGTCCTCAATTTTTAGGACCGAGGACCGATCCTATTGAGCACAGGACCAAGGACCGGCCCGACCCAATGGGTTCGGTCCGGTTCCAGGGTCAACCCGGGAACGATCGATATTTTTTTTGTCTTATTTTTTATACTTCCTAAAAAAGCAAACCTACAAATTCAAATTAAACATCTATCGACAATGCGGTATTGTGCAACTAAACTATAAATACCAATACATATTTAGCAAATTTAAGATGATACAATAATAGAAATTTCGTATCTGCTAACCGCTCATCGAGATATGGGACAAGATGAAAAGTTATTGTAATCATCTATCTTTAATATTCATAACATCATATGTAAAAACGTTTTCCTGCATCTGATCATGTAGAGTCTACTCAACCAAAAAATGAGCTTTACACCACTTGACTAGCAAATCATCGTAACAACTGAAGTATTACTTTATTCTTCAAAAACTTCTAGCATTTGACACAAATTGAAAAGCAAAGTGCAACTGAAATTCATTAGTAAAATACAATTAAACTATAAAAAGTTCAAAATACTTAATATAAATCATGAATATATAACTCCACATCTTGTTAATTCACTTGAACTTCTAAACACCTGAAAACAAAACAAACGACACATAATTAATTCTCAACAAAATTTTTAAATTGAAATTACTATTAGTGCTATTAATAAAATATCTCAATATAATATAATATAATAGACATTTTATTTAGGTTTGAATATATAAAAGAATTATAAATAATATAATATAATATAATATAATATAATATAATATACATGGTTGGTCTAGGGTTTGACCGACCCAAAACTCTTAGGACCGATGACCAACCCGTACAGTGTTGGTAATGGAATTTCAGGACCAAAGACCAACCCAGTCCCCTTGGGAACCGGACTAGAACCGGCAGGGTTGGGCCGGTCCAGGGTCGGTCCAAGGTCGACCCTAGACCGCTGCTCACCCCTAGATCTTATCCCCAAGATAGATGGTTCCCAGCTGCCACGTCGGCCAATCTCCTTCCAAATCCAGAAGATAATCGACGGCTCACGACGGATCTCGACTCTCCAAACTCATTTCGACCTTTAACGCCTGAACTCGTCTTTAAATACATCTCCATTGATCCCCCGATCTAGCAGCTATCTTCATTGATCCCCGCGAGTTCAATCGCCGATCGGTTAACGTGCGCCAACTTAGCTCTAGCCTGCGCGCCCATGGGGCTATTGGACCAGCTCTGGGACGACACCGTCGCCGGCCCGCGGCCCGAGAGCAGCCTGGGGAGGCTCCGGAAGTTCAGCACCTTCAGCTCCCGATCGAGCTCCGGCAAGGGTACGGGCAGCGGATCTGGCAGAGCTTTGATTGAATCCTGGCGCACGAGCGCACACCCCCGTAGTACTGAACAAATCGAGTATTATGGGAAATAAAAGGCGATGAATTCGTGTAAAGATCGACGATTCCTCCGGCGATTCGGATGGATCGTGTGTTTTTTGAGCCTGTTTGAGTCGTGTAGCGTAATAATGGCCGGAAGAGCTTAATAACGGAACGGATCGTTGGATTTGTGAATTTGCATGGGAATTTCGATGGACTTTTGCTGGAAATTACATTAAAAATGCGATTTCTTTCGTTCTTATTCGCGATGGGTTATGTCCTTTTTTGGTAGGTATCTTTGTTTCCTTCTTTTTCACCCATTCCTTGCATCTCTGCATCTGCTCCCAAGGTGATTCTGTTCTCTGGCAACGGTCCGGGTGAAATGCTCTCCAAAGATTAAGGTTTGGGAAATCTTTGAAGGTGATGTAAAAAAGAACAAAGAGCACAGGCCATGCAGAATGCAATTCTCCATAGTTTGTTGAGGGATTCGTGACTCTTTTGTTCATTCGCGTCAATAGGGGAACATCACGACTTTCATTCGATCGGGCAATCAACATATTCTATATAGATATTGAGAATGAGTAATTGATCAATCGGTTTTGAATAGTAAGAGTTATTGTATGAATAATACTACTTGCCCAATGTCCCTAACAAAAGTGGCAGATGAAGTTGGAGATATACCTTGGGGCAAATACTTCTTATGCATGTCTACTAGGGAATTTAGATTCTCACAAACGTACTTACCTAATGTTTGATCTTATTATTCCACACAATCAATGGTTTATTGTCGTTGGAGATGCGTTTCAATGTTAAGGCCATTCATCATCATCATCCTTGACACATCACACATGGGACGAGATGCTCTCTAGGCATAGCTGGTCAAAGAGGAAGTAGGAAAATTATCCAAAAATTATAAATCTATTGCATGGAGTTAATTCAATTTAAAAATTTAGAAATTTATCAATTTAATTTTAAACTTTTTGATAATTTTTCCATTCGATTCTGAACTTTTTAATTGCGTTAACTTAGTATTAAATCTTTTAACGGTTTGCCAAATTAATCCTAAATCTTTTAATGAATTGTTAATTTAATTATTTCGACTAATTTTGGCTGAACACTAATGTGATATGGTCTAACATGATTTTTTTTTTTTTGTAAAATTGATTTATTATTATTATTATTATTATTATTATTATTATTATTATTATTATTATTATTATTATTATTATTATTATTATTATTATTATTATATTTTCTTCTTTTTTTCCTCTTTTTATAGATGGCCTGAGGGGGCCACCAGTAGTGAGTGAGGGTCGTGGGCCTCATTCAGTGGCCGTTGACCCTTTGTAAAAGGAGAAAAAAAAAAAGAGAAAGGAAAGAAAAGAAAAGAAAAAAGAAAAAGACAAATATAAAATATGAAATATGAAATATAAAAATTGATAAAAAAAAAAATCCACATTATCACTAGTCAAGCCACGCAAAATGATCTACATTGACTACGTTGCTATGTTGGCGATATCTAATCAAAATTAGTCGGAATTACTAAATTAACAACCTGTTAAAAGATTTATGATTAATTTGCAAATTGTAAAAATGTTGAGGATTAAATTAATACAAGAAAAATTCTAAGACTAAATTAGCAAGTTGTCAAAAAATTTATGATTAAATTGACAAAATTGAAAATTTTAAATTAAATTAGCCGTCGTACAATAAATTTAGAACTTTTTAGATAATTTTTCAAGAGGAAGCTTAAGTCATGAATTATGAGAATGTTTAGACCCTTTCAGTATCAAGGTCTTTCTTGTGTGCTCGAAACATTTTTTAGGGGCTAAATGGATAATGTACACTTATTTCTACACGTAGAGTCGTGCTCAAACTCTAAGCCAGACCCATTTATTAGTGACCAACATAATAGCAAAACCTTTTTCTATTTTCATAGACAGGGCGCACGAATGAGCAACCAAATAAGGAAACACCTGCAAATACGACAATGCACTAACCGTAGTTGTTATACATGCGATGGCTATTTTAAAAATTGAGTATCTATTAAGTCCTTCACAAGCGCTCGTTAATTAGATCCAACATTTCGTTGTGGATACGATCGAGCAAGGTTGATAGGCCTAGATGAGCAGGAACTGGACCGAGCCGAGCCTCGGGGTGGAAAAAGTGTTTGACCCGCATACGCTTGAGCTTGGGCCTTGACGAGCGAATAACGAAGACGACAAAGTTCAAGTTAGAGAGAGAGGGAATAAGCTAGCGTGATAGGAGGGGAAAATTCAACGCAGAAGTCCTCGCCGGTGAGAGAGAGAGAGAGAAGGAGAAGAGGGAGAGAGTGAAGGGACACCATCATATCATCAGAACTGAGCTTGGGATTCGATCCGTGCAAACTTCTGTTGCGTTCATAGCCTTGTCGTCGCAGCTGACAGCTGTTTCCGAGGATTATATGTAAGACCGATTGCGTTTAAGATTATGCGTTGTTTATACGCGGTTATGATAGGTTCGGTTTGTGGTATGAATCGTTCTGCTTTGTCATCTGACCGGTGAATTCATAGAGCATGTGTAGATTGTATTCTTGGGAATGTTCTGGATCAATGATTTCATGAAGTTGCTTAATGGATGAAGAGTAAAACGATGTGTAGTAATTGCTTTTAATGCAATGAAGGATCATGATTCAAGGTGTCTGGTCTATGTGTATATCTAGCATCATTTTAGGAGTTCTTGGTTATGATACACTCACGGGCCATGCAGAAAGCTGCAACGTCTCTTTCCAAACTGGCAGATACAGCACGCGAGGAGCTGCCAAGCACAACTGCTGCTATTAGGCTCTCCGGCATGGAGATCGGTGTTCTTACACCGGAGTTGAACATCTAAGGTGACTATGTGCTTTTATTTGAGCTGAAGTCATATTGTCATAGTTGCTAATCCATGCACCGAGTGATGCATCCAAACTAATTTCATCGACAATTGAGGGAATGCCATGCAATTAGCTTCCTATTATACTGTCACACGCACATCTAGCATTGCTGTTGAGTTTCGAACCCTGTCTGGACTTTTGTCGTGAAGTTCATGTTGAGGCATCCTTATTAAAAAAGAAAGAAAAAGGCATGTGAAGCACTTCGAAGTGAAGAATGAATACAGAGCTCAAATCGTCCAAGATAATATGTTCCATGGGTAAGATGTTTCATGCTGAATGTGAAGGTAAGACATGCTTTGATAGAGTCAAGTGAATGTGTATCCTGCGTGGTGAATGATCACTGCAGAGAGTTCTTTGAAGATTGAGCATAGGTTCACGTGGATAAACATTTTTAACATGTAATTCATCTCTTCTCATAATTTGTTTTTGTTATTAACATGACAAAGGTTAACTTGAGGTAATTTTTCCTTTTTCTTTGTCCTCTTAATAGCCAGGACATAGCTGATGGAATAAATAAATCAGCTCAAGCTCTGCAGGCTGCAGAAGCTGGAATTCGACAGATTGGTTCTTGTGCTCAACAACAGGTATGTCTTAACCCCTCCTCTTAGATTGATCCCTTCAACCGGCTTCCTAAAATAACTTTGTAATCTCTTGTTTTCGCAATGTCTGATTTATGTCCACCAAATGCTTAATACAGCAATTTAAGAGAGAGCTAGCCTGCCAATTATCTTGTTACAACCTGTTGTTGCAGGGGTGAGAAAAATCATCCGTATTTTTGGTCAGGCGACAAAATCATTCATCAGTATGATATGTCAAGGTGAGTCTAGCCCAGAGAGCGAGAATGAAAGTGGAGTTGATAGGATAGAAAAATAAGCTTACTAGTTGCCCACAAAGTGTGTAGAAGATAGAGCAGTCTCCATAGAATGTCTTCTGTTAGGCTCAGCGGGAATAACGCCGAGTATGGATTGTTTTCTTCGACCTCATTTTGCATCTCTATTGCTCTAAAGATGAAGGTGATAGCTCCATTCACTACTTGCATATTCATCAAAGTAGTAGCTGCAATTCTTCCTGTTCGCCGTTCTTTTGATCCTTAAGTATTCAAACAAAACTCTCCTTTGGCTTTATGCATAGCCCTTCTTTCATTTTACTTGCTTAGAAAGGTTAGTGTATTCGGACATCTTAATTTAGATAAGCTACTCAGGATGCATAAGAGATCAGTCCAATCTCTCTCTACAACATTGGTCCTGAAAGTCGGATGACTTGAGAACTCCTCATCATCGGAAATGAAGTGATATCTTAGAAGTACATCAATTGTCTGTGGTCTGAACATATGGTCTGGAAAGGCATGCTTCTACTTGAAGCATCCAATCAAAGGGATAGGGAAGATCTAGAAGGGAAAGTGTGTCAACGAGAAGATTATTTTTGCCAAATCTAGTGCTTTATATAATAGAAGTTTCAAGCACAAATTACCGATGATATGTGTCTCCTTAAATGGAAAATATAACCGATGATCATTCCATTCACTGCCATTACGCAAAGTCTAATACCCTTAATGCAACAATATACAAACTGCTAAAAACTGTCACCCTCTATAGTTTCTCTGGGCGATTATTTGCTTGCTTATGACTTACTAGAAAGACATGGATTCATCAAGCATCGTCGTTTGGTTCAATTGGTTTTCCACTGAGAAAGATACCATTTCTATTACTTGTAGTTGGGGCTGTGATTGGGTACAGGTTCTTCATGTCCAGAGACACTTCTTATGGGTTGTTCCTCTCATTTGTCTCTTCCATTTTCTTGTTCCCATATTTGTATATCATGTAGAGGATAATTTGAGCGAGGCCAACCAAAAGTCCCACTGCATTTGGTAGCTGAAACACCCAATTGACCCCTCATTTTAATTTCAAAGTCAGCAATAAACAAATATGAGAGAGAGAGAGAGAGAGAGAGAGAGAGAGAGAGAGAGAGAGAGAGAGGGGTGTTGTATGTGTTAAAACATGAGTAAAAAAGTAATGCAAACACTCCAATGACAGATTGATCGATAGCGTCAATCATGTTATAATTGACGAGGGGACAGTGTCAAGTCTCATCCTTTTCCCAGTTCAGTCGAAGTAAGAAATACGAGAACTCGAGTTAACAGGTTTACGAGAAATATCCGGTAATGGCTATGCAGAAAAAAAATTCACATTCCCGGTGCAAGTTTTACTGGTGCATCCGGGTGTCTTAAAAAATGAAATCGCTGCAAAGCTGCATGCACAATGAAAAGCATTAGAGTTGAATGATTGAGAGAACTAAATGGTACTTACAGCGATTTTCAAGTCCTTGACAACGAGGCCATAGAAGAACCAAGTTATGGCAGAGAGGGTGACGAGCAAGGACGTAGTGAACGGCATGAACTCCACACTTCTGGTCTTTATCACCCTCCACTGCACAAAACACAAGATAACACATTCAAGAATTGCAAAAACTCTTGTTCTGGACTGGTTTTGTTGCCGTAGCATAGGCAAAGAACTGCATCTCTACACTTATTGAGTGACGAGGAATACCATGATGCTCAAAGGCACTGCGAATGCCACGAGACTGAAGGTCGCATAGATCCATCCAACGACATTGACGCGATGCTGACCCTTAAGAAGCAAGAGGGTCAGCGCCATCGTCCCTCTGAAACCTCCTATATCGAACAGCATCAACTTTGCTATGTATATCTGCGCAAATGGGTGATTCACACAAATTTCCTTAGATTATAGCGTCAAATGAGAGAAATTATAATCTCCTAAAAGTTTTTCATTTTTATTCGCCATCACATAAATTTCCTACGAATTGAGTTCTTTTTTTTCTTTTTGCATGTCTTCTTAAATGTATTAATTACCTAAATTTTGAGAGAAAATTGTCAAAAAACTTCTAAAATCTATTATAATTGTGTTAATTTAGTCATAAACCTTTTAATTTAGTCAATTTAATTATAAACCATTTGATAATTTTCTAATTCAATTAATTTAGTCAATTTTGACTGAAAATTGCTAATATAGACATCAACTATCTCATGTGGCACAACGGCAATGACATGGACAATTTGTATAATTTTTTTATGAATTTATTATTGTTATTTTTATTTTTATCTCTTTTTTTTCCCCTTTTTGTTTTTTCATTTTGTTTGGCGAGGTTTAGGACTAAATAAGACTTTCTTTTAGTAAATTTCCCTAAATTTTGATGAAGGGCTAGCATGTAAGGTTGTTACAAAGCTTTAGCTATCCGGCTAATAGGTGAAAACACAAACTTCGCACAATAACAATGGGAATACCCAGTACAATCTCGACCATTGCTTGCTCGTAAATGCAAAATAGATAACGAGTTGAGACAATAGTTTTTGCCCCTATGGCCAGGCTTGGCAGCCCGTCATGATTTTGCTTAAACACTCAAAATGCAAACTAATGAACAACGCATGGTCCCGATAACAAAGGGACAATGGTTTGCTACACTCTTAAGCACAAACGTGAGAGAGGGAGAGGGAGAGACCTTCTCTTCGGTGGAGGCATAGATCGAGAAGAGGACAAGATAAACCAGTTCAATTACAATTCCACTAGCGTTGATGATGATGGTCATAGTGGCATTAGCCTTCAGGACTCCATAGTACAATTGCAACGATGCACTCAAAAGTGCCACCACATATGGTATTGATTGATGCCCATCTGACGACTTCTTTTTATAGATTTTGTAAAATGTTTTTCTGCCAAAAACAATAAGGAAGAAGAAAAAGGTACTTCACCGAAAATGTTTTGCCAAAAAAAAAAAAATTCCACATTCATATAAAGACTTATATTGTTCAAATGATAGAGACAGATATAGAAGCTGTGCAAAATGAAGAGTTATAGGAGGTCTTACATAGGTGCCAATAACACAATAGAGGATAAGATGTTGCCTATATAGATCCAATAGAAAATAGAGGAGAAATGTTAGAATCGTGTATACAAGTAGAAATGAGATGTTCTATGGATCAAGGATTTTTTGTTCATGGAATTCAATAAAGAAAAGTGAGATATTAAAGGGACTAAGGATTTGGTAGTCATTTTTAGGGATTGAGGATTCGCTAGTCATTACCATTCCCACGTTTTGAATAGAATCATATCCATTGAACCATATGGATCCCATGAGAAGATACCCACTCTACATTCAACAAGATTATTATTATTATTTTTTTAAGGATTGGTATAATCAAACAATACACAACATACATACATCAATCTCAATTGTGGCGATCGATCTATGAACACGGACTGGCGATCGATCTATGAACATGGACGTGTCTCGTGCTCTGGACGGACTGAAGAGACCGGTGCCCAATTTCCAGAAATCGGACCAAACAAGCCTGGAACCGGTCAGAATCGGACCGAACAGTCCGGTTCGGATCCCGGACGGTCTAAGCGACCTCTCAAATTCGCTTAAATCAACCTACGCTATACAAAGATTAAACGACCTTCAACATTCACATTCATTGACCATACCCCTCAAGCTCGACGCCTAATTTTGACACGAAGACTAGCAATCTAAGCGTGGAATTTACAGGCAAACTCTCTTACGCTCTTTGCTATTCGTTCAATGTGGGACTCTTGGAGGGGCGTCTCCTGCAGGCGAGGGGAAGCGAGAGAGAGTGAGAGAGTGAGAGAGGGAGAGGCAAACAAGCATGTTGCCTTTTTAAATAGCGAGGGACCACAACTAATTTGTTGATTGGTTGGCCGCAACCGAGTGCGACGGTCGTACAAGAAGAGCATAGAGAAGGGCCTTGTCTCAAGGCTTAAACCAAATAATTTCGTTGCATATTTTCGAGATTCCAACTATAAGTACATAATCGGTCCGCACCGACCACCATTCGGCAGTCTCAATTTAGCAGAATTGGGAACAACTAAACCAAACCGGTGGCTTTAGTCCGGTTATTGATATATGTGAAATTTTATCTCAGTTTTTGAAATCAAAAACTGAAGATTGACTCAATTAAAAACTGGAGAGATTGACAAGAATGTAACTCAACTCGAATTAAAAACTGATATATGTGAAATTTATATATGTAAAATTTATCTCTGATTGAATTTAAAACTAATGAAGATTGACAAGAATGTAGCTCATCTCGAATTAAACTCATCTTAGGATTGTTTGTGCATACCTAAGAGCCGAAGTGTGAAAGCTAGCTGTTGAGTATTCCAGAACGCCATTTGATCTTGGAAAGAAGTAATTATTTGTGAGTGCCCTCCGGCAGGAGCTCTCACTCGCTTGAACGTCGTTTGATCTTGAGCTTTTGTTTTGTGATGTATCGGCACAAAGCTGATCAGGGAAGCTGAGATTTATAGAAGGATGCATAACACGGATGTAGATGCATAAGAGTCAAGGACAAAGATGCAGATGCATAAGTGTCAAGCGTCACGAAGGACAAAATGCATGTCAACGAGCGTCACGAATTCGTCACAAAGATGCATATTAGTCAAGCATATGCTATGACTAATATGCATCTTTGTGACGAACTTGACTAGTATGCATCTTTGGGACGAATTCGTGACGCTTGTTGACTAGGAAAATTGGCAAGCGGGCAGTTATCGGACAAGCATCAATCACTTGAAGACGATTGGCGGGGGCCTAGCAACAGGACAGGCATTATTCACTTGAAGAATTGCGCACTCTCATTCCAAGATTTTGACATGTACGATAAATAAAATTCACGTGGCAATGCTCACGCAAACTTATGATGATAGCCGATCCAATTGCAACACCAACCAAATATTGTTAGTTGATGTGGCAATGAGATGATCAAGAACTGCGATCCCTGCAAAAAAACTGCAAGACGTACTGCCACTGAATCTCGCCTCCGTATGTACTCATCCTCCTGACGTACCCCTCCTTTTTCGCTTTTCTTTTCTCTCTCCATTTCTTCTTTTCCGTCCTCTTTCTTCGGTGACAAAAAAGAGCTGGATATTCCTGCTCTGGACTGGCAATGTATGTTGTTAAATGATATCGACCGAGGGTCGGACTATATATCTATCTCCTGCATTAGGATGTCATTATATAAAGACGGGAATTTCTCTAATTTTCGTCGCCTGCGAAGGCAAAGAGTACAGATTCAAGTCTAATGACTAAGCATTTCCCGTCGCTTGTGCCATCTTCAAACGAGACCATACAATATGGAGTTTCGATAACATGATGGTGACCTTGACCATCAATTAAATCAAGTAACTTAATTTGTGAAACATAGCTTATTATAATACATGTTTGTTCTGATGTTTACAATCCCACACCAATGTCACCATTGTTTTTTTGTTTTTGTTTTTGTTTTTTTTTTGTTCCTATCTTTAGCTTACGAAATGTTGAATGTCGAGGTCGATAAATGGTCATGCTTTACACATGTATGTATAACAATTCACTAAATGATTATCACTTCAAAGTTCTTAAAATGTATATTAGCTATCAAAATTTGAAAAAAATTGTCAGTGTTTATAAGCAAACAAATATAGATATATGTGCAAAGAACGATATACTTAACTTGAACAGTGGACTGCTAAACAAACTCTCTAGAAGCTTTTCTATATCTAAATGGAATTACTTATGCATACACACGTACACACGAGGATATGTTGGTACATGTATATGTATATTGTAGGAATTTAGGATTTACATGAGTGTCAAGATTTAAATTATAGAAAGCTAAAATTTACAAGATAATCACTTCAACTTGAGATAAAATCTCAAGGTGCGTCTTCTCCAGAGAAAAATTCCTTGTCAAGCTTTCTATATACGATGACTGGCTCGTCTTAGACAAATATAGTTAACGATAGAGCATAAGGGAAGCGATTCAGTTGGGACTTTTATTCTTCTTGTATGAATATACGTTTGAGCATCAGGAATTAACAGGAAAAGGTGATCGAGATCATCAGGAAAAGAGTATGTCCACATGTCCAACGCCTAATGAAATTGGCAAATCGGCGACACCAACAAGTGGGATTGCCGACGTTGCGTCGATGAGTGCTCCTTCGCTTATATAAATATTTCCAGAAAGAAGATAAGCTTGCTCCTTTTCTTCTTTCTTAATCCCCCTGATTTTTTTTTTTTTTTTTTTTTTTTTTTTGTGGAAACGACTCACCGCAAAGTCAAGACTCATCATTTCCAGCTTTCTTCCAATAATTGACGGTGCACGGGCTCACCACGAGACGTAAGAGCCGACTAGCCGATGGACAGAGGGACACTTAGCTTCGTGAAACTTTTTCCCCACTGATCATGGGAGTTGTCAAAAGATTGGATGTGGAGTGGTGAGACAGAAGGCAGGGTGAAACATGACGCAACAGAGGGCGTTGATCAGCCGGAAAGTCAACAATTCACGGCCTCCCCGCAAAGACAGAGTGAGTAAAGCTAGCGTGAAAGTAGGGCGAAACCGTAACGCCCAAGTCGTC
This sequence comes from Eucalyptus albens, assembly GCA_014182695.1. Lineage (NCBI taxonomy): Eukaryota > Viridiplantae > Streptophyta > Magnoliopsida > Myrtales > Myrtaceae > Eucalyptus > Eucalyptus albens. The sequence goes on from CM024653.1 coordinate 53,755,755, forward strand.
CTCTGTCCCCATAGAGAGGGAGAGGGAGATCACCACGTCGTGACTTAAAAATTGAGAAGAGGCCCCATTCAAAAGTTAAGAAAATGACATCGCACGCTCGCTTCCCATGAAGTTTCCCCTCTAGGTGGGTGGGAAGCTCACGACTCTGAGATTGACTAAGATTGGGGGCAAAAAGAGCGTTCTCAGTTGCGACGGCTATTAATCGATTGACCGGGTTTGGTAAAGTAGAAGTCATTGCATCAACAACGTCTTTTCCAAATATTTCTTCCAGAAGTGGCATGTAAAATTGGAGGATCACACGGTGCAAAAACTTCTCAAACGAACTCGGATTCTCATGAATACACTTGCCCGTTCTTCGATCTCAATTGACCAACTAGCATTCCGTGCGATCATCGCCAGTTGTCATTTGAGACAGGTTTCGACTAACATTTCATACCCAAAAGACATTTCATAGCCAAAAGGTATAATCCATCCATTAGCATCATCCTTCTCGACACGTCACGCCCGATATGTTCTCTAGGCATAGCCAGTTGAAGAGGAAGCCAAAACGTCTCGAGTTATGGTAATGTCTAACTCCTTATATGTAGGGCTTTCTTATGTACCTCACATCTTTAGGAGCTAAATTGGTAATATCTACTTATTTCCCTAGGCACAATCAGTCCATCTCGTTACCTTGTGGTGAAAATCAAATGACTGTTACTGATGAAGACCTAACTAATTGGGCCATGAAGTTTTTTATAGGATATGTTCATTGGAAGTCTTAAAACTTGTTACAAAAGTGCAATGAGTCTTAAAACTTGCAAAAACAACAATTAATCCTAAGACTTGTCAAATTAGTGCAATTGAGTCCATTATTTAATTCCATCCAACTTGACTAACGAAAAATGCTGATGTGTATTTTTTTTAATGCTTTATCTCTCCTAAGTGGCTAAAATGACATAGTTTTGGTCTAAATTTGATTTGTAATACTATTTCTATTTAAAACAGATTAAAAATAAGCTAAATTAAAAAATAAAATAAAATAGAAAAATAAAAAGAACCACTGTTGCTGCTCACCATTGCTAGAAAGACCAGTGATGATGGGGGAATGGTCGACTAAGGTCGGCAGCCCTCACCTAGTTTTGGTCAAGGGCCACCGGTGGCGGTCAACCGGCCGGTGGTGACACTTGGCCAACCCTTGGCAAGGGTCACTGGGGCTTGGCGACTCCTACCAACCATTCCCCCTTTGTTGTCAACCCTTCTTGATGATGGCGGGGGATGGCGGCGGGGCTACAAACCCTCATTGCCAAGTTCTCTCTGTCCCTTTTTTAATTTAAATTTTAGTTTATTTTTAATTTAATTTAAATAATAATTGTATTAAAAATCAAAGTATGTTATCACTATGTAGGAGAGAGAAAATATTTAAAAAAGCCACGTCATATATTTTCCATTAGTTAAATTGGATGAAATTAACGAAAAGACTTGATTATGCCAATTTGACAAATTTTAGAACTTGATTGTACTTTTTACAAGTCTTACGACTCAATTGCATTTTGGTAATGAGTTTCAAGACTTCCAATAAACATATTCATTTTCTCATCTAAATGAGTTATGAACCCAATGAGGTGGTCCTCCACTGATTTCCAAAGTCGGGGCCCTTTGCCCTCAGCCTAGGAACACAAAGCCCAAATGGGCTGCATCAGAACAAATGTGTGTGGGTCCACTTGCAAACAGGCCTCGTCGTTTCAATTGGGCCCCAACACCTCTGATAAAAGCTTCAGACTTTCCTTGTGACCGCTGCTAGACCCGATCGATGGACGCTCGAGACTCATATTGTGCCCCAAACTCTAAGCCGAACCCCATTTACAACTAACATAATAGTAAATAAATGGATCGGGTTGAAAATGGCCTAACCCAAATTGACCTATTTAATTTGTTTTGACCTTTTTTTTTTTTTTTTTTTGTGCCAGGGAGCAAATGCGTACCAAGCGAAGCGCGAGTAAAACAGGGGGACACGTAAGCGGAGAACCCATCACCTTCGGCGTCCCACTTAAGACCCCAAGCGACTGTGAGGGAATTTAAACTCTTCCCCTTCGTGAGGAGGAGAGAGCCCAAACCATCGCGGCCACCAAGGCGGTGGTTGTTTTGACCATTTTTCATACAATACAAATCTAGTAATCCATACTCGATTTTAATTGACCCACATCATTAAAATACTTCTATATTAAACACAATCTAGGAAAATTATATCCAAACTAAAGTGAAAGCATGCAGTAAGCAAGCGTGAGATTGAGAGAGAGTGAAGAACGAGCTATAGAGATGGGTTGGGTTAAAGTAAATTGTAAACCCATATAATATCCACAGAGTTAGATCTAAATCCATGTATAACTCATTTGCTTAATATAAATAATACATATAACAATTTAACTCATCAAATATCAGTTAAGAAATGGGTTTATAACCTATTTTAACAGGTTTAACATTTGTTAATAATACCTAACTTTTATTGTGGATATGATTGAGTGGATGGGCTTGGACGAGCTAGATTGAACCTAGCCCAGCCTCAGGTGGAAAAGTTGACCCGCATGCGCTTGGGCCTAGCCATCTGTAAAAGGAGGAAAAAGAGAAAGGAAAGAAAAGAAAAATATGAAATATAAACATCAATAATAAAAATTAAAAAAATTGTTCACGTTAAGACTAGTCGCGACACGTAGAATAGTTTAATTGATTAGGCTGCCACGTCAACAATGTCTAGCCAAAATTAGCCGGAATTACTAAATTAACAATTTGTTAAAAGGTTTAAGATTAATTTAGTAAATCTTTAAAAGGTTGAGGACTAAGTTAATACAATTAAAAGGTCTAAGACTGAATTAGTAAGTTATCAAAAGGTTTAAGACTAAATTTACAAAATTAAAATGTTTAAAATTGAATTAGCCGTTGTACAATAAATTTAGGACTTCTTAGATAATTTTTCAAGAGAAAGCTTAAGTCACGAATTATGAGAATGTTTAGACCCTTCCGGTATCAAGGTCTTTCTTGTGTACTTGAAACATTTTTTAGAGGCTAAATGGATAATATACACTTATTTCCCCACGCACAGTCGGGCCCAAACTCTAAGCCAGACTCGTTTATTAATGACTAACATAATAGAAAAACTTTATTCTATTTTCATGGACAGGGCGCACGAGTGAGCAACCAAATAATAAAATACCTGCAAATTTGACAATGAACTAATCGTATTAGTGATACGCGCGATTGCTATTTTAAAATTGTGTATATATTAAGTCCTTCACGAGCCCTCGTTAATAAGATCCGACCTTTCATTGTGGATACGATGGAGCGCGGTGGATAGGCCTAGATGAGCAAGACTGGACCGTGAAATTGTTTGACCCGCATACGCTTGGGCTTGAGCCTTGACGAGAGAATAACGAAGACGACAAAGTTCAAGAGAGAGAGTGTATAAGCTAGCGTGATAGGAGGGGAAAATTCAACGCAGAAGTCGTCGCCGGTGAGAGAGAGAAAGAGAGAGAGAGAGAGAGAAGAGGGAGAGAGTGAAGAGACACCATCATATCATCAGAACTGAGCTTGGGATTTGATCAGTGCAAACTTCTGTTGCGTTCATAGCCTTGCCGTCGCAGCTGTTTCCGAGGATTATATGTAAGATAAAGCGATTGCGTTTAAGATTACGTGTTGTTTATACGTGATTATGACAGGCTCAGTTTGTGTATAAATCGTTCTGCTTTGTTATCTGACCGCTGAATTCTTAGAGCATGTGTAGATTGGATTCTTGGGAATGTTATGGATCAATGATTTTGCACAAGTAGTTTAACGGATGAAGAATAAAATTGTGTAGTAAGCGTTGAGTGTTTGGGCAACTTGGCATTTAAGCCAGCTCAGTCAGGGAGGTTGTTAGCCTCCTATGCATGGTCCTCGGGTAGCCTCGCACTTAAGCGGTTAGCATCCGAATCACCGTGTATTTCCACACCTACTGTTACCTCGGTAGCTACAGACCCCCGTTTCCCCTGATTTGTTTCTCCCCAGGGGAAAAGGATACGGGGACCCCACTTGGGGACTCTCACCCCTGGGAGGTTCTCCCTCCAGTGGGGGGATTCCCCTTGAGCAGTTTAAGGACCTACTCAGGTCCATGCTTTTAATGCAATATCTTGATACAAGGTGTCTGGTCTGTCTTAAATTTTGCATAATTTTTGGAGTTCTTTGTTATTATAACTTCACAGGCCATGAAGAGAGCTGCACAACGTCCCTTTCCAAACCAGCGAATACAGTACGGAAGGAGCTACCGAGCACAATTGCTGCTATTAGGCTCTCCGGCATGGAGACCGGTGATCTTACACCGGAAGTTGAAAATCTAAGGTGATTACGTGCTCTTATATGAGCTGAAGTCATGCTGTTATAGTTGCTAATCCATGCACCATATGGTCCAACCCAACTTTCACCAACAATTAAGAGAATGCCACATTTAGCTTCTGGTTATCCTGTCACACGCACATCTAGTGATGCTGTTGAGTTGTCGAACTCTTGTTGTGAAGTTCATGCTGAGGCATCCTTATTATAACAGAAATAGAAAGACGTTTGAAGCGCTTCAAATTGAAGAATGAATACAGAACTCAAATCATGCAATATAAAACGTTTAGTAGGTGGGATGTTTCATGCTGAATGTGGAGGTAAGACATGCTTTGATAGAGTCGATTGAATGTGGATCCTGCATGGCGAGTGATCAGTGCAAAGTGTTCTTTTAAGCTGTTCATGAAGACAAACATTTGTAACATGTAATATTTCTCTTCTCATAAGCTGTTTGTATTATTAACACGACATAGGTCAACTGAAGGTAATTCTTCCTTTTTCATTATCTTCATTTTAGCCTGGACAGAGGTGATGGAGTAAATGAATCAGCTCAAGCTGTGCAGGCTGCAGAAGCTGGAATAGACAGATTGGTTCTCTTGCTTGAGGACAGACCATCCTCTTAGTTTGATCGCGCCTAGCACCCCCCCCAAAAAAAAAAAAAAAAAAAAAAAAGCCAAAAGAACCGACCTCTGAAAATAACTTTGTAATTGCTTGTTTTTGCAATGTCTAATTTGAGTCCACCAAATGCTTAATGCAGCAATGATTCAAGAGAAAGCTAGCCCGCTGATTATTTTGTCACAACTTCTTGTTGCAGGGGTGTGAAGAGAACATCTTGTGCAATTGTTCAGGGGACAAAAACGTTCATCAATATGATATGTCAAGGTGAGTTTATCCCAGAGAGTGAGGATGAGAGTGGAATTAATGGGGTAGAAATGTAAGCTTACTAGTTGTCCACCAAGTGTACAAAACATCAACTCAGCAGAGATGGTCTGTTTTGTTGGTTGAAGATAGAGCAGTTTCCGTGGAATGTCCTCTGTTAAGCTCAGTGGATATAATTCCGAGTAAGATTGTTTTCTTCGAGCTCATTTTAAATCTCCATTGCTCTAAAAACGAAGGTGATAGCTCCATTCACTACTTACATATTCATTAGAGTAGCAGCCAGAGTTCTTCCTGTTCGCCATTCTTTTGATCCTTAACTATTCAAACAAAACTCTCCTTGGCTTATGCATAGCGTTCCTTTTTTGCTTGCTTAAAAGGGTCGGACATCATAGTTTAGTCCAAACTCTCTCTACGACATTAGTTTCTTCAGATCACCCTGAAAGTCGATGACTGCAGATCTCCTCATCATCGGAGATGAAAAGAGATCTTAGAAGTATATCAACCGTCTGTGATCTGAATATATGGTCTGGAAAGGCATACTTCTACTTGAAGCATCTGATCGAAGGGATAAGGGAGAACTAAAAGGGAAATTGTGTATACAGGAAGATTATTTTTACCAAATCCAGTGCTTCAATAATTTCTCGAATATAGGAGTTTTGAGTACAAATTATGGATGATATGTCACTCCTCCGATGAAAATATTGCCAATACGATCATCCCCTTCTCTGCCATTACGCATTCATCTATCTTGTGCTCTCCTACAAAGTAACATTAACCCCCTTAATGCAATAAGATACAAATAACATGCAAAATCTGCCACACTCCATAGTTTTTAGAGCCCAACTGTCTGGGTGATTACTTTCTTACTTATGATTTGCTAGAGAGACATGTACTCATTTGCTTGGTTCAACTGGTTTGCCACTAGAAACAATATCCATTTCTGTGACTTGGGGTTGGTGCCGTAAAGTTGCGTACAGGTTTGCACTTTGGATCGAAGTCAGCTTCTTCATGTCCAGAGATACTTCTTGTGGGTTGGTCCTCTCATTCGTCTCTTCCATTTTCTTGTTCCCATCTTTGTATATCATGTAGAGGATAATTTGAGTGAGGCCAAGCAAAAATCCCGCTGTATTTGGTAGCTGAAACACCCATTTGACCTCTCATTTTAATTTCAAAGTCAGCAAAAAACAAATATGAGAGAGAGAGAGAGAGAGAGAGAGATGTTGCATGTGTTAAAACATAAATAAAAAGGTAACGCTCCGATGACAGGTGGATAGACAGCATCGATCATAATATAAATGAACAGGGGATGGATTCGAGTTTTATCTTCTTCTTTTTTCTTTTTTCTTTTTTCCAGTTGGATTTAGACTATTCTATTACTTAAATGGGCACGGTCAAAGTAAGAAATACGAGAATTCAACTTGACAGGTTTACGGGAAATCTCAGGTACGATGACTATGCAGAAAAAGATTCACATTCCCAAGTCAAGGTTTGCATCTGGGAGAGTTTGCAGATCTAAGTCAGGTCTGTGCAAATCGGGGCCTTGTACAAGAAATCAATGCAAAGTTGCATGTATAATGAAAAGCATTAAAGTTGAATAATTGAGAGAGCTAGATGGTACTTGCCGCAATTTTCAAGTCCTTGACGAAGAGTCCATGGAGGAACCAGGTGATGGCACAAAGGGTGAGGAGCAAGGACGGAGTGAACGGCATGAACTCCACACTTTTGGTCTTTATCACCTTCCACTGCACAAACACAGAATTACACATTCAAATTTGAAACTCCTTTTTGGACTGGTTTTGTTGCTATAGCATAAGCAAAGTAATGCATCTCTCGGATATTGAGTAACAGGAAGTAACACCATGATGCTCAAAGGGGCAGCGAACACTGCAACATTGAAGGCCATGCAGATCCATCCGACGGCGTTGATGCGATGCTGACCCTTGAGAAGCAAGATGGTCAGCACCATCGTCACTCCGAAGCCTCCTACGTTGAACAGCAGCATCAACTTCGTTGTGTACATCTGCGTAGATTGGTGATGCACATGGGATTACTTCATATTTCGTTGTCAATTGAGAAAAAAATTATTTTTGTAGGTTTTCATTTTTATTCCTCCACATAAATTTCTTAAGAATTGTTTTCTTTTCTTCTTTTTGCATATCTTCCTTTTACTTAAATTTGATGAAGGGCTAACGTGTGAGGCTGTTAGAAAGCTTTAACTATTCGGCGAATATGTGGAAACGCAAACTTTGTACCAGAAACAATGCAAATACCCATTAAGACGATCTCGATCTTGCTTGTAAATACAAAATAGGAAACAAGTTGAGACAATAGTTTTTCCCCACCATAGATCTAGCTTTGAGAGCCTGTCACGATTTCCCTAAACACTCATTTCGCAAGCTAATGGACAAGGCATGGGTAAGATAACAAACGGGATAATTGTTTGTTACATTTTTAAGCACGAAGCAGAGAGAGAGAGAGAGAGAGAGAGAGAGAGAGAGAGAGAGCTTCTCTTTTATGGAGGCATAGACCGAGAAGAGAACAAGATAGGAGAGTTCAATGACGATTCCTATGGCATTGATTATGATGCTCATAGCATTAGTCTTGAGGAGTCCATTGTTTGTTACATTTTTAAGCACAAAGCAGATAGAGAGAGAGAGAGAGAGAGAGAGAGACCTTCTCTTTTGTGGAGGCATAGATCAAGAAGACAACAAGATAGGAGAGTTCAATGACGATTCCCATGGCATTGATGATGATGCTCATAGCATTAGTCTTGAGGAGTCCATAGTACAAAAGCAACAATGCACCCGAAAACGCCAATATATATGGAAGTGCCTGATACCCATTTGACGACTTCTTCTTGTAGATCGTGTAAAACGTCGGACTGCCGAAAGCAAAATAAGAAAAGAAGAAGAAGAAGAAGAAAGGTACTTCACCAACAGATAAATTTCCAAAATCGTACCGAGAGACTTGTAATGGCAAAATGATAGAGACGGGATAGAAGCTATGTGCAAAATGAAGAGTTGGAGGAGGTCTTACATTGGCGCCAAGAAAAGAAAAAAGGACATGAAGTTGCCTGGATCGAATCAAGAGAAAAGGAGATAAAGAGAAATGTCAGAATTGTTCATAGAACTTCAATGAGATGTTAAGAATGAAATATTAAAGGGTTTGAGGATTTGCTAGAGTGATTTCTTGCATGAACTAATTGATTTACATGTTCTAAGTGCGGATCTTATGTAGAACCACATGAGACCGTATCCATCAAATGCTCAACTATATTACAATAGACTTTGACAAGAGTGCTGCTCATCACCAATGAAATTCATCTTGAAATTATATGTGGTTACCTAGGAGACCAAATATGAGAGCCAGATGTTGAGCATTCGAGAACGCCATATGATCTTGGAGGTGCTAATTTGCACGTGCCCTCTTCTGCAGCAGAAGCTCCTCCTCTCGCTCGAACGATCTTGAGCTTTTGTTTTCTGTACGAATACGAAAGTGAAGAGAAGTGAAGGAGGAGCCGTGCATAAATAGAGATTCCAATCTCATGAGAGAGAGAGAGAGAGAGAGAGAGAGAGAGAGAGAGTCAAAAGTCTAGAAGGGGGGTCCTGGGAGTTCAACTGGAAACTAGGATTCTAGAAGCCGGTTCGGAAGTTCATGTGTCAAACTCTCAATTCGCTCGATTCAAGGGACATTCTAATTCTTGAAAGTTTTCACTTAAATAACTAATGAAATTGATGTTACGGCCATCAGGGAAAACTCATGCCAAATGGTCCACTTACGGTTGTCAATTGGCTATCCACGTATATGAATTAACGCTGTCTGAATTTCTGTATTGATCCGAGTGAAGAGAAGTGAAGGAGGAGCCGTGCATAAGTAGAGATTCCGATCTCATGACAGAGAGAGAGAGAGAGAGAGAGAGAGAGAGAGAGAGAGAGAGAGAGAGAGAGTCAAAAGTCTAGAAGGGGGGGGTCCTGGGAGTTCAACTGGAAACTAGGATTCTAGAAGCCCGTTCGGAAGTTCATTTGTCAAACTCTTAATTCGTTCGATTCATGGGACATTATAATCCTTGGAAGTTTTCACTTCAATAACTAATGAAAGTGATGTTTCGGCCATCAGGGAAAACTTATGCCAAATGGTCCACTTACGATTGTCGATTGGCTATCCACGTATATGAATTAATGCTGTCTGAATGCAAGATTAAAGAGAAGTGAAGGAGGGCCGTGTATGGATAGAGTCAAAAGTCTAGAAGGGAAAGTAGGTGTTCAGTAAGTTCAGCTGGAATCTAGGAGTCTAGAAGCGGGTTCCGAAGTTCATTTGTCAAACCCTCAATTCGCTTGATTCATGGGACATTCTAATCCTTGGAAGTTTTCACTTAAATAACTAATGAAAATGTTGTTACGGCCATCAGGGAAAACTTACGCCAAGTGGTCCGCTTAACTTTTGCCAAATGGTCCACTTACGATTGTCGATTGGCTATCCATGTATATGAATTAATGCTGTCTGAATTTCTGTATTAATACGAGAGTGAAGAGAGAAGCGAAGGAGGAGCCGTGTATAGATAGAAATTCCAGACTCCCGACAGGGAGAGAGAGAGTCAAAAGTCTAGAAGGGGAGGCGGGATTCTGTAAGTTCAACCGGAAACTAGGAGTCTAGAAGCGGGTTCTGAAGTTCATTTGTCAAACTCTCAATTTGGTTGATTCGTGGGACATCTCGAAAGTTTTGGCTTAAATAACCAATGACATTGATTTCACGGCCATCAGGGAAAACTTATGCCAAATGGTCCCCTTATGATTGTCGACTGGCTTAAATAACCAATTAATGCTGTCTGAATAACTTTGTTTAAATAACTTTTGAATCCTGGATCATGCACACATTGCGTAGCCAAAAATATCAAAGTGGGAAAGTCTTTTGCCTGTTTCCTTTCAACGCACATATAATATATTCCGTATTCCAATGAGGGGTAGGTTTTGGGATTAGCAGGTTTCAGATCAAGAATTTGGAACATACTCTGTTAGAGTCGATTTCCAGTTTTTGACGGGAACCAAATCGGTTGACTCTAGACCCGAACTTATCATTTTAGGGTTGGCTCGGAAATCGTCGTATTTTTTTTCCTAGTTCATTTAGAGACTCGTAGATGATGTCTTCTAAGGGTTTTTCTTTCAATAGAGCGAAAAATTGAAGTGCTGACCCTGTTTTAAGTAGAAAGGGGACAACTAGAAAAGAAAGTGGAAAGTGTTTTGAACACGAGATTTAGGATTGGTTTTAAAGTGGTTCAAAAGTTAAGGTCAATTCTTGGGTAGCACCGATGGCTCCAAAAACCGAACCGATCAAAATCAATTTCCAAATTTTGTACTTGGGAACTGAACCCATCCCTATGCGAACCGGGAATTAGTTGGGCAAGGCCAGTTAGATTTGATTTTGCAGGTTGAATCGGCCTAATTGCTCACCCTTGATATTCTGCAACTATGAGAAGAAAAAAAATTCCACTAGGTGTCAAACTATATAAAAGAAATACTGTGTTTCGTCTCCTACGCATAGTGTACAGATTCAAATCGCACGCAAATTAAGAACTTCTCGTTTATATCACATGATGGTGACTTTTACATGTCAATTAAATCAAGAAACTTAATTTGTTTAACAGAGTATAGGGTAACAGATACTTTTTCGATTGTTTATAATCCCTCGCCGATGTCATCGTTATTAATTTCGTTCCATCTTCAGGTTGAGCTTGAGAAATGTCGAATGTCGGGGTCAATAAATGGTATTGCTTTCTTTGTTTTTAAATAACAAGGTAATGATTATTATTTACAAGTTGAAAAATATATTAGCTATTAAACTTTGAAGAATTTGTCACTATTTGAATGTGTTTATATCCAATCAAATATAAATATATACAAAGAAGGGATAAATGCACTAAATGTTTTAAAACCTATTACGAAAATGCAATTGAATCCTATAACTTTAAAAAAGTATAATCAAGTTTTAAAATTTGTCATGAAAGTGCATTCAAATTCTAAAACTTTTAAAAAGTGCATTTAAGTCATAAAAGTTGGTATCAAAGTGTAATTGAATCCTAAAATTTTCAAAAATATAATCAATAGAAGAACTTAATTATATTAATTTGATAAGTTTTAGAATTTGATCGTATTTTTTGATAGTTTTATGACTCAATTGTACTTTCATAATTAGTTTTAGAAATTAATTCTTTTGTGATAAGTTTTAGAACTTCTAATACACTTATCCTTCAAATAATATTATACTTAACTTGGATATCATTTGATTGCTAGCTTGCAAATATTTAGGATATACATAAGTATGGAGACTTAAATTGCAGAAAGATAAAAATTACACAATAATTATGAGAAGATTACCAAAAGATTCTTAAACCCATTGCACATGTGTTAATTCGGTTATAAGTCTTTCAATTTGACTAATTTAGTCCTAAACCTTTTGATAATTTGTCAATTAAGTCATTTTTGTTAATTTTAGTAAGAAATCGCTAACATCGGAACCAATGTTGACTTGGATAAATTTTATGATTTTTATTTTTAAAATTTTTATTATTCCTTTTTTTTTCTTTGCTTTTCGTTATGGCCGACAATGGTCACTAGTGATCCTCGCTGGTTGCGAAGGCCTCACCCAGATTGGACGAGGGCTGCCTTCCCAGCCACAAGTGAGGGCCTTCGTGGCCCCATCAATTGTGGTTGAGGTGGCCCTCACTTAGATCTAGCAACCCTCATCTGCAACCAATGTGGCTATGATGGCATTGGGCGAGGCAGCCCTCTCCTAGTTTGGGCGAGGCCTCCACGGTTGGTGAGGGTTGCCGGTGACCCTTGCTAGTCACAACCTCATCAAAGCTAGCCGTGTTGCGTATAATAGTCGAGATTCACGTCAATGCTTTTTAGCTAAAATTGGCCGGATTAACTTAATTGATAAATTGTTACAAGGTTTAGGACTAAAATACCTAAATCTCGATTTAGGACTTGATTGGTATAAATATAATAGGTTTAGAATCTTTTTGCTATTTTTTTTTTCCAATAATCGCTTCAACTTGAAAATTATCTCAAGCTGAGCCTTCTCCAGAAAAAAATTCTCGGTCAAACTTTCTATACGAAATGACTGGCCCGACTTAGACTAATAAAGTTAATCATTAGAGGATAGAGAAGTGGTCGTGGAGGACCTGCATCTTTCTTGTACGTTGACATGTGCAATGTCTAACGAATTTGGCAAACAGGTCCACGTACTCTTCCGTCGATGGTTGAGCAACAATTGATCCTTGAAACTACTCACAATAGGTTCAAGACTTAACATTTCCGGCTTTCGTCCGATTAATAGTACACAGCCTCACGACGAGACATACAAATTACAACTTAGGAGTGAACCAGTTCTTGGAACAATGGACACTAAGCTTGGTGAAAAAATAAATAAATTCCCAGCTGCTCATAGAAGTTGTGGAAAGGTAAGGCTGAGAGGATGAGGTTTGACCAAATAGAGGGGCGTTGATGTTGACGGTGGAAGGTGAGTTTTTTTTTTAATGGGTCGAAATGGAAGGTGAGTTGAGTGACAGTGAATGATATGGTCATCGGTCAGCCGAAACTTATCCATTCTCGGCCTCCCCAGGTAGAGAGAGAGAGAGAGAGAGAGAGAGAGAGAGAGTAAGCTAAACTTGAAAGTAGGGCGAAAATCTTAACGCAAAAGTCGTCCTCCGTGGAGAAAATAAGCTAACAAAGCATGAAAGTAGGGCGAAACTCCGAACGTCCAAGCCGTCCTCAGTCCACGTTCGCGGAGAGAGAGAGAGAGAGAGAGAGAGAGAGAGAGCGATTGATTATGATATTGAGAGGATCACGGGTCACACGAATAGTTTTTGTCGGACAGACTTGTCTTTATTAGGAGTGCACCAACCTAGAAAAATTGAAAAGAGGCCCATTTAAAAAATTAAGAAAAATGTCATGATGACGTGGTACGCTGACCTCACAGAAAATTTCCCCTCCTTGCGGGTGGGAAGCATCGCAACACTGGGATTGATTTTTATTTTTTTTGTCTGAAAATATCAACTATTCATTAATAGCTTGAAGAAGAAGAGCCTACTAGAGGGGTCTCATAACAGAGAATATTTGGAAGGGCCTACGGAGGGCGGGCCAACCAATACTTGGAAGGGCTTTTTTTCCTGTGGGTCTTCACTATGCAGTCAACCACATTATTCGTGATCCTATTACAATGGACTAGCTTTAAATCAGGGCTCAAACAAATCAGCCCCAAGGCTTCACTGACAAGTGTGCGTTCTTCCCACGGTAATTGATCTGAAAGACTTCATACTTCTCACTAAACTAAGAAAATCTGACTCCAAAGTAAGTCTTTCGCCCACACAAGGAGAGAGAAATTTCATAGTTACCACCATGGCTAAGGCTTTTGCTTTGCTCGGAGGAGGAGATGAGGACATTCTTTGCGAAGCCATCGATAAAAATCTAACAAGAGTTGTGACACACACAGACAATTGATCCTTCGTATGATCTAGATTGGTGCATTGCATCGATATTCACATTTATTTCTCCCCTTTACGGAGGAATCTAAATACCCTCCTCCTCCTCCTCCTTATTTGCAGCTACTGATTTTCTATCCAAGCTGCCCCATTTACAAAATTTTTTGAGCATTTGTAGCCCTGATTCAACTAGACTTCGGATCTGGAGGGTACCTTCTAAAGATGAGGCCATTTCTTGATTTCCATATTTTCCATAGTACGATAGAGATTAGTTCGAAATCTGGTGAGCTTTTTGTGCTCGGTAGGTAATTTACCAGCCATTCGTTGATTCTCGAAGTTTGATATTTAGAGATCTGGATTTTCAGTACATGATCATCCCACACTTCTCTCGTTCACTTGTCAAGAAGGAATAAGTGCTCCGGGTTTTAGCATGCACTCGAAAAATTAGGCGTATAGGATCAAGTATAATCCAGTTTTCCTTAGTCCGGAGAGCATTTTGGCATAAACTCTAAATAAAGTTTCTGATTTTATGGGGAGTTTTCATTTTCCAAATCCTGTTCCAGAGTTTGTTTCGACTTTGATAGGAAGAGGAGACCTGATCTGTATTTGCTTTGTTGTCATTTTTGCGAGGAGTTTTGTAGCCACTCTTGATAGTGTACTCCCCTATTCTTGTTCCAATCTAGACTAGCTTATTTTTGGTCATCTGCGGTCTGATATGGACCGTGAGAATCTCACTCACTATCTGTTCATCAAACAATCTTCATAAGATTGGCTCTTTCCATGTGTTTTCCTCCTGATTTATCAATTAAACAACCTTTTGTCTGTTCTCCAACATTGGCTGGTCCCCCTGTAAATCCCCCTTTGAGCCACTTGTCTTCCTTGATGTCATTGTTTTCACCATTTCCTATTGAACATGTGATCGAGTCTTCAATTGTCATTCTCCCCATTAATATGCTTTGCCATCCCCAAGAGGACCTGGATCCTTTCCCTACCTTTTAGAAATTCTTATTTGGGTAGTAGACACCCTTTGAAATCTGACTATGAGGTAGAATGGATTTGTGCTAATCATCAAGCCTATTTCTCAAGCATGGCCTTGTTAAAGGATATTAAGTCCCCACAAACAAAGCCACCCATGTCTTTTCTTTGCTTTAGCAATTCCCACTTCCTTTAGTATATTCCTATTTTAGTCCTTTGTTTCTTTCATCAGAATGCTACAAGTTTTTGTTTAATTGCTCGACACACTAAAATTGAGATCTTGAAAATAGACATCACATACTACGGTAATAATTGGATTACTGTTCTCATTAGGATTTCTTTACCTACTTTAGACATTAAGTTCTCTTTCCATTTTTTCAACTCCATGTTTACCCTCACTAGGATCCAAGCAAATATTTGCTTCTTAGATGCTCCCCAATCAGAGGAATGCCTAAATATTGCCCTATCTTATCTATCTCCAAGGCTCTTAGTTCTCTTGCCACGTTTCTTCTTTACTCACTAGGTCAGTCCTTACTAGAGTATATGCCTAACTTGTTCAAATTAATTGCTTGCCTTGAAGCAAAGCAATACCGGTGAAGGATTGCAGCCAAGTTTCGACAATCCTGTAGCTTTCCATCTAGAAAAAAAAGATCGAATTTTCTGCAAAGAGTAGGTAAGATAGTATCGGGCATTGTCCGTTTAATTTATCCTTCTTATGGTGCCATCTTTTATAGCTTTTTTCATCAACATTAATAGGAAGTTGGCAACCAATCTAATCAATTATGAGGATAGAGGATCCCCTTGTCTAATTCTTCTGATAGGTTGGAAGTAAGGCAAGGGTTCCCCATTCAACTTACCACTCAATGAGGTTGCCGTAACACATTACATTATCAAATTAACTCATCTTTCATTAAACCTCATTCTAATCATGCTTGCCCCCCCAGAAAATCCCATTCAATCCAGTCATTCACCTTTTGCATGTCTAACTTTCAACACCGCTTGGAATTTTTGTTTTCTTCTTTGAACCCTCAGTTGGCGTAAAATTTCCTAGGCAGCCGGTATCTTATCTTGGATTTGTTATACTCCTACAAAGGCACTTTGTCCAATGTCTATCAAATTTGGAAACCATGATTTCAGTCTACTTAGTAGCACTTTAGAAATGATCTTGTATGTGAAATTATCAAGGCTATGTATATGAATTGTTCCAGCTTCTTTAGGTTCTCGACTTTTGGTGCCAAAGAGATAAGCATTCTATTCTATTGAGGATTTAGTACCCCAGCCTAAAAATATTTACTCACCTATGAAAATACTTTCAGCTTCATGTCTTCCTAGTAGTGCTAAAAGAACTGGCCATTCAAGTCATCAGGATCTAGTGCTTTTCACATTCCAAGCTGAAACGTTGCTTGCTTTACCTCTTTTAGTGTTACTTCTTCTAACAGCCTCAGGTTTGTTTCTTCCTTCACATGACAAGAGCAATATTCAAGTAGTGGAGTAAAGTCTCGAAACACTATTGAGCTGTAAAGCTCACTAAAGAAGTCATATGTCATATTTTTCAATTGTTCTTGGTCTCAGTTCCAATGGCCTACAGAGTCCTTGAGCATTGAGATTTTGTTTTGCTGTCTCATTCGAATGGTCATAGTGTGAAAAAAAACTTAGTGTTTCAATCTCCCCACTTGAGCAAATTAATCCTTGAACACATTCTCTAATACATCTCCTCCTAACTCCATAGCCTTTCAATTTCATCTCTCAACTTCTGGAGATGTTCTTTTCCCTTTTTAGCAGTTCAACTATTTGTTAAGCACTTAAACTTCTTCCATTAATTGCTTTGTTCATTCTTGCCCATTTGAAATTTTTTTGCTTACTCTAGCTTTGCAATGCAGTAGTGACCTTTTTTAGGGTGCGTTTGGCACCAGCTTTGCCAAGTACCTTTGGGTGTCCAAAGCCTATTTGCCCAAATATTGAGTGTTTGGGAACATTTTTTAAACCTGTCTTGAAGAAATGCTGGCCCTCCTAAGGTTGAAAGCCCAAGGCAAGTCCTAGGCTACCTTGGGCTTTCAGCATTTTTGGAAGGTCCGATGCACTATTCATCTTCCTCTTCGTCGGATTCTTAGATGCCAGTCGGCGAGGTGGTGACTCGGCTAGCGAGGAGGCGATGGGTCGCCGACGGGTTGGAGAGAGGCCGACGTGGTCGCGGCACCTCGGCGACCATCACCAACCGGTCGCGCGACCCAACTCGGGTCGCGTCGCTGTCTAGGTCGCGGCGAGGTCAATCACCACGACCTCCGGCGACACACGACCTCGCCGAAACTTAGATATGGGTCGCTGGAGGTCGCGGCGACCCAGCCACCCACAATGTCGCCGCGACCCGGATCTAGGTCGCGAAGGTCACCGGAGGTCGTGGCGACCCGGGCGATCCACGACCTTGTCGCGACCTAGATTTAGGTCGCAAAGATCACCCGGGTTGCGGCGCGCGACCTTCGCGACCTCGCCGCGACCCGGATCTAAGTTGCGGAGGTCGCCTGGGTCACCAGTGACCTTGACGGCGCGACCAGGGTCACCACGACCCTCGCCGTGCCGCCTCCCCCTCGCCAGATCGCCTACCCTTCATTGGCGGTGACCGGTGAAGCCCTTGGCCGGCAATAACCGGTGAAGCCTTGGCCGAACAACTTCCTTTTTTTTTTTTTTTTTTTTTAAATAATAAAAGTCTTTTGCAAATTTAATTTACCCAAATACTATTTTGCACAAAGATATTTCACAATGAACTTTCACAAATAAATTTACCAAACACACTTTGCATTTTGAAAAACACCCTTAACTCAAAGGCCTTTGCATTTTCTCAAGGACTTTTTCCAAAAGTCTTCCCAAACATACCCTTAGCCTAACCAATAGACCTGCATTTTCCCTCGTAGGAGAAGTCCAGGCCTTAGTTGTTTACTCCTCTACACTCATCATCTTCTAGCCAAGATGCTTCAAAGCTAAAATGCTTCCTCCTCCTTCTTTGGGCTTTAAAAATACACAATAAGATCGAGCTATGGTCAGAACCAATAGCCAGTAATGCATATTCTTCTGCCTAAAGGATTTCTAGCCTCCAATTTAAGTTATGGGATGAGTGTTCGAGGAAGTCCTAAAACTTGTCACGAAAATTCATTTCAGTCCTAAAACTTGCAAAAAGTGCAAATAAGTCCTCAAACTTGTCAAAATAGTTCAATTGAATCCTAAAGCTAACACCGCGTATTTTCCGTTAAAAATACTGACATGGCATTTTAAATTAATTTTTATTTTCCAGCTGGCTTTAAATTATTTTTTATTCAATTTTTTCAAAAAATACATATTTAAAAACTAAAATTCATTTTTAAAAAAACTATTAAAAAAAAAGAAAAAAAAAGAAAAGGGCGGAAGAGGCGGCCGTCCATCGACGGAGGGGCCGGCGACCCAACCGGGGCAAGGCCTCGCCGGCCCCGGGCGAGGGTCGGCGACCCTCGCCCGACGCGGGCGAGGGCTCGCCGGCCCCGGCGAGGGCCGGCGACCCTCGCCTAACGCAGGCGAGGCTCGCCCAAATCTGGCCGGGCACAGAGATGCGGAAGTCGCTTGGTCGCGGGCGGAGGTCGCCGACGAGGGGACTCGAACGGCGGCGGGATCGGCGGCCGGCAACTAGCTCGAATCCGCTGGCGTTGAGCACGGGGAAGCACAGCAACGAGCCACTCGCGCGGCCCTCACGCTTCACGGCAACGCCCAGATCTGGGCGAGCCCCGCCGGCCCCAGCCGAGGGCCGCCAAGGCCTCGCCCAGGGCTGGCGACGGTCGCCGGCCCCTAGGCGAGGGCCGGCGTGCCCAGATCTGGGCGCCCTCGCCCGCATCGGTGAGGGTCGCCGGCCCTCGCCCGGGGCCGGCGAGGCCTCGCCCGGTTGGGCGCCGAGTCGGCGATCGTCGCCGCCCCCTCGGTGATGGGCGGCCGCCTCTTCTTCCCTTTTTTTTTTCCTTTTTATTTTTTTTATTTTTTTAACAGTTTTTAAAATTTAAATTTTAGTTTTTAAATATAATTTTTTAAAATTTTGAATAAAAAATTATTTAAAAACCAGCTGGAAAATAAAAATTATTTAAAATACTACGTCGGCGCCACGTTAGCATTTTCCGTCAATAAAAGCGACGGCGTCAATTTTAGGACTCAATTGAACTATTTTGACAAGTTTGAGGACTTATTTGCACTTTTTGCAAGTTTTAGGACTGAAATACATTTTCGTAACAAGTTTTAGGACTTCTGGAACACTTATCCCTTAAGTTATTTATTGCTCTATCAAATCGTTCCTTCACAAGCTCTTCGCCTTCATGGTTATTTGACTAGGTAAATGCACAATCCTTACTTTCAAGGTCCATTAGTTCGCAACTATTCAAGACTCCCTAAATGCGTGTAGTCAATAATGCTCTCTTAATCTTTTTCCTACCTTTTCCCTATGACATGATTTCATTGAAGTCCCCCATGCAAACCTAGGATAGCTAATTCATCTTGCTGATTCTATGTACTTTATCCCACACCCTGAGTCTTGCTTGGTAGTTTGTAGGTACATGTACAAAGGTCACTATCATCTTAGTTTGTAATTCTCCTCTTCACAAGCAATGTCTATCAATTTAGCTGAGGCATATATAATCGACAAGGCAAGAGAAACATTCCACATATTCACTAAGCTTCCTCCTATCTTGGTTGGGTTGACAACAAATCACTCATCAAATTTCAACCGCCCCCTTAGCATGTGAATCTTCTCTTCTTGGTTTTTTGTTTCCATAAGAAATAGTACAGAAGGCCTTTCTTGAGCCACTAAGGCTCTCAACACTTTGACTATCAAGGGTGTGCCCAACCCTTGATAGTTCCAACTTAAAAACTTCAATTTGACTTTAGTGGCTTATTAAGGCTAGCTACCATGACCCATTTTTCTAAGCCTTCCAATACTTAGATTGGCATTTCAAAAAGTTGGTCTTCACCTACTCAAGTGTTATGGGCATTGAATCCCTTGATCTAATTACTCATGAGAGTTTTTGTTCTCTTTGTTTCTTTTTGTTGGAACTAGCAAGTACAAAAGTTAAATCAAGCTACCTAGGAAGAGCCTGGTCTCCAGCCAAGAGATCGAAAAAAATTCAGCATATGTCCACCCTTAAAGGCTGAGTTACAAGCTTTAGCAAGTTTACTCCTTTTCTCTCTGCTATTCTGTTGAAGTTGCTAGATGGGGCTAGAGCCGCCCTTCTCATAAAGTACTATTTGTCCTTAGTGGATCGTGTCTCCGGGATAATTTCCTCTTCCATAAGTTCTACTAGGTCTTTGCCATGAAACAACTTCCAGAATGGGCTTTTACTGCTTACCTCAGCCTTCAACCGTGAGCTGAATAATCTCTTCTCATTAGTGTCGAAATCCTCATCTCTTAATGGCACCTCCTCACAGTCAGAAGCATAATGACCTATTTGAAGCAATAATATGAGACCATTTTATATTTTAAGTCCAACCAGATTTTCTTTCCCCATTACTATCAATTATTCCAGAATGTAACTTTAAGTCCAAAGTGACTCTCGCCCTTCCACAGGACACCATACCCGCAGTCCCCACTTTAGCTTCCTACACCTACCTTATATTTCTAGCTAAACCGCGAACTAATTTCATACAAATTCACTCAAAGAGAATCCCAAGATATGTACCCAAAAATCACATGAGTCAAATTTATAGTCTAAGGCTGTGGTATTTGGATCCCATTACTTCAAAATCAAGAGATTATTTGCAAAAGACCATGAATCTTGATCCATCGCCCTTTTCTTTGCAGCTTCAGAGTCAAAAGTAATGGTGAATATATCTTGCTCTAAGGGGTGAAATTAGCATTCTCCACACACCATGCTCTCCTCATAGTATTTTGGATGGCCTGAAAATTGATTTTAGGATTTTTTGAGAATTTTCCCTGTCAAAATTAAACGCTCATCCTTTACTTTCACTAATGAAACAATTTCTATCACATTTGTAGTAATGAGACGTGAAAGCGCAATCCAAAATCTCCATAACTAGAACCAAGAACACATATGTACTAATGTAAAGAGATTAACATACCTGATTTGGACCATTGTTCTTGATGTGGAAAAGCGACGATCCAAACTCAAGAATTTCTTTATTGCCCTCTGTATCACTGGCTTAATGAGACAACCCCTCACTCTTAACGCTAAGTAAACACTCCTTTGTTAAGATAATTGTGTGTTAGGTTTAGATGAAATACTTAAGCACTATTTATAAAGTTTTCAGGCAAGTCCTCTCATTATGGGTTAGGCTCAACTTGACCCACACTAGCCAGTCTCATATTAGACTAATTAAGAAACCTTATATCTCACCTTAAACTAATCCCATAAAACGGTAAATTATAATATCAATTAATGCAATATATATTAGGAAAACTCTTACAACGTTATCTAACCACGTTCTTCCTAATTTTGCAGAAAAAGGGCCAACCTCTAGTGTAAATCATCATACGGATTCATGGTGACGGTTCGAAGTCCAAACTATTGGAGTTTACAACACAAGACCAAGCAAAATTAGCTTACCCTTCGCATTGGATTCCCAGCTCTAGAGAAGGACTTGAGGGTTGGACGAAAGACATATCAAGCTATTTAGGTGTGGGAGGTCGAAAAGGAAGAAAGGGTTTTGGGATTGCGGATATGGAATTTTACAAATATTTAATGCTTTGTAGTGACTGAAAAGGAATTGATTTCATTGTTGCTTTAAAGGATGGAGTGAAGCAGTTAGGATTTTGCAGAAATGAAGCTATCCCATTAGTTAGAGGGAAGCTCTTCCAATTGAAGAGAGATTAGTTGGATTTTGTTGAATTGTAAATGTAACACCGAGATTGATTAAGAAGTGGAAGAAAATGAGTTTTTGCGTTGGTTCCGGGCGAGTGGTGTGAATAACAAACGTTGATTTGATTCCCCTCCTTTACTAATATTAATATTTCAAAAACTAAAAACAATAATTGAAAGCTTTCTTTTTCTTCTTTTCTATTCCCCCTTCTTTTTTCTTGGGGTATTCTTTTTTCCTTCTTTTTTTTTTCCCATCCCTTTCATCTCCACATCTTCCCTCAAGGTGACTTATTCTCTAGAATCGGTCTAGGTGAAATGCCCTCAAGATACAATTCTTGTTCATTCTTGTCTATATTGAAACACCGCGACTTCTATTCCACAAGGCAATCCGTGCATCTTGTGCGGGTATTGAGAACAAGTGATCGATCGATTTTGAATAGTACGAGTGGTTGCATCCACAACACTTTTCCAAATATCCCTAACAAAAGTGGCAGATGAAGTTGGAGAGTTACATGGGGAGAAGACTTCTTTGCATGCCTGCAATTGGATTTGCTCATGAACCTGCTTATGCGATCTTTGATCTCAATGATCAGCCAGCATTCCATGCAATCAACACTCGTTCGTCATTTGAGGTGGGTTTCGATTAACACAGCATGTGTATCTTTACACCCAAAAGATATAGGCCATCCATCATCATCGATGACAAATTAAACAAGATTATCTTTATTGTTAATTCTTACATGTATTTAAAGTTCAAGATAGCTAATGATTTATAGAAAGACATCAGCTAGAATAACTGTGATACAATAACTTTCCTAGCTATGTGGTCTTTATACATGGAAAGATAAAATCCTACATACAAAGAAAGATAATAGAATTTTTGTTGACACCTAAATTTTGGCGACCCGATCGTTTATTCATTGCATAGAAAATTATCGACCCCGACCCCTAGCAAAAATATTAATTAATTGCATTATAAGCATTTACTACATAGTTCATATTTCCGTTAATTACATTTTAATTTGGACCGGCGGTGGGTGGACTCAAATGAAAGACTAGACCCATGCACTAAAAGAATTCAGTCAAGCCATTCATTATTGGGGCTGAAATTTTTGCACATTAGTGTCACACTCGGAAAATTGCATTACTTGGTTGAATTTTGGAAGATTTTAGAAATATATACATGGAGGTTCGCTGTTGAGGATTCGATCGAGCTAGTGGATATAAACGTGCGGACCAAGAAAATCAAAGAAAGAAGATCGGCAGGTTTCGAGGAGAAAAGCGGAATCGGTCAACGCGAGAATATATTTGAGACCATCTTTAGCTGTCCATGGGCATGGCCAAAATCAAGTCAAATTTATTTGTATATTGAGAATAAGGAAAGAAAGATATGCGCTTCGGTTCTTTCCACGAGCAGGGGGCAACACAATAGAATCTCACGATACACATTGAGACACACGGCCATTCATAGTTCAAGAGCTCGAGAGACACGTGAAGGAGGAGAGAGTGAGTTTTCTTGGCCGAGACCCAAGCCGATGCCCCCACCACGGAGCCCTCACCGTACGCGACGCCTTCTTAACAAGCTGCTGCCCTCTTGAGCTGTTGCCGACGCCACGATCCGACATGCCCAAGTCGCACCGAACTTCCCGACTTGCTGCTCTCTGCCCAAACGCACTTCTGCTCGACCCATCGAATCGGACTAAAAGTGACACAGCTACGCTCCGATTCCCACCACCGCACAAGTCAACGACGACAAAGCCGTTGTCCCAATCACCCGAGCTGCTGCCCGGCGACACGTCCTGGTGCGCTGATCCACTCGTCGTCGTTTGTGTCGCTGCTGGGGTTCGTTAATACTCGACCAGCTGTGAATCAGCCTTTGGTCGGATTTGCTTTGCTTTTGCAGATCTTCTCGATGTGCCCAACATATTGACCGTGTTATACTGTGCTTTTGTCGCGGTGGGTCCTTGTCTTACTTGGCAATATATTGCTGCTTTGCTTTCTTCTTCGTTGGATCCAACGAAGTCAACAGAATTCGTTGGGTCCAATTTGGATTATTTGCAGATTTCTTTGGTCTTGCTAAGAAGTACAAAATTCCAGGAGTCAGAATCCATTGACGGTGAACGTCCATCATCATTGTTCACCGCAAGCCACCCCATCACCGATTCACCACCCGTCGATCGTGGTTCGCAAGTTGCCAAATTTGGAAGCAGATATTTAAATTAGGTAAAAATCTTATCTAATTTGATTTCCGAGTATTCCGCTTCCTTATTTAAAATATTATTGATGCACATGATTGAGGTTCATGATATATAGTCCTATCTACAATCACGAGTAACCTTTAAATAAGGGATTATTCCCTAATTTCACAAAGTGCATATGATTGACAGTTCGATTTCATGTCCGAAATATGAATTGCAATCGCACGAAAAATCGTAAGTTCGATCTTACGCCCGAGATATGACTCCTGATTTCGTTGAAGATTGGCCAATTCGATCTCATGCGCGAGATACAATTCGTCGATTTATTTCCCAAAGTTAAACAAACATGGATAATATCTTGTCCGATTTGTTGTCATGTTGTTCTCGATGCTTTTGTTTGAATTGATTTTGCTTCCATAAAAGAAAACCCAACAAATATATTTGAGTTGGATTAGGTTCATGCCAGAGCATTGCCTGTTTTAGGATAGTTTGCATATCTAGATTAGGCATTTTATTTATTCCGAATTTTCGAAATAAAAAAATCCCAAAAAATTAATTTATTGTTTTCATTAATTTAAATTGCTAGGTAATTTTAATTTCGAATTTTATAAAAAATGAAAATAAAACATAAAAAAATATCATGTGTGTGTCCCCTAGAATTAGGTCATTCCTTGCATGTCATCTAGTCATTGCATGATTAGGATCATTTAAATGTGTGACATATTAGGATAGTTTCATTTAATATTTACTTGTCATTGGTTTAGGTCATTTAATTAGTGTTGTGTGACATATAGTTTACATATTAGGTATATTTAGTTGCACGTCGCATGTCAAGTTAGCATAGACATATTTTTGTGCATCATTGCATTGCATTGCACGTAGATTATGTTTCATTAAATAGGAGAAAATCCTCAAAAAAAGATCGAGTGACTGCGTATTAATTAGAAATCATATTTATGATTGTTGATGTGAATTCTGAACCAACATTGTAGATCCTTTCATTGCTATGAGGTAAGTCCTGCAGTTAATTTA
Source organism: Eucalyptus albens (assembly GCA_014182695.1). Taxonomy (NCBI): domain Eukaryota; kingdom Viridiplantae; phylum Streptophyta; class Magnoliopsida; order Myrtales; family Myrtaceae; genus Eucalyptus; species Eucalyptus albens. The sequence continues at coordinate 53,780,477 of CM024653.1, forward strand.
TTATTTTACTGAGTGTTAAATTGATGAATTGCGCACCCGCATGGTCATCTTACATGTTAGGGAGCAATAAAATGAATTTAAGTTGCGTAGTAAACATTTTTTCATGAAAAGAACGGTACCGAAATAACATTAGAGAAATTTAGTGTAACTAAATCCTCGTACATTCTCTGGTTCATAGAAGTAAAATAATCCTCTCATTATTTTACTTAGGTGTCTAATCAATTTACCATAAACTGATTAATTGTGACTCCTAGATAAAATTCATTTGTATACTAAAAACTTGAACCTAAGTCACGAATTGGTATGGACTTGGGAGAGCTCAAGCTAAGTTTAGACTCAGTAATCTATTAGTCAAACCCTAAGTGGTGCACCCGAGATTTAGTCGTGACAAATTTCTTAGCATTAGAAACTCTTGCTACAGTTGCCAAGTGTACAAGAATTGCTTGATTGGTCTTGATTTGATTGAGAGCAATTTTTGGAACTGCTTTGCTGTTGAGAGATATTTTCTCTAATATGCCCCTGCAAGAGAGGCGTTCTATCGTGAATGTCGATCTTGGACTGTAAATGAAGAAGTCGTTGTAGTGAAAGAGGCTTTATTAGTGCATCCGTGAATTGATCATGAGTGGACATGTGATGCACTCGTAACAAGCCTTTGTTAATCGTGTCATGAATAAAATGATAATCGATGGCAATGTGTTTCAGCTTGGAGTGAAAAAAGGGACTGGCACACACATATGTAGCACCAATGTTATCACAATAGATACTAGATGTGGTCGAAGAAGATATTCCAAGTTCATGCAGGAGAAATTGAATCCATGTGAGCTCCAAAGCTGTCGTAGCAAAAACACAATACTTAACTTCAGTCAATGAAAGAGTAATAGGTCATTTTTTTTTTCTTAAAGCACCATGATATAGGATTTTGGCCAATATAAACTATGCAAGTGGTTATAGACTCACGATCATTAGAATTGCCTGCTCAATTAGCATTAGAGAATGCATGAAGTAATGTGGAGGGACTACTTTGCAAGTGTAGGCCAAGATTAATGATCCCTTTAAGATAACATAAAACTTGCTTAATAGCACTCTAACGTAACTATGTTGGTAGATGCATAAATCGAGAGAGTCTGTTGATGACAAAAGTAATATTAGGCCTTATGAATGCAAGATATTGAAGAGCACCAACAATCTTCCTGTATTTAGTGACTCATCAACAAGAGTGAGAAAGCTATGGGTAGCCATTGGGGTGGCAATCTCCTTGGCTCCTAACACGGTTACTCTATCAAGAATGCCCATTATATATTTGTGCTACGAGAAAGAGACCAGATTTTGTGCATATCGCCTCAACTCCCAAGAAGTAATGTAGATTCCCTAGTTCCTTTAGTGAGAATTTACTTACAAGGGCTTTCACAAATTTTTGCAAAAAAATTGTATCATTTCCTATTAGGATCATCTACATAAACCAAAAAATAAGTGGTGATGCCATCATTTTTATATACATAGAGCGAGGAATTTAATTTGGATTGGATGAACCTAAACGAGATGACAAAGGAACTAAGTGCTTGATACCATGCATAAGAGTCTTACTAAAGACCGTGAATAGCCTTCTCCAATCGATATATGTGATTCAGATGTGATTGATTGACAAAACTTTATGGTTGATACATATAAACTTCCTCCATAAGAGTGCCATGTAAGAAGGAATTGTTGGCATCCCACTATAGAAGGGACTAATCGCTTGATAAGGCAAGATAAATGACAACTAAATGTATAATTATAGTCAAGTCTTGGCCATTGGTGGAATCCCTTAGCGATAAGTCGTACCTTGTACCAAGCTCTACTACTATCTAAGTTCTGCTTAATTCGAAATATCCATTTGTAGCAATTATATTAGGATGAGGCTTAGGCGGTACAAGTTGCCATGTACCATTTCGGAGAATTGCATAAGAATCCTCCAACATAGCAATGTGCCACTTCTTTTAAGGCCTAGGAAATACATGTTGGTTCGAGTAAGAAAGGTAAATGATGTTTGTTGCCTGAATGTATTTGTTTGAGTTTGTAAATGCTAGTTTGAGAGTGGGTGATCATCATATGAGAACATTGGGGCATTGATGAAATTGTGGTGGAGGGGCCGAATGAAGTGTTTGAATCATAGGAGGCATATAGGGAGCTTTAGTGGCTAATGATGGATCTACATTGGGCGATGTTAAATTGGTGTTCTCCACCAAAGTTATGAGGCCGTTTAAATGATCATTTAGAACTTCTCCATTCATTGAACTTGAAGGACTTGCTGGACAATGCATGGTATGGCTTAGTTGTCTAGTGTTGGGAGAGGTGGCTGGCTTCTTTATTAAAAAATGAGAAGGTGCATAGGTATTTTGATATGGTAGACTGGGGATTGAAAACTAGTATGGAGCAGTTTAACATGTTTAGAGTAAGGATAAATGGATTCATTAAATGCAACATGACGTGAGACAAAGACTTTGTTTTGTTGAGGATTGTAACACTTGTAAACACTTTGATTAAGAGTGTAACCAAGAAAAATACAAGGTTTAATCGATATTCAAGTTGTGCTTGCCACATGGTTTAAGCCAAGAATAACACTGGCTACCAAAAACTCGAAGTTTTGAGTAAGTTGGATGGGGGTCGAAGAGAGTCTCAAAAGGAGACTTGAATCTTAAGACTTGTATAGGTAAACAACTTACTAGAAATGCGTTGGACCAAAATGAGGATGAAAGAGACATTTGATAAAGCAATATATGACCTATTTTGACAACATGGCTATGACAACGCTCCACAATATTATTATATCGGGGGTATGTGTAGATGTGTTTGTAAATGTGGAATCCCATCAAACAAAAAGAAAATCATTTTAGTTTTTTATATTCTCCACCACTATCAAAGTAAAGTGATACTATGAGGTTTTGAAAGTAATTTTCCACCAATTTTTAAAATTTTGGAAATAGAGAGAAAATGTTGGATTTTAGTTGATAATGACAAGTTCATCAACAATTCCTTTGACGACTTGTAAATACTCAACTATTGATTGAGTGTCACTTTTTGTGATGATTAAATACTCCTTGAAACTCGTGACGTGTGAACGTGTTTTGTCAACAAAGAGATGCAAAATTTTGTTATAAGTCTCATGTTTTTTTTTTTTTGGTAGAGGCAATGAGAGGCACGATTGATTCCGAAGTAGAAGCAATGATTGCATGAAATAATAGTTGATCCCAATGTACCTAATGAGAATAAGATGGATTGGCCATAATTTTGCCATCAATAGTGATGGTGTTAAACGGATACAATATTGTTTCATTTACATACCCCATTAAATTGTAGGCTAGGAGTAAATAATTAAATTGAGCCAACTAGGAGGAATAATTCTTTGATGTTAACTTGAGAGGTAGTTGTGTCATTTGAATAAGGGCCAGTGACCATTATAGGAGCGTCGGTATTTTTCTGCCATTGAAATAAAAAATTGAACATATGCATGTGAGCAGTAGGCTACGATATTATGAAGAATTGGACATGATTATCTTTATTGTTATTTCTTACATGTATTTAAAATACAAGGTAGCTATAATACAATAACTTTCCTAGATATGACCTTTATACATAGAAAGATAAAATTCTTTCTACAAAGAAATACAAAATATATTTGTCAATTTTGGAAACTTTTGCTGCACTTGCCAAGAGTACTAGAATTGTTTGACTGGTTTGGGTATGATTGAGAGCAATTTTTGGAATTTCTTTGCTGTTGAAAGATATTTTGTTCAATACTAGACATGTCACTGACGGGGCGTTCTCCAAGCATAGTCGTGAAGAGAAAGCCAAAGTCATGAGTTATGATAATGTCTAGATCCTTGTTATATCTAGGGTTTTCTTGTGTATTTAATGACGCCACAGAACGTTACATGCGACCCGTATCTTTTTTGTTTATTCCCATAATTGTGAACAACATCCCTTACAAGAAATCACATGAGTTTAATTAATATACATACGCTTCTTTATGTCAACATCACTGGTTACTATCTTTAGGGATAAGTGTACCAAAGTCTTAAAACTTGTCACGAAAATGCATTTGAATCCTAAAACTTGCAAAAGTGCAAATAAGTTCTAAAACTTGTCAAAATGTTTCATTTGAGTCCTAAAATCGATGCCGATATGGGCGACGGTCGCCGGCCCTATGCGCGGGTGGCTGGCTCTCGCATTTTTAACGGAAAACACTAACGGCGTCGATTTCGGGACTCAAATTAAATATTTTGACAAGTTTTAGGACTTACTTGCACTTTTTGTAAGTTTTAGGACTCAAATGCATTTTCGTGACAAGTTTTTGGACTTCTGGTGCACTTATCCCCTATCTTTATACAATATTAAATATACACAACAAAATGCACTATTTTGGGAAAGGTCAGGGTCACGTATCACCCCCACACCCATATTATTAAACCACTAACCAACTTAAGGATTGATAGCCTCTAATATCGTCTCGTCCCCTCCATCACTACGTCCAAGAGAATCATCCTACAAATCTGAAAAATAAGGGTTGAGCCGAGGCAGAGTAATTGAAATCTTTAAATCTAAAGTTCAAGGCAACATCCATGTGTGACAAATGCATAAGCAAGTGCCATTTCTTTTCTATTATGATATGCTAATGAAAACCATTAACAGCAATGTAAGTTCATTCATACAAAAGCAAGTAGATAGGACATCATTTCATGATGCACTAATATCACCTAGCAACTCATTAATATACATAAGCAAGCTTATACTTGTCATTAACCTGACCAACACAACCATAGGTGAGTTTATATTGGTCATTGGCTAGGACCCATCTTGACTCGTGAGGCATCCTAAATACTATTAGAGCATCCCAAACATGCTTATCTTCTGTTCAATGTGTAATTTGGTTTATTTCTACTCCCTTCATCATCCTAAAAGTCTGTTAAGAGCCACTCTTTGCCTGAATCTTTTGGCCCCAACGACCACTCCCCCCTTCATTGGACTCGGTTGTTACGGAACTAGCTTCCACATAGTTCATCTCCAAACCACACACCTAGTAGAGAGGGTCTTACTTTTGCATCCCTAGATTATCTCATATATGACATTGACAACTCAAATAATCGATAACGTAAATATTGACAACTCAAATAATCGAAAATGTGAGCATCGGCAACACTTAGCTAGTAAATCGATAACTTAGTGAAATTACAAAAATATCACTTTTAGGTTTAATATTCGTCGTTTCCACATTCTTGTCTCTAAAATATTGTCAATACATCTTAGAGAAGCAATCATATACACCCAAAGAAATCCATCAAACACATCCTAGGTATGTGACAAGCTTAATGATCCAATTCAACCGCGCACAAAAATTTCACATATCATTATTTTAACTTAACTACATTTGACGATAAAAGGCAAATACAAGTTAACAACAAACGACCAACCAAGTTAAGAGTACTAGATAGATCAATCTAATTTAGCCCATAGAGTTTTCACTTACCTTAACTAGAAGGCTTGATTAAAATCAAAACTTTAATTACCTTCAAAGCAAAATAATCAAGAACAAAGATTAACAAAAAAAAAAAAAAAGAGGATATTCTTTAAATATTTCTAACTTTAAATTCTCTTTATTTTTATTCCCATCCATATATGAAGTTTTATAAACTTGGCTATCTTTATAGAATGTCTCTTGAAAGTTGAATTCATCCCTTGTTTTTTCCCAGATAGTAAGAATTAGATCAAATGGGAAATAAAAGTATGTGATAGATAACGATCTATCTTGACATTCTATTTTTCATATTTTTATACATTTTATTTCATTAAAGATAAAGACAAGAAAAGAAAGAATAGGTCTTATTATTCCTACATCTTAGGAAGATTCTCCTTATACTTCTAAATGGCTCACTGTGTATTTTGCTTGTGCTTAACGTTTTCCAATTCTAGTAGAAAAGATTATCCTATGAGAATTTTATAAGCAGATTTATTAGAGCCTTTGATCAATGGTGTTGGGTCAGAATCCCTTTTTGACTCTACACTAGTGATTAAACTATCGTTAGTGAACAATAATGGAATAATTCCTTCATAGAGATAGGGGACATAATTTACATGGATATAGTAAGTCTTGCTTGAGCTGCTTTAATGGTAGTCTTTACATTTTCTCTTTCATTCATAGTATCGAGAAGAAGTGGACTCTAGAGGTACTACCAGTCAATAGTGTATCTCCAATCTTTCATTCAGTATGCTTGAGATTGGAAGCAAGCCAGTAAGCTGTATGACTTGAAGCTATAGTCTCGCAAGCCAAACATTCCTCTCCCTATGGTAGAGCTACTTCGTTCCATCCAGTGAGTCTATTAGGGATTAGCTTGTAACTTGAATCTTTGAATCTCCCAGCCAGTCATCTATGGTGTGAAAGTCTTCTAATGTTTCCTCTTCTTCCGGTGAGTAGTCAATACAATATGCCAGCAAGTCCCATAAGTGGTGTCAATTTAGGGATTGGATTTTCCTTTCATATTCTCATCTGATAGCGAGGGAGGGCAGGCAGTTGAGTTCTTTTTCTAGAAGTTTCCTTGCCTTTTCTTTTAGGTAGCTTAGACCTTCAAGCAAGCTCTTTAGTCCACTCGAGTCAAGCACAGAACTACAGTTAGAGTCAAAGAGCAAAAGACTAGAAGCGAGTAGTTGAACAATTTGTTAGCATGAGTCCCACAAGCCAGTCAATCTACTCTCGTGCTAAAGCTATTTCAATTCAAGCGAAATCAGGTAAAGAAGATAAAGGCTTAAAGTCTGTCCTAATGGATAGAGCTAGAGGAAGTAAATCAGCATGCTATTTGAAGTAAGCCAAAGGAGTTGGCTAAAAGAAGGGTTTCCAAGATACGATGGAGCAAGGATGGGTCTGTCGGATAGAGTAGGAACTAGAGTACAAAGTATGACAAGTATGAAGAGAGCACAGAAAGGGGCTTGGGTGAGACATGGTGGACCCCCCTAGGCACAAGTTAGAGATGAGAGCTTAAAGCGAGTGGGATGGCTACTTTGAGGAAAGTAGCATAGGTAGCTATGATTGAGAGTGGTATGTGCCACCTTGCAACCAAACCCCTGTACAAACCAACCACGGAAGCCTAGCCCATGGAACAATAGGAGGAGTTTACGAGCCTTTTAAATAAGCTAATAATCGATTCTTTCATCCTCCTCAGTATGTTCATTCGTTTGGGGTTATAGATTCCTTCTCATCTCAAATATAGAGAATCGTCCACTAGCGTGATTGTAATTGGTTTTTCAGCGGTCATGTGATCTGATACTTGAATCAAAGGCAAGAGCTACTGAGTGAGTTCCTCTTTCTTATATTCTCCATGGATAGGTAAATCGTTGTCTTAATCCAAGTTCCCCTTTTGTGAATTAGTTTGTGGGTCTCTTGATGATCTCAGCTTATGATCTCATTACCATGTATTTAAGTTAAACTCATAGATCTCAATCTACAAGCGTCCATCTCAATTCTTTGATTCAAATAAAATAGAGTTCATCAAGTCATACAAGTGCTCAATCCCTCTTAGTAAAATGGGTTCAATCCCCTTCTACCTATATAGTGAATTAAGGCCTCCGCCCTCAATCGGAAGGAAGGGATATCCTCCTTCCTTCATACCCGCAATCCCTTGGTTTCAGTGAACCTAAACTTAGTAAGGATCATGTGCTCAACTTGACCTAATGCAACTCCTATTTTTTTAGAATGTCATCCCTTCTAATTCTATTTGTTTTATTTTATGTTTGTTGTCGGCAGTTCAGAGGCAAGAAGACATTAACTAAATGAATGAAAGGATCTTACAAGCAATATGCTAACATGATAGCAGGGCCGGGTGAAGCCTCTTAAAGTCAAAAGAGAATATAGAGAATGGAACAAGCATCAATCCATATTCTCTTAACCTTTTTCAAAACCGGGTTAATAAAAGAGAATAAAACCTTTGTAAGCTCTTGAAAAATGGAATTTTGAAGTTTTAACAACCAAAGAGTAGAATCTTCCATTTCATATGAAAGATTGTAATGTTAAAATAAAAGAGGAAGACTTAATATTCTTTATTTGCAAGAATAAGTTGGAATTCCTTTTGAAACTTGAAGACATATAGAGATCTATTTGTAGGCCAAAGGAGTTAAGAACAAGTTTTTCAAGTTAAGATAAATGTTGACTTGAGGTTCACGTTAGAGAATCACAAGTGGCATGATCACATTGCTCCATCAATGTTAAGGCCAAAGGGGACGAACTAAGTAATAATGATCTTAAGTTAAAAGGCTAGGTGTAAAAAGAGGAATGGTGCTTCACTTCAAAGGATACAAGTGTCCTTACAAGTAGCCTAACATGAGTAGCTAAATAAGAGATATTTTGAGGGAGAGCTTCTTGGCCAAGTAAGGAATCATGAAGGACATTAATAAACTAAGGTTGTGATAGATGATGTAAACATGAAGTCATCACTAGACTAAGTTCAATGACACAAAATAGGGCACATAACTTAAAATATTCAGTGGAGAAATGAATAGAGATGTTCACAAATTAGAGAATGATCAATGGCTCAATTATAGAGTTTTCAATGTAGATATTTTACTAAGTTACTGAAATATCTAATAAATCGATGTATAAATAAGGAAATCTAAAAAATATTTTGAACTCACTAAAATTATTAATGAAAGATATCAGATGTTACGGAAATTCTCAATTTAATAAATTTTAAACTTGAATATCATCCAATATACAATTTGAGGACTACAACTAAATGGAAGTAAATTAGTTACTGTCATTCAACATCATCCACATATATGTCAACATCTATCCATTTAATCTCAAAGCATCTCACTCCGAGCAACTACGGCCTTGGAAAATCATCCTAAATATTATCACCAAATCTAGAGAATTCTGGATGTCACATTTAAAACATTTTTTGGGGGCTAAATGGATAATACACACATTTCCCTAAGCACGGTCAGTCCATTTCGTTACCACATGGCGAAAAGTTTAGAATTGTATCTGATGAAGAACTGACAACTTGGGCGAGGAAGTTCTTCTATCAATATGATTTGCACGCATAAAGTGGGCCTCCATTGATTTGCAAAGTGTAACGCAAGCCCTAACAGGCTAGAACATAGCACATGTGTGTGTCCAACTAGCAAACAGGCTTCATTGTTTCAATTGGGCCCAACACCTCCGATAAAGCTCAGGGCTTTCCTCGCGGTCGCTGCTAGATCTGATCGATGGGTGCTCAAGACTATATCATGCCCCATATTCTAAGCCAGACCCATTTGCTGTAACTAACACAATAGCAAAACTTCCTTCTTCTTCTTTTGATGGATTTGATCAAAAAGTGTCACGGGGGCACGCATGAACAACCAAATAAGGAAACACCGCAGATTTAGCAATATACTAACTGTACACGTGATATGCGCGATTGATATTTTGAAAATCAAGTGTTTACTCATTGAACACGTTTAATTTGTCCTCCGGGAGCCCTTGTTAAGAGAATCCGACATTTGGTCGTCATGCTGTAGATGCGATGGAGCCAAGTAGATAGGCCTAGACGAGCCAGACTGGACTGGGCCCAGCCTCAGGTGGAAAAGCTGACCCGCATGCGCTTGGGCTTGGGCCTCGACGGGCGAAGATCGATGAGCACAAAAGTTAAAGTTAACCCCCCCGCACGTGAGCCCCTTTGTCCCTCCCTGACCGGTCTTGTCTCCACGTGTCATACCTCGCTCTCTAATCTAATATCTACTTTTCCCCATCCGGTCAGGTCCAGTGGTCCCCACCTGTCGCGTCGATCTTATCCCCAAGAAAGATGGTTCCCACCTGCCACGTCGGCCAATCTCCTTCCAGATCCAGAAGATAATCGACGGCCCACAACGGATCTCGACTCTCCAGACTCGTTTCGACCTTTAACGCCTGAACTCGTCTTTAAATACATCTCCATTGATCCTGCGATCTAGCAGCCATCTACATTGATCCCCGCTAGTTCTGTCGCCGATCGGTTAACGTGCGCCAACTTAGCTCTAGCCTGCGCGCCCATGGGGCTACTGGACCAGCTCTGGGACGACACCGTCGCCGGCCCGCGGCCCGAGAGCGGCCTCGGGAGGCTCCGGAAGTTCAGCACCTTCAGCTCCCGATCGAGCTCCGGCAAGGGTACGGGCAGCGGATCTGGCAGTTTGATTGAATCCTGGCGCACGAGCACACACACCACCGTAGTACTGAACAAATCGAGTATTATGGGAAATAAAAGGCGATGAATTCGTGTAAAGATCGACGATTCCTCCGGCGATTCGGATGGATCGTGTGTTTTTTGAGCCTGTTTGAGTCGTGTCGCGTAATAATGGCCGGAAGAGCTTAATAACGGAACGGATCGTTGGATTTCTGAATTTGCATGGGAATTTCGATGGACTTTTGCTGGAAATTACATTGAAAATGCGATTTCTTTCGTTCTTATTCGCGATGGGTTGTGTCCATTTTTGGTAGGTATTTTTGTTTCCTTCTTTTTCACCCATTCCTTGCATCTCTGCGTCTGCTCCCAAGGCGATTCTGTTCTCTGGCAACGGTCCGGGTGAAATGCTCTCCAAAGATTAAGGTTTGGGAATCTTTGAAGGTGATGTAAAAAAGAACAAAGAGCACAGGCAATGATACATGCAGAATGCAATTCTCCATAGTTTGTTGAGGGATTCGTGACTCTTTTGTTCATTCGTGTCAATAGGGGAAAATCACGACTTTCATTCGGTCGGGCAATCGACATATTCTATATAGATATTGAGAATGAGTAATTGATCAATCGGTTTTGAATAGTAAGAGTTATTGTATGAATAATACTACTTGCCCAATGTCCTTAACAAAAGTGGCGGATGAAGTTGGAGATATACCTTGGGGCAAATACTTCTTATGCATGTCTACTAGGGAATTTAGATTCTCACAAACGTACTTACCTAATGTTTGATCTTATTATTCCACACAATCAATGGTTTATTGTGGTTGGAGATGCGTTTCAATGTTAAGGCCATTCATCATCATCATCATCCTTGACACATCACCCATGGGACGAGATGCTCTCTAGGCATAGCTGGTCAAAGAGGAAGTAGGAAAATTGTTTAAAAAATTATAAATTTATTGTACGGAGTTAATTCAATTTAAAATTTTTCAAATTTATCAATTTAATTTTAAAATTTTTGATAATTTTTCCATTCGATTTTGAACCTTTTAATTGCGTTAACTTAGTATTAAATCTTTTAACAGTTTGCCAATTTAATCCTAAATCTTTTAATGAATTGCTAATTTAATTATTTCGACTAATTTTGGCTGAACATCATTAATGTGATGTGGTCTGACGTGATTTTTTTTTTTGTAAAATTGATTTATTATTATTATTATTATTATTATATTTTCTTTTTTTTTCCTCTTTTTATAGATGGCCTGAGGGGGCCACCAGTAGTGAGTGAGGGTCGTGGGCCTCATTCAGTGGCTGTTGACCCTTTGTAAAAGGAGAAAAAAAAAGAAAGGAAAGAAAAGAAAAGAAAAAGAAAAAGAAAAAGAAAAAGACAAATATAAAATATGAAATATGAAATATAAAAATTGATTAAAAAAAAATCCACATTATCACTAGTCAAGCCACGCAAAATGATCTACATTGACTACGTTGCTATGTTGGTGATATCGATCAAAATTAGTCAAAATTACTAAATTAACAACTTGTTAAAAGATTTATGATTAATTTGACAAATTGTTAAAATGTTGAGGATTAAATTAATACAAGAAAAGGTCTAAGACTAAATTAGCAAGTTGTCAAAAAATTTATGATTGAATTGACAAAATTGAAAAGTTTAAATTAAATTGGCCGTTGTATAATAAATTTAGAACTTTTTAAATAATTTTTTCAAGAGGAAGCTTAAGTCATGAATTATGAGAATGTTTAGACCCTTTCAGCATCAAGGTCTTTCTTGTGTGCTTGAAACATTTTTTAGAGGCCAAATGGATAATGTACACTTATTTCTACACGTAGAGTCGTGCTCAAACTCTAAGCCAAACCCATTTATCAGTGACTAACATAATAGCAAAACTTTCTTCTATTTTCATAGACAGGGCGCATGAATGAGCAACCAAATAAGGAAACACCTGCAAATACGACAATGCACTAACCGTAGTTGTTATACATGCGATGGCTATTTTAAAAATTGAGTATCTAATTAAGTCCTTCACAAGCGCTCGTTAATTAGATCCAACATTTCGTTGTGGATACGATCGAGCACGGTTGATAGGCCTAGATGAGCAGGAACTGGACCGAGCCGAGCCTCGGGGTGGAAAAAGTGTTTGACCCGCATACGCTTGAGCTTGGGCCTTGACGAGCGAATAACGAAGACGACAAAGTTCAAGTTAGAGAGAGAGTGAATAAGCTAGCGTGATAGGAGGGGAAAATTCAACGCAGAAGTCGTCGCCGGTGAGAGAGAGAGAGAAGGAGAAGAGGGAGAGAGTGAAGGGACACCATCATATCATCAGAACTGAGCTTGGGATTCGATCCGTGCAAACTTCTGTTGCGTTCATAGCCTTGTCGTCGCAGCTGACAGCTGTTTCCGAGGATTATATGTAAGACCGATTGCGTTTAAGATTATGCGTTGTTTATACGCGGTTATGATAGGTTCGGTTTGGGGTATGAAATTATGAATCGTTCTGCTTTGTCATCTGACCGGTGAATTCATAGAGCATGTGTAGATTGTATTCTTGGGAATGTTCTGGATCAATGATTTCATGAAGTTGCTTAATGGATGAAGAGTAAAACGATGTGTAGTAATTGCTTTTAATGCAATGAAGGATCATGATTCAAGGTGTCTGGTCTATGCGTATATCTAGCATCATTTTAGGAGTTCTTGGTTATGATACCCTCACGGGCCATGAAGAAAGCTGCAATGTCTCTTTCCAAACTGGCAGATACAGCACGCGAGGAGCTGCCAAGCACAACTGCTGCTATTAGGCTCTCCGGCATGGAGATCGGTGTTCTTACACTGGAGTTGAACATCTAAGGTGATTATGTGCTTTTATTTGAGCTGAAGTCATATTGTCATAGTTGCTAATCCATGCACCGAGTGATGCATCCAAACTAATTTCATCGATAATTGAGGGAATGCCAAGCAATTAGCTTCCGATTATACTGTCACACGCACATCTAGCATTGCTGTTGAGTTTCGAACCCTGTCTGGACTTTTGTGGTGAAGTTCATGTTGAGGCATCCGTATTAAAAAAAGAAAGAAAAAGGCATTTGAAGCACTTCGAAGTGAAGAATGAATACAGAGTTCAAATCGTCCAAGATAATATGTTCCATGGGTAAGATATTTCATGCTGAATGTGAAGGTAAGACATGCTTTGATAGAGTCAAGTGAATGTGTATCCTGCGTGGTGAATGATCACTGCAGAGAGTTCTTTGAAGATTGAGCATAGGTTCACGTGGATAAACATTTTTAACATGTAATTCATCTCTTCTCATATGCTGTTTTTGTTATTAACATGACAAAGGTTAACTTGAGGTAATTTTTCCTTTTTCTTTGTCCTCTTAATAGCCAGGACATAGCTGATGGAATAAATAAATCAGCTCAAGCTCTGCAGGCTGCAGAAGCTGGAATTCGACAGATTGGTTCTTGTGCTCAATAACAGGTATGTCTTAACCCCTCCTCTTAGATTGATCCCTTCAACCAACTTCCTAAAATAACTTTGTAATCTCTTGTTTTCGCAATGTCTGATTTATGTCCACCAAATGCTTAATACAGCAATTTAAGAGAGAGCTAGCCTGCCAATTATCTTGTTACAACCTGTTGTTGCAGGGGTGAGAAAAAATCATCCGTATTTTTGGTCAGGCAACAAAATCATTCATCAGTATGATATGTCAAGGTGAGTCTAGCCCAGAGAGCGAGAATGAAAGTGGAGTTGATAGGGTAGAAAAATAAGCTTACTAGTTGCCCACAAAGTGCGTAGAAGATAGAGCAGTCTCCATAGAATGTCTTCTGTTAGGCTCAGTGCGAATGACGCCGAGTATGGATTGTTTTCTTCGACCTCATTTTGCATCTCTATTGCTCTAAAGATGAAGGTGATAGCTCCATTCACTACTTGCATATTCATCAAAGTAGTAGCTGCCATTCTTCCTGTTCGCCGTTCTTTTGATCCTTAAATATTCAAACAAAACTCTCCTTTGGCTTTATGCATAGCCCTTCTTTCATTTTACTTGCTTAAAAAGGTTAGTGTATTCGGACATCTTAATTTAGATAAGCTACTCGGGATGCATAAGAGATCAGTCCAATCACTCTCTACAACATTGGTCCTGAAAGTCGGATGACTTGAGAACTCCTCATCATCGGAAATGAAGTGATATCTTAGAAGTACATCAATTGTCTGTGGTCTGAACATATGGTCTGGAAAGGCATGCTTTTACTTGAAGCATCCGATCAAAGGGATAGGGAAGATCTAGAAGGGAAAGTGTGTCAACGAGAAGAATATTTTTGCCAAATCTAGTGCTTTATATAATAGAAGTCGAGCACAAATTACCAATGATATGTGTCTCCTTAAATGGAAAATATAACCAATACGATCATTCCATTCGCTGCCATTACGCAAAGCCTAATACCCTTAATGCAACGATATACAAACTGCTAAAAACTGTCACCCTCTATAGTTTCTCTGGGCGATTATTTGCTTGCTTATGACTTACTAGAAAGACATGGATTCATCAAGCATCGTCGTTTGGTTCAATTGGTTTGCCACTGAGAAAGATACCATTTCTATTACTTGTAGTTGGTGCTGTGAAGTTGGGTACAGGTTCTTCATGTCCAGAGACACTTCTTATGGGTTGTTCCTCTCATTTGTCTCTTCCATTTTCTTGTTGCCATATTTGTATATCATGTAGAGGATAATTTGAGCGAGGCCAACCAAAAGTCCCACTGCATTTGGTACCTGAAACACCCAATTGACCCCTCATTTTAATTTCAAAGTCAGCAATAAACAAATATGAGAGAGAGAGAGAGAGAGAGAGGTGTTGTATGTGTTAAAACATGAGTAAAAAAGTAATGCAAACGCTTCAATGACACATGGATCGATAGCGTCCATCATGTTATAATCGACCAGGGGACAGAGTCAAGTCTCATCCTTTTCCCAGTTCAGTCGAAGTAAGAAATACGAGAACTTGACTCAACAGGTTTACGAG
Source organism: Eucalyptus albens (assembly GCA_014182695.1). Taxonomy (NCBI): domain Eukaryota; kingdom Viridiplantae; phylum Streptophyta; class Magnoliopsida; order Myrtales; family Myrtaceae; genus Eucalyptus; species Eucalyptus albens. The sequence continues at coordinate 53,795,668 of CM024653.1, forward strand.
AAATATCCGGTAATGGCTATGCAGAAAAAAAATTCACATTCCCGGTGCAAGTTTTACTGGTGCATCCGGGTGTCTTAAAAAATGAAATCGCTGCAAAGCTGCATGCACAATGAAAAGCATTAGAGTTGAATGATTGAGAGAGCTAAATGGTACTTACAGCGATTTTCAAGTCCTTGAAAACGAGGCCATAGAAGAACCAAGTTATGGCAGAGAGGGTGACGAGCAAGGACGTAGTGAACGGCATGAACTCCACACTTCTGGACTTTATCACCCTCCACTGCACAAAACACAAGATAACACACTCAAGAATTGCAAAAACTTTTGTTTGGGACTGGTTTAGTTGCTATGGCATAGGCAAAGAACTGCATCTTATTGAGTGACGAGGAATACCATGAAGCTCAAAGGCACTGCGAATGCCATGAGACTGAAGGTCGCATAGATCCATCCGACGACATTGACGCGATGCTGACCCTCGAAAAGCAAGATGGTCAGCGCCATCGTCGCTCCGAAACCTCCTATATCGAACAGCAGCATCAACTTTGCTGTGTACATCTGCGCAAATTGGTGATTCACACAAATTTCCTTAGATTGTAGCGTCAAATGAGAGAAATTGTAATCTCCTAAAAGTTTTTCATTTTTATTCGCCGTCACATAAATTTCCTACGAATTGATTTCTTTTTTTCTTTTTGCATGTCTTCTTAAATGCATTAATTACCTAAATTTTGAGAGAAAATTATCAAAAAAATTCTAAAATCTATTATAATTGTGTTAATTCAGTCATAAACCTCTTAATTTAGTCAATTTAATTATAAACCATTTGATAATTTTTCAATTCAATTAATTTTTCAATTTTGACCGAAAATCGCTAAAATAGACATCAACTGTCTCATGTGGCACAACGGCAATGACACGGACAATTTTTATAATTTTTTTATGAATTTATTATTGTTATTTTTATTTTTATCTCTGTTTTTTTTTTTCCCTTTTTGTTTTTTCATTTTGTTTGGCGAGGTTTAGGACTAAATAAGACTTTCTTTAGTAAATTTCCCTAAATTTTGATGAAGGGCTAGCATGTAAGGTTGTTACAAAGCTTTAGCTATCCGGCTAATAGGTGAAAACACAAACTTCGCACAATAACAATGGGAATACCCATTACAATCTCGACCATTGCTTGCTCGTAAATGCAAAATAGATAACGAGTTAAGACAATAGTTTTTGCCCCTATGGCCAGGCTTGGCAGCCCGTCATGATTTTGCTTAAACACTCAAAATGCAAACTAATGAACAACGCATGGTCCCGATAACAAAGGGACAATGGTTTGCTACACTCTTAAGCACAAAAGTGAGAGAGGGAGAGGGAGAGACCTTCTCTTCGGTGGAGGCATAGATTGAGAAGAGGATAAGATAAACCAGTTCAATTACAATTCCACTAGCGTTGATGATGATGGTCATAGTGGCATTAGCCTTCAGGACTCCATAGTATAATTGCAACGATGCACTCAAAAGTGCCACCACATATGGTATTGACTGATACCCATCCGATGACTTCTCCTTATAGATTTTGTAAAATGTTTTTCTGCCAAAAACAAAAAGGAACAAGAAAAGGAAGAAGAAAAAGGTACTTCACCGATATTGTTTTGCTAAAAAAAATAATAATTTCACATTCATATAAAGACTTAGACTGTTCAAATGATAGAGACAGATATAGAAGCTGTGCAAAATGAAGAGCCAGAGGAGGTCTTACATTGGTGCCAAGAACACAAGAGAGGATAAGATGTTGCCTAGACGGATCCAATAGAAAAGAAAGAAATGTCAGAATTGTGCATACAAGTATAAACGAGATGTTCAATGGATCAAGGATTTTTTGTTCATGGAATTCAATAAAGAAAAGTTAGATATTAAAGGGACTAAGGATTTGATAGCCATTTTTTGGGATTAAGGGTTTGCTAGTTTGCCAGTCGATTAAGGGTTTGCTAATTTGCTAGTCATTTTCCACATTCTGAGTACGATCATATCCGTTGGATTGTATAGACCCCATGAGAAGATACCCACCATAGATTCAACTAGATTAATTATTTTTTTCTTAAGGATTAGTATAATCAAGCAATACACAACAAATAAATATATATATATATATATATATTGATCTATGAACACGAACGGGTCTCGTGTTCCTGACGGCCCAAAGATAGACGCCCCAACGTTCCAAGGGACCCCTCACGTTTGTCTGAACAAATGCACGTACTCGGAAAATTGAATTACCTTCAGCCTTTGCATTCGTTCACGATACCCGTTAAAGCTCGACACATGCCTTTAGCATAAATACATGAAATCTAAGCGTGGATTTTATAAGCAAACTCTCTTACACTCTTTGCTATTCGTTCAATGTGGGACTCTTGGAGGGGTTTCTCTAGCAGGCGAGGGGGAGCGAGAGAGTGAGAGAGGGAGAGGACTGACGTGTGCCACAGCCATAGAGAAGTTACATCAACTGGTAGGATAGGCAAACAAGCATGTTGCCTCTTCAAATAGCAAGGAAGCGAAACGAAATTTGACGATTTGCTAGCTGCAACCAAGAGCGATGGTTGATCAACAGCAGCATTAAGAAACGATTCGATGCATAATTTAAATAATTTCGCTGTGTATTTTCGAGTTTCAAATAATAAATGCATAGTCTGCATCGACCACCTTTAGCCGGTCTCGCTCTAGCAGAGTTGGGAACCGGACCGGTGTCTCGTAGAATTGCACCAACCCCATGGTTTGGTGCGGTACGGGCGGTTCTCGCCCCTATTGATATATGTGAAAATTGTGAAATTTATCCGAACTCTCAATTAAAAATTGTTGAAGATCGACAAGAATGGAGCTCAGAATTAAAAAGTGATATATGTGAAATTTATCTCTTGACTTAATTAAAAACTGATGAAGATTGACAAAAATGTAGCTCATCTCGAATTAAACTCATCTTAGGATTATTTGTGCATACCTAGGAGAGGAAGTGTGAAAGCCAGCTGTTGAGTATTCCAGAACGCCATTTGATCTTGGAAAGAAGTAATTATTTGCACGTGCCCTCCGGCAGGAGCTCCTCGCTCGAACGTCGTTTGATCTTGAGCTTTTGTTTTGTGGGGTGGAGGCACAAAGCTGATCAAAGAAGCTGAGACTTGTAAGAGAAAGACTAAAAGAAAACACGAGCGCTTTGTCTTTTGAGCTTAAGTGCGGGACTGGAAGAAAAAGCGAAGGCTAGCCAAGCTCCAAGCTCCTGTCGGCCTTCGTTTTTCCCCGGTCCCATCAGCCAAGAAGGCAAAAAGGCAAAGTCAAGTAAAGCCAAAAAAGCCATCACCCAAAAACGCATCTGGCTGCAACACATCAGCCACAAAGCCCCCTTCCATCACCTAAAAACGCATATGCCTGCAACACATTAGCCACAAAGCCGGTGTCCTTTGCCATCACCCAAAAACGCATCTGCGCTGAAGTGTTTCAGCGCAGATGCGTTTTTGGGTGATGGCAAAGGGGCTTTGTGGCTAATGTGTTGCAGGCATATGCGTTTTTAGGTGATGGCTTTTTTGGCTTTACTTGACTTTGCCTTTTTGCCTTCTTCGCTGATGGGACCGGGGAAAAACGAAGGGGGCTTTGACTAATGACTTGCTTCCCATCAGACTTCGCCTTCTCTTCCAATCTATTTTGTCCCCCTAATTTCTGAGAAAATATTGGGTACCCTAACGGTGCCACGTAATCGGTGTTTTGAACGATTCATTGCGTGACACCTGTTCGTATGTCAGTCCACGTCGTCCACTTCTCCGTTTCAAACCAGCGGGCGGGAGGTTCTCTCTCTCCTCTCTCCCTGGCCCACCTCTCTGCACCTTCTGACGCTCTGCTCTCCTCTCTGTCTCTCTCCCCGTTCTCCGTTTGCAAGGAGAACAAAATTGCGACGGTTCAGAGGAAAACATAAAGTCCGCTCTGCTCTCTCTCTCCCCCCTTCGACGGCCCTCCACCTCCGCCTCCGCCTCCGCCTCCGCCGGTTGCCTCCGTCGACGCCGACGCCGACGCCCCTCCGCCGGTTGCCTCCGTCGCCCCCAAATCCGACGCCGACTTCTCTGCCTCCGCCTCCTCCTACGTGCCCGACGCCAACGCCGACGCCGACGCCGACGCCCCTTCGCCTCCCTCTCGCGACCTACGCTCCGCTCTCTCTCTCTTTTCTCTGCGGAGCGCCCTTACTGGCCAACCTCGACGCCGATGAACCCCTGCTCTCGCATTTTGGCTTCCCTCTCCGCGAACGAAGGTCGCTTTGCTCGCTCTTTCTCTCTTTCCTTCGCGAAGCGCCCCCTGCTCCTGAACGCAGACGCCGCCGACGCCGTCGCCTCCGCAAGCCAAGCCCCACCGATAGGCGCCCCATTGGCGACTCCCATACGTCCGAAGGTTCGTTTTTTTTTTTTTTTTCTTTTTTTTTTGGGATTCTACTTAGTAGAATTCGGTGCCATGTTAATGTTGAAGTTTAAAGTTACATCTGCATTAGGCTTGTTGTTGACTTGCTGTGTTATTCAGATAAGTGAAACGGCGGTATCTTTTGAGATTGTTTGCATATAGTCCTCCTAAGAGATTAGAGATTTCTGAGCCTAACTTGGTCACTCCATGCTTTTATTTTCCCAAAATCGCATGTCTGTTGGAGAAGTTGATCCTTGCGTGCTTCTAAATAGTCATTTGCGTTGCAATTCCAAAGGTGTAACTCAGTTGTGAAGGATAAGATCAAAATTTCTCTCTAAGATCTACCTTCTTGGTCCACTGATCTATCAGAAATAGGTAGTTTACTTAGGCAAATTCATTGCAGCTGGGCTGTTTAAACCAACAAGTACCTCTTATTTTGTTCATGTGCCAACGAGAGATATGGTGAGACATCCTCACAAGCATGGAGCCAGAAGCTTATCTCTCTGTTTGCTTTGCGAGAGAACCACTGAAAATTGCAGGTTTCTTATGTTTAGCTGAATTTGACATACAGAGACTGACCAATTTGTGAAGATGACTAATTTCACATTTCTCCCTGTCTTTTGATGCATCTCTGTTCATAATCAAGTTTGGCGAAGTTGGATTGCTACATGAGGGTATTCTTCTTGGTGTATTGATGGACACGCAACCTCTACCCATTGTGCATCCTTTTGGGGAGGAAAATTTGGTACTTCCCATCAAGAAAATGCAAATTGTGCAATTCTAGATCCATCAACAGGAACAAAACATTACTCTTATTGGCTATTCCCCCTTTCTTTCCAGTTCAGACAGTACATAAATTGCTACTTTAGTGGAGATACTAACAACCCCCAATTAATCAAAAGGAGGCGATGTTAATGGCGAACTTGTGTGCCTTTAAGTTTTGGCAGCGCATTTTCAAGGTATTGTCATACTTAGTTCTTCAAGATCATGCTGTTAGTATAATGCACGCCATCAGCCTCAAGCTTCCGATGGCGGAGCTTCTGCAGCACCCAGATCGGGAAAGGCTGATGGCGTGCATTATAATAACAAGGTATTCGCAGCTTTTTGAGGAGATGAACTATTCAAACCTCTTATCATTGTTTTCATTTTTTTTTTATCTGTTTTACTATTAATCACTGTAGTGGTAGGTCCTCTATTTTGGTTGCATGAGACTCTATACTAACTTCATGCATTATTTTGTATTGTGTTTCTGTGCTATAGTTTAGAATCATGGATTGATGAAGTGTCTGGTGGCCCTTGTCTCTGTGTTCGTTTCTATCGGATATCAACAAAGATAATCATCTATAGCCTATCTTGTTGAATTTTGATTAAGCACAATCAATATTTTTTTATAGTCAAGTGTGTTCATGAAAGTTTAGGGCATGTTTCTTTGGACTTAAGTAAAAGCAAAAGGTATTTTTTTATTTTCCGCCAAAATTTAAAATATTTGTCAAATTTTAAACTATAATGAAAAATCTTATGTGAGTCTATGTGCCATCATTTAAGGGCTGTGAAAATTTAAGGAGTTTCAGATTGAAAGAATCAAAGTGCATGAATTTTAGATTAAGCAATAAGTAAATGTCAATCCAGATTGGTCCTTAATATCTGACATTGTATATTTTATGCAGTTGCATGCTTTTGTGCAATATGAATCCATCAATGTAGCTGAGAAAACAGTGAGTACTCCCTCTATCAATAAGATGCATCATGATGTATAATTTAACATGTACATGTCCTATTTTTGCAGGTTGAAGAGCTAAATGATGAGGGGAACTAGAGAAGTGGCCTAAGGGTTCGTTTAATGCATAGACACAGGGTATCTGTTCCTCTTTTTCTTCTTTAGTTGCACGAAAGCATTAGTTTCCAAATTTATGTAAATCTATGGTAAAAAAATAGGTAGCCAGCATTTTGAAAATCGTAAAAATGACCACATTCAAAAGCTGCCTGTCCCTTTTTTGGCTGAATAAATGGCACTTACAGGTTGACAATGTCTGTGATGTGGACGAGGTACATGGACTGGCTACACCAGCACCGGAGCGAGGGCTTTTCGGAAGACGTGAGCCGAATCGGGTTCACGGACAAGTTCGTGGAGGACATAGAGCCTCGGTTCCAGGCCGCGTTCAAGGCGATGGAGGAGCTGGGGATGGGCGCCATCGCGAACGTCATCATGTGCACATCAGATGCTGTGCTAAGGAAGAAAGCTTTTGATGTACTGGAAAGGGTTAGTGTTTTTGACTTAAGATCGTCTGCTTTTGCATCACTAAACAGCTCGTCGCTCTTGTAGTCCGTTTCTCTCTTGTTTAAGTTGTGCAATTATTTCCCAGTCTCCACATGCTTGCTGATATTGCAATATCTCAAAGGTTTGATGTCTTAAAGCCCTGATTACAAATTGCAACTCTTCCTTTATGGCAACTGCATTAAAGCCTGCTTAAATGACATAAGGGTGTCTTTTCTTTACATGGAAGGATGCATAATGTGACCCGATTGCCTACAACTTGTGTAGGTTGCCATCCTTCTAGAAACGATAGAGCACATTTTTTAGTAGTTTTTGAGTTCGATGGTCCTCTGTTGTGGATAAGAGTGGCAGAGTGCCATACTCTTGTCAGGATTCTAACATAATCTACCTGTTCAATTTCAATCTCCATTGTTTATGCTTCAGATAGGCTGCCGTACTCTATTAGGATTCTTCTGGAGTTGGCCATTCGGAACTGCGACGAGTTCTAGGTCAAGAGCAAGGATGTCGAGAAGATCATCGACTGGGAAAACACTTCTCCTAGACAAGTCGAGATCCCATTTAAGCCGGCTAGAGTGTTGCTGCAGGTACATGGAGCTACGCATCGTGTGTCATTGATGCTGATTGGGGTTTTGAAGAGTTGCGATGTTTGATATTTGATGATGCGTCGTCATTTGTATCAGGATTTTACTGGGGTGCCTGCTGTTGTTGATCTTGCTTGCTTGCGTGATGCGATGAATAGTCTCGGGGGGAGATCCGAATAAAATCAACCCACTGGTGAGCTTTATATGTCAGCATGTCGCTCGTTCCAGCTACTCGTTGGTGGTGAAGGAACTTTATCTTTGTGTGCGCAAGTAGTTGAACTGTCATTTGTGAACATGTCAATCATCGTGCAGGTTCCAGTGGATCTTGTTATCGACCACTCTGTTCAGGTTGATGTGGCAAGGTCAGAAAATGCTGTCCAGGCTAATATGGAACTTGAGTTTCATCGGAACAAGGAGAGATTTGGCTTTCTCAAGTGGGGTTCAACTGCATTTCATAATATGCTTGTTGTTCCGCCTGGATCGGGATTGTCCACAGGTAGTAAAACATATAGTGCCTATATACTGATCATATGTATGACTTTAGCATAAGAAGTGGAAAAAACTGTATATACCCGTGGTGGAACTATTGCATGCCGTGTCCTTTGAGAATATGGAATTTTCTTGCTTTACCAGAATATTGGCCTGTATCGTTGAGTTGACAAACTGAACTGGAATCTATTTGCAGGTTAATCTAGAATATCTTGGCAGAGTGGTCTTCAACACAAATGGCTTGCTTTACCCTGATAGTGTTGTTGGTACTGATTCACATACAACTATGATAGACGGATTAGGAGTTGCTGGTTGGGGAGTTGGAGGAATAGAAGCAGAAGCTGCAATGCTTGGCCAGGTAAGAGAATTCAATATACTGTTATTATATATATATTTACTGTGGATGGCTGATAAAGTAGTGTCATTTGACACTAGTATGTCCTTTTCAAGATGTTATGGAGTATGAACATACATCCATTAATTTTTTCAGTCATTTCTTAGCATTTCTGTTTTCATCTCTTATTTTGATGCAGCTGATGAGCATGGTCCTTCCTGGTGTGGTTGGGTTTAAATTAACTGGGAAGCTTAAAGATGGGGTAAAAGCAACCGATCTGGTCTTGAACGTAACACAAATGCTGAGGAAGCATGGCGTTGTGGGCAAATTTGTTGAGTTTTATGGTACATCTTCTGATTCCCCTGCATCGTTAATCCTTTCTGTTCAAGATATTCCACAGCCACCGAATCCTTCTTGTTACTGTTGTTTTTAAATGTTGTGTCACTTTTGCAGGGGAAGGAATGAGCGAATTGTCATTGGCAGATCGTGCCACCATCGCTAACATGTTGCCCGAATATGGTGCCACTATGGGCTTTTTCCTTGTTGATCATGTCACTCTGCAGTATCTTAAATTGACAGGCAGAAGTGAGGAAACTGTAAGTAATCACAGAGATTTTCGTCATAATTTGTACTGAGTACTGAGTACTTGCTTGTGTTAACTTTAGCAACTTCATAGGTTGCCATGATAGAATCTTACTTGCGGGCAAACAAGATGTTTGTGGATTACAATGAGGTGAGTTTTATGAATGTTTTTGACTTTAAGAGTACATCATTATTTCTTGCTAAGAATCTTTGTGTTGGAAGCAGCCCCAAGTGGAGAGAACATACTCCTCTTATCTGGAACTGGATCTTAAGGATGTAGAACCATGTATTTCGGGTCCCAAAAGGTAATCCCCAGTGGATACAATACTGTTGCCATGGAGTAGGTTTAGTTTTTGCCCCCCTCACCCTTCTATTGGCTAAGAATCAACGCTTTCCAGGCCACAGGATCGAGTCCCACTGAAAGAAATGAAAGCTGATTGGCATGCATGCTTGGATAATAGAGTTGGATTTAAGGTGAGGCTTTCCGGAATCTTGTATATTCTTTATAAGTGATCGTGCATGGTCATGGGGCTCTTTGTTGGTTCCAAAATTTGGGAAGTGAATTGCCCTTCGCATGCGCTTGTACTTTGGTAAATATACTAGAACAAAATAGTTAACTAACTATGTGTTGACTTGTGCTTACTACTGACATTGATTCTACCAGCTTTTTTTTTTTTTTTTTTTTTATTTGTGCTGCTTTAAATGTGCAGAAGTTGATTGATGAGCAACTTTGTTTGTCGAAATCTTAATGCAGGCTCCTCTTACATACATTGAATTTTTGAACTATGTTGTTGAAGAGTTTAGGAGCCTTTAGATGGGCAAAATGGCATGCTTCATTAAGTATTATTGATATTGATTTTTTTTTCTGTGTCTTAACTTAGGATTTTGACTGATTTTCATCCATGTCTTTGCAGGGTTTTGTTGTGCCAAAGGAATCACAGGGAAAGGTTGCAGAGTTCACATTTCATGGGACTCCAGCTCAGCTTCGGCATGGGGGTGTTATTATAGCAGCTATCACTAGCTGCACAAATAATTCAAATCCTAGTGTAATGCTTGGTGCTGCTTTGGTAGCAAGGAAGGCTTGTGAATTAGGATTGGAGGTTGGCTGACAAAAACTCTTCTTCTGACAAAGTAGAATATATTAAGCAATACGTTTAGATGTTCATATGGATTTTGCTATACCCGTCACCTGATAGTATAGGCTCATGTGCATCTGCATGTACCTCTGCAAAAGTTTACTCGATCTGCTGTCCACTGAATTGATTCTTCGCTCATGTATAATATCTTTAAGCATTATACAGTTGCAGCTGGAATCAATGCAGCATATTTTAAATTTTTAACAGAAAAATTTGATTAGTTGCTACATTTGATTGTAGATGACTTAGTTTTTTTTTTTTTTTTTATCTGAACAAAATAAATCTTGTGTCAGGTAAAACCATGGATTAAGACAAGTCTTGCTCCAGGCTCTGGGGTTGTGACCAAATATTTGTAGAAAAGGTGCCTTTAATCGACCCAAGTATTCTTCCCATGTTAGCAACCATGGATCTTCTTGCTAAGCTAGACATGTTTTTGCAGTGGTTTGCAGACATATTTGAACCAATTAGGATTCCATATTGTTGGCTATGGATGCACTACATGCATTGGAAACTCAGGAGATATTGATGAATCAGTTGCATCAGCTATTACTGAAAATGGTAGAGATTAATTCATAGTCCTGCATAATATCATCAAGAAAATGTTATAAGCTCACTTAACTGTTGAATTTGCACAATGTCAGATCTTGTAGCTGCAGCTGTATTGTCTGGAAACAAAAATTTTGAAGGACGTGTTCACCCCCTAACTAGGGCTAACTATCTAGCTTCTCCTCCTCTCGCGGTTGCCTATGCTCTTGCTGGCACGGTGTGTAACATGCAGTTGTATTTGCAGTTGTTGGTTCTTTATTAGCGATCTACTCCAACCTTGGTATTATCCTCGGAATTCGCTTTTCTTTGTGATTGCAAATCTAGTTTTTGGCACATTCCTCATGGGAGACAACCTTTGCAGGTAGATATTGATTTTGAAACCGAACCCATTGGGGAAGGAAAAGATGGAAGAAAAGTATACTTGAGAGATATTTGGCCATCAAATGAAGAAGTGGCAACTGTAAGCCAATATTTCTGCTAGGAGCTTATGGAAATCTTCACTTTGACTATTAATTATAGAGATCGTAATTGGTGATTCTGTTTTTTTCTCTCGTATAACCTGTCTTCAGGTTGTCCAATTGAATGTGCTTCCATATATGTTTATGGCAACATATGAAGCTATCACTAAAGGAAATCCTATGTGGAATCAGTTATCTACACCTTCTAGCACTCTCTATGCTTGGGACCCAACATCAACATACATTCATGACCCACCATATTTCAAGAGCATGACAATGTCTCCTCCTGGCCTTCATGGCGTGAAGGATGCCTACTGCTTACTAAACTTCGGGGACAGCATTACGACTGACCATATTTCTCCGGCTGGTAGCATTCACAGGGATAGCCCTGCTGCAAGGTATCTAATGGAACGTGGGGTTGATAGAAGAGACTTCAACTCTTATGGAAGTCGCCGTGGGAATGATCAGATCATGGCAAGAGGAACCTTTGCTAACATTCGCCTTGTCAACAAGTTTCTTAAAGGAGAAGTTGGACCTAAAACAATCCACATCCCCAGTGGGGAGAAACTATCTGTTTATGATGTTGCCATGGTAATTTTCTTCACTCTGCAGACCCAATACAGACACCGCATCACAAATGACAGTGTCGTGAGTGATGGGGCCTCAGTATTCATAGTTGTTGGTTGGATAAGCCATTCTATTTAGATTGGCCCTGAGAATTATGCTACTTACTATGTCTATTGCTAGTTCTTTTCTGCAAATTTTTGTTTAAGTCTGAAAGAAGCTGATTTTTTGTTTGGTCCATTCATGCCAGCTAGATCAGCCTCCTAGCAACATCCTTTTGGGTCATCCCACTGTTAGTTGAGATTCATTTGACAGGTCAATGTGATATCATCTTAACTGGGAGAACTTTTTAAAGAAAATAATCTGATTTTAACTGTCGGCCTGCTGGTTAATATTCTATTAGCTGAGTATGGGCTCCATCAATGACTCATTATCTGATTGTTGGTGCCATTGTGGCTCATACTAGCTTTGTCTCTTGTATGGCAGAGGTACAAGAGTGAGGGGCATGCCACCATTATTTTGGCTGGTGCTGAGTATGGAAGTGGAAGTTCTCGCGATTGGGCTGCCAAGGGTCCAATGCTGTTGGTGAGCATTTTCGTGCTTTTTTATTCAATTTTTTGTCCAATTTTTTCCCTGTAGGTTGCGCCCTAAGCTGTGATTCGTATCAGGGCACGAAAACTGTCATAGCAAAGAGCTTTGAGCAGATTCACAGAAGCAATTTAGTGGGAATGAGTATCATTCCTCTATGTTTCAAGTCTGGGGAGGATGCAGAAACACTCAACTGACTGGCCCTGAATGCTAAACCATTAATCTTCCGAATAGCGTGAGAGAAATAAGGCCTGGTCAGGACATCACGGCGGAGACAGATAATGGCAAGTCATTTGTGTGCACACTACGGTTTAACAGAGAGGTAACGATATTGATCTGTCACTTCTCTATATCCTTGGAAGATTCATCATCTTTTCATCTCCTTGCTAAGTTTCGGTGGCTTCCATATGTAGGTTGAGCTGGCCTATTTCGATCATGGGGGCATCCTGCAGTACGTCATCAGGAACTTGATTGGAGGTAGACATTGAGCGACCAGGCAGGTTCAACAGCCGGCTCTTCTCGGTGTTCCTAGCATTTCCATCCCATCCGGTCAACATGGCTGGAGTAAATCTCTATGTCGGAGAGTTCTTCCTCCAGCTGTTATGGGAATAAATTGGGGAATAAATGGGACGATTTCTGCGTCCTTGGATGATTATCATTCTAACTCTGTGGGCGGCAGATAAATTAACATTGCAAGGTCTGCGATAGCTTTCATGATATGTGGACAAACTATTGTTGGCCTCTCATTTTGTTCAAAAAGCTTTGGGTTCGGTTTTCATCGGACAAATGATTTGGATTTTAGAAATCTGCAAGATTTTTCAACTGTGTCCCGAAATGTGATCTACTCAATCAGTTTGCCTCTTTCTAGTGTAAGATGGTGGTGTAGAATTTTGCCTAAGAGAGGATCTCTTTCAAAGCTATAAAGACAAACGCATTTAGAGAGAGAGAGAGAGAGAGAGAGAGAGAGCATGGAATTCATTATTGAGGGGGTGGAGTCCCATATTCACGTGTACTGGGAGTCACGTGTCGGGGTTGTCCGTGTAGAAGTTCCAAATGACAACCTGACCACGTGACCATTCGTCTTGCTAATAGTCGAGTGAGAACAAAATGAGATTTGTCGTCTCATTGGTTTGGTTTGGGTTGAAACCGATCAAACCATTACAAGGCCAAATTCACAAAGAGACTTTGTACAATGTGTGGAACGCTTTTTGTAGAGACAATTTCATATGGGAATGGCTATTTGGATGCATGCCGATCCCAGCTCATGCTATCATCAGGTCGTATCTTGGCTAGAACAGCAAATGACTATTCACAACTCATGTGATGATATCGGACTCAGTATATAAAGGGCGGGTGGGGAATGCAAAACGCGCCACCCATAGCTTTCAAAAGTTCATGATAATAGCACTCATTAGCATCCTCATGTTCTTATGCTCATCTGATTCCCAGAAAGAGGGGAAGGAAGTGAGAAAGAAAGGTGAACCGCTGTACAGCCGATCATTCTGTACTACGGTAGAACTACAAAGACAATACAAAATTGCGAGTCATGGCATGCTGGTTGCTGACGTGAAAGGTGGACATGAGACCCGGAAGATGGGGCCTTCACCTGAGAATTCAGACATGTTACAGCAGTAGGAATTTACGAACTTTTGGACCTGCAAATGAAGGCGGGTGCAAGATGGAGTAGTTACGGGCAACAATCGGCACTGATATTTAAAATCTAGGTAATTTCAGGAAGGAAAATCAAGAGACCAATAGTTCAGTTTCACTCGGTGCTATATTTACTTAACTGAAAGTACATCTAATCAGGAAATTTTCCTTATCTGTAGCATGACCAACATACTAAATGAATGAACTTATCCAGCCAACGGTTACCTGAATCATTTCTGAACATTCCTAAATGTGTAAGGACAACCTCAGCAAACTTTACACCTTCCAGACAGTAAACATATTGGACTCATTCAACCTAGAACTGAACATAACATCAGCTATAAACTGACGTAGCCTGATATCTGTCTTCATTAAATAAAGTCACATAGGGGTAAAATAGCGCAAGAGAGACCAGAAATATTTCATCCATCATGCAATTAACAGATGGTTAGACACTAGTAATGAAATTTCTATTACCTTACTAACGTCCAGGGTGAGACACTTAGAGAAACTATCACTAAATCATATATTGCTAATGATTGCTACTGCAAGGAAACACGACCATGAACCACTTCACATTGAAAATGACAGTTATACTGAAACACAGCATTTGTATCCAAATCATCTGTTCCTAGCAGAAAAAAATTTACCTTCTGCTCAGTATCTCAAACTTTGTACTCATGCACACGCAGCCACTTAGTAGATGACCATTTGTTCCCCTTAATAACAGGGCAACCACCTGACATGAATCAGAATGGCTAAGTAAATGGTGACAGAAACTAGAGAATAAATCCGATAACTCATTTACAAGATCGACATATAATTTTAGTAAAATTGTAGAGACTTTGACATGCTATCATATTATGAACTCTAGGCATGACCAAGTACACATAACAGCTGAATAGAGAGCACAACTAACCATGCAAACTGGATTTATCCAGAGAACCATTAGGTTTCATACTCCAAAAAAGAAGTGCATCACCCATTTTCGGTTTAAAGGAAAGTCCTATCTGTCCGTTTCGCAGGAATATTACATACACTAATTTATCAGGAAGAAGCTGCTCCTTGGTACATATCATGCTCTCTCCAGAAACGATAAAGCACATATTTGGTGAAAGGAATGTAATCACCAATTCCAATATTAGTATTTTCATGTGCTATTCAGAATCAAAATGAGCAGGCATTCACGTATATGACAGAATGCCTATTCAGAATCAAAATGAGACACTTTCTGACCTTGCCACATCAACCTGAACAGAGTGGTCGATAACAAGATCCACTGGAACCTGCACGATGATTGACATGTTCACAAATGACAGCTCAACTACTTGCGCACACAAAGATAAAGTTCCTTCACCACCAACGAGTAGCTGGAACGAGCGACATGCTGACATATAAAGCTCACCAGTGGGTTGATTTTATTCGGATCTCCCCCGAGACTATTCATCGCATCACGCAAGCAAGCAAGATCAACAACAGCAGGCACCCCAGTAAAATCCTGATACAAATGACGACGCATCATCAAATATCAAACATCGCAACTCTTCAAAACCCCAATCAGCATCAATGACACACGATGCGTAGCTCCATGTACCTGCAGCAGCACTCTAGCCGGCTTAAATGGGATCTCGACTTGTCTAAGAGAAGTGTTTTCCCAGTCGATGATCTTCTCGACATCCTTGCTCTTGACTTGGAACTCGTCGCAGTTCCGAATGGCCAACTCCAGAAGAATCCTAATAGAGTACGGCAGCCTATCTGAAGCATAAACAACGGAGATTGAAATTGAACAGGTAGATTCCGTTAGAATCTTGACAAGAGTATGGCACTCTGCCACTCTTATCCGCAACAGAGGACCATCGAACTCAAAAACTACTAAAAAATGTGCTCTATCGTTTCTAGAAGGATGGCAACCTACACAAGTTGTAGGTGTTGGAGAAATCTTTCCAAAATATTTTGAAGCTGACAAAACGTTTCTATCGAGTCTAAGTCTCGGATGTTCGGAGACCGACGGTTTAAAGTCTCGAGACTCAAGACTCAAGACTCAAGACTTAAGAATCAAGACTCAAGACTTAAGTCTATTCTCACCGACAGTCTTTCTAATCCAAAGTGACGAAGGAAATCCAAAACAGAAGTATATGGTTGAGGATTCGATCCTATTCTCTCGGAAAAGATTCTTTGGTTGGATAATCATTTCGTATTCTTTGATTCTTATCTAAGATCGATTGAAGATCCGATAGTCGACGAAATATTCTTGGAATGTTCTATTCTTGGAAACCAAGATCCCGATTGTATGGGCGAACATGATTGATGGGCTATCATCGATTCCTTAAATAGCTCGGATGATCTTCTTGATTGATTCCGTCCAACGGGTAGATTGGAGGAATTCCTTTGGTAAGTGCCAACGGCTATGATGGCATAAATGAGTATAAAAGGAAAACGTTCTAGTTGTTTTAAGTGTGTGATCAATAGAAAAATTTCAGAGTCTGAAGAACCTTGATTGTTAGTCCATACAGCTTGAGCGAAATTGTATACACAGAGAGTGTTTATACTTGGTGACACCTTGAGCGAGTGTGATAGATCATCTACACCTAGAAATCAAGGAAGATCAACACCGTAACATCTCTTTGATCATAGTGGAATCCAGCCAATCTACTGTCGGTGCGAAAAGAGTGGACGTAGGCTTGAATCAAGCCGAACCACTATAAACCGCGTGTTCAATTCTCTCTTTCCCTTACTCGTCTCGCGATTGAATTTTTAACTGTTGCAAATCCTTTAACCTGTTTAAATATTGTGCAATCTTCAAGGAAATTTTTTATATACCTATTCACCCCCCTCTAGGTTCTCGTACTAGCTATATCAGTAGGCAATCGGGTCACATTATGCATCCTTCCATGTAAAGAAAAGACACCCTTATGTCATTTAAGCAGGCTTTAATGCGGTTGCCATAAAGGAAGAGTTGCAATTTGTAATCGGGGCTTTAAGACATCAAACCTTTGAGATATTGCAATATCGGCAAGCATGTGGAGACGGGAAATAATTGCACAACTTAAACAAGAGAGAAACGGACTACAAGAGCGACGAGCTGTTTAGTGATGCAAAAAGCGGACGATCTTAAGTCAAAAACACTAACCCTTTCAAGTACATCAAAAGCTTTCTTCCTTAGCACAAAGATCGATGTGCACATGATGACGTTCGCGATGGCGCCCATCCCCAGCCTCCTCCATCGCCTTGAACGCGGCCTGGAACCGAGGGCTTTATGTCCTCCACGAACTCGTCCGTGAACCCGATTCGGCTCATGTCTTCCGAAAAGCCCTCGCTCCGGTGCTAGTGTAGCCAGTTCACGTACCTCGTCCACAGCGAGCGGGAATCCTTCTCTAGCCCTCTAGCCCGCGCCTCTCCTTCTTCGCCGCGCCATCGACCCCCGCCTGGTCTACCGAGATCTCCCTCGCGACCGATCGGGGGCGACGAGGGGACAAAGCACCCGGTCGACGGTGGGGAGCCCGGCGCCACTGGGAACGAAACCGAGGCCGCCTCCCTCCGCCGGAGGCCGACGGCCGCGGCGGAGGCCGGCGGCGTCTTCGGCCCGAGGGAGGGGGAGGGCGAGCGGATGCCGAGACGGAGGACGCCATCGGCGGCGGCGACGGCGGCTCGGAGTCGGAGTTGATGACGAGTTTGTCGGAGGGAGGAAATCAGACGGAGGTCCAGAAGTTGCCGAGAGACCAACGCGAGCACAAAACTTATGCTTGATCTCCACGTTGGAAACAGTCGGAGGTGAAGGGGGTCGGGAACCAACTGCGACTGGCGGGGCTCTTGGAGGAGGCGACATGCCAGAGATAGATGACTGGCGGCGAGGCTTTTTTGAGAGGCGGAGGCGGAGGCGGAGGCGGAGGCGGAGGGGGTGAGGGTGGGATGCGCTGAGAAGAAACAGAGGAAGTGCAGCTCGTCACGAGGAGAGAGAAAGCGCCTAGAAAATATTAAAGTGTGAGGAGAGAGAAATTTTAAGCGGGAGCGTTTGCGCATTTATTACTCTCTGGCCGTCCTTTCTGTTAGAGGATCAAGATCAAGACCGTTAGAGGATCAAGATCAAGACCGTACTCTGCTACATCAAGACACATTTGCTACATCAAGACGGTCTTACTCTGCTACGCCAAGAGTCAGCCACAGGAGATCCTCAACTATGATAGATATAGATTACCAGAAGACTATCGTGAAGTAAATGAGCTGAAGACATGGATAACGAGTCTTATCAACGGTGGAGATTATGCAAATGCCGAAGACGTGGATTGCCAAGTCTCAGGATTTGCTACTCTGTTATAATCAGCTGTAAAGTTTGTTAGTTGGAGTCGGTTAGTTCGTTTTAGTTGGTTATTAGTCTTCTAGCTTCTATTAGTATATAACGAGAGAATTGAGATCAATAGAAGTGGTGTGGAAAAGAACAGAGGATTTAGAATTGATCTGCTGTATTTTCTTTGATTTCTCTTTGTTCATAGAACTCAGATACAATGAAATGAGAATCGAATACTTCTTGTACAGATCCTCTATCATCATCATCATTCTTCATCTTCATCCTCTGTATTCTTGGATTCACAAACTCACATGGTATCAGAGCTGGAGTTCCTCGTGCATCAGAATGAAGAAATCCGTCCAGTAATCAGTTCATGCATCAAGTCAGAAGAGATGAACGAACAATGAAGCTCTCTGGATCAAGGTAAACACGTAAGGGCTCATAGCATTACCGTTGTCATCTTCTTCAAGCCAAAGGATCGTAATAATGGCAATTAGAACTCCAAAGTACCCTTTCCTGATACATGGAATATCACAAACTTCGTCACAATCAAACTTTCTGAGGACAACTTCCTATTGTGGCAAGCTCAAATCCAAAGGTTTTTGAAAAGTCAGGATCTGTTTGGTTTTGTTAATGGAGATATTCCTTCACCTCCTCGAATGCTGCAAACAGAGGATGAAGGTTGCGAAACTGATCTTATCAATCCAGATTACACTGATTGGACTAGAACAGATCAGTTGATTTCATCATGGATCTCTGGAGCTGTTACTGAAAACATTTTGAGCCTGATAATTGGATTAGAAACATCATCCGAAGTATGGCAAACCCTTCTGAAAAGGTTTACACATAAGTCAATTGCTAGAGAGTTCGAACTAAGGGGGAAACTGCAAACATGTCAAAAGCATGAACAAACCCTTGCTGATTATCTCAAGGAATATAAATCCATATGTGATCAGTTGAATGCAATAGGCAAACTTGTGGATGAAATAACCAAAATGTTTGGTGTATTGGAAGGTTTAGGTCTTGAGTATGAAAACTTTCGGACTACCATATATTGTTTAAAGCCTCAGCCTGAGTATGATGAGGTTATTGCTCAATTAGAAAGGTTTGAATCAAGACTCAAGACCTTTTCCAGGAATCAGTTCAACCCGAATTTGGCCTATTTCGGACAAAGACAGTTTCAGATACAGTCTAAAGATATCACAAATGAAGACTACTTCTCTCAAGCTTCTGGATTTATATCTCAAAGAGGAGGTTACAGAGGTGGTCGAAGCTATGGTCATGGCAGAACTGGTAACAATAGGGGTCGTGGTTTTGAAAGATATCAGAATTACAGAACAGATGTCTCCAATCCAGGACAAGGAAATCAACACCCCAGACAGAGAAATGTTATCTATACAACAAATCAAGGGTTTAAACCCTATACCACTTACTCACAAAGGTATCAAAATGTCAAGACTTATCCATCTGCAAACTCAAGTAAGAACTTGCAGGATGAAAAAGAAACAAGTAGCATTCGGCTAGAATGTCAAATATGTAAAAGGTATGGACATGATGCTCTTCGCTGTTGGTATCGGTTTGACAATTCCTATCAAGCAGAGGATATTCCAGCAGCATTGATAGCAATGCATATTGAAGACTCAACAGGAAGTGAGTGGTACCCTGACTCTGGAGCTACAGCTCACATCAGTGCCAATCCTGGTATGCTCCATACCCTTTCTAAATATCAAGGACATGATACTGTCATGATAGGCAATGGATCATGTTTACCTGTAACTCACATTGGCAACACCTGGCTGAAAACAAAGAACAGTACATTACCTCTTAATGATGTCCTAATTGTCCCAGAGATAAAGAAGAATCTTCTTTCAGTATCTAAACTCACAGATGACTACCCTTGTTCCTTTATCTTTGATAAAACTGGTGTTTATGTAAAAGACAACAATACCAACACAATGGTGAAGCTCGGGAGGACAACTAGAGGGCTTTATCAAGCTAATCCATAGACCACAGAGGCCTTCTTTACTCAGCGGCAAAAGACAATCGATGAAGACATATGGCACCAGCGTTTGGCTCACACAAATGCTCAAGTAGTTAAGCATTTGCAAAAACAGAAGCTTATACAATTTGTTTCATCATCTCAGATTGTTTGCAGCAGCTGTCAAATAGCTAAAAGTACAGCTCTATCGTTTCCTTTATCGGATTCTACATCAAGTTTTCCATTAGAAAGAATTCATTGTGACATATGGGGACCATCACCAGTCTGTTCTTTTCAAAATTTTAGATACTATGTGATTTTTGTTGACAATTTCTCTCGATATTGCTGGCTATATCCCATGAAGTTGAAGTCTGAGTTTTATGACATATTTGTTCAATTCCAGAAGTTAGTTGAACGACAGTATAATCATCAGATTAAAATTTTCCAGAGTGACGGAGGAGGAGAGTTCGTAAGCAATAGATTCCAAAATTTTCTGAGACACCATGGAATAAGACAGCTTATATCATGTCCTCACACACCAGAACAGAATGGGGTCTCCGAAAGGAAGCATCGACACATCGTTGAACTGGGATTAGCTATGCTATATCACTCAAAAGTTCCACTAAAATTTTGGGTGGATGCATTTGTGACAGCTAATTACATCATAAACATTCTTCCCACACCCAAGCTGAAGATGGACACACCTTATAACAAACTTCATAATAGACAGCCAAGGTATGATCATTTAAGGGTGTTTGGCTGTGCATGCTATCCTTGTTTGAGACCATATGCAAGTCATAAACTTGATCCTCGATCTCTCCCCTGTATCTTCTTGGGTTATAGCAATCAGCACAAAGGGTATCGATGTCTGGTCCCAACTAATAATCGTGTGTACATCAGTAGGCATGTTGTCTTTGATGAGCATTCTTATCCTTTTATAAAGAAGCTGGTCAATGAGTATGGACAGTATACAAACCTATACAAACAATGGATTGGAGGAATACATTTCCTCGAACCCTCAAGAACCAAGTCACCAGACAATGGTTCCTTTCATCAGTCAGCCAAAAACCATATCCATCCTGATCTCCATGATTGCTATAATCATCATCTATGTCACAGACAACAATCTCAGACCATTTCCTCGAGAACTATGCAGAATGAGAGAATAACAGATGAACAATATGTCATGGCATCAATAGATGCTATGCCTACAGATCTATCTACCTCTCAGGGACAATATACTACCAGCTCTTCATCTTCACACAATGATCTACTAGCTGAAAGCAGTTCTAATGAAGGGCACTGCAATTCCAATTCCACTCTGTCTTCTTCTCAAGGTACTGTTAATAATCATCATATGCAGACTCGACTAAAGTCTGGGATTCGAAAACCAAATCCAAAGTATGCTTATTCAGCTGACTATCAAGTTCCTATGGAACCACGGTCTATCAAATCAGCCTTAGCCAATGAAGCCTGGTACAGGGCTATGAAAGAAGAAATGGATGCTCTTGCTGAAAACCAAACATGGACATTGATTCCTAGAACTGACCAGATGAATGTGATAGGCTGTAAGTGGGTATATAAGACCAAACTCACACCAGATGGAGGCCTTGACAGACTCAAAGCTCGTCTAGTCGCCAAAGGCTTTCACCAAGAAGAAGGACTTGACTTCACTGAGACTTTTAGTCCAGTTGTGAAACACACAACAATTCGAATAGTGCTATCTCTAGTTATGATAAAGCACTGGCCAATACACCAGCTTGATGTTAAGAATGCCTTTCTTCATGGAGATTTGAATGAGACTGTATACATGGAACAGTCACCTGGCTTTATCAATCCTCAACAGCCAAGCTATGTCTGTTTGCTTCACAAGTCTCTATATGGTCTTCGACAAGCACCAAGAGCTTGGTTTGATAAATTCAGCAAGTTTTTACTCGAAAGTGGTTTCTTCTGCAGTACATCAGATCCATCATTATTTGTTCTTCATACAAACTCACATACAAAACTATTGCTCCTATATGTTGATGATATCATCTTGACTGGCAGTTCACCACATCTCTTAACTACCCTCATTCAGAAACTTAGCCTTCATTTTCATATGAAGGACCTTGGGTATCTTCACTATTTTTTGGGCATTGAGGCCAAACGAACTTCACAGAATCTCTTTCTATGTCAAACAAAATATGCCACTGACTTGCTGAAACGAGCTCATATGGCCGATTGTAAACCAATCTCAACGCCCCTACCACTTCGATCAATTTCCATGGCTGATACTGCAAATCAACTCACGAGACTCGTGGAGTACGAAGCTTGGTTGGTGCTCTTCAATACTTAACCATTACTCGACCGCACACCGGCGTTTGCTACTAATCTTCTCTATCAAAAAATGCAACAGCCTACGTAGGAGATTTTCATCAATTAAAAAGAGTACTTCGATATGTCAAAGGTACTATACATCTTGGAATCTATCTCCATTCTCAAAGTTCGCCCGGTCCTCGGACGTGCGCAAGGGAAGGGGAAACCTCTCCCACATGGTTTCTTGGGTTCCCTTAACGATGCGGATTGGACAATATCACACAAGTGGGACCCGAGATGTTATAGTCCAACTACACGACGTTCAACAACGGGGTTTTGCACATTTCTTGGATCCAATCTACTATCTTGGTCTGCCAAGAAACAACCTACTGTTTCCAGATCCTCAACAGAAGCAAAGTATCGTGCACTTGCTTCGACCACTGCTGAACTCACTTGGATAACGTTTGTGCTACGAGATATTGGGATTTCCCTTCAGTCACCTACAAACATATACTGTGACAACATATCATCAATTTATCTCACAGCCAATCCAATATTACATGCTCGAACCAAGCACATTGAAGTTGACTTTCACTTCATCCGTGAGAAAGTTTCTTCTGGATCTATTCGTGTTCAGTATATCTCTACTCATCTTCAATTAGCTGATATATTTACTAAGTCACTATCCCGATTGTCTCATCTTACTCTCTGAACCAAATTGGGAATGGGATCTTTTACCCTTCCCAATTTGAGGGGGGGTGTTAGAGGATCAAGATCAAGACAGTTAGAGGATCAAGATCAAGACCGTACTCTGCTACATCAAGACGCATCTGCTACATCAAGACGGTCTTACTCTGCTACGCCAAGAGTTAGCCACAGGAGATCCTCAACTATGATAGATATAGATCACCAGAAGACTATCGTGAAGTAAATGAGCTGAAGACATGGATAACGAGTCTTATCAACGGTGGAGATTATGCAAATGCCAAAGACGTGGATTGCCAAGTCTCGGGATTTGCTACTCGTTATAATCAGCTGTAAAGTTTGTTAGTTGGAGTCGGTTAGTTCGTTTTAGTTGGTTATTAGTCTTCTAGCTTCTATTAGTATATAACGAGAGAATTGAGATCGGTAGAAGTGGTGTGGAAAAGAACAGAGGATTCAGAATTGATCTGCTGTATTTTTCTTTGATTTCTCTTTGTTCATAGAACTTAGATACAATGAAATGAGAATCGAATACTTCTTGTTCAGATCCTTTTGCAACACTACTAAGTTTATCCTCTATCATCATCATCATTCTTCATCTTCATCCTCTGTATTCTTGGATTCACAAACTCACACTTTCTTATGCCAGCCGAGCCGAGCCACCAGCCACCGGCCGTGAGTTATTTGGGAGAAAGTGAGAAGAGAGAGGAGCGCTGAGTCGAGAAACAGACGCCTGACTTTATGGGCCCCACGAGGACACACGTCGCGCTCCCACCGCCTTCTTGTTTGACACGCTAGAGCATAAGACGTATGGACGACGTGGACTGACACACGGACAAGTGTCACGCAATGAATCGTTCAAAGCACCGATTGCGTGGCACTGTTAGGGTACCCAATATTTTCTCCCTAATCTCTTGCCCCCCAACGTACTTCCCCCTCCTGACGTACCCCTCTGTTTCGCTTTTTTTTCCCTCCGCCGTTTCTTCTTTTCCGTCCTCTTTTTTCGGTGACAAAAAAGAGCTGGATGTTCCTGCTCTGAAATGGGGATGTATAATGTTAAATGCTTTCGATCGAGGGTCGGACTATATATCTATCTCCTGCATTAGGATGTCATTATATAGAGATGGGCGTTTCTCTATGCTTCATCTCCTGCGGAGGCAAAGAGTGCAGATTCAAGTCTGATGACTAAGAATTCCTCTAAGCTTGTACCATCCTCGAACGAGACCATACAATATGGAGTTTAGATGACATGACGGGGACCTTTAACGCCAATTAAATCAAGCAACTTAATTTGTGAAACATAACCTATGGTAATACATATTTCTCCTGATGTTCACAATCCCACACCAATGTCACCATTGCTTCTTTTTTTTTTTGGTTCCTATCTTTAGCTTTGCGAAATGTTGAATGTCAAGATCGATAGATGGTCTTGCTTTATACATATAAGTATAACAATTCACTAAATGATTGTCATTTCAAAGTTCTTAATATGTATATTAGCTATCAAAATTTGAAAAAATTGTCAATGGGTTTATATGCAAGCAAATATAGATATATGTACAGAGAATAATATACTTAACTTGAACACTCAACTGCTAAATAAACTCTTTAGAAGCTTTTCTTTATCTAAATGGGATTTGCTTACACATACGGACATGTGCATGCATGCGCCCAACGATATGTTGGCATGTGCATGTGCGCACACACATATATATGTATATATATGTATGTATGTACATCATAAAAATTTAGGATAAGAATTAAGTGTTAAGACTTAAATTATAGAAAGCTAAAAGTTACAAGATAATCACTTCAACTTCAGATCAAAATCTAAAGCTGGGTCCTCTCCAGAGAAAAATTCATTGTCAATCTTTCTATATACAATGACTGGCTGGTCTTAGTATAGTTAATCGATAGAGGATGAGGGAAGCGGAGCAGCTGAACTTTTATTCTTCTTGTATGAATATACGTTTGAGCATCAGGAATTAACGGGGAAATGTGATTGAGATCATCAGTAAAAGAGTATGTCGGCATGTAGAACGCCTAACGAAATTGGCAAACAGGTCGAGGCATTCTTACGTTGGTAGTTGAGCAGGACCTGATCCTCGAGACCGCCCACCAAAAAGTCAAGGCTTATCATTTCCAGCTTTCTTCCTGTTAATAGTACAAAGCCTCACAACGAGACGGACGCATCGCGAAATCGGAGTAGGAGCGAACGACTTGTGCATAAAAAGGACGTCTACTTACGGAAATAGTTTATTTTCCCCATATGGGTCATATTATTGTCAAAAGATATGCAGATGGGGAGGAGAAAGTGAAGGCAGAGGATGAAAAGTTGATCCAGCAAAATGCGTTATTGGCGAACGGGTAGTGGGAGTGATGGTGTCGTGGTGGGTCGACTCCAAAGAAAGTCCCTTCTTTGAAGCAAGCAAACTGAGGTTGAAAAATCAGCGAACAACGGCAAGTGAGGCCACCGATGTTGAGTCGATGATGCCCTCGCTAATATTAATAATTCGAAAATTAAGATAAGCTTGCTTCTTTTCTTCTTTCTTAATCCCCCTGATTTTGACGGAAACGACTCTCCGTGAAGTCAAGACTTATAATTTCCAGCTTTCTTCCTATTGATAGTACGCAGGCTTACGATGAGACATAAGATCGACCTAGTCGATGGACAAAGGGACAGTTTGGCTTCGCAAAATTCTTTCCCAGTTGTTCATAGGAGTGGGCAAAGATTGGATGTGGAGTGGTGAGAGAGAAGGCAGCGGGTGAAACATGGCCCAAGAGAGGGCGTTGATCAGCCGGGAAATAAAACAATCTCGGCCTCCCCGCAAAGACAGATTGAGTGAGCTAGCGTGAAAGTAGGGCCAAACCTTATCTCCCAAGTCGTCCTCCGTCCCCATTGAGAGAGAGAGAGAGAGAGAGAGATTACGACGTCGTGACTTAGGAATTGAGAAGGGGCCCCATTCAAAAGATTAAGGAAATGGCATCGCGCGCTGGCTTCACATGAAGTTTCCCCTCTGGGTGGGTGGGAAGCAAACGAATCTAAGATGGACTAAGATTCGGGGCAAAAAGAAAGCAGACTTATTGCGTTGGTTTTTGGGCGCTCTCATTTGCCACGTATTTAGCTGCTATAAATCGATTGTCCGGGTTTGGTAGAAGTAAAAGTTATTGCATCAACGATGCCTTTTCCAAATATTCCATCCATTAGCATCATCCTTCTCGACAGGTCATGCCAAGGATGTTCTCTAGACATAGCCGGTCGAAGAGGAAGCCAAAAAGTCTCAAGTTATGGAAATATCTAACTCCTTATACCTAGAGCTTTCGTGTGTACTTCAAACATCTTCAAGGGCTATATTGGTAATATATACTTGTTTCCTTAGGCATAGTCAGTCCACCTCATTACCATATGGTGAAAATCAATCGAACGTTACTGATGAAGAACTAACTTCTTGGGGCCATGAAGTTTTTTTATGGGATATGTTTATTAAAATTTTTAAAACTTATTATAATAGTGCAATCGAGTTTTCAAATTTGTAAAAAGTACAATGAAGTCATAAAATTTGTCAAATTGATATAATCAAATTCTTTCATTAACTTTGTTCAATTTGGTTAACGAAAAATGCCGATGTGCCCTCTTGCGTGGCTAAAACGACATAGTTTTTGTATGAATTTGATTTTAATACTATTTTAATTTAAATTATATAGAAAATTAACTAAATTTAAAGAATAAAATAAATAGAAAAAGAAAAAGAACCGTCGTCGTCCACTATTGTTGGGAAGGGTTAGCAATGGTGGGGGGAATGGTCGGTGAGAGTCGCTAGTCCTCGCCTAGTTCTAGTTAAGGGCCACCACTGGCGGCAAATCCCATCCAGTGGCAACCTTGCTTGACCATTGTTTGAGGCTTCGCATCGCCACTGACCATCCCCCCACCGTCGATGGTCCTTTCCAGCGATGGTGAGGGGCAACGATGAGGGCTGCAAACCCTTATTACACGGTTCTCTTCATCCTTTTTTTAAATTTTAAATTTAATTTATTTTTGCAATTAAATTAAATAATAATTGTATTAAAAAAATCAAATTTAGAGCAAAATTATGCCATTTTAGTCACTTTATCGCCATGTAGAAGAGAGAAAATATTTTTAAAAAGTCACATCAGCATTAATTCTATTAACTTAGATGAAGTTAACAGAAAAACTTGATTGTATCAATTTGATAAATTTTAAAATTTGATTGCACTTTTTGTTATTTTTTTACTTAATTATATCTTCATAATAAATTTTAGGGCTTTCAATTAATAGATCTATTTTCTCATTAATATCAGTCGCATTGCAAAGTCGGGGCCCTTCGTCCTCAGTCTAGGAACACAAAGCTCATACAAGCTGCCACATAACAAACGTGTGTGGGTCCACTCGCAAACAGGATTCATTGTTTCAACTTGTTAGTCGGAATTATTAAATTAGCAACTTGTTAAAAAATTTATGACTTATTTGGCAAATCGTTGAAATACTGAGGATTAAATTAATATAAGAAAATGTGTCAAGTTGTCAAAAGGTTTACGACTGAATTGACAAAATTAAAAGATTTAAAACTAAATTAGCCGCCGTACGATAAATTTAAAACTTTTTAGACAATTTTTTCAAGAGGAAGCTTAAGTCACAAATTATGAGAATCATTCTCAGAGAATGTTTAGACCCTTCCGGTATTAAGGTCTTTCTGGTGTAGTCAAAATTTAGGGGCTAAATGGATAACGTACACTTATTTCTACACGCAGAATCGTGCCCAAACTCTAAGCCACACCGTTTATAATAGCAAAACTTTCTTCTATTTTCATAGACAGGGCGCACGAATGAGCAACCAAATAAGGAAATACCTGCAAATACGACAATGCACTAACTGTATTTGTGATACATGCGATTGCTATTTTAAAAATTGAGTATCTAATTAAGTCCTTCACAAGCGCTCGTTAATCAGATCCAACATTTCGTTGTGGATACGATCGAGCACGGTAGATAGGCCTAGATGAGTAGGAACTGGACCGGGCCGAGCCTCGGGATGGAAAAAGTGTTTGACCCGCATACGCTTGGGCTTGGGCCTTGACAAGCGAATAACGAAGACGACAAAGTTAAGAGAGAGAGAGAGAGTGAATAAGCTAGCGTGATAAGAGGGGAAAATTCAACGCAGAAGTCGTCGCCGGTCCTCGAGAGAAAGAGAGAAGAGGGAGAGAGTGAAGGGACACCATCATATCATCAGAACTGAGCTTGGGATTCGATCCGTGCAAACTTCTGTTGCGTTCATAGCCTTGTCGTCGCAGCTGTTTCCGAGGATTATACTTAAGACCGATTGCGTTTAAGATTATGCGTTGTTTATACGTGGTTATGATAGGCTCAGTTTGTGGTATGAATCGTTCTGCTTTGTTATCTGACTGGTGAATTCATAGAGCATGTGTAGATTGTATTCTTGGGAATGTTCTGGATCAATGATTTCATGAAGTTGCTTAATGGATGAAGAATAAAACGATGTGTAGTAATTGCTTTTAATAAAATGAAGGATCATGATTCAAGGTTTCTGGTCTATTTGTAGCTCTAGCATCATTTTTGGAGTTCTTGGTTATGATACCGTCACGGGCCATGAAGAGAGCTGCAATGTCTCTTTCCAAACTGGCAGATACAGCACGCGAGGAGCTGCCAAGCACAAATGCTGCCATTAGGCTCTCCGGCATGGAGATCAGTGTTCTTACACTGGAGTTGAACATCTAAGGTGATTATGTGCGTTTATTTGAGCTGAAGTCATATTGTCATAGTTGCTAATCCATGCACCGAGTGATGCATCCAAACTAATTTCATCAACAATTGAGGGAACCGATTATACTGTCACACGCACATCTAGCATTGCTGTTGAGTTTCGAACCCTGTCTGGACTTTTGTCATGAAGTTTATGTTGAGGCATCCTTATTAAAAAAGAAAGAAAAAGGCATTCGAAGCACTTCGAAGTGAAGAATGAATACAGAGCTCAAATCCTCCAAGATAATATGTTCCATGGTTAAGATGTTTCATGCTGAATGTGAAGGTAAGACATGCTTTGATAGAGTCGAGTGAATGTGTATCCTGCGTGGTGAATGATCACTGTAGAGAGTTCTTTGAAGATTGAGCATAGGTTCATGTGGATAAACATTTTTAACATGTAATTCATCTCTTCTCATAAGCTGTTTTTGTTATTAACATGCGAAGGTTAACTTGAGGTAATTTTTCCTTTTTCTTTGTCCTCTTAATAGCCAGGACATAGCTGATGGAATAAATAAATCAGCTCAAGCTCTGCAGGCTGCAGAAGCTGGAATTTGATAGATTGGTTCTTCTGCTCAACAACAGGTATGTCTTAACCCCTCCTCTTAGATTGATCCCTTCAACCGACTTCCTAAAATAACTTTGTAATCTCTTGTTTTCGCAATGTCTGATTTATGTCCACCAAATGCTTAATACAGCAATTTAAGAGAGAGCTAGCCAGCCAATTATCTTGTTACAACCTGTTGTTGCAGGGGTGAGAAAAAATCATCCGTATTTTTGGTCAGGCAACAAAATCATTCATCAGTATGATATGTCAAGGTGATTCTAGCCCAGAGAGCGAGAATGAAAGTGGAGTTGATAGGATAGAAAAATAAGCTTACTAGTTGCCCACGAAGTGTGTAGAAGATAGAGCAGTCTCCATAGAATGTCTTCTGTTAGGCTCAGTGGGAATAACGCTGAGTATGGATTGTTTTCTTCGACCTCATTTTGCATCTCTATTGCTCTAAAGATGAAGGTGATAGCTCCATTCACTACTTGCATATTCATCAAAGTAGTAGCTGCAATTCTTCCTGTTCGCCGTTCTTTTGATCCTTAAATATTCGAACAAAACTCTCCTTTGGCTTTATGCATAGCCCTTCTTTCATTTTACTTGCTTAAGAAGGTTAGTGTATTTGGACATCTTAATTTAAATAAGCTAGTTCGGGATGCATAAGAGATCAGTCCAATCTCTCTCTATGACAGTGGTTTCTTCAGATCATCCTGGAAGTTGGATGACTTGAGAATTCCTCATCATCAGAGATAAAGTCATATCTTAGAAGTATATCAACTGTCAGTGGTCTGAACATATGGTCTGGAAAGGCATGCTTCTACTTGAAGCATCCGATCAAAGGGATAGGGGAGATCTAGAAGGGAAAGTGTGTCAATGAGACGATTATTTCGGCCAAATCCAGTGCTCTATATAATAGAAGTTTCGAGCAAAAATTACGGAGATATGCGTCTCCTTAAATGGAAAATATTACCTATACAATCATTCCATTCACTCCCATCACGCAGACAACCTAACACCCTTACTGGAACAATAGTCAAAGTGATAAAAACTGTTACCCTCCACAGTTTCTCTGGGCGATAATTTGCTTGCTTATGACTTGCTCTAGAGACATGGATTCATCAAACGTAGTCGTTTGGTTTGCCACTGAGAGAGAGATCCATTTCTGTGACTTGTGGTTGGTGCTGTGAAGTTGGGCTCAGCTTCTTCATGTCCAGAGACACTTCTTGCAGGTTGTGCCCCTCATTTGTCTCTTCCATTTTCTCGTTTCCTTTGTATATAACGTACAGGATAATTTGAGTGAGGCCAAGCACAAGTCCCACTACATTTGGTAGCTGGAACACCCAATTGACCCCTCATTTTAATTTCAAAGTCAGCAAATAACCAATATTAACACACAGAGAGAGAGAGAGAGGTGTGTCGTATGGAGAGACATGTTGTGTGAGGAGTGAACTGTAAATTGTTGAGTTGGTACTTAGGTATAGCCTATGGATACCCAAAATTTTCTCATGTTGTATGCGTGAAAAGGTAAAAGAAAAAGTAATGCAAACACTACAATGACAGATGGATCAATGGCGTCTCATGTTATAATTGACCAGGGGACGGATTCAAGTCTCATCGTTTTTCCCAGTTCAGTCGAAGTAAGAAATACGAGAACTCGACTTAACAGGCTTACGAGAAATATCTGGTAAAGACTGTGCAAAAAAAAAAAAATTACATTCCCGGTGCAAGGTTTACTGGTGCATCCAGGTGACTAAGTGGAATCGCTGCTGAATGATTGAGAAAGCTAGGTACTTACAGCGATTTTCAAGTCCTTGATAACGAGGCCATAGAAGAACCAGGTTATGGCAGAGAGGGTGACGAGCAAGGACGGAGTGAACGGCATGAACTCCGCGTTTCTGGTCTTTATATCCCTCCACTGCACAAAACACAAAATAACACACTCAAAAATTGCAAAAACTCTTGTTTTGGACTGGTTTAGTTGCTATAGCATAGGCAAAGAACTGCATCTCTACACTTATTGAGTGACGAGGAATACCATGATGCTCAAAGGCACTGCGAATGGCACGAGACTGAAGGTCGCATAGATCCATCCAACGACATTGACGCGATGCTGACCCTTAAGAAGCAAGAGGGTCAGCGCCATCGTCCCTCCGAAACCTCCTATATTGAACAGCATCAACTTTGCTGTGTATATCTGTGCAAATTGGGGATTCACATAAATTTCCTTAGATTATAGCGTCAAATGAGAGAAATTGTAATCTCCTAAAAAAATTTCATTTTTATTTGCTGTCACATAAATTTCCTACGAATTGATTTCTTTTTTTCTTTTTGCATGTCTTCTTAAATGCATTAATTACCTAAATTTTGAGAGAAAATTATCAAAAAAATTCTAAAATCTATTATAATTGTGTTAATTTAGTTATAAACTTTTTAATTTAGTCAATCTAGTTATAAACCATTTAATAATTTTCCAATTCAATTAATTTAGTCAATTTTGACCGAAAATCGCTAAAATAGACATCAACTGTCTCATGTGGCACAACGGCAATGACACGGACAATTTTTATGATTTTTTTATGAATTTATTATTGTCATTTTTATTGTTATCTCTGTTTTTTTTTTTTTTTTTCCTTTTTTGTTTTCATTTTGTTTGGCGAGGTTTAGGACTAAATAAGACTTTCTTTTAGTAAATTTCCCTAAATTTTGATGAAGGGCTAACATGTAAGGTCGTTAGAAAGCTTTAGCTATCCGGCGAATAAGTGAAAACACAAACTTCGTACAATAACAATGGGAATACCCATTACAATCTCGACCATTGCTTGCTCGTAAATGCAAAATAGATAACGAATTGCGTCAATAGTTTTTGCCCCTATGGCCAGGCTTGACAGCCTGTCATGATTTGCTTAAACACTCAAAATGCAAACTAGTGAACAACACATGGTTAAGATAACAAAGGAACAATAGTTTTTTTTTTTTTTTTTTTTTTTTTTGGTAAGGACAAAGGGACAATAGTTTGCTACACTTTTAAGCACAAAAGTGAGAGAGGGAGAGGGAAAGACCTTCTCTTCGGTGGAGGCATAGATCGAGAAGAGGACAAGATAAGTCAATTCAATTACGATTCCACCAGAGCTGATGATGATGGTCATAGTGGCATTAGCCTTCAGGACTCCATAGTACAATTGCAACGATGCACTCAAAAGTGTCGCCACATATGGTATTGACTGATGCCCATCCGACGACTTCTCCTTACAGATTTTGTAAAATGTTTTTCTACCAAAAACAAAAAGGAACAAGCAAAGGAAGAAGAAAAAGGTACTTCATCGATAATGTTTTGCCAAAAAAATTCCACATTCATATAAAAAGACTTGTATTGTTCAAATGATAGAGACAGATATAGAAGCTGTGCAAAATAAAGAGTTAGAGGAGGTCTTACATAGGTGCCAAGAACACAATAGAGGATAAGATGTTGCCTAGATAGATCCAACAGAAAAGAGAGGAGAAATGTCAAAATCGTGCATACAAGTAGAAATGAGATGTTCAATGGATCAAGGATTTTTTTTTCATGGAATTCAATAAATAAATAAAAAAAAGAGATATTAAAGGGACTAAAGATTTGATAGTCATTTTTAGGGATTAAGGATTTGCTAGTCATTACTATTCCCAACAATAATATCCGTTGGATCGAGAAGATACCCATAATACATTCAACTAGATTAATTTTTTTTTTTTTTTTTTTTAAGAATTGGTATAATCAAACAATACACAACATACACACTAGCCGCGGTGGCTCTGCTGGTAAGTCTTCCCCACCGTGGGGGACCCATTGACCCCTTTTAGGAGGGAGAGGGTTCGACTCACCGCGGAGACGCTCGACGTCTTACCATTCCAAGACATGCCTCCACGCGGGGTGGTGAGTCCCTAGGGTTTACCCCGGGCCTATCGAGGCTATTTGTATTGATATGATGCGCGAGTTTCTTGAGTCATAAAAATTAAAAAAATATATATATACACAACATGCATTCATTAATCGTGGTGATCAACCTATGAACACGGATGTGTCTTGTGCTCCTGACCGAAGAGTCCGGTGCCCAATTTCTAGAAACCGGACCAAACAAGCCCGGAACCGGTTAGAATCGGACCGATTGGTCCGGTTCGGATCCCCGACG
This sequence comes from Eucalyptus albens, assembly GCA_014182695.1. Taxonomy (NCBI): domain Eukaryota; kingdom Viridiplantae; phylum Streptophyta; class Magnoliopsida; order Myrtales; family Myrtaceae; genus Eucalyptus; species Eucalyptus albens. Next base: position 53,829,041 of record CM024653.1, read on the forward strand.
GTCTAAGCTACCCCTCACATTCGCCTAAACCGACCTATGCTTTAAAAGATTTAAGAACCTTCAATATTCACATTCATTGACCATACTCCTTTAGCTCGACGCCTAATTTTGAGACGAAAACCAGCTATCTAAGCGTGGATTTTAAGGGCAAACTCTCTTACGCTCTTTGCTATTTGTTCGGTGTGGGACTCTTGGAGGGGCGTCTCCTGCAGGCGAGGGGAAGCGTGAGAGAGGGAGAGAAGGACTGACGGGTGACACAGCCATAGAGAAGTTAGTCCCACATCAACTGGTAGGAGAGGCAAACAAGCATGTTGCCTTTTTAAATAGCGAGGGACCTCACCGAGTCTTACTAATTGGCTGGTTGCAACCGAGTGCGACTGTTGGACAAGAAGAACACAATCGGTACGGTCTTGCCTCAAGGCTAAACACGAATAATTTCGTTGCGTATTTACGAGATTCCTACTATAAGTACATAATCGGTATGCACTGACCGCCATTCGTTAGTCTACTTTAGCAGAATCGGGAAGAACTGAACCAAACCGGTGGCTTTAGTCCGGTTCGGGTGGCTCTCATCCCAATCCCATTGATATATGTGAAATATATGTGAAATTTTATCTGACTCAATTAAAAACTGAAGATTGATGAGAACGTAGCTCATCTCGAATTAAAACTGATATATGTGAAATTTATCTCTGATTCGATTTAAAACTGATGAAGATTGACAAGAAATGTAGCTCATCTCAAATTAAACTCATCTTAGGATTATTTGTGCATACCTAAGAGCCGAAGTGCGAAAGCTAGCTGTTGAGTATTCCAGAACGCCATTTGATCTTGGAAAGAAGTAATTATTTGTACGTGCCCTCCGGCAGGAGCTCCTCCACTCGCTTGAACGTCGTTTGATCTTGAGCTTTTGTTTTGTGAGGTGTAGGCACAAAGCTGATCAGGGAAGCTGAGATTTATAGCCAGAGGGGTTTAAGGATGCACGACATTGAAAATGATGGATTAGAAGATGTTCTTTTCAAATGAGGTTCTTCGAAAGGAATGACAACACGGTAAGCATCTTCGAGAAGAGGTTCTTTTTACTGTCGTGCATCCTTAAAATGGACGCAGATTTCTAATGCAAAATGCAGAGACATTAGGAAAGAGCGAATAAAGCCAAAAACACTAAGGAGCTTGGTTTTTTCCTAATGACTTGACTTCCTTTCAAACTTTGCTTTTTTCTTCCGGTCCTATTTTGGGTGCATTTGATTCAGCATTTCTAAGAGACTTTCAACCTCCAAAGACCCTTAAAAAAATGCTAGATCATTTGGCAATTATTTTGAATGAGCTTTTACTTTAAAGTCAGAATTGTGAAGGCTGAAAACCCAATACTAGTAGGGATTAGCTGTGGGCTTTCCAAATACTGAAACTCATTTTGTTTTTCCAAAACTATCCTCACCAATTTTTCAAAATTCCAATTTCATTCTTCATTATTTTCTTTTTTTTTTTTAAATTAAAAAAGGAACAAACCCTTCGCCGGACCGGCGAAGGGCTATGGCCACCGGCGAGCCTAATCTGGCACTAGCGATCGTCAATTGAGGTTGCTCGAGGGTGATCTCAACCTTTGGTGGCCCTCGGCGGTGGCACGACCCTCGCGACACCCAAGCGAGGGCCGCTTGAGGCCACGAGACCTAAGCAGTGGTTTGCCTAGGTCGCACGACCTCAACCATCGGCAGCCCAGATATGGCTCGCCGACGAAGGGTTTGATCATTTTTAAAAAAATATATATTTATATAAATATATAATATATCCAAAGCTCATTGTAAAAATTTCTTTGCTAAACACACATTTAACTCAAAGCCCATTTGCAAAGAGATTTTAACCAAACACAATTTACATTTCTCCAAGTGGCTTTGACTTTCAACATTTGTATTAGAGCCAAAGGCCATTTACAGAGTTAAGCTAAACACACCCTTTGTCCCACTAAAGCCTCCCAATGTACTCTCCCTCCTGACGTACCCCTCCCTTCCGCTTATTTTTTTCCCCCTCCGCCGTTTCTTTTTTTCCGTCCTCTTTTTTCGGTGACGAAAAAGAGCTGGATATTCCTGTTCTGAACTGGGGATGTATAATGTTAAATGATTTCGACCGAGGGTCGGACTATATATCTATCTCCTGCATTAGGATGTCATTACATGGAGATGGGCGTTTCTCTATGCTTCATCTCCAGCGGAGGCAAAGAGTGCGGATTCAAGTCTAATGACTAAGAATTTTTTTAGCTTGTGCCATCCTCGAACGAGACCATATAATATGGAGTTTAGATGACGGACGGCGACCTTTAACATCAATTAAATCAAGCAACTTAATTTGTGAAACATAACCTATGGTGATACATGTTTCTCCTGATGTTCACAATCCCACACCAATGTCATTATTGCTTTATTTATTTTTTTTTTTTGTTCCTATCTTTAGCTTGCGAAATGTTGAATGCCAAGATCGATAAATGGTCTTGCTTTAGACATGTACGTATAACAATTCACTAAATGATTATCATTTCAAAGTTCTTAAAATGTATATTAGCTATCAAAATTTTAAAAAATTGTCGATGGGTTTATATGCAAGCAAATATAGAAATATGTACAGAGAATAATATACTTGACTTGAACACTTGACTGCTAAACAAACTCTTTAGAAGCTTTTCTTTATTTGAATGGGATTGCTTACACACACATACACGCACGCACGCATGCATGCGCACAAGAATATGTTGGTACACACACATGTGTGTGTGTATGTATATTGTAAAAATTTAAAGTAAAAATAAGTGTTAAGACTTAAATTACGGAAAGCTAAAAGTTACAAGATAATCACTTCAACTTCAGATAAAATCTCAGCCTGGGTCTTCTCCAGAGAAAAATTCCCTGTAAAGTTTTCTCTATACAATGACTATCTCGTCTTAGTCAAATAGAGGTAATCGATAGAGTATAAGGGAAGCGATCCAGTTGGACTTTTATTCTTCTTGCATGAATATACGTTTGAGCATCAGGAATCAAAGGGGAAATGTTACTGAGACCATTAGGAAAAGAGTATGTCGACATGTAAAAATACCTCATGAAATTGGGCAAACAGGTCGAGGCACTCTTACGTTGGTAGTTGAGTAGGACCTGATCCACGAGACCGCTCACCAAAAGGTCAAGGCTTATCGTTTCCGGTTTTCTTCCCTTTAATAGCACAAAGCCTCAACAGACGCATCACGACATGGGAGTAGGAGCGAACGACTTGGACAAAATGGACGCCTACTTATGAAATTATTTAATTTTCATAGAAATTGTCAAAAGGTATGGAAATGGGGAGGAGAAAGTGAAGGCAGAGGATGAAGTATTAATTAGGGGATGATTTCAGGGTAAAATCTGGAATTTGAGAACCGGATTAATGGGAGTCCGTCTAGTTCGAGGTTTCAATATATAAAGGCTAGGTTTCAAATTCTAAAAATTGGGAAATCTATTTTGACAAGTAGGTTCTAGGTTCTGGGTTAATGGAAGCTAAAACCTAAAACTTAGAATCTAGACCAAGCTTTTATACTTTTCTTGGTCTATGTCTTTACGCAATCTTACGGTATTCTATGATATTCGATAATGAGTGTATAATCTGGAACTATTAGTCTAACCTTTTATATTATGACTGAGACTTTTATTTTGTTAATATTTTATATTTTTCATGTGTTTAAATATAAGTTATGATCAATGAATTGTAATAGTAAGTGATGGTCATTAAATGTGATAATTTACTGTAATCGCTCAATTAATAATACATGTGGAACCTGAGTAGACCGTAGAACGTAAGTTTCATATTTCAGGATATGCAGGATAGGTTCTAAATTCCAAAAAATAAAGAACCTATTCCAATAGGTAAGTTCAAGATTCCAGGCGAAATCTGTACAAAACTTGGAACCACTCATTCCAAGAGTTGATAGCAACCGGGATAGTGGGAGTGAGGGCGGCAAGGTAGGCTGACTCCAAAGAAAGCCCCTTCTTTGAAGCAGGCAAACTGAGGTTGAAAGATCAGCGAACAAACGACAAGTGAGATTGCCGATATTTAGTGGAAGATTCCTCTGCTAATATTGATATTTCGAAAAATAAGATAACCTTCGATCCTTTTCTTCTTTCTTAATCCCCCCGATTTTCATGGAAACGACTCACCGCGAAGTCAAGACTTATCATTTTCAGCCTTCTTCCAGTTGATAGTGCACGGGCCCACAACGAGACATAAGAGTGAACTAGCCGAAGGACGAAGGGACGCTTTAGCTTCGTAAAATTCTTTCTCCATTGTTCATAGGAGTTGGCAGCTGATGAAGCTTCACCCAACGGAGGGCGTTGATCAGCCGGAAAGTTAAGCATTCTCTACATATCACACGCGGGATGTTCTCTAGCATAGTCGATCGAAGAGGAAACCAAAAAGTTTCTAGATATGGAAATATCTAAAGGCTTCTAGAATCTATAGCTTGTTAAAGTTAAGAGAATGACATCGTCACGTGGCACGCTGGCTTCGCAGGAAGTTTCCCTTCTGGGTTGGTGGGAAGCAAATGATAATGAGATTGACTGGGAAAAGAAACTGGAGTTTTTGCGTCGGCTTTGGGCGTTCTCAATTAATTGCCTCATTCTATACGACTATTGAGAATAAATAATCGATCGATCGGGTTTCGTAAGCAAAAGTTAGCGCATCAACAACACGTTTTTTTTTTTTTTATTCGGCAAAAAAAAACAACACGTTTTCCATATATACCTTCGCATAAGTGGAAGGGTTTGGTAAGCAAAAGTTATGGCATCAGTAACAGTTTTTCCAAATATACCCTTACTTGGGAGTTCTTTTCTCCTAGTCTAGTTCTCGATTTGAGAGTTTGAACTATCTCGATCTATTTCTAAATTTGGGTGCTATCTTCTCCCGATCTAGATTTGGGAGTCTAATAAATATGCTTTTGGGAATTTGATACTCCTCTGCCTTGTTCGTTTACAAGTTTTTTGCCTTCAATCTCAATGATGATCACAAGAGGTTTGACATCTCGTTGAATTATGAAGATTTGCTCCTTCAAATGTTAGATATGTGTTTATTTAACCTATTATGATTGTTTCCGTACGACGATGATGTAGAGGAAGTCGGACTTGGATGCGCACCACTAATTGGCAACGTTGTAATTATTGAAGAAGGAAAGTATTCGATGCGTGCTCATCATCGACAAAGACAAAAGATCTAGTGATTGGCCACCAATTTTGTCTAATAGATTTGTTCATGTGGAATGAGTTTGTGCCTAACTTTGCAATTACTCCATCAATCCTTCTTGTGTTATGCATTTGGCTTTGTTTTTCAGTACTCATGCTCTGTTTTGATTTGCTTTATTATGAAGATTATGTACTTATGCATCCTTTTGAGTAATGAATACAATTTTCTTTTTATAATATATATTATACCTTTACAAATGTGGCACATGAAGTTGGAGGATTACATGGCGCAATTACTTCTCAAACGAACTTAGATTCTCACAAATACTGTCGCTCCATCTTTGGTCTCAATTGTCAACCAGTATTCTATGCAACCAATGCTAGTTGTCATTCGAGGCAGATTTCAACTAACATTTTGTATCCAAAAGGTATAGTCCATCCATTAGCATCATCCTTCTCGACGTGTCATGCCCGGGATGTTCTCTACGCATAGCTGGTCGAAGAGGAAGCCAAAAAGTCGCGAGTTATGGAAATGTCTAACTCCTTATATATAAGGCTTTCTTGTGTACTTCAAGCATCTTTAGGAGCTAAATTGGTGATATATCCCTAGGCATAGTCAGTCCACCTCGGTACCATGTGGTGAAAATCAAATGAATGTTACTGATGAAGAACTAACTACTCGGGCCATGAAATTTTTCTATCGATATGAGTTGCGAACATGGATCCGATGAGGTAGGCCCTTCATCCTCAGTTTAGGAACACAAGGCCCAAAAAGGCTACAGCATAACAAATACGCGTGGGTCCACTTCCAAACAGGCCTCATCGTTTCAATTCTGCCCCAACACCTCCGATAAGGCTTTGGGCTTTTCTCGCGGCCGCTGCTGCACCCGGTCGACGGACGCTCGAGACTCGTATCGTGCCACGAACTCTAAGCTGGACCACGTTTATAACGACTACATAATAGTGAAACTTTTATTTTCTTTTCTTTTTGAAGTTACACTCACTAAACATGTTTAACAAGTCCTCCAAAGCACTTGAGTCGTGAGACCTGTTAAACGGATTGATCGGGTTGAAGATGATTTAACCCAAATTAACCAATTCAACCCGTTTTGACCAAATTTTTATACAATACAAATATTATAACTCATATCTGACTCAACTCATATTTAACTTGAATTGACCCACATCATTAAAATGCTTCTATATTCAACACAATATAGAAAAGTTCATACACAAACTAAGGTGAAAGCAAGGAGTGAGCGAACGCAAAATTGAGAGAGGGTGAAGAGCGAGTTATAAAGATGGATTGGATCAAAGTAAATTGTGAACCCATTTCACATCCATAGAGTTAGATCTAAATCCATTTATAATTCTTTTAATTAATATAACTATCCTAATTAATTAAATATGATTTAAGAACTTAGTTTAAGATCCATTTTGATAACTCTAGCACTCGTTATAACACCTAACTTTTTATCGTGGATATAATTGAGTAGATAGGCCTAGACGAGCCAGACTGGACCGGGCCGAGCCTCGGGATGAAAAGTGTTCGGCCCGCATGCTCTTGGGCTGGGGCCTCGACGGGCGAAGATCGATGAGGACAAAACTTAAAGTTAAAGTGAACCCCCTCGCACGTGAGCCCCCTTTGTCCCTCCCTGACCGGTCTTGTCTCCACGTGTCATACCTCGCTCTCTAATATCTGCTTTTCCCCATCCGGTCAGGTCCAGTGGTCCCCACCTGTCGCGTCGTTCTTATCCCCAAGACAGATGGTCCCCACCTGCCACGTCGGCCAATGTCCTTCCAGATCCAGAAGAGAATCGACGGCCCACGACGGATCTCGACTCTCCAGATCGTTCGGCCTTTAACGCCTGAACTCGTCTTTAAATACATCTCTATTGATCCCACAATCCAGCAGCCATCTACATTGATCCCCGCGAGTTCTGCCGCCGATCGGTTAACGTGCGCCAACTTAGCTCTGGCCTGCGCGCCCATGGGGCTACTGGACCAGCTCTGGGACGACACCGTCGCCGGCCCGCGGCCAGAGAGCGGCCTCGGGAAGCTCCGGAAGTTCAGCACCTTCAGCTCCCGATCGAGCTCCGGCAAGGGTACGGGCAGCGGATCTGGCAGAGCTTTGATTGAATCCTGGCGCACGAGCACACACACCACCGTAGTACTGAACAAATCGAGTATTATGGGAAATAAAAGCCGATGAATTCGTGGAAGGCTCCACGATTCCTCCGGCGATTCGGATGGATCGTGTGTTTTTCGAGCCTGTTTGAGTCGTGTCGCGTAATAATGGCCGGGAGAGCTTAATAACGGAACGGATCGTTGGATTTGTGAATTTGCATGGCAATTTCGATGGACTTTTGCTGGAGATTACATTGAAAATGCGATTTCTTTCGTTCTGATTCGCGACGGGTTGTGTCTTTGGAGCAGAATCGGAGGGAGGAGGGAGAATGAAGGCGTACGGCGATCCGGACGCGACGCCGTCGGAGGAGGCGGCGATAAGGGTGACGCGGAGCATAACGATAGTGAAGCCGCCGGGGAACCAGTCCGGCACACCGCCGGTTTCTCCGGCCGGGTCCACCCCGCCGGTATCCCCCTTCGCCGGTAAGCACCGTTGATATGCATTATTTTCAGACGAGTGTCGCCAAAACATTCTAGAAATATCCGAAATAATCAACTGCAAGGTGGGGCCCATTGGTCTTGTCCTTGCCGGCTGCGCTGCCAGTCTATAATGGATGATGATAACGCCGTTGTAGGTGGAGGAAAAAACCACTTTTAATATTATGAAATTCGTATTTTTGAAATTGACATTCGTGTCCCTGTCATTTGAATGTTGACTTCCCTCCTTTCATGCATTATCTTTCTCTTATATTTTTTTCTCTGGAACAGATGGGTCAAGCATCAGGAATTTACATTGGGTATGTTCAATTTCTCAGTGAGACGATAGTGCTAATTTCTCTAATCGAAGTAGCTGAAGAATTCCTAATCTTGCCTTCGGTTGGCATGCATAAGATCTACTAATTTCGTGTTTTCGACGATGCTCGCGAGGGTTCTTATCTTAGCTCGCGCGCCCGGAGATGCATTGATCCGGTAGATCGAATTATATGGGCGATGGCGATGTGTTGTTTGCTTTTTTTGAGCATGGATAGGCTGATATGATGATGATAATAATGAGTTTGGTGCCACTTCTAATGTTGACATGAACGTATATGTACGCAGGAGGTGGAGGTGGAAGAGGGCAGTTTCTATTCCGAAGGAGATCAATGTCCGATGCTTACGAGAAGCCGAGTGAGGTTCGACCCCGGAGCCCTCCTTCTTCTTACGACATGTGAGCTATGACGACGAAGCTTCCAACTCCCTTCAGCAGCCCAAGATGACCCGCGTGTGCGTCCGTTCGACCCCTTTGTTTTTGCTTTGTGTAACCTATGCATGTATGTAGGTATGCACGCATGTTAGAATCTGCTACTTCGGTTCGATGAACGCCATTTCCTTCGGCATGCATCGTCTAGATGTAGGAGTCTTGTGTATAAGTGGTGTACGCGAGATGGATCGTGAGCTGCCTTGTTGCGGTCTGTTTTCTGTACATAGTGCTTTCGTTCTGGATCCGAATCTGAGCCTTTTGCTTGTAAGTTTTGTTGGACGAAAAAGAAGCATGTTCCTATGTTTTTTGTTTCCTTGAAACATTCTCTGGGACTCTCTCTCTCTCTCTCTCTAGTTTCTACATGTCTGCAATAAGGGAACAAAGCAGCAGCAAGTTGAAACACCCGGGCCTTACATGATGATGCCAATACTGCACATCGCTTGTGTCCTGCACTACATGTTGGGAGGGACTATAGACGATGATGCTGACCAGTTTGCGAATCGAAAACTTCTACCCGATGATATTATCTTCTTGCAAGGTTAATGCAAATGAACTTTGCCATACATGGTCGGACGTGTGAAATGAGTGGAGGAATCTCTGCATTGCGCCATGCGGGCGCGTGTACTTTCTGCGGAATCATAAGGGTTGAGTCATGCTTCCTTGGCCAAAACACAGGGCACTTTTGAGCACGAAAGCAATGAACTTCTTGAGCACCTCCAAGCTCAAACCGTTGTCTGATTATTTTCTTCTTTTTTGCATTTACTATATGGCCTAGGGAAAGCCCAAGTATAAGAAACTGAAAGTAATTATACAAATGTATAATCAGAAGCAATTCATGAATATAATAAAAATACCAACACCCTCTTCACTTTTATAATAAGTGTCCTAAGGCCGCTTGTTAAACATCAATTGAGAAAAAATTGTCATTTTCAATGTACTTTCTATCTCGTATTATATCAAATGAGTCCATTTTAAGGGGGGTTTATATAAATATATGGGATCATTGTCAAAAATACCACTTTACATCCTCCCACAAAATCTCCCAACCGCCTATCGGAGCCAACCCAAAGGCGTTAAAACGGGTAATGGCAAACCAATAGGGTTTGCCCATCCCCGGGCCTGAGCAAGCTCTACTTCCCCATTGCATCAACCGAAAACACCAATTTGCCCAATACCCCCATTTATTATTGTAGAGGTGAAACAAAGGGCCTCACTCTGCCTTGGGCTTTTAGTTTTCTTGGCATGCCCACGTGATACTGTTCATTTTTTTTTTTCCGAAATTGTCTTCACAAATTTTTTGTTTTTCCGAGTGTGTGCCATTATATGAGACACTGTTCATCTTCTCCAAGGGACCTCCGCGAGTTGCAGATCTGGTTGCGACCAGATGCGATTGCCGGCGATTGTCGCCTGCCGCACCGCGACCTCAGCATGAAGCTCGTCGAGGCCGCCCGACCCCTCTGGTCGCAGGTCTGGTTGTGACTAGATCTGGTGCTGGAGGCTCGAGCGGCGACTAGATTTGGATCGCGCGACCTCACTGCCCCCAGATCTGGGTTGTGGCGGTGTCAAGCGACCTTGACGCCCCGAATCGGGGTCGCTGGAGGTCGAGGCGGCGACCAGATTTGGGTCACGCAACCTCGCTGCCCTCGGATTTGGGTTGAGGCGGCGTTGCGCGCGACCTCGCCGCCCCAAATCCGAGGTCGCCGGAAGTCGAGGCAGCGTCACGCGACGCGCGTGACCTCGCCGCCCCAAATTCGGAGTTGCCGAGGTCACGACGACATCACGCGACCTCGCCACCCCAGATCCGGGGTTGCTGGCAGCCATTGCCTTTGTCAGTCAATTTTTTGTAATTTTTCTTTTGATAATTTTTTTTTACCACAAAATTCCTTTGTAAATGTAATTCACAAACACCATTTTGCTCAAAGTACTTCACAAAAGGTTTTTAAAGTATAATTTATCAAATACAATTTGTATTTTGGAAAACACATTTAACTTAAATATTTTGCATTTTCTAAAAACTTTCTCCAAAAGTGGTTCCTAAACCCACCCTTATTCCTCTAATTGGATCATTGATTAAAGTGAATCTGGAAAGCTTGAAAACCTGGACCGAACTGTCGAATTTTGCTAGCCTAGGCAACTCGGACTGGACCGTCGAATTTGGCTTAGCCTAAGCAAGACCAAGCTAGTATTTAGGTGTGTTTTGAAATTCTCATTAGGAATGCTTTGGGTTTTCGAGCCTAAGATGCTTGAGCATGGGTTGGTCCGCCCCGGTCCAAAGTGATATTGAAAAATACTACTTATAATTAAAATTAGAAAAAGAAGAAAAAAATTAAGGATGAATATTTATCAACATCCTTAAGTCATAACAATTAGAAAATTAACCATGAAACTTGAAATGGCCATAAAAAGTTATGTTAAAATTGAGATATGCAACTTTTTTCTTTCCTTGAATTTATGAATTTTAAATGAATGGTATTAGTTATTTCAGAGAATGCATGTCAGAATTTTGTGATGATGAATAATATTTTTAAAAATAAACTTTAAAATAAAAAATTGTTACCCACTTGGAATGAACCATGTAATTTTTGTTGAGGCCTTTTTCTATTTCTCCGGCCGAGAAAGCAAAGTCAAGCTAGATTTGGTCAGGCTGGTTCCTACACGGCCCAGAGCGCCCAGCCTGTTTGCAATCCATTTTTCCCAAAACCAATAAAGCTTAGTTTCTTCCACCCGCCACCACACCCTTCGGACATTGCCCTATCGCCTGCGGCCAAGGAAGCCCCTTGGCATTGCTCTTGCCCTTGCCTCAATGATGAAGTCCCATTCAATGTGTCTTCCCATAATTTCCTTCTCACTTCGTGTCACATAGGCATTCCCAAATAAAAATACCTATGTGTTGATTACAAATTGAGACACTTTATGATTGTTGTGTAAAAGAACATTAGTCTGTATATCTCAAGATTCCTATCTTATTATTTGGCAACTTTTTCAAATTCGACACCTTAACTCACATTCTTTTTCGGCTTGGTCAATTAATTCATTCACCGAATATGTAATCATACGTTTCAAATATATTTTCAATGCTAGTCACTTTCAATCAAATCATGGCTATCGGGCTTGTCATTCCAAAGCCCCGAACACAAAAACCAAACAGGCCCAAAGTCCAGGTCGGCACGGCACGGACCGAAGTCCGCCAGGGCCCATTTTGAGTTCTGGGCTTCGGGAGAGACTTCCGGGCCCCTCTCATGACTTCAAGTGCAAACCACGACAACAAGAAGCCCGACCCGTCAACCCATCCGTCCTCAGTCTCTGTACTCTGCACAGCTCGTGCGCATTTCCGCGAGCCGTGGAAATTGGGAAGCTCGCGGAGACTTCTCCGTCCAGTTCGTCTTCTACCTCTCGAATCCTCTGCAGATTCTCCATCCGGAGCGATGAGAGTATCGGATTCGCTCGCGTTCACGAAGCTCGTGCTCTCGATCGGCCTGCTATTCCTCTCTTCTTCCGGTGAGCGTTTTGATGATTATGTGGGGGTGCTGATTGCGGAGTCGTTTCGGTTTCGCATCTCGTGGAGCTGCCGGTTTTTTGGCTTCTCTCTTTCTAATATTTTCGGTCGGTTATGTCGATACTTCGATGATATGCTTCTGGCGCGTGAACCGTCGCGCGCCTGGGTAGAAGATCGGTGAACGGGCGCGGGGGATTTCTTGTAGCTGTAGCTGATTGGGCGGGACTTGCTCGCTCTGTTGATGAAACTCTCGAATTGGTTATCGTCATTGCCCGATTTTGATTCATGCGGGCATCTTGGGCCTGTTTGGTAGCAATCTTTTATTTTTATTTTTTATAATGTTCTGTTTTTTTATTCTCCGGAACAGGCAAAACAGAAATAACTTCAGCTAATTTTTCTATTTTTCGGAATAGAAAGTGATTAGAAAATAGATTTGAAATAGAAATGAAAAGTGAAAAAAAGTTATATCTGAACAGAAATTGTCTTGGAACAGAAATGTCACCAAAGGCATCTTAGCATCCAACAGTTAACCACAGTCGAGTTGTTCTTGACTGTGATATGTGTTTCTTGTTTGGTTCATGTATTGGCGAGAGAATTCAGTCCTGACTTTTTTTTTAATTATTTGCTGTTTTATTGATTTTGTTGGGTGTTTGGTGCTCCTAGATGCAGCGAAGCTGCCCAACGGAGTTTGCGTCTCGAAAGGCGGTCGTTTCCCGCCCTTCGCATCGGAAGGGAAGCCACCAGGAAAGGTGGGCAGAGGGTCCAAGGGCTTGACCCTTTGCCGGGTTTTCCGGAAGAAGACGTGCTGCGACGTGTCTCAGACACATCCTGCTTTGATAGCGACAAGGAGGCTCACTTTGAAGGGAGAGGCAAGCGAGGAGTGCGTGCAGTTGTGGGAGTTGCTGGAATGTTCTATCTGCGATCCGAATGTCGGTGTGCAGCCAGGACCTCCTCTTATATGTGCCTCTCTTTGTGACAAAATCTTTCAGGCTTGCTCTAATGCTTACTTCTCGATGGATCCAAAGACACAGGTGAATCTGTTAACTATTCCGTTGTTAGATGACCTATTTGATTGGTTGATGCCTGCTCCATCATATATTCCTTTTTCCTTCTTGAGAAAGCTGTATAAATGGAACATGTTGTTGATATCGACAAAAGTGATAGCCTCACCATTATGAACACCATTGCTGCCACATTTCAGGGGTTGATCAAAAAATTGGTTTTGGTTGGGAGATTGCTACTTCTTGATCAATTTCAGTATGTATGTCACTGTGCATGCATACCTACCTATATGTGTTAGTCATGTGAATTGTGGGTTGTGTGTTCATGTGTAAGGACATATGTACGCACCACCTCTATAACTGTTTTATCTTGGATGATCCACATTACCCACTCTAAGTTCTGAATTGATAGGTTCTAGCACCATGTGGAGTGAATGAGGTGATATGTGCTAGAGCTTCTGAATGTGTCTCCAATGGCACTGAGCTGTGCCTTGCTGCTGGTTTTTCTGTGAAATTGGATGATGACAGATCCGTTGGCTCTGAAGAAGCACATTGTTATGGTGGTCAAGCTAGTTTAGACTCAATTTCTAGTTCATGGAAGACTGCAGATTCTGAGATGCCTCAAGAATCTGATGATCACCAGCGGCTGGGGGGAATGCCATTCAGTAAGACAGTATTTTGGGCAGTGGGAGGGATGGTCTTGACTGGAGGACTGCTGGTTATAAGGTGACTCTCCTCTCCTTTGCACCCTAAAGTATGAATAGTTCAGGTGTTACATAAAAATAGGAACAAAACATTCATCACCTATTTGTTGATTTCTTTGCTGGATTTCCTTGAACTCTGCGATCTCTCTCCTGAACCAATGGTCATGTGTCACATGACCATTTCCAATGTTTGCTTGGGGTTGCTCATTTACCTTTTTTTTCCAAGGAAGGACTTGAAACTTGGATAGTATGCATTTTATCAAACCCCAAATGTAAGTGATATATGAAATGTGTTTGCATAGTTGGTGCTGAAAATTAGCTTAAGCATCTTATAAGTTATGTTTTTAGTAGCTTTTGATCTTTGTAGGTTGTTTCAGTTTCTGTGAGCAGTGCCTTGTTTACTGGCTGAATTCTGGTTTGCCATGCACCTTGAGTATGGGTCTGCACAGGGAAAAAGATGCATGGGTCTGCACAGGGAAAAAGATGCTGTCCCGTTCGCGTAGCATTTCTGCAATTTGGAAAGAAATTTCATGATATAACATGATTTCCCCCTGGAAGCTTGTCATAACTTAATAAATAAGTCGTTGTCAAAGAGCAATCTTTTTCTTGTCTCTCACATATCATACAATGAAGGGACTCCAGGAATTTGATTTTAGAACTCAAGACTGTTGTTTTCAGGATTTGGTTGAATAAATTGCTCAAGGCTATTATTTTTCTTTCATCTTATGATTTTGGATGCTCAAAACTAGGGCGTGGTTCTGGTATGCAGTAGTCAGTCAAAGAGAAGAGGATGTTGGTTCAGGGTTTCTCAGATAAATCACATAATTCTGATGCAGTGTTGTTCGTTTTATAGTACAAAGAGTATCCATCTGATTCTGTATTTATGGTCCGTCATTTAGGGTCTTACTGGCATTCAAGTTTTGTTTTGTATCTTTGAATGTACTTTATCCTTATTTACAGCAGGAGGAGGAGCAACAGTCACTACCAGAAAATTGCTGCCATTCAGCGTAGTGCAAGGAGACTGGAAGCTCAGGCGAACCAGAAATCTTTCAATTCACGTAGTAAGAAGGGGAAGGGAGGATGAATCTCCACTATCTGCTTCTTTTACAGGTGAAGCAATGAACTGAGTTACTTTAAACTTTACTTAATAATTAGAGAACTACATAGTTATCAGTTTGGGAATCAGGCGGTGAGATGTTAGGATCTCCTGTGTCTTCTCCTCTGGCCTTTCGAGCATGTCAAGAAACTAGGTATTGCTGCAGATGCATGCCTCATTTGAGTTAACCAGATTCTTAATGTTTATGTGAGTTCTTTATGCTGGCATCATGGAAGTCTATGACTTTTTGCTTCTGAGTTCCATAAACCTCATCAATGGCCAAGATAAATTTAATTTCTCTTATGGCTGCCTAATTTGGTAATTTTCTGGAAATGAGGAGGCGATAGATCTCATTTTAATTTTTAGACTGTATTTTCCTGTTAAAGAATCCTCCTTTGAGAGGGCAAAAGTAAGCTAAGCTTTTGAAGGCTAATTTTTACCCCTATGTTCTTTTTTCTATTAGTCTTCTGGGTCCCACCTCTTATAAATCACCCCATTCCCAAAGTGAGGAACAAACTCCTCACCTAATTCCAAAGACAAAATGGTGGCCACTTTGTGATGAACCCAGTGGTTTGTTGGTTACCTTCTTCGCTTAAGCAGTAGAAGTACAACTTTATGCTGTTTTCATGATTACAAAAAGTGCAGTTATGCTTCTGTTTGCAGGTAAACCTATCTGCAATTGTAATTACCACAAGAGAACTGCCATCCTTCAGTGAGCTATTTTTGTGATTCCAAAGCAGCAATGTATATGCTGGTTCTGGCCGAAATCGAGACCAGGGATGGATCACTCGGCATATGTTCAGCTTTTTGGCTGGAAGAAAATGAGGAAAAACATGCCTTCTGTCAAGAAGAGAGATTTTTGGTTGTAACCTGTCTTGTCATATTACATTTTTCTAGCGTTGCAGAAACATGGTTTTGTTTAGCTTTTGGGAGAGGGAAATGATGGAGTAGAAGGATTTACGTACACACAGTCGATTGGTGTCTGCACGACACTCAATTTGCATCAATGTGAATTCAGAAGGTTACCGGATTATGTTAGCATCAGGTTTATAGTATCTGACAATAGCTAAGGCCAAGGCTAACGTTCTATTGATCGACTTGATGTCTCTGGAAAGATGTCACATGAAGTGGAGATCATTATCACGAGCATTATTTGAGGGCAGAAGAAGATGGATTAGTCTTTTGTACATAGCACACCGTCCTGTGCTTCTAAGGCACTCAATAGTCCTCCGGTCAGTTGCTTGCTTGAGACGACACTCCACCATCTATTCACCGAGCCCCATGACTCTGGAAAAATCAATTTCAAGAGTTTTGTCCGAGGGCTCATAAAAGTGGTTATTTGCAAGAATCCATGAATTCCCAAACGACCTCTTCTCTCGATAGCAATAAGCTTGATATATTAACATGATGACAACGTTG
Source organism: Eucalyptus albens (assembly GCA_014182695.1). NCBI lineage: Eukaryota > Viridiplantae > Streptophyta > Magnoliopsida > Myrtales > Myrtaceae > Eucalyptus > Eucalyptus albens. Next base: position 53,845,316 of record CM024653.1, read on the forward strand.
GTACTTGGTCACACACAACAGGGAAGAAAACTGAAATATTAACATGAGCTTGTTGCGAAGCCAACTCTCGAGCACACTTGCAGTCAACACGAAAACATTACAGATGACAAATTCAAATCATCAGTTTATCCTAGGGGAGCGATTTCTGTCGGATGTCCTAAGGTCCAATATCTCCGTTTCTCAGCTGAAAATACTGCACGTACGATCGAAGATCTTCAACCAACTCTCACATTACTATTGTTGCTGCACTTGGAGTAATCTTGAAGGATACGACTTTTTCGACGGAAGCGGAGGGCATATCCTCATCCAATCTTTTCTATGACAGGTCTCTAGCTTATGCATGAAACCAGCTTTCTTTCTCATTTTCTCGTCAAAATAAGAACATCTTCCAGAGACCACGCGGATCAGACTCTTCCAAGCTGTGGAGGCTGCTCGTACCAAGTCAAGAAAAAAGTTATTTCACAGCCCCACATCAAAATTGACTTTAACGATAAAAAAAAAAAAAAAAAAATGAAGGCATGATCTTTGTCGTTGTTGAATTCAGGAGAATGGTGAAGCCCAGGAAGATGAAGAAAGCTGGATTTTTCAATACCTTCTTAAGTATCATTCTTGATGTACTAGAACTGCCAGAAGCTTTGCTTTCAGCTGGTTTCAGTATCTCAAACGAACACACCAAATTCTCATCAACACTTAGCAATGCACCTGCATTGTCAAACTCCCCTCCGTAATTGGGAGCCGAAAAGATTGTGACTAACCGCCGTTTGGCAAAAAATTCGTACCCGTCCTCTACCACCTGCAATTAACCCCAAAAGATCTTTTCGATATCGTTTCAAGCAAATTGAAGAGAAAGACATCATGATGTAATGTTCAGCCATGACTATTGCAAGGTTTTTGTGGTTGCAGAAACTGTTTTTCGAGAACAAGATGACAGAATAAAAGTGTACTAAAGGGTAGGCACCTCCAGAGTGCAAATCCAGCCAAGCATTACAATTCTATTATCTACATCATAAATGACTAGCTCATCCGGATTCTGCAGAAAGTCCTTCAATTAATACGAAGCACTACCAATCAGCAAGTACTAAAACCACTGGTCAGGAGATTTGACGCCATAAATTTTACAGGTACTTATCACGACATCAATTTTTCTTTTTTTTTTCTTTTACGACACTAATGCAAGGTATAATATTCAGAATATGATGGGAAAATGAAACAGGAGACGGGTAATTGAATGGGTTGCTATCGTGTTGATGTTTGTGCTGCTAAAAGCAATTGTTTGGTGAGCAAAAAGTTAATTAGACATATTAGCATGGAAATTTGAAAAATGGCCCTTTAACACATTATAAGAATTCTGAGAAGATTAAACGGGGTATTAGGTGCCTCAAGTTTTAAGAGTGCCCTAAGGATGATTGTAGCATTTTGCATCTATAACAGGCATCAAGCTAGATAATAAAGAGATTGGCTTACCTGATGGCCTCGGCAAATGAGATCAAGATTATTCTTATCCAAAAACTCGGCAACCTTATCAGCTCCAAAATTACATGAGACACCGCGATCGCTGTCCGCCCAACCATCAATACTAGGATCCGGGTCAGACCACAGAAGATCACAAAGAAGACCGGCTTCAGGAATCTCGGTTGGCCTCGAAATTTCCTTTATTTGATCCAACTTGTTCAACTCTGGGGAGAGGCCCCCATGCATGCAAAGTATTTTATCATCGATAAGGGCAGCCACTGGCAGGCAATTGAAGCAATCGGTGAACATTTTCCAAAGCCTAACATTAAATCGCCTTTTGCACTCATCATAAAAGCCGTAGATGCGATTTATTTTTGCATCTTCATGGTTTCCCCTCAAGAGAAATACTTTGTTGGGATATCTTATTTTGTAGGCCAGAAGCAAACATATTGTCTCCAAACTGTGCTTCCCACGATCCACGTAATCTCCTAAAAACAGATAGCTCGCAGAGGGAGGGTGCCCACCATGCTCAAAGAGCCTCAGTAGATCGTGGTACTGTCCATGTATATCACCTGTAAGAGACCTGCAACATTAGAATTACTTGACGCATGCTAACTTGATTGTAAAGAATGCGCCGACAAGCTAGAAGACAGATGCTTGCATTCAGTTCAAATGAATTTGTACCACTTTCCCCTCAATCAAAGAGCCTGAAACTAATTAGCAGTCCCTTCAAGTTCTACTGAGAACCCCATCCTTGGAGTATCTATCCTCCCAACTCCATCATCAAACATTAAAAGATTCACCAATGCTTCGATGCGCATGAATTAAAATTTTAACATCTCAAGATTCTTACTTCGGCAGCCTGCTCTTAGTTCATTTGCTAAGCAGGAACGAACACACAATCGAAAAATTCCACTAGCAAACACGAGTTTTTGTTCATCAAATCAACTACCTCCAACGTTAGAGAAAGACAGCAAAAAAAAACCCCGTAGTTTATGCAGCAGAAACGAGAAACAGACGAAATTGTCAACCACGTGCTAATGAAGTGGACTGCAGAAACGAAAGAGAGCTACGATATAGAAAACCATAACACACAAGCCCTCAAGATTATTGGTTCCTAGCAATTTGCTATATAACCCTCTTTGCCACAGACTAACCCACCTGCTGCACAACCAAAATCACCTTCGAATCAATCCTGGGATGAGAGCATGACAACATGAGAGAGAGAGAGAGAGAGAGAGAGAGAGAGAGAGAGAGCTCGTACCGCAGATTCTAATGGGAGCATGAAGCGCCAAGAGAATGGGCTGAGAGAGGAAAATTTGGCGAGCGTTGATGCAGAGTTGGCGGATCTCAGCCTCGGAAAGCTGGACTTGCTTCCCTCCTTTGCCTTCCAACAATCTCCTTATTATATCATCCAACACACCCTTCTCCATCATTCCTTCCATTGTCATCATCATCATCTTCTCCTTCTTCTTCTTCTCTTCCTCCACTCAAAAAACACACTAAAAATAATCAACTCCCTTCCCAATATCAACAAGATTTAAACCGGCTCAGCTAGCTTCTGTAGAAACAAACAGCTCAAAGTGGATGAAGAAGAACAAGAATTTGAAGGAACCGTCCAGACGGAAAAATCTGATTTTTGGGTCCCGCGAGTCCCTTTATTCTTGAGGGTATTGAGAGGAGAGGAGCAAAAGGGTATCTGCCAAATTGGGCGATACAAATCAAGAAAGCTCCACCTTATCTTCCGTGGGATGAAAATTAACCCAAGAGGGTGTGCTCAGATATATGACAGAAAGTCAATGGACAGGATTATGCTTATATACATAGAATTTGGAAGCCTTCCATCAACTTTTCGTATGAGAGAGAGAGAGAGAGAGAGAGAGAGAGAGAGAGTGGGGGAGAGAGGGAACTAAATCTGTTAAAAACTCACACTCGCCGCCCTATGAAATTGAACGAGAAAAATCCAAACTTTAAATACAGATTGTGGGTGAGAGAGAGAGAAAGAGAGACAAGAAAAATCAGGGCTTGGAGATTGTGACGAGCAAAAGATCAAACATGGGGTTGTCAATATTCGTGTGAGAATGAATCTCTCTCCCCCTCTGCGAGTAGATTATTCATCGCGGTTGATGTGGAAACCTCAAAAAGCGGGGGCTACTCGGCGCCTCTCAAGAACCGGCGCATGTTAGCGTCCCTTTCACATTCCCTTTTCCCTTGCTGCTTTTGTTTCACTTCTGGAAACTTTAATTACCAACTACCTCCACTATTAGCCCCGTTTAAACGACGATTGGCATCTTTCCTACAAGCGAAAAATAACTTCTTTAAGGATCCGAATTATTCATTTTCAAAATAAAATACTTCCATTCTATGTAAGTGTCCTCTAGCCCAAATTCAAGACCGTTGAATTTGCTCGCCTCGAGCTTTGTAAAGAAACAAATTTGACCTTGGCATTTAAAGAAATGATGACCCTTTCACCATGTCGGCCCAAATCTGTCAAACCATTTTTCAATAATTGCACCCGGAATTGAAATATTCAAGGAACGCCGGTAAAGTTTTCAACTTTGTAGACCGGATAGGATTTAGACATGAGAGTCCAGAGAAAGATCAACCTTTTCAGGATGAAAATATGAGCCAGTGAAAAAGAAATTGTCCGATGAGAGAGCCCACAAGGCGCAACATAGCAGATGATGAGTACAGATGAAGAGAGATTTGGGCGTAACGTTTACGACAAAGTTATAGCTTCGGTGGGTTTAATTTGTAAAGATGAGGGGCAATCAAGGGTCGTAGCCGACTCCTATTCCTTTTCTTTTTTAAAATTTTTTCCGTCTTTTGAGCTTTGCAACTTGAAGAAACCGCGTACTTTGAAAAGTCCGAGTGTATGTGTGTAACATGAACTTCTGACACCGCACCGCGCAATGGAATACAAGTCAGGCTCGATTACAATAGTTCTCCCTCGAATCTCGCCCTTAATTTAATGTTTTTTCTTCACCTGTCGTGCAAGACCACGCAAGGGGGGCCTCATCCTCCCGTTGTTAGTTGTTGCCTTCCTTGGACCTAACCGAAATTCTGTTTATTTGGTTGACGAACTCGATGGGTGAATCATTGAGATTTTGCTTGAATAAAATTCGTTTCAGTTGATGGTGGTGGTGGTGGTGGTGGTGGTGGAGGTGATGAGCAAGGAGCCACTATGCGACTTGTTTGGCTCACTAATTGCCACCGCATTGGAGCACCGAACGGTTTGTTTAAAAGGGTTTGGTGGGGACATCTCCGTTTGATTAAGATTGGATGAATCGATGGATTTGCGTTCGGCACTCCAATGAACCTGTTCGAACTCATTAGATTCTCTGCAGTCCCTGTTATTTATATGTTGGGAAGTTTCGTCCGCTTCTTCACATAGAAGACTAGAGAGATTCGCGCGAGCGGGGAGTTATCCATCAGCATTTCATTGTCAAGAGAGCTTCCCACGAGCTCCTGGTGATTAAAATGGATTGGGTTACTTTTTTAAAAGCTAGAGCTCCACTTTCTTTTTCGACAGTAAGTGCCGAGACCGAGTCAATTTGGAGTTTACCGCCGTTCACGAAAGCAGATTAGGTAGGTGGGAACAGTGGAACGAAAAGGATAATATCAAGTTGGGAAGAGTTAATGCAACAAGAAAAATGCTGCTTGGCATGGGAGAAGAGATCAACGAGATAAGAGAGCCCTAATTTGTTGACCAACTTGACTCCATAGCTTCTGCCCCAAGATACCGAGAGAAGCTTCCGACAAACAGACCTGAAGGACCTTCAACAATCATGAACCATCAATAAACCATTTTAAGATACGTGTAAGAAGAGCAGTCTTAAGTTAAATGAGTTCACAGCGTCACTGTGATCCACTTCTTTTGGCCCTTGGAGTTGTCGTTAACATTGTACCAAGCAAAAGTTCACCGACAATAGGTTCCTTCGTTGAGGTATCTTCTTGTGCGCATACGCTTGACATGAATGGAATTCCAGCTTCTTGACAAACTTAACCAGCTTCACGGAGTATCAGGCAAGGACAAAGGAATAAAATCATTCACGATGCAGCTGAAATTGATCGACGTACAACGTCATGGATGCGTATGTGCATTTCAAGAAACAGAACATCGTAACATTCGAGGAAATGATTCCCAAGTCATACTTGGCGAAATTTGGTAGCTTCGCCACAAGCTTCAAAAGAAAAGTAGCTTCTCCACAGACAGCACAAGTAAGGCAAAGCTACAGCTACTCACCTTCTTCCACTCACCTAACACAACTAAAAGTCAGTTACAGTGGTTGAAGAGCAACAGAAAAATCTAAGGGCTATTAAATGGCTCTCCGTAAACTGTCCTTAAAAGGAAGACAAAGTGTCCTCTCCTTTAAAGAACTATTGGCCTCCACATATAAACAGGAGTCGACTGGTCTGCAAGTTATCATCTGCATCTACTTTAAGATATTTTTGGGGTTCAGTAGCACTTGCTTCAGTTTCCTTGTGATGTCAATGGAGTTGTGTTCACGTTTGGTCCAAAGGAACAAAAAACCAGAGTATGCCAGTTAAGATCTCAAGTCGTGCAACATATAACACTTTCCCATGGCTTGCATAGTTAAGCTTCTAGAAACTGAACATAAGCAAGAAATTTTCTCAATTACCCATTACCAGAGGGGTTTTCTGGTGTGCCGGGACTGAAAATGGAGAGCTCATTATGGCACCGAGAGGAATGCACCCAATGCTGCCCTTATATAGTAACACAGGTAGTCAATGTGTAATATTATGGTTGTGTCAATCTGGACGTGCATGGATGATGTTTAACAAAAGCTGCAGCAGCATTCCACGAAGAGAATTCACTTATCCTCAGATTAAATGTGATCATTACAATATTCATATGTTCAATCAATACAACAGAATGACAGAATCATTCTGTTTTTAAATAATAACCATTCTTCCAAAGGGATCAAGTTATAACAACGTCTGTGTCATACTAATCGGGTGGGGTGCATGTCTTCTTTCCGCTCCAAGTCACATGCTATAATCATTCTTAAGATGACAAATTTTGAAGTAGCAAAGAATCATTTTCAGAGTTTAAGCTCTTAAAACAAAGATTTATAGTTTGTTTGGACAACCATTTCAGCCTTCCAGAAAATCCTATTGTTTGAAGCATGACCATTTTTAGCTAAATAAAGAGGAGAGAAGAAACAGCAAATACAGAGTTCAGCCCCCAAATTGAAATTAATAATGAAATTTGGGTTCCCAAGGGAAGAACCGGATTCAACATTTAAAGGAACAGCCACAAAAGTTTCTTGATCTATGGAGACACAGAAGATTGCAGAATCTTTAGGGATATTACCACAGCAAACATCCTAGCAAATATGAACTTGGCGATTATTGCCCATATCAAAATTGATCAGCAATACTAAAATTCGTAATCAATATGCAGTCACAGTCTATGCTTTAAATGGTGAAAAAAAAAACTGAAAGATCAAATTCTTTGCAAATTATTAAAAGGGGGGCCATATACAAAGATAATAACTAGTTCAAGTTTTTTTGCAGATAAAGATAGATTGATCTGAGCAATCTCGGTAACGCAACCCAGAGACCTATTCAAAAGTTGGTTACGTATTCAAGTTCAATGGCATTTAAAACCAATGAAGTTCAATGGCATTTAAAACCAATGAAGAACTCTCGATCAAATAAAAGCCAATAAAGAAAATGTGACACAGGACTCATGTGGACAATCCAAAACAACTAACATCTGATTAGTTGATAGCATTGAGTGCATTTAAGCAAGCGCGTTCAAAGGAAGAAGCTGTCCGCGTAGATAAATATTACGAAGTAGAGAACGTATGTATAGTAATCTAGTCATATATTTCAGCAGTCAAACAGCTTTTAGCTCACTTGAGTCTCAGAATCCCAACTTAGAAGCACTTTCATCCAGAGGAAGTGCGAGCATAAGAGCATTGTATCTCTGTAAGAGACTAGTGTCACTTTCTCAGGATATCCTGAAAATTAATTGACCAGAAATGCAATGTCTCTTGGTTGACTGCTGTAATATGGCCAATGAAGTTAACAAGCTCTTTCACCAGGGTGAAGATTTTCAGATGCCCCAGGCTGCTGAATAGTGGCTTTGAGAACCCAATGTTTAGTTTGAGGAAATGGAATGCCATTGCCTTTCTCTATGCTTGGAGGAATTTTAGGGCAATGAGAGGGAACGGGCCATTCCCAATTTAGAAACATATCTGCAGATAGCTCTTCTTTTTCTCCTTCTCATATTTGAAGATAGCTTTGAAAGTTCAAAACAATATAAGACTTCCTTTTCACTAACTATGGGATTTCCGTTGCAGCCAAACAAATTCTACTCAATTTTCCCTTCATATCCAATCCCTCACTCATTCCATCCCCTTTCTCATCACAGTCCACGTTAAACACATATACAAGTCCAATTTAGGGCGAACCAGCAGTTATAGCAAGATAATTTCTCATGCATTTTACACAATTCAGAGCAAACATTCTTCAAGATGACCCTTCTTTGAAACCCTTTGGTGAAGTTTGTTTCAGTTCTCGAATTCTACTCCACTTTTATATATCTGTCATGGGCATTCTTCCCATTACAGCAGCATAATCTTAACAAATGCAGAAACCATCAAGCGCACAACGAAGCAGAGGAAAAAAAAAACGCTTGACGACAATTAATCATTTGGGGCTGAATTTATATCCATCACGCCACAAATAATAAAGAAGAGAATAGAATTCCAGCACAACGGCTTTCCCCCGTCGATCCCATTCCCCATCAGTAAGAATCAACAAACGGCCTCCTACCTCCTCTCGTCGTCTCACCCACCACACGGTCGCCACAGTTCAACCCGCACCCGCACTGCGGGCACTCCTCGAAATTATCGATGGGGAAGTCCGCGCCCGCGATGCCGACGGAGAACTGCAGGTCGTCGCCCCGGCGGCTGACCTCCACGATGTCCACCCACACGAACAGCAGCTTCACCTTCACCCCCTGCAGGTTCTTGAGCCGGTTCTCGGAGATGAGCCCGCGGATCGTGGACTTGTACTCCAGCTGGTACGACCCCTCCAGCGAGAAGCTGCACGTCTTGTTGAAGTAGGCCGCGAACTGCCCCGTCGACGCGTCGAGGTCGTAGCCGTTGACCCCGATGGGCAGGATCCCGGCGGGGAAGTTGTAGTCCCCGAGGACGTCGTACGCCGAGCGCTTGCCGGAATGCACCTGTTCGGAACTTACGAGGGCGGCGGCGGCGGCGATGCAGAGGATCGTCGTCGTCGTCGACAGAAGTGCCCATCTGGGAAACAAGACAAGACCCATCTCGCTTTCTCCGTCTGTCTGTCCGGCGGTCGTTGCTGGATTGAGGATGCTTGCTTGTGCTGAATGAGGATGGCGATGATGGCGTCTCTGTCAACGACGATAACCGATATTCTCGCGCAGATGGGAAAGTTCGGTGCCAGCTCTCCTTCGTTCCGGAGGTCGATTTGGAATGGTAGTTGAAGACGTCAGCGGAGGAAATGGGCCTGGGCCTCGAATGGGCCTGGTGTCCGGTATTGCCGCCTTTGGATGGAACTAGATGGGCCTGAACACTCTTGCTTTTTTCTTGATACGGTTTTCCGAATCTTTTGACTGATTATTCTGGATTTAATACCTGAAAAATTAGGGTTAAAATATCTGAAAAATCTTAAATTGATATCAATGATAAATTTATCTCAATTTGATTTTTTGACTACCAAAAATTCTAAATGATATTTTTTAAAAAATTTATCCAAAACAGCTACACATGTGACAAATTTATTATCCATTAGTTTTCATTAAATTTAATTATCAAATTACTGAATTGAATAATGTTGACAGTTAACTAGTATATCAATTCAGGATTTTACTTTCTGTTTGTCATAATTGTACCATTTTGTGATTTTTTTTATAATATTAATCCAATTTAACGGAGGTATATTTGTCACAAATATATTATTTTTAAGATTTTTGACAATTAAATAAATTAGTTTAAAGTAAATTTATTATAAGTGTAATAGTTTAAGATTTTTTTTGTGATCAAAAAATTAATTTGAATAAATTTGTCATAGCGTACCAATTTGAGATTTTTCAGAATATCAACCCAAAAATTAATAAAAAATTGTAATTTTATTTTCATGGGAGGTTATTGAGGTAATTGGATGACGTGATTATCATCGACCAAAGATCGATTGCACATTTTCTTACCAGCTTGACCTCGATGTAGACTTACATGGATTCCAGTTCTCTCGATTGGAATTCACAATTGCATCGAGTCAGCCATGTGTAAGGATGTTGACTTAGATCTCACTTTGCATCTGCTTTTTTTTTGGTCGATTACCTAAGGACATGACTCTGATTAAGCTGTTAGTCGGAGGGAACTAGCATAATAACCGACCATCTTAGTCCTCCATTTAAATATGATTTTCCCAGCATCAGAATCAAATCCGAGACTATTAGTTCCTAATCAAAAGCAATGGAAAGCCCTTATCACCGAGACTATTCTAGGATGGACGCCATTCCTTTCTTTCAAAATGTGTATGGATAGACTTTTACCTTTTAGGTTTTGCTTAATTTAAATTATGCGCACTCGGAATTTTCTTAACCCAAAACATCAAAAACTTTCACAACATAATAATGTTGACGTGTAAATTCATATATAAATTTTCACAATTGAAATTTGAACAATATTCTAAAATTTTGACTTGAGTTTTCGTGCTTTGACGTCAAACAAACATGCAGTTAAGTTGCAAACACTCGTGTTTTAATTTTTTGGTCCATTTAATGTGGTTATGCAGCACGTCTACAGGAATCTCGTGCTTGATGTACAAGAATTCGTTCTCCCTAAAGGTTGCTTGACGAAGCATGTTATCCAACATACCACGACATCCATGCTTATATATAACACAATAAAATAAAATAAAATAAAATATAATATAATATAATATAATATAATATTAAATCAGGGATTCTACAAAATTAGGGGGGCATCGACATATATGAACATTTCAAATCAGGGACATTAAATTGCGTCTTAAATCACTCGATGAGATGACCTTCTCTCTTTATTTGTGCCTGATAAAATCAAAAGTTAGGATTTTTGTCAAGAAAGACACGCATGCATTACGTGGGACAATTAGCGAAGGTTCCACGCAATTGCCCACGTCGCAAGTTCCTCGAGCTTGTCCGATTTAAACATTAACTTTGATCATGACTAATAAGTAAAGATATCGAATTTGTTTTCTTTTCCTTTTTAAAATTTTTTCTGTATGCTAAATCTGCGTAGGTAACTTTTTTTCTTTTCTTTGATAAAAGACAGTTAGCCAGAGACCATGGCAGACCCCATTTTGCATCTTTATTGCAGAAAATTAGAAGATATAATCATTGTCATGCTTGAGTCCTCTCCCATCCGATGTGAAATTTCCTCATATGAAATCGACCACGTATGTATACAACATGCTCTCCACACACACACACACGGTTAACATTTCTATTTTTTCATGCAAGACCCCCTTGATTTGTGAAAGAATCATTTTATTTTAAGATGTATAAGTACATATATCTAGGTCTCATGAATAAGTGTGCCAATCACATTTAATAAAAACCTTGAAGTAGAATGAACAATTGCCGATGTACTTATTTTAGAAAAAAAGAAGTCAATGTACTTTAGAGTATGTTGAATTTCAAAAATATGTTCTTCCTTTAGCACGTCATATAAAGGCACACAATTTTCAAAGGGGTAACCAATTATTATCATCAAGCTCTTTAGAGGTAGTTTTAACATAACAAGCTCTTCTAAGCATCTAGATAAGTTAAACATTGGTGTAAGTAATGCTTTTGATACATCGATTGATCGAATAGATTCATTTCCATCATCTCTTTTTATACACCATGTGGGAGCTTTCCAATTAGAGATCCTACCCATGATCAAAGGAATGCCTTCCACCTCTTGACCTAACAAATTCCAAATTACTGAAATTACTTTAGTTTTTTATTAGTTGGTCAAACTCAAAAGAAAAAGAAAAGAACGAGTACACATGTTTTTTTATTTTAAAATTTGAATTAAACTAGTAGTTAATCAAAGAATACATGATTTTCGAAAAGTTATCTTAGTAATTTAGTCTTTTCTTTCAATTCTATTTCTTCTCCCTAGAATCGAAAGAAAAGACAAAATTACTAAGATAACTTTTTGAAAATCATGTATTCTTTGATTAACTACTAGTTGAATTCAAATTTTTAAAAAAAAAAAAATGTGTACGTTCTTTTCATTTCTTTTTCTTTTGAGTTTGACCAATTAATAAAAACTAAAGTAATTTTAGTAATTTGGAATTTGTTAGGTAAGGATTGGTTTTTTTGAACTTTTCGGTGTATTTTGTTACAGATAATAACGAATAAAGGGTAGGGGTTTGGATTGTGTATCGACATCCACATGGCCAATCTCCGATAGAAGAAAAGGTTCCATCGGAACAATTAATTAGTTCAGGGAAAATATTTACTCTTCCAATATCTATTTTAGTTGCACGGTTAGCTCATGAATTCTCAGAATAAATGAATTGGTCCCTAGTTCATTCCGCCATCCCACCTAATGAATTATTAGGATTCATTTTTCAAAAAAATCTTATGTTGGGTATTTTGGTTTGATATTGCTTTACACCCAAAAAGAGGTGAGCTACATCTAAGTTCAACTTGCAGATGGAAGTCCTCTTTCGTTTCAGGATAGCAAAATAAGATCAAGCTCATGAGCTTATTATCCTAGGTCAAAACAAGCTGATAGGATCCCCTTTTTGACGTCTTCATACCCCTCTCGCGTGTCGACATGGGGGCGAAAAAGGGAAAGAGGAAGATGGGGTTTATCTCGCTTTTGAAATAGTGGGCCCCAACGGGAGGCCCGCACGATGGGCTATTAGCTCAGTGGTAGAGCACGCCCCTGATAATTGTGTCATTGTTAGGATGTGCCTTGCCTTAGCTGTAGTACATAGCATAGATCGTGAAATGTTATTGCACTCAGTCCCCCAAAAAGTACACAATCAAAGCTGTTTGTTGAAGTAAATGAACACGATTCATCCAACTGGGCCCAAAAAGAAGATTGATATTTCTCTTGAGCTACTACGACTACTACTTCAGAAATGGGAGTTAGGTTTACGAGAGGCTCATGTGGTTGCCACTTACTGTCCTCTGCCGCCGTCGCCACCGCCGACTTGGTCTTGGGCTTGTAATGCATTGCTACAGAATCAGCTGAGCTGTTCCGAGTCTGAGCCCGGTCCCGTTTGGCATCTGCATCCATTTCACCGTTCAAGTCCGTGAGCGAATATCCATGAGCAAACATTTTTCTTTTCTTTTCCTGAGGTGTTCAGTTCATCGAGTATTGCTTTCTTTGGTTATGGATAGTTGACTTCTTGGCAATTTCTTTATTTATTATGTTAAAGTAGATAATATTCTATTGAAGAGCTAACTTAATTCTCCTGCGACATTAAGCTTGGGTTGGTGATTTTTCAGAAATTAGTTTTTACATTAGATGCTGCCACAGTATGCCTGTCAAAACCCTAATTTTTCAGAATTAGGTGAAGATATCAGAGTTTCTCACATGAGTCGAGATACGAGATTTCTTTCCTACTGTTTTCTCGAACTAATTTGACATTTGTCTGCATATAGCTTTGCGTCAAATTGTAATCACAAGAGAAATTGTGTTATTATATATGTTCACGTTGATCACTGATCCGTCCTTTTAGCCCGCAAGCAAGGGTGAATTGTCTATTTTATTAGTAAATATACTCTACAAGTGTGACATCTTTCCTTTTCTTTCTTTGGATAGGGAAGGGCTAGTTTACGTGCATGCATATTCTAATGCTGCTTGCGAATGGCGATAATTCTTTTGTTATTTCCACGCTTGGTCGAAAGAACAGTAGAATAATCAGTGCAGTAGAAAAAGGTGGAAATTAAGCTTACTCCATTGAAGAAGTCATAACGCCACCATTGATGAACAGGATGAAGGAAAGGAAGGAAGGCATGTACTCCACACTCTTCTGCAAAAATTATCGAGGTTAACTGTCAACTTCATGCAACATCCCAATCAATTCACCTTCTTAAACAATATCATGAATCACTCTTCAAGATTTTAGCATATACTTGAGGAACATTATGCATAGAATTGCTCTATTTTTGTTTCTTAATAGAAGGAGGGTACAAACATGCTTGGTAAAAATTCAGGAAACAACACAAAGTTTACTTACAGAAATTTTTTACTGCAGTTCTCCTCCTCCAAAAAAAAAAAAAAAAAAAAAACACAAAGTTTAGCGTACATTCATAGCTTGTATATGAAAGCACGTATATATTTATACGCATATATATTTTTACCATGGCAGAGAGAGGTGAACCATAGGCGGCCATACTAAAGAGAGCACTCAAGAGGCGAGCAACAGTGACTTGCATCTGACAATCCAACGTTAACTGAGTCACTAAGATTGCTAGTGCTGGGAATATCACATCGTATGTGATCGCAAGTATTGCATTCCTCTACTGCATTATAAAGATATTGCAATAATTTTCTTCTTAAAAGAAATATACCCATTAATTAAGAGTAATTAAGGAGACATTTAACTTTGTGGTTCTTCTATGTGATGCAAACGTATTATGGTGTACGTCCATCTTAGTTATGAGTTAACAAACGTATCCATGTTTCATATGCTCTTTTTCATTGATCAGTAGATTAATCAAATTGGGTTGGATCTTAATGTCAGTCTAAATTAGAGTTGGTCCACATGGTTGATCAGATCCAGAGATATTCAATCTTCTTTTTCATGAAAGAAAACAATTTATAAAATACAAGTTATTGGAAATCACAATCAAACAGCGTACTCTCATTCTGGTGGGAGCATGGAGAAGGAAAATAGCAACAAAGATGATCTCAAGGACGACCCAGAAGCAATCGCCTGGGAAGATATTTGAGAATCGTTTCTGGCCTGTCGAGTCAAGAGTTATGTTTCTTTTCCGAAACTTATATTGCACAAACAGGAAGTGATCAGATATAACGTGCTGACGACCGAGGAAAACTCCTAATGCAGTCAGTGAAGCTTCCAGACATGATTCAGCTTGCTGTTCTTATCCTTTCCAACTCCCTCCCAGTCTCATAATCTCCTTATCGCCAATTGCGAAAACAATGAATTGTCTCGAACGCCTATTAAAACTCAGCTCTGTTCTTCCAGTGAACCAAACAAGTCGAGCTCCACACGTAGGTACTTCAATCTTACATCTTACACAATCGTCTGCGTGTGCAAAAGAGACAAGAAAGTTGGAAGTTGGAAGAACTCTTTCTGTATTAAGTACGATTAACTAGAGTTACTGTGCCACTCTTGTTTTTCAATCAAGAAAAATACTACCTACTCAGACAGAAACACTGACATAGGTTGACTCGAGGTGGGTCCTTTCTCTCTCTCTCTCTCTCTCTCTCTCTCTCTCTGCATAAGTTGCAGTGAACGGCGGAGATTTATTGGAGGGCGGGTACCTAATTTCGGCCCTGATGCAAGACGTGCCTTACCTTAGCTGCAGTACATTATTACACTTACGTCCCAAAAAAATTCACAATCATACCAGCTACATCTATTGGGAAAAATTTAAACAGATATGATTGACCTAACTGGGCCCCCCCAAAAAAAAAAATGATTGATGCATCTGTCGATCTTTCTCCTGAGCTACCACTACTTGAGGAATGGAGGTTGGATCTAGAAGAGGCTCGTGTGGTTGCCCCACTTTGTCCTCCGCCGACGACGACTTGGTCCTGGGCTTGTAGTACATTGCGTACAGAATCATCTGAGCTGTTCCGAGTCCGAACCCAGTCCCATTTGGTATCTGCATCGAGTTCACCATTCGAGTCCATGAGCAAACATCTTTTTTTCTTTTCCTGAGGTGCTCATTTGATTGAGCATCCCACTCTTCTCGTGAATAGTAGAATTTTTTTGGCGATTTCTTCGTCTGCAAGGTTAAAGCTGATAATATTCCGTGGAAGAGCTAAGGTAACTCTGCCACAACATTAAGCCTTGGGTGGTGATTTTTCAGCCAATAGTTCCTACATTAGATGCCGACACAATACGCCAACCCTTATTTAATAAAGTTAGGTCGCAACATCAGAGTTTCCCATGTGAACCGAAATACGAGATGTGTTTCCTATATTTCTATTGAACTCCTTTGACTTCTGCCCGCATCTAGGCTTTGCCCTGTAACCATCAAGTCTCACTTGCAAGAGTAATGGTGTTTTTAGATGTGCATGTGTTGATGACTGATGAGCACGTCTTGCTGGCAAGCAAGCGTGAGCTGTCTATCTCATCAATAAATAGACTCTGCACGTAGTGCTCAGCATGCAACTAGCGACAATAAATGCTCCTCGCGCACAACTGAGAACACCCATCTGATTATCAGATAACACGGTAAAATTTGTGGCTACTTCACTTGCGTGCATGTTGTGATACTGCTTGCAAAGGGCTTCGATAATCGTTTCTACCTATGGTCGAAAAGACAATGGAGAAACCAAATGTACTAGAAAAGCTGGAGATTAAGCTTACTCCGATGAAGTAGTCCTGGGTGAGGATGGCGTAAACAGTCCAAACGCCGCCATTGATGAACAGGGCGAAGGAGAGGAGGAAAGGCATGTACTCCACGCTTTTTGTAGTCACCACTGTTTTCTGCATTAATTATTGAGATTAATGGTCAACTTCATGCAACATATCAAGCAATTAGTCGCCTTCGTAGTCAAATTATTTAACAGCCAAGTCATAGCTTGCCCGCGTATATATATATGTATATATATATTTACCATGGCAGAGAGAGGTGAACCATAGGCGACCATGCTGAAGACAGCACTCAAGAGGCCAGCAACAGTGATCTGCATCTGACGGTCCAAGGTCAATTGAGTCACTAAGATTGCGGCTGCTGGGAACATCACATCGCAGGTGACCGCGAGTATTGCAGTTCTCTTCTGCATTTTTGACATACTGCAATTATTTTCTTCATCAAAGAAATGTACGTGTTAACTAAGAGTAATTTGGATTATGGTGGATCTATGCACGAGACAAGATTGCATCAATGTTTCAAGAGCTTTCATTCATCGATCAATAGATTAATAAGATTACGTTCTGTTCTCAAATTAGTCTAAATTATATTTGGGGCGACATGGTTTGATCGGATCTAGAGATATTCCTTTTTCTTTTTCGAGAAAGAACATAACCTACAGGATAATAATCTTTGGAAATCACAATGAAACAACGTACTTTCATTCTGGGGGGAGAGTAGAGGAGGAAAATGGCGACAAAGATGATCTCGAGGACAACGCCGAAGCCATTGACGGTTGCGACGACGACGCTGTTGGGCTTCACAATCCCGTAGTAAGTCCAGAAGTAGGCGTTGAGCAGCTTGAACACGTACGGGATGCTCTCGAACTCCTCAGTCGATCTCCGCTTCAGGATGTGCCAAAACGTTTTCCTACAAGAAAGAAACAAAATAGGGAGAGAGATTTCATACTGGTGTCAATATGGACGAGACTATCTCGCTACGAAAAGTCTAAAGGCAAATCGAAGGTCATGGTTCATCGGCTTCGGCATACACAGGAGCGAGATAGATTAGGCCGGTGGTGACGTTGCCGAGCACTCCAAAGAAGAAGCTCACGGTCATGCTGATAAACTGGACTGAATTCTTGCTGCCGGAAAAGAAAGATTGGGTCGGATTGGAGCTGGATAGACCAACGTTCTGCTATGTTATTGAGAAAGAGAGAGAGAGAGAGAGAGAGAGAGTTTGTAAAGCAGGAATATCTATCCAGCCAGAAATGCCCGTCAAATCACTTCCGAGTGGACAGGAAGTATACTCGACAGGAGTGATCGGTTTTCGAATGGATTAATATCTGGCCCTGTAACGCTCGGTTCCAAAATTTTAGAACGGGAACAGGCCATGCACAAATGCAGTTTTGTATCCGGGGGGCCCCTAAAGAGTTAAAAATGTAAAACATAGTGGGAGACAGAAAAAGAAAGCTAGAGAAAGGGGTAGGGCTAGCACATTCAGCGAATTTAGCACACCCGCTAACGAGTTCAGCAGAAGAGGACGGTGTTGACTCAATAGAAATAATATCTTATTATTTTTTAACAAATAATATAATATTTATGAAATATATTTAGATTTTTTCTAATTATTTTCTTATTTATGCAGTATAATAAGATATTGAGAAGATAAAGAAAAGAATGACAAAAATTAGGAATTCAAATCAAAAAGTAGTGAAAGATGGATATCAAAGTGTTGAAAGATAGATATCAAATTAAACATCCTTTTATTTATCTACTAATTTTATGCGACAAATAAGGAACTACCTAGAGATAAGGGTTTTGAATATATCCTATAAATAAGAAAACATCAAAAGCCTAGGCGAAGGTGAGGCTTTTATTTTAGATCGTTTTTCATTAGTTTGGAGATTTTTCAACTATTTTGAAGAGTAGACAAAAGTGATGATAGAATTCTAGTTATTTTATTAAAATGCTGGTTTTAATTGATTTTTTTTTCTTTCTTCTTCTGCTACATTCTAATTTTCTTTTGTTAGTGTTATGATATAGCTTAACTATGATAATGTGAATTTCATAATTTTTATGTGTATAAATGATTATATTTATGTGAGTTATATATTATTGTACCCAATGCTTTTGAGTGACTGACCATCATTTGAATAATCCAATGTGCATGTTTGAGACTGAGAAGTAATAATATGCAATTGCTATTTATATTATATAAGCATTAGTTAAATGTGAATATAAATATACCGCGTTATTTGTATAACTTTCAGGGAAAATTGTCCTAAAAGTCATAGTCCTATTGCACTTTTATCAATTTAATCTTAAACCTTTTAATTTTGCTAATTCAATTATAAATCTTTTCACCTTTTGCCAATTGAGTTAATCTGATCAATTTGTCGGAAATTGCTGACGTGGATGCCGACGGTGCCATATAGGATTGCCAGCACTAACGTGAACAATTATTAACAATATTTTGATGTTTTTTGAATTTTAATTATTTTTTTGTTTTTTCCCTCTTTTTCCCCCCTTTCTTTTTGGCTTTCTTCTTTGCCTTTTCCGGTGGCCAAACAACCACCAGCTAGAGCCAACCTGCTGGCCTTGCCCACCATAGGCGAGGCCCGATCGGGCAAGGGCTAGCCTCGACAAGGGGAGTCCTCGCCTAGGCACGACCTGACAGAGGTTGCTTGACATTGTCATCGCTTGACTAACACCTGCCAAGGCTACCTTGGCCTAGGCAAGGGCTGACCTCACCAGAATTGGTTTGGGTGAGGCTAACACTCGCTTGGGCGAGGTCGAGCCTCGACAAGGGCTCCCCTCCCCAGATCTGGCGAGGCCACCCTGGCCTAGGCGAGTGTTGGCCTAGCCAAATTTGGTATGGGTGAGGCTGACACTCGCCTAGGGGAGGGCTCTCCTCACCAGATCTAGCGAGGCCAGCTCTCGCCTAGGACAAGGCAGCCTTCCCCAGCGTTGTCATCAGCTGGCCGATGCCCAGTGAGGTCGCTTTGGCCTGGGTGTGGTCGGCCTTGCCCAAGCGACCTTTGCTCAGTTGCACCTAGGCAAGGGCTCCCCTCACTTGTGGCGGGCGAACCAGAAAAGGAAAATAAGAAAGCCAAAAGGAAAAAAAAAAAATAAAAAAAAAAGGAAAAAATATTAAAAATTCAAAAATATTAAAATATTATTTAAAATTGTTCACATCAGCGCGCCGATCCCACGTAACAACGCCTAACGTCCACGTTAGCATTTTCCCGCCAAAATTGGCTGGGATGGACTCAATTAACAAGAAGTTAAAAGTTTATGAATGAATTGACAAAATTAAATGGTTTATGATTGAATTGACAAATGCGCAATAAATTTAACACTTTTTGAACAATTTTTATTCATAAATTTTAATATACTTATGTTTATTATAATTCATATAAAGATATAGTTGATTAATAAATTAGGTAGGTTTGTTATATCAAGAGATATGATAGTAAATGTATTAGGAAATTTCGCTATTATATATTTGATATTATTATTATACGCGTAATGATCTGAAATTCATATATAATGGTTATGATGAAATAAGATGATTTAATATATTTATTTGATTGATTTGCTGCATTTAATTTTCAAATTTTGCTTTTAAGATTTTTAGTTTTAATTTATTCTCAATTCTATTTTGATTTGTTAGATAAATTTTATAATTAATTTATTTTTAATATTTAATTAGTTTATTAATCATCAATATCAGTGCGACGATACTATTTTTTATTATTATATTACTTGTTCGACACGTTTATTTGTGTTTCGAACTTTACGAACAGTTTAAATGGTATATAAAAGGAGGAAAACACTACACGTGAATCACCCACGTAAGACGTTCAATTAAAATTATACACATCTCATGTTTATGTGAATCATCTTAGATTTCGGTGGTTGATCTCGACGAAACAGTGGGGGTCGACAAAAGATATGTGTAAGGGCCTAATTTATTCGATTTTCGCATTTGCCCTAAATACAGCTGACCAATCAAGATGAAGCTAATCAATTATCCTAAATATAAGTGGTCCGTTTAATTTCACCTGTCATCCTCGAAACAAACGACAAACGACCATAATTGACTCCGCAGTGTGCAAGAAAATGCCGGAATCGGACTTGGCGGTATTATTTTGAGATTTTTGAGCCGGCTTCTGCTTTCCAGGATGTTTGTCCTTCGTTTTGACGTATCGAGAAGGGGGGCTTCACCGCGAAGTGGGCCCAAAGTTTGATGGGCCTGATTGGTGGACACTGGACAGTGGCCGACCGAGACGAAGACGGAGACGGAGACCAAGACCCAGAAAGCGACCGGTCGACGGAAATGTCAGAGAACGAAAAAGGAAAAAAAAAAAAAGAAAAAGAAAAAAAGTATTAGAAAAAGTTATTGAAAAATTATAAATTTGTCTTATCTCAATATTGATCATATTCACATTAGCAATTTTCAGTCAATATTGATCGGAATGATTATGTTAACAAATCATCAAAAAATTTAGAACTAAATAGACTAAAATGAATATTTAAGGAGTGGATTGGTACAAACACAATAAATTTAGAATTTTCTTTTGGTGATTTCTCCGTAAAAGATGTGATCATTCCATATGCTAGATCGAGCTTATTCTGTCCTTCTTGATAAATATCTGATACGTGGAACAATGGTTAATTCATTTTCTTAAACGATATAAGAGGCCGGAGTCGGAAGAATTGAAAAAAAAATAATCATTTTTAAAATATTATCTTCCGCAAAAGGAGAGAGCACGCCTTGAATTTATGGATTTTGCTTTGCTCTGTATACAGAGCCAACTTGATCCGCTAACGTCCGCCTTTTCCAAGTACTAAGCATGTATTTGCTTTACATGGACATGATGCATGTGATAACCCGCACCCCTATATATATATTGGTTAATTGTGCCGGTCGTCGTTTCAACGTCCAATGCCGTCCTCATCCTCTTCCTGAGAGCGGAGCTCCTATGGACTCATGGAAAGCGTCCTCATGATCTTCTGCAAGCTGTATTGTCGACTTACCGATGGCTTCGGAAGGCTTCTTCCCTTAGTGATGGTGCGGTTTTTCAGCTGGTTCTCGTCCTCGACATCGTACGAACCTATCTCTACATCCCCTTTGACTAGATGGGCCGATCCGTCTTCCTCTGCTTCCTCCGTAGACTCCTCTAATTTCGGTGCCACGGACTGGTTCTTGTATATTGCATACAGTATCAGCTGTGCCGATCCAAGTATGAAGCCAATCCCACTCGGAACCTTGAAAAAATGCTAAGTGAAATTCAGAACAATGCGTGCACCAAGGACCGGTGCTAACAATGTTAACAGCAGTGCTAGGATGCTGGGAATTTGCCGAAACTTTCTGCTCAAACAGCATGACGAACATAATCTAATTCATAAAGCACAGAATCGAGAACAAGTGGTTGAATTTGTATCCTACATGGTTAAGTATGCTTTCTTAAACAAGTTTGGTATGATGTTTTAATGAATATCGCATTTGCAGGACCAGCAGTCCTGGCATTTCCTTGCGCACGCGTGAACACAAACGGAGAAGAGGCTGGGACTTACTCCGATGTAGAAGTCTTTGACCAGCACCGCATAAATAGACCAAACGGTGGCATTGAGGAACAAGAAGAAGGAGAGGAAAAACGGCATGTACTTCACGCTCTTTGTCATAATGACTGTTCTCTGTTAATACACACCAAATCGAAGCTAAGTTAATTAGGTGTCTGAAATCGAATTCAGCAGGCATGACCAAAGCTTCAGAGGTTTGATAATGCAGTCTCAGAAGCACTACGAAAGGTCTTGGCCAAAATATTGCCGTTTTATACGACTAAATAGCTAATGAAAATTCGCCTCAAGGTTACAAACGAAAATGGGAAGATCATTAGAATGAAAAGAATGTAGCTCACACGAGGAGTCAGAATGGTATCATACCATCGCGGTTAGAGGAGAGGCATACATGCCGATGTTCAATGCAGCACATAAAATTCCCACGACTGTGAACCGCATATTTCCATGGATTGCCAGAAGAGTCACTGCTACTACCGCCCCAAGAAAGCCCACGTCTACAAGGGCTACCAGCTTCATCAACTGAATCTGCGAATCAAATATTTCGTCAGTCTTAATGCTACTCAGGCAGCACTCTCTGCATGTGCACATTAGTCAAGTTGCAGCTCTAAGATTCATTTATCATCTATAAGCTCTGAACATCAATTGGTGATGGCCATGGAAAGTAGAAGTCCCACAAACATCGAAAGTAGGAATAGATGATCGACTGACCTTTTTGTCCTTGGGAGCATAGATGAGAAAAAGAGTGACATAGATGAACTGCATGATGGTTCCGGCAGCATTCACTGTCAACATGAGCAATCCACCCGGCTTGAGAATCCCGTAAAAGCTCCAGAGACTTGTGCTCAGCAGCGTCGTTATGTACGGAACTCCTTTGTAATTCTCTGTAGATCTCTTCTTGACCACTTGCCAAAATGTTTTACTGCAGTTTTTGATCACTTTTTAAGAGTAAATGCCGAAAAAAAGACACAAATCTAGCCCCCACAAGAGGATGCACAATCTTAGCTTATAGTCATTGTCAGGATGATGGATAGGAACTATGTCCCTTCTGGTTAGCAAGTTAAAGAGTAAGGCTAGCTCAAAATGAATCCTAGTCATTCTTGCAACTCATATCATGTCTGCCATGAAAAGATCTGCAATATGAGCTTCTTTTGGTGCTACATGGGTAGTTGACCAAGGTTTCAGACTCAGACTCTAACTAGCTATTTTTCTGAGACAGTTGCTGAATCTTTAAATATGGAAATTTCACTACTCACATCGATGTGAATTTGTATTGACAGGTAGAAAATTCAGGTGGACGAAGTCTTTACTACTGATATTAGTGATATGAGAGACAGAGTCAATCCTAGTGCATAAACAATTAAACGTAGGCATATTAGGACCATACTTGATTTTGTTAAATCTAAGAGAGTCTGGCTATTAACTGAGCAGTGACAAACTATAAATCCATTGCAGAGTCGGTCTACGTGAGACTGAATTTCAAACAATGAGGGAAAACACATTCGTATCACTCGTAGCCCAACACAAACCAAAGGTTTCTCTGCTGTTTTGGCTTCTTCATTCTACTAATAGAAAGGACAGGAGATTGGTCAAGCTATTAAGCTAGTATACTAAGGCAAATATCACAAGTTGAGGACAGTAGTTGCTTACTATAAGCTACTTTATGCAGAGTGCCTCTGCTAGAGCAACCTAATTAAGCCTCTAGACTGTTTGCAATACGTTCGGCGCTGATGTGTATTGGAAGATTGAAGACAAATAAAGAGAACAAGCAAAGGGTTCCGCTTACATGGGAGAAGCGAAAAGCAAAATCGAAATGATGTTACCTGCAACCACAACATATATTTTGAAGCACTTCCGAGAAGTAACATCACAAGAAAGAACTTACAGAGACCCAAAAACCAAAAGAGTGAAGAGAGGCAATATCAACATACCGAAAATGCCAACCACGAAGCTCAAGCTAGCCATGGAGAGAAAGAGAGAGAGAAGAGAGAGAGAATTTTGTTTGAAGTATGGGAATGAAAATGCAGAGGAGAGCTTAGAGATGCATGTGTGGTGGATAATTTAAGCTTTCTATAAGGCATTAAGGACCCTTTATAAATCGGCGAGGTGCCGAACTTCGCACCTAAAAGGAAAGGTGGGGACAAAAGGACAGAAATCAGGGAATGGTCCGTCCCTAGAAGATTGCCACGTACGTAGTATCCGCGGGATTTTGACACATGCTGATACTCACGATTGCCAGTGGACCAAGAACCATCTCTCTGTGTCTTTACGTGCTTCTGTTCGAATCTTTGTTGTCGGTAACCAGCGTCGAGGACCGACCTACCTTCTCGGTTGGGCTCAATGGAAATGGCTGAGTTGGAAAACAATGGAAGTCCTTTTCCTAGGGGCATCCCTCATTGTTTAATTTCGCACTCGAAATGAGTCGGTAAGGTTTTCCCGGGAATACGTCGGTAAGGCTGTCTTGGATATCTGTCCATAGTCCCCTTCCATCATTTCATCCCTGACGGAAACTTAAGGTGACAGCAACCTAAAGTGCTAAGCTTATCCGCTCTCTTATTTCCTCCAACTAGAAAGCACCGATATTCGCCGAGGACTTTCGTGTCTATCGAATATCTCAACATGTATCCGATACTCTTGGACATTCGTTCAACATGTGTCGGAAAATCCGATACCTAATCAACTTTCTCGACACTCGAGTCGGAATTTCAATATACGATTTTTTGACATATGATTCCGACATGCAAGGTCAATTTTAAAAATTTTCAATAAATGAATGGTCACAATGTATATATGTGAAAAATAATAATCATAATAATAAAAAAATGAGGAAAAAAGGAAAATCTAATATTTTTTTGTCTTCTCTTTTGATTTTCAATTTCCGTGATACACAATTTACCCATAATTTTTTTCTTTTCTTTTTCGGCATGTCTAACACGCAAATTCAAAATGTGAGTAACTTTTTTTTTTTTTGATAACCTAGGGAACCTAAGATAACTAGTGAGCCAAGCCAAAGAAACCCTGAAGCTGATGCGTATGGAAGACCCATCACCCCGGCGCCACACTTAAGACACCAAATGCCTCCACTGGGTTTTGAATCCCACCTTTGGGGAAGGATCACTGAAGCTCTTATTCAACGAAGCCACCACGGTTAGTGGTGAGTTACTTTTTTTTTTTCTCTACAAATTTTATAGATTTATTGATACAATTGAATTTGTCAAATTGAAGTAATGCAGAATATTAATAAATTGCAGATTAATGTTTTTAGTGTAAATTATATTTTATGATTTTTTTATTATGTATTTATTTGTGAATTTGAATCAAATTAATTTGATTGAAATAATCATAAAAAAATAATTTATTATGTATATATAAATGTGACGGAATTCTCTATTTTTCGAGAAAAAACGTTATGATAGGTCAAATCATATCACATATCCGTATCAATTTTCTATTTTTTTAGAAAAGACAGTTCATCGTGTAATTTTCTATTTTTTGAAAAAAGACAATACAACTAGTCGAATCATATCACATATCACTATCAATTCTCAATTCTCTGTTCTTTTAGAAAAGATGATTCAATTGTAATCCTCTGTTTTTTGAGAAAAGAGGATTCGACATGCCGAATCATATCACGTAACGCTGCTACTTATCTCTCAAGTCAAGAGTCGTGCGTCTTTTCTGAAACTTTTATGTTGCGTCTTTGTGTAAACAACTAATCGTCGCTAATCAGTAAGCTCTGTTCTTCAAGAGAACCGAACAGGGCCGGGCTCTACGCTTTGGTACTTAAATCTTACATCTTACACAATCATCGAATCATGACCGATAAACTATTCAAAATTGTATAAAGGTCTGCATTTCAAACCTTGACGACAATTCACCTCACTCAAAGTAGGTGTTAACAACAATAGATCTCATCGTTTTGAGACAATTTTCACAATTCCAAGAGTGTAAAGAGATATTTCAAGAAAGTAGGAAATTCGAACACCTGGGTTAACTCACTGATCTCAAGGCATTCACTTTTCAAAGGTGTGAAAAAATAGCATAGGTAACGTAGCGAGACTTAAAAATATATGAAAATCGATCCCAAAACCAGAGATACATATAGAGCTGTCTTCACATTTAAGTCTTTTGACTAGCTTCAGCAAAACTTAGACTGCGAAAATCAAAACCAAATTGGCTTTAACAAGTAAGAAACTAAGCTCAAACCCTGAATCCCCTGCTGTTCCTCTTGCCTCTAGCCCTCTCAAACTTTCTTCCCTTGGCACGAACATATGGCTTGGTGTGGCTGTGTGGGACACCAGGTGCAGGACCGAAGTGCTTCACTGCTTCTCTAGCATTCTTAGGACCCCTCAGAAGAACCTGCGAAAGAAACAGCTTCATATCAGTAACAGCACAGAGCTTCACAGGAACCACAGGAGGCACTCAAAACAATTACACAGCTTAAAGTAATTTGTCTGAATACACGATGAAACAGTAGAGGTACAGCACGCCATAAAAACAGTTTATTCAATTCCATCGCACATCAAATGCAACTTGTAGTTGTCAGCCAAGGGATGTGGAAGAATAATACTACGAAAATGCATTTCCCATCCCGCATAAAACAGATCACAGACTATCAGTTGTTGGAATTTGTACCGTGTTCTGTCCAAGTGGAGCACGAAGAGCAAGCTGGTCAAATGTCAAGCATTCACCACCCGCCTTCTCAATCCTTGCCCTCGCCGTCTCGGTAAACCTCAAAGCAGTAACCTTCAAAGCTGGAACCTCATGGACCCTTATATCATCAGTAATAGTGCCCACCACCACGGCAATTTTGTCCTCCTGCAGATAAATAGTCAAAACAGCTTCACATCTTTGACCAACACGGCATGATTAAAGCTGCCAGAGAACAGAACATCCATACAACATTTTAATTGAGCTAGAGAAGGCATTGGGCATCACAAACCTTCCCCTGCGTGTAACGGATGAGCCTGGAGAGAGACAGTGGAGGCTTGTTCACCTTGCTCATGAACAAGCGCTTCAAGACGACTGCATTGAACTTGCTTCCGGTCCTCCGGACAAGGAAACGATACAGCTGTTACACGGTTTTTCAGAGCAAACACGAACAACATGAGTAAACATATAGCGCCTCACACTGTCTGCACGAAGTACCAAGTGCACACAAGTATCGCTAGAGAGCATAAATAGGCGGTTGCATCTGCAGATTCTAAATTAAAAAGTGGAGAAGTTGCCACCTCTTTAACACTCAGAGTCACCATACAGACAGCTAACGAAGTCAAGTTTCCAAACCACAACTCGAGTTCTCATAAAATCACACACCCATCCCACATCCTATATCTCCAACACCACCTACCGACCATCTTGCCGTCAATGCGTGCTTACGGCATTTCATCCACCAAACATACACCGAAGAACGAGTCACGATCATGAATGCAAGCCACAGCACCGCCAAGCATACCAAGAATTGGCACGAGACTTAGATTCAGCACACGGCATGAAAGTCGTAATAAGCCACCTAAGAAAGGCACACATTTCCCAAAAAAGCTCGAAACTTGTCCAATCTCCAGGAACAACAACTCCCACGGAACTCGAACCATAAACGTCAAAATTTCAGCTCGACCCTTAACATCGCAGCATAAGGAGATTCGAGAACTAGGACCCTAAGATCGCCTAAAATCCAAACAAAATAGTAAATCGAACGAGAGATCCGACGGTTCACACCCTACCTTGACAAGGAGCTTCAAGTAGATATCGTCCGACTTGGGAGCGGTCCTCTTGGTCTTCTTGCTCTTACCTCCTGCCTTCAGATCGATCCCCTGCGATTATGTGCAGAGACTGTTATGCTTCCGATGAATGAAGACGACGACGGGAAGAAGAAGATGTGAAAGAGGAGAGAGAAAGGGAGGGAGAGAGAGAAAGAGTACCATCTTCTTCCTCTGCTTCTGGCTCTCCGAGCTCGCCTCTGCCGCGACTGCTGCGGGGCTTCGGGGTGAGGAGGGGAGGCTAAATGGGAGCGAAGGAGGAAAGGAGGCTAGGGTTTTTGCGAGGGCCGCGAGGCTTGTCTGCGGGTCAGGTCCACTCGTATAGGGTGGGGATTCGATCTTAACCGTACACGTGGAGGAGACCGTCTCTTGATCCGACGGCAAGACAAAAAATATGGTTAAGCGCTTCGTGTTGTATAAGGACATATAAAATAAATAAAATTATAAGTCCTAAAACTTATTGCGAAAATGTAATTAAATACTAAAACTTCCAAAAAAAAAAATGCAATTAAGTTCTAAAATTTATCAAATTAATTCAATCCAATCCTAAAGTTAATACTATCATTTTGTCTAACGGAAAATATTGATGTTGTATTTCTAAATTAAATTATTTTCCTACATGGCATTTTTAGTCATTTTTTGCTTTAAATCTTATTTAAATAATAGCAAAAAATAAAAACTAAAAAAATCAAAATAATTTTTAAAAATTGGAAAGAAAAAGTTGCAGAGATCTTGGCTGCCCTTCCACCGCCACCCCCATCGCCAAAAAGGGTCGGCGGGGGTCCAAGGTTGGCAAGGGTTGTTGCGGCCTTGGCTAGAGCTGGCGACCCTCGCCTCGATTTAGGTGGAGGGCCACAACCCTCGTTCCTCGCCTACTATTGGCGAGGGTTGCTAGCCCTAGCCTAGGCCCCCCCCTTATCGGCTCTAGTCAACCCCTATCGACCCTTTTCGATGATGGGGCGACGATAGCAAGGGCCTACCGTCCTTGCCCATAGTTTCATTTTTCTTCTTCTTCTTTTTTTTGTGTGTTTTTGAAATGCTTTTTATTTTATTTAATTAATATTTTCATTAAATAAATTATAACTTAAGCCATGTCATGCCATGTAGGAGAGGGAAAATATTAAAAAGTCACGTTAGCATTTTCCGTCAGTGGAAATAGACGGTGTTAATTTTAGGACTTAATTGAACCAATTTGATAAGTTTTATGACTTAATTATATATATATTTTTTTAATTTAAGGATTCAATTGCATTTTCACAATAATTTTTTGGACTTCTAGTGAAATATATATATATATATATTTATTTATTTATCACTTCTTAACATTTTTCAAAAATACGTGCCATTAAAGGTATTTGGCCCAACAAAAAATCATTGAGGAATTTAATAACAAGTCTTAGATTCTTCTTTTTCATTAGCATAAGGTTTCGTATGTTTTGGGAAAAATAATGATATGAAAAGCATTTCCATAAAATGAATGGTTAAATTGATTGTAATAATTAACCAATAAAAATATTTTCATTATTGACAATAATTTTATGTCTAAACTTTTTTGTAAACCATTAAAATATTTTTCAGTCACACCTTTTTACAAGGGATACAAACAATCATTTTTTCAAAAATATTTTACAAAATATGGGATTTCCGTAGAACAAATAGATCCTAAATAATGGTCATTTTTTTTCATTTAAATTGTCTTAAACAAATTATCTAAAAATTTGAAACTATGAACGATTCAATGTTCATTCTAGGGCCCAACTTGAATTAATCTCTTTGCACACTTCGTATAGTAAGATCTATTGGTAAATAAATAGAGAAAATTTCAAATAAAAGCTTGAAATGCTTTTATTTTTTCAAATAAAGGCTTGAAACTGGCTTCAATGGTCAGAATGCTACACATCAACTTGTATCAAAGAATTCAAAGCCAAACACACATAATGATTAATGAGGGGTGCATCTACCCAGAAACTGGCTCGCTTTTTTTTTTTTTTTCTTTTCTTTTTATAATGTTATTTTGCAAAAAAATCAAGTTTTTATAATAATATTAAACTTGCAAGAAATATGTATTTATCAAGTGGTTAAGTTGTTTCTTCATGTCGAATACACAATTCAATTTTCCTTGGTTGCAAAGGAATTTATTAAAACAAAAACAAGAAGACTTGAAAATCAGTTTAATGTGATTCCCAGGTTGAAACGATTGTCAGGTAAAACCGGCCTATCCGGCCTTGGCATTAGGAACCAATCCAGTCCTAGGCTAGTTTAAGATTTGTAGAATCCGGAATCGACCGATTCTCCCTAGAACCGACCTCAAACTGGTCGGTCTAATTCCCGTGTTGAAGTGGACCAATTCACACCTCTACTCAAATCTCAACTTCCAGAAATTAAGAAATAATAAAAACCATAACTATTAAATCCCCGCCCTCCTCGAAATGAAGAGGAACCATAAAATTACAGCAGCGCACCAGATTAAACAACCATTCCCATGCGTAACTGAACAACGCACTCTTTTGCTTGCCAAATGCCAAGGAAGAGCAACACTCCTGAAAAACAAAAATCCAAATTCAGAAAGGTGAGATATCGGCGGAATGGAGGTGGAGCTGGAGACGCAGAATGCAAGTGTATGTGAGATGCGTGTGAATCTCTGGCCAGCCACTTTTCTCATCTGGGGGCTAATTGATAAATATTTGTCAAGTGTGGGGGTTTATTTGAAACAAACTCAAATGCAGGGGTCTTTCGTAAAAAGAAGGGAGGCTAAGGGCGCGCATGACAACACTTCTATTTCTCAATTTCGCTATTTTTCTGTTCCTCATAACAGGTTTGTAATAGAAATTTGTTTAGTAATGTAATTTAATTTTTATTTCTAATACAGATTTTTATTTCAGAAATAAATTTAGACTAGAAATCAGAAATTAGAATTTTAGCATTTCTATTTTTGGAACAGGAATGAGAAATCAAAATTTTTCTTATCATTTACTCTTGTCACTGCCCATCACTCATTGGCTGCCTGTGGGACACTGGATGCCCGCCACTCTTCGCTGCTTGCCGATTGCTTGCCATCGGTTGCCCGTTACTAATAGCTTGCCACCGGACTTTGGCCGCCCATCATCAACTGTTGGCCGTCGGATGCCGGATGCTTGTCAATTGTTGGCTTCTCATCACCAACTGCTAGATGCCGAAGGCCAACCGGCAACCACCGAACATTCGTCGCCGATCGCTCGCTACTTGCCATCGGTCGTTGGATGTTGGCCGCTCGCCGCCACCCATTGGACTTTGGCCGTTGGCCACCCGCCGCCAGTTGTCGGCTGCTGGACTCCAGACATTGAATGCTGGATGCTAGACTTTGGATTTCGGATGTTGGTTGTCGGCTAGTCAGATGCCGAACGTCGAACTCCAGACGTCAGACGTTGGATGCCGGCCGCCGGTCGCTGGATGTTGGATGCCGGCTGTTGGTCGCCGGATGCCAGCCATTGGTCGTCGAACGTCGGACTCCAGCCACTGGACTTTAGTCATCACCACTCCTAAAAATAGAAATTTTATATTTTTACAAACGAATTTTTATTTCCATAGTGGCGTTGCAAAAGACATTGCAAAAGACAGAAGACAATGATAGGTTTGGGAAAGGGGAATCTAAGGAAAACTCATGTTTTCTCACCCTTGAATTGAGAAAAGTCATCAAGATCCATTTGTGTCGCAAAAAATTTATAATTTCTAAAATATTTTATGATAAGGTGTGAAAATAGGAATTTTCCTTACACTCCCGTCTCCCCATCTTGTCATTGTCAATGACAAGATTGACCTAAAGAAAATAGGAATGATTCCTATTTCCTTTAGATCATTTTCAATATTTTCCTTACACTCCCGTCTCCCCATCTTGTCATTGTCAATGACAAGATTGACCTAAAGAAAATAGGAATGATTCCTATTTCCTTTAGATCATTTTCAATGACCATTGAAAATGATCTAAAATTGAAAATGATCTAAAGGAAATAGGAATCATTCCTATTTTCTTTAGGTCAATCTTGTCATTGACAATGACAAGATGGGGAGACGGGAGTGTAAGGAAAATTCCTATTTTCCAATGACCAGATGGGGAGACGGGAGTGAAAACTCCTCTTTGGACTACCCTTATTAGCTCTGGCTATCCCCTTTTCGGTGTCGTCATTGATGCCTTTTTTTCTCATAGATAACAGGTCCCTCATGCTCATCCTTTCCTATATATATATATTATCTATGAGACATGTTGGAGAAGCAAAGAAGACGCCAGCCCCGCATTGCTCAAAGATCGATGGGAAACAACAGCTCAGTTGGTCACAATGTTCCAAGGTATGCATCGCAACATCTTTGCAGTCCAACCTCCTCTAACAAGTTGGAGGACTCTAAGTTAATTCATGTTGTTTTGTTTGAATACCATCTAACTCCACTTAGATCAGGGGAACTCATCCTTTTCAATGCTGCATACTAGAACTTGTTCTAATTGTCTAAGTTTTTTTGTCTATTAATCTATGAATATGCTGGTTTTGTACTAAAAGCATGAAACTAGTTCAAATAGCCTATATTTTGTTAGATGCCAATCTATGAATATGCTTATTCTTGATCGATATTGTTTGCATTCCCATGAAAGAAGGTTGTCTAACAAGTCATTTGGCAATGTTTAGGCATACAGCACAGCTCGTAGCTCAAACAAACGAAGGTCTTGATTCTCTCGAACAAGCCTTGTGTCAGCTCATTAGGGAGAGGCATAGCACCATAGGTCCAGCCAACATTCCCAATGCACCAAGCATTATGTTTATTTGTGCAGTGATTAAAATCATCCGGCCAAAATTAATCTTTGAGATGGGAAGGCAAGATATTGGCCCAAGTTTCCGACTTGCCTCTGCCGTGATCGCTATTGCTCTTGGATGCATCGAATGTGGTCTTCTTATGTATGTTCTACTTGGTGACTTGCCTTACCCGATTTTTGTTGCCTGCGTCCTGATGTTGGTAGTCCCGTTTGTGTTCATCGGGAGTTAAGGGATTGTTAGTGGAGGGTGCTAGTTTCCAGCTTTCGATGTGGTGATGTGTGTTTTACGTTAATTTCATTTGTCTGTAACCTTCCCTTCACTAGTCCTGATATAGTTTACATGTTCTGTATCTGTACCCTTCCACTGCAAAGCCGTCATGTTGTATGTTCTATAACCTTGAATACATTTCGTATCTTCCGCTGCAAAATCGTTTTCTTTCCTGCTCCTCTGTTTTTCATCTCATGAATCTGGTCATATGAAAACTGTCTCGACGTGAAAGTGAAAAACTGCGCCTCTAAACAAATATCAAAATCCGAGATTTCTTTCAGTTGCCCATCGCTTGGTTTGTTCCATTCATTAGATGTTAGTTAGAAGATTCACCCCTCACAGATCTTTGCAAAGTCTAACATAACTCCTCGCATCTCTGAAAAACAGAAGTACAATCTTCAACCCAACAATAAAAAAAAAAAAAAAGAGAGGCTAATTTCTCTAAAAATCTGGAAGCGCTTGAGCCCACGAATCGGACGGCGGTCCGCACCCCGTACAAGGCCCTTCAATTCCACGACTGCGACTCCATCCGCCGCGCCCTCGCCCCCGACCTTAAGTGGTGGCGGTTGTGGTTCCATCCCTCCCTAGTTCTTGATAGGCCTCCTCCGCCACGTCCAACGACACCTTCCTCTTCGTCCCTGACCGCTCCTTCACCTTCTTTGGCCCCACCGCGCTCGCCCGAGTGCTTCGGCCCGACTCGCTCCATCTCGTGGGTCAACGCCTGGATGTTCTCCGCCAATGGATCGGTCGCCCAGGTCGAGGGAGTACTTCAGCACCTCGCTCGCCGTTACGCGATTCGGCGACAGGTTGATGCCGGCGAGGGACTCGAGGACGCTCGACTTGCTGGAGGACCGGCCGCCGCTGACGACGATGCTGGGGAGCTGGAATCCCTCCTCCACGACCATGTGCATGTCCAAGACTGTCGAGCAGGGGCGGATCCGGTTGGTGTAGAAAAGAGAGAGAGAGAGAGAGAGAGAAATGAGAAAAAGGAAAGTTTGACGGAATAAATGGATGGACACTTAACCCTCAAGCAAAGGCAGATTTGAAAAAATAAATATAAAACATCATCTAAGGTTGACCGGTACGAAGAGGCACCGCCGGAGCAACGCTATCCTTTCTCCTCTTTTAGTTATAATGCCATCATATGAAATTTAAGCCTTTGGAATGTTGCGTCCTCGCTTAAAGTCAAAGAGAGAGAAAGAGAGAGTACCATATTCCTTTGCTTCTGACTCAGGGCTGGCCTCCACTACATGACTGGAGTCCTCAATCCATCCATAGGTGAGATATGCTCAACATCATTTGATTAAATAATTGATCCGGTTTCGAATATAATGAAATTGAAAAATCAACGGATGAGTTATGGTCAAAGGTCCATTAGAGTCGAATGAAAAAAATGAGATCACTTATTAGAAGATCCCCTATTTCAAAGAAAGGTGGGTCAACTCATGAAGTTCTCATTGAATTAGGATCCACACAAGAAAAAGCACGTATCATTCCTTAGTTATTAGGAGTATCCCAAAAACATTCGAGTCAAATGATACAACATATTTGATAAAAAAAAAAATGATACAACATAGCTCGCACTATTCCAAATATTGTTTCAAGATTAAGGCTCCATTTGGTTTGGCATATGTAATAGGCTTTGGGACTCTAAAGTCCCTTGGCCAATTGCAAATGTGTTTAGTTCGTGTTTTTGCTCAATTTTGGGAAAATACAATTACATCTCCCAAGGACTCTAAAGATCTTTAGTCCAAAAAAAGTCCTGAGGTACTTTAGAAAATTGCGTTTTCGGAATGCAAGTCTTGGCCTTGATTATTGTTCATCTACTCCGAAGACCGTCGCACAGAAAAGCTGATTAGAGGCCGATGACTGCCGGCGAAAGGGTCGCGTGCATTGGTGACTGCCACTTGAAGGTCGCCTAACCCCGACGACGGTTGCTAGACCTCAAGCGACGCTTGGGTCACGCGACCTAGGCGAATGGCCTGAATTGCATGACCTAGGCGATTGTCTTGAGTGGGCGACCTCAGGCAAGGGTATCTAGGGGCCAAATCTGGTCGTTCGGTGGCCAGATTTGGCTAGTCGGGGGCTGGACTTCAAAAAAAAAATTACATTTTTTTTTTAACAAAATGCAATTTTTA
Organism: Eucalyptus albens; assembly: GCA_014182695.1. Classification (NCBI taxonomy): domain Eukaryota; kingdom Viridiplantae; phylum Streptophyta; class Magnoliopsida; order Myrtales; family Myrtaceae; genus Eucalyptus; species Eucalyptus albens. The sequence continues at coordinate 53,879,849 of CM024653.1, forward strand.
CCAAATGATATTTTAGCTAAAGTTGTTTCTCAATACACTCTAAAGTTACAATTCACCAAATCCTATTTGCATTTTCGAAAGCTCTTTTAACCCAAAGGTATGTACATTTTTCTTGAAGACATTTCTCCAAAACTGAACCAAACGGAGCCTAAATGTGTAGGCTATATGAGAGAAAATCGATCAGGAACTGTAACATGGAGAGGAGAACGTCTCTTGATCTTACGGCATGACAAACTAGAATTAAGTGCGCTATGTTGTATAAGACCTTATATTAAAAAAAAAATCATTTCTTAACATTTATTAAAATTACATGCGATAATTAAGGTACTTGGCCAAAACGAAATTATTGATGAATTTGAAAATAAGCCTCAGATTCTTTTAATTCCTTAGAGTAAGTTAAGGTCACATTTTCTAAATTTTAATCTTTTTATTTAATTTTAACTTATTTGGGAAATCAAAACCCATGATCAATTGAATGCCTTTAAATTTTAAACTGATCCAGCGTTTCTTAAGGATATCAAGAGGCTATTGAACTTCCATTTTGAGTTCAAAATTCATGACATTTTTCGGGAAGGTAATTGACTTATTGATGTGCTTGCTAATAATGGTATAGTCAAGCGTTTGGATATTACGTTTTCCCGTAGCCTCCTAGAGAATTATCTTATGTCTTGTTTAGTGATAAATTTGCTATTGTGGACTTGAGAGGTTTATTTTCTTAGTTTGTACCTTGTATTCACCCAAAAAAAAAAATTTGAGATTTCTTTCACCCCTCATAACTTCTTACTTCCCTGAAGAAAGGAGTACAACCTAACAAAAAAGAAAAAAGAAAAAAGAAAACAGAAAAGGAGAGCTAACTTTTCTAAAATTGTAGACCCATTTTTATTCCGATTTTTTTATATAAAAAAATGAACTTTCGATGAATTCCCAAATCTGCCCATGGTAAAGTCACCATCCAATATACACCGTTCAGTTCCATCCAATTCCACCCGTCTATCTTCTTTTCTTTTTCCTCTAGCCTTTTCCCTCCCCCCCCCTCCCCCCTCTCTCTCTCTCTCTCTCTCTCTCTCCATTCAACCCAAAGCAAAGATTAGCACAAAAGTTTCATTCATCTCCGTCAGCTTCCGGAGGAGCTTGAGGCCACGAATCGGACGGCGTTCGGCACCCTGTACGAGGCCCTTCAATTCCCCGAATGCGAGGCCACCCGCCGCATCCTCGCCCCCCGTCGTTGAGTGGTGGTGGTGGTTCCATCTCTCCTCCACCCCCCAAAAACCCAGTACTTGATGGGCCTAAAAAAAAAATATATAATTTCTCATATGGCGTGGGGATTCGATCTCCGCCGTACACGTGGAGGAGACCGTCTCTTCATCTGACGGTACGACGAAAAATATAATTAAGCGCTTGGTGTCGCATAAAAAACAAATCATTTCTTAACATTTTTCAAAAATATGTGCAAACATTAAGGGTGCATGCCCTTCCAAAAAAAAAAAAAAAAAAAAAAAACCATTGAGGAATTTGAAAATAATTCTTAAATTCTTTTTCTCATTAGTGTAAAGTTCGTGTGTTTAGGGGGAATTCAACTAATAATACCTCTTAATAATTAACTAATACAAAATAATTTCATTATCCATAATAATTTATATCTAAATTTGTTTGTGTAAATATTTTTCATCGTTACAATTTTGTAAAAGATAGCTATGATCATTTTTTTTGGAAAAATATATTATAAAATATGAATTTTCCTCAAAACAAGCAAATTCTACATAATGATCACTTTTCTCAATTTTAAATTATCTAAAAAATCGAAAACTATGATCGATTGAACGTTTATTCTAGGGCCCAACTTGAATTAATCTCTCTGCCCATTTCGGGTATATCACGATGGTAACATCTATTAGTAAATAAATGTTGGCATACTTTTTCTTTGAATATTGGTGGTTTGCTGTTTGCAAGGGGTCTGGTCCTCATGGTGATGTGTATTTTCTATGAATTTGGGTCTGCTTGTGTAACCGTCTGTTTCTAGTCCTTCTATTCTAACCTTAGAACACTTTTTATGATGATGACGGTTGTTAAAATATCATGCATATCCATAGAGTTTATATGTTTTTCACACGCATATGAATTCCCTTCACCTAACAAAATAATTACAATATCCAAAATTAGCAAATGATGGAAACCATATGTCTCTGATTAAACATATATAACATCCTACAGCAAAATTTCATAAAAATTTCAACAATTCAAAGGTGCCAAAGATTTCGGAAAACCAAGCCCATTGAATGCAATAACAAGCTATTTAATAACACACCAAAGAAACAAAAGTCCATCAAATATATATATATATATATATTAACTCAGAAAAAAGGCTAAAGAATATGTAAATAGTTGAGGATGAGTGGAAGCCACAAGATGGGAAAGTCAAACATAAGAAAGAAAAATTGTCCAAATTCGTTATTCTTTCTTTTAGGATTTAGGATACATGCATTGCGAATTTGATACAATTTGTATATCCGTCCTCATATTACGAACCCAACAATTTCTGTACAATAAAATCAAATCTAAAGTATCTAATTGGACAGCTCACAAATTCTAAGTAACTTGTTCGACCGAACTACACAAGTAAAGCAAGCTGGAGAAGTGCAAGCTCGATCCTTTAACAAATCTCCGATTTAATTACTATCATTGTGCTTTTGAGACAGGTTTAACATTATTACTTGTTAATTTCATTTATGCATTAATTATTAATATTCCAAGGTACTCACGTCTAGTGCATGGCCGGACAGCAACAACCATGTGAACATGTAATTTATTTTGCTACATAACCCAATAATAACAGAGGAATCTGCCCATTTGAGATTTTGGTTCTTAAATCCACGTGAAAAGCTGTTTTTTTTTTTTTTTTTTTTTCTCTATTGTAAAAAGAGTACGCGCATGGATGTCGAAAAAAGATTAAATATGTAGAGCGTGTTAAATATAAAAAAAATATATATATATATGAATAACATTTAAATGATCTTACGATTTGTATTCAATAATAGTAATCATGATTTTGGAGGATTATTTCTTAAGTATTTTCAAATTTATACTCATGTCCATTTTGTTATACTATGCCACCATCGTATATATGTAAAATAGACATAATCATTACATATAAAAGTTTGATGTTGAAATTCTCGATAAATTTGTTTTCTACACAATTGATTAAATTTCTCCATAATGGAGCGAAGAAGAAACGAAGATATGGTTTTTGCAAGAGGCTGCAAGGTTTATCTACGGGTAAGATCCATTAGCATAGTGTGAGATTCAATCGGAACCGCACACGTGCACGAGAACATCTCTTTATCTGAGGTCTTAGGGAAAAAAGGGCTCGATTTGTATAAGAACTTATAAAAAAAAAAATCATTTCTTAACATCTCTTAAAAGCCTTAAAAGTACTTGGCCTCCAAAAAAAAAAAAAATTCATTGAGGAAATATGGACTCTATCATTTTTAAATAATGATTACATCTAATTCAATAAAATCGAAAACTATGATCAATTCAACCTCTTGAGTTTGCTCTCATTATCTTTAGAACCCAACTCAAATTAATCTTTTGGCTCACTTTGTACGTGTCACTATGGTAACATCTATTACTAAATAAATATGCTCGTCTGTAGGGCTGTAAATGGACATGCAATAAAGTCATCACATAATACTTTAGATCTATTTTTTTTTATATTGATGTCAGTGTGGCAACTTACTCCCAAAACATAGAGTAATCGTTGAAATCTTGAAGCAATGTTACAAATATTCTTACATGAGGATAAAATACATGACATAAATATAAGAAGCACAGATTTAGTTTTCTCTAACCCGTGCAACCGTAGGAATTTCTTTCCAAATCAGCCTTATTCACTCACAAGTCACAAGAATCATAGAAAGAAACTCTAAGTTCTGAAAATTATATTATTTGTAAGATGATACATTTGAGGGGGAAGAGGCTCCTATATATACAAGTAAAGGCTCAACCGTAACCATAGATCTCTCCTCAATTGACGGTAGAGATTGCATCTCCCTATTTACCCAACTATCCATATTTATTACAAGAGTGTACATTTACAATATCCCCTTTAGGAGCATTTTAGAATACACAATAAAATTCTAAGACTTAGGAGCATGGTTCGCCCTTCTTTCATCGATTGGTCATGGTCCTTCTTTCAAAAAACCCTTGGCTTGTGTTGTTTCTATGAGTCGTGACACTAGCATGATTCCCTTTAGCAATCACATTTCCTAATATTAATTCTAAACTCAAATTGGTGTATAAACATTATACCTACCGTTGCTGGTGGCCCGGTAAGGAATATACGTATGATTTCCTTTTGTAATCACATTCTCTAACATTAATTCATTTTTCTTGTGAAAACTTGGATGGAACAAGAGAACATCCTATAGAGGGATGGAACAAGAGAACATCCTATAGAGGGTCCCTCGTCCATTTCAAAGTAAGAGAACCAAAAATGAATGTGGTACTAGAGGCTGGAAAAGTAGGAATCCACTGTCATGCTTCGATTGTTGAATGCTACACATCAATTCGGATCACAGAATTCACCACCAAATAAATAATAGTCAGGGATAAGTGTATTGGAAGTTCTAAATTTTGTCTTTAAGATACAATTGAGTTCTAAAATTTTTAAAAGTACAATTAAGTCTTAAAACTTGTAAAAAAATCAATTGAGATTTAAAATTTTAAAAAAGTGTAATCAAGTCCTAAAACTTGTCAAATTATTAGTCTTTTCATTGATTACATTTTTGAAAAATTTAGAACCCAATTGTACATATGTGGCAAATTTTAGGACTAGATTATACTGTTTGAAAGTTTTAGAATTCTATTGCACATTTGTGACAACTTTTAGAAATTAGCTACATTTTTTGAAAGGTTTAAAACTCAATTACACCTTCGTGATAAGTTTTAGGATTCCCAGTGCACATATCCTTAATAATTAATGAGAATGCACCTAATCGGAAACAAGTTGACTTTTTTTTCTATTTTGTATAAGAAATCAAATTCTTAAAAACAACATATTGTTTCTTTGGTTCCACATGATTGTAGAGGAATTTTTTTCTTAAAAAAAAAAAAAAAAAGGAGACTTGAAAACCAACTCAATTTAAGAATAGGACTGGTTGAACCGACGTCCCAGTCTTGTAATCAAGAACCAATCCAGTCTTAGGCTGCTTCAAGGTTTCGCAAAACAAGAAATCGAATTGATTCTCTCAAACTAAACTTGAACCGGTTGGTCCAAACCCATTCGATTCGATTCTTGGGTTATACCGGATCCAATGCACACCCAATTCAAATCTCTACTCTCAAAAATCAAAAGATAATAAGAACGATGACTTTTGAATCACCATCTTCCTTGAATTGAAGAGGAACATTAAATCAGTTAAACATTGGGGGCTTTGATATATATTTCCCATAGGAGGGCAAATTGAAGTTTTCCTCGTATTTAGGAAATGTGCCGTTTAAAGAAAAAGGTTGTGGTTCTAATTGATAACTATAACTATATAATGTATATAATCGCGGACCAGGTCCACAATCGAGGGCATAGCATGGGCCATGGTACCATTGCAAGATCTTCGCATCATCTATAAGACGTTGTAGAACTAAACAGAAGAAAGTAGCCACGCATCGGTCGGAGATCAATGGGCAACAACAAACTCAGTTGATCGCGGTGTTTGGAGGTGAGCACCACCACCTCTCTTTAATCCAACCTCCTTCAACAAATTGGAGGACTCTTGAGTAAATTCCTGCCGTTTTATTCAAAAACCATTTGCATTCCTAAATACGAGCATGCCGTTGCAACATTAATGATATAGCAATTTAAATCAATGTGAAATTACTAGATAAAAAAGCAAATAGCAAGAAAGGACATAAGATATTTATGTAGTTCGATCCGAGTGTCGGAACCTATTTAATGAGAAAAGCCAGTAGCAAATAATCCACTATAATAAAAAGTCAAAATTATAATTATTTATATACTCGAGTGTCTTTCACATCTACACTAGGTCCATATGAGGATGCCAAGGCAAAGTAAAGAAAGAGGAGCTGAGGCTAATTAATATATGTGTGTGAATGAAAACGTGGGAGGTCCTCGAGTTTAATGGGAGCTCAATAATCTTATAATATGATAATGAAAAGTCACAAGGACATTAGGATATAAACTTTATGGGGTTGATGTCATAGGCAACCCATGACATTAGCCCTGTAAAGTTTGTGAGTGGGTTTGGTTCAATATTTTCAATGGACTATCAACGTTCAAAGCCCCTTGGGGAATAATCATTTGACAACTATTTTGAAGTAGCTTTTAAATGTAAGTTAGCATTTGGAAGGCCGAAAGTCTAATGCTAGTAAGGACTAGCATTGAGTTTTCAGCATTTAGCCCAATGCTAAAACTCAATTTTTTCCGAAAATTACCCTCACCCATTTTTCAAATTTCCAAATTTGCCCTCATTATTATTTTTTAAAATGCTAAAAAAACAAATATATATAACTTTTTTTCTTTAAAAGACTAACCCTTCGTCGATTCGGCAAGCCAGATCTGACGTTAGTGACCGTTGAGTGACCTCTAGTGAGGGTTGTGAGGTCACCTTGGTGAGGGTCGCCAGAGGTCACATGACCTCAAGCTACCCAGGCGCTTGGGTCACGCGACCCTTGCCGAGGGTCACTTGAGGTTACGCAACCTTTGGTAGCCCTCACCAAGGTCACGCAGCCCTCACCAAGGTCGCGCAACTCTTGCCGGAGGTTACTAGAGACTGAACGACATTTCTCCCAATTTTTTTTTTCAAATCATAATTTACCAAATGACCTTCGCATTTACTCAAAGTCCTTTAAACTAATTTATTTTATATTTTCCTAATTAATTTTTAAAATACTGAATCAAACGTAACATATATCTTAAGCTCTCGTTAAACTTTTGACCTCCATCCTTTTCCTTATATGTATCCTATAACCTTGACAATGGCATGTTGACAAAACCACGGGCGCCGTGTAACCTCGAGCATGTTGACAAAACCACGGGCGCCATGTAACCTCGACAATGACTATCCTGTCAAGTTTAGTCATTGTCATGGGGCCTGTGTAACATTAAAGGACTTTGAGTAGGCCCGTGTAACCTTAAAGGCCCATGTAACCTTGAAGGACTTTGAGTAAGTTTGACCAAGGACTTTGAGTAGGCCCGTGTAACCTTAAAGGCCCGCGTAACCTTAAAGGACTTCGAGGAAGTTTGACAAGATTGGCAATGACTAAGTTTGACCAATGACAATGACCAAGTTTGACAAGATAGTCATCGGTAAGGTTACATGGGACAGGTGTAACCTTGTCAGTGACTGGTAAGGTTAGAGGAAGTCTCCATATACAATCCCTCATGCTTTTCCTTTCCTATATATATATATGCATATATTATCCATGAGACATGTTGGAGAAGCAAAGAAGATAGTAGCTACACATTGCTCAAATATCAATGGGAAATAATAGCTCAGCCGGTCACAATGTTCCGAGGTAAGCACTACAACATCTTTGTAGTCCAGCCTCCTTCAACAAGTTGGAGGACTCTGAGTAAATTCATGTTATTTTCTTTGAATACCATATGCACTCCACTTAAATCAGGTGAACTTGTCCTTTTTAATGTTGCATCATAAAACCTGTACTAATCGCCTAAGTTTTTTTGTCTCTTAATCTATGAATATGCTGGCTTCATATTGAAATCATGAAACCAGTTCAAATAGCCTATATTTTTTTTAGGTTGATCTTTGAATATGCTTATTCTTGATCAACATTGTTTATACTCCCGTGAAAGAAGATCGTCTAACAAGTCACTTGGTGATGTTAAGGCGTGCAGCACAACACGTAGCTCAAACCAACAAAGATCTTGACTCTTTGGAGCAAGCCTTGTGCCAGCTGATCAGGGAGAGGCATACCTCTATAGATCTGACCAACATTCCCATTGCACCAAGCATCCTGCTTATTTACGTGGTGATTAAAATCATCCGGCAAAGATTCATCTTCGAGATGAAAGGGCAAGATATTAACTCAAGGTTTCGATTTGTGCTTGCGATGTTCGCTGTCGCTCTTGGATGCATTGAATGTGGTCTTCTTATGTACGTTCTACTTGGTGACTTGTGTTGGCCGATTTTCATCGCGTGCGCCCTAATATTGGTAATCCCATTAGCGTCCATCGCAAATTAAAAGATCGTTAGCAAACAGGCGCTAGTTTCCGGCTTTCCAATGTGATGACGTGTGTTTTATACGAATTTCATTTGTCTGTAACCTTCCATTGTAGGTCCTGCTATGGACGTCAAGTTGTATGTTCTGTAAACTTGAATAAATTTTGTATCTCAAAAATTCCCGCGTCGCTTATCTGCATGTTCTGTGACCCTGCACTGCAAAATCTCTTTCTTTTCCTTTTGCTCTGTTTTTCTTCTCATGAATCTGGTCATATGAAAACTGTCTCGACGTGAAAGTAAAAAACTGCTACTAAGGAAATATCAAAATTCGAGATTTCTTTCGGTTGCCCATCGCTTGGTTTGTTGCATTAATTAGATGTTAGTTAGCAACTTCACCGCTCACAGTACCTTTGCAAAGTCTAACATAACTCCTCACTTCTCTGAAAAAAGAAGTACAATCTTCCAAAAAAAAAAAAAAAAAAAAAAAACAAATGAAGAAGAAGAAGAAGAAGGCTAATTTCTCTAAAAATCTGGAGGAGCTTGAGCCCACGAATCGGACGGTGGTCCGCACCCTGTACGAGGCCCTTTAATTCCGCGACCGCGCCTCCATCCGACGCACCCTCGCCCCCGACCTTGAGTGGTGGCGGTGGTGGTTCCGTCCACCCCCTAGTTCTTAATGCGCCTCCTCCGCCACGTCGGACGACACCGTCCTCTTCGTGCCCGACTCCGTCACCTCCTTCGGCCCCGCCGCGCTCGCCCGAGTGCTCCGGCCCGACCCGCTCCCTCTCGTGGGTCAACGCCTGGCCGGTCTCCGCCAGTGGGTTGGTCGCCCAGGTCGAGGGAGTGCTTCCAACACCTCGCTCGCCGTCCCGCGATTCGGCGACAGGTTGATGCCGGCGAGGGACTCGAGGACGCTCGACTTGCTGGAGGACCGGTCGCCGACGACGACGATGCTGGGGAGCTGGGTTCCCTCCTCCATGACCATGTCCAAGCCTGTCGAGCAGTGGGCGGATCCGGGTAGCTGTAGCCTGTAGGAGTTCTGAAAAAAGTGGGAGTTTGGGAAACGTGCGGTGGGTGGGGCGGAGAGAAAGGCAAATGAGAGAGATTTTTTAACGGAGTAAATGTAGAGACACGACCCTTAAGCAAAGGCAGATTTGAAAAAAAATAAAATATAAATAAATAAATATATAACGTCATCTAAGGTTGACCGGTACGAGGAGGCACGACCCCAGCGACGCTGTCTTAGATGAGAAATATGCTATGATATTGATTAAATAGTTGATCCTACTCCGAATATAATGAAGTTGAAAAATCAGCGGATAAGTTATAGTCAAATGTCCCTTAGAGTTGAGTGAAGAAAATGAGATGGCTTACTAGAAAACTCCATGTTTCAAAGAGAGGTGGATCAACTCATGAAGATTTCATTGATTTTGGATCCACACAAGAAGAAGAAGAAGAAGAAGCACATATCATTTTTTTTTTTTTTTTTTTTTTTTTCTTTGGAGGAACCGCTTTGACCGAGCCCGCCCCATGTAAAACAGGTATGGCTAGCGGGGGACCCACCACCCCGGCGCTACGTGTAAATCACCTAATAGCCCACCAGTCTCCTTACAATGCAAGTTGCAAGGCTTTCGAACTCCTGACCTTCCCTCAAAGGTCTAAATATTATTTCAAGCCGATGGTAGCTCATAAAATTCTTTAGTTATTAGGGATATCCCAAAAACATCTGAATCAAATGATATGACATAGCTCGCACTATCCCAAATATTATTTCAAGATTAAATGTGTAGACTATATGAGAGAAAAACGATTAGAACCGTAACATGGGGAGGAGAACGTATCTTGACATTATGGTATGACAAACTAGAATTAAGCACGCAATGTTGTATAAGACCTTATATTAAAAATAATCATTTCTTAAAATTTATTAAAATTACGTGCAATGATTAAGGTACTTGGCCAAAAAAAAATCATTGATGAATTTGAAAATAAGCGTCACATTCTTTTATTTGTCAGAGTAAGTTAAGGTCACATTTTCTAAATTTTAAACTTTTTATTTAATTTTAACTTATTTGGAAAATCAAAAACCATGATCAATCGAACGCCTTTAATTTGCTTGCATTATTCTTAATCTAGGGCTAACTCGAATTAATCTTTTTGCCCACTTCGTATTTACATCACCGTTTACTGAAATCCAATTTTCTAAGTTTTACTCTTTTATCACCAATCTTCCGCAATCGTCAATTAAAAACAAGATTCAAAAAAAGAAAGCAAGCGTTTAGTACTAAATGGATATGCTCATCTACAGGGATGTGAATGGACATGTAATAGGGTTCATTCAGATAATACTTGTTTTTAAAGTAACAAATTAAGAGGACAGTGTTATAACTCATTCTCAATTCACAAAATAAGAAAATAGAATGATTCCCTTTAGCAAATACACTACCTAACATTAATTCGATTCTGAAATATATATGACCCAATCAGCACACCTGGATTAACAACATATGACTCAGTCAACAAAAATGTGACATGACTACAATTTAAAGCCAAGAATCCAGCCTAAAGAATCAGACATAATCAGCATTTACTCATGTCAGCCTACACTGAAGTTATCCGGCTCTCTGTAATTTGTATGCAACTCCAGTTTAAAGATTGATGGATAACTACTAATAAGACGCATTTTCAAATATACACTCTGCAAGCACTCAAACATATAAGTGTGTGATTGTTTATGCTTCAGCTAAAAAAAATGTGTCAAAATTTGTATATTGTGAAAGTTTGAGGTGTTCCTGATTAAGAAAACTCAAGTGTGTCCATCGCAATATTTGGATTAGGCAAAAAGTAAAAACCTATTAAGACACGCCCTAAATTTACCGAGGCCCATCTAAGAGTAGCGTTGACATGGTACTGCGAAAACTAGCAGATAAGTAATGGTAGAGAAGATTGTCATCTACAAATCAAGGAGAGCTATGAAAACTTGAGAAGATGGTGAGAGATGCTTTACATTGATGCAGAAGTCGTAGGGTTGGCATGCATGGACCGTCACGGATGTTGAAAAAGAGAGGCACGTTGTTCACCAGAACCAAATTCAGGTGGTTTTGACTGGAGGAAAGCGAAGAAAGCCCTCTCAGAGGCGAGTCTTGACAGCATTATATAGTTGTAAAGGACGCCACAAGAAGAGTGTCTATCAACTGAAATCTTACAAAGGAGCTCGACAAAATAAATAGCAATTAGATGAGAACAAACCATTTGGCAACAATGATTGGAGACTTCTTGGGAAGCAAATCACCCAGCACCGGCTCCAATCCTGGATACTGAATCAACAGCACAAGTGAATCAACCCATATCAAGTGATGGATATTAAATAACAAACAATTATCAGATGCCTTCACTTGATTTTGTGCGGATACCTCGTCTGAGGAGAACTTGAAAAGTGAACTTGTGACCAGTTGATCGAGAGAGAGAGAGAGAGAGAGAGAGAGTACTCTCTCCCGATTGTGGGCAGCAATATCAGCATCAAGCAGGTAAACAAAGCAAACAAGAACAGTCAATTAAAAATACAATATATAGAAGCCCAGTCCCCATAAGATTTCACAGATAAATCTACTTGAAAGCATCGTCTTATTTGCCAGTCTTGATGAAGATTAAAATGTTGCAAGTGCTCAGTCATCTTAAAGAGTTCTACCACAGAGCAAGTCATCCCTGACAAATTTGGCCAAGCCTCAGTAGGATAGGTCGTTCATGATTACAACCTTACAGCATTAGTACTACAGAATAGGACCATTTTGAAGGCACCATTCTAATCCCTTAATCCAACAGTTACTGTACAGCAAGACAAGCATACAAGACGACCGCTTCCCCGGCCCAAGCATTTTGTCACTCGAATCAAGCGCAACCCAAAAACCTTATAGACCAGGTACCAGGGTATTACCCAGAAAAGACGACCCAAGAATTGTCTCTGCAGTTGACCCATGTATCACACCATAAGATGATACTTACCGAGAAATCCAAATGTAAAAGATTTTGGCATGGGGCGGTAAATGTTCCTGCCCGATCTATATCAACAATCCTTCCATTCCCGACAACTTGTCAAGATGGTCTTGATCATCGACATGGTAATACTGAGCAAAACGACAGGATTACCTGTCTGAATGCAAATCCGGAGAGGGGACAAAAACTAAAATGAAAAATTTCAGCATCATCCGGCTTCATTGCCCGTTGAACGGGCCCCAGTCAGCGGAGCTCACGCTCTGGAGCACGTAACAATCGCTGCCCAACCTCATTCGGACTCACAATCAAGGACACCCGAGATTTGCTACCGGCAGAGACCACGAAACCCAAGTACCCAAGACTCAAAAAGTCGCAACGATTCTTTGTCCCCGACAGATTTCACTTCCTCGAAACATCGATCCCACTGAAATTCGCGCAAAGTTTAACTTTTTGAACATAATAGCGACGGAAACACGATCCTTTGCCCACCGGGAATCATACAAAAAATAAAGATGGCACTGCGGAGCGAATGGAAGGGGATATATATGCGCAAACCGAAGAGCGAGCGAACGGAAAGGCAGACATATAAATTCATGGGTCACGTTTTGAACAAATCAAAAATTTGTGGACTATATTATACAATGGTCTAAATTCAGAAATCATTTATGTCATCATCCCTAGAATTAAACTAATTTGAGGATAAAATACATGGTTTAAAAAAAAAAAAAAAACTAGCGTGTCTTTCTTTGGCGATTCAATGACCTACCATTACCTCTGGTTATGTTATTTTGTGAAAATAAAATTGTTTTAATAATAAAGTTGCACCATTTTACTATAAAAATATATGTTTATCAAGTAGTTAAGGGGCTGCATGTTTTCACTTTTTTTTTTTTTTTTGTTTATAAACAGAAATTTGTTCTTTTGTTTTAGGAACAAAAAAAGAACAAAAACGCGTTTGGTTGCGTTTACATTTTTTTTTTTTTTTTTTTGTTTTCGGAACTCAAAAAGAACATAAACGAAAAAAAAAAATTGTTTCTCGTTCTTAAACAATTTTAAAGAAACAATTTTTTGTTTTTTGTTTCTTCTTCTCTCTCTTCTCTTCTCTTCCTCTTTTCTTCTTCTTTCTCTTTGGCCGGTTGCCGACTTCGGCCTCGGCCATGGCCGGCCGTCGAGGGCCGGTGACGCTGTTGAGGGTCGGCGACCTCGCCGAGTGTCGCCGGCCCCCGGCGAGGCTCGACGTCGCCGGTGCGGGCGAGCCCGAGCCTTGCCCAATGACGGCGAGGCTCGGCCTCGCTAGGGGCGGCGAGCCTCGCCGTGGCCGGGCGAGGCTGCGACCCCGTCGGCCGAGCCGCCGGCCTCCGGCGACCGGCCGAAGGAAGAAAAAGTAAAAAGAAAGGAAAAAATGAAAAATAAAAATAAAAATATTAAAAAATTAAAAGAAACAAAAAAAGAACAAAAATTTACCAAACGTGTTTCTATTCATTTTTTATTCCCCGGCGACCGGCCGAAAGAAGAAAAAGTAAAAAGAAAGGAAAAAATGAAAAATAAAAATAAAAATATTAAAAAATTAAAAGAAACAAAAAAAGAACAAAAATTTACCAAACGTGTTTCTATTCATTTTTTATTCCGGAACAAATTTACCAAACGCATCTTTTTGTTCAAAAAGTGTTCCCGGAATAGAAACACTTTTTTTTTTTTTTTTCGTTCCCCGGAACAAAAAAAGAATAGAAACATTACCAAACAGCCCCTAAGTTGTTGTTTCTATAAGTTGAAGACACGATTCGATTCTCCTGTGTTGCAAAGTAATTAAAAGAAAAAAATAAAGGACTTGAAAATTGCTTCCACTCCAATTCCCAGGTTGAAACAATTCTCGGGGTAGAACTGGCACTTCCAGCCTTGAAACTTGGAGCCAGTCTGGTTCTAGGCCACTTTAAGTTCGGGGAATTGGGAACTGGACCGATTCTCCTCAAAATTGACCTTGGACTAGCTGGTCCAAGCTAGCTCGGTTCGATTCCTGTGGTGAACTAAACCCAATGCACACTCTTTATCAAACTGAGACTTTCAGGAGCAAAGAAATAATAATAATAATAATAATAATAATAATAATAATACTTTTGAACCACCGTCCTCCTCAAAACTCAAAACGAAGAGGAACTTCAAATTACAGTAGCACGCCAGATAAAAAAACCATTCCCATGCGTAATTGAAGAAGAAGGCACTTTTTTCTTGCCAACGAAGAGCAACACACATGATAAACAAAATTCCAAATTTAGAAAGGGTGAGATATCAGTGTAACAAAGGTGGAGCTCGAAACATAGAATGAAGCAAACGTGAGATGCGTGTGCACCTCTGGCCGGCCACTTTTCTCATCGGGGTTTAGCGTTGAGGGCTAATTGATATGTATTTGATATCAAGTTTAGGGGTTCATTTGATACAAACTCAAATAGTCGCGTTTTCTGCATATATATTTGTCAAGTGTAATAAAACTCAAATGCAGGTGTTAAGAGCATCTCCTCTAGTGCAGGTGCTCTTTTGCAAAAGGTGTTAAGAGGATCCCCTCCAACGCAGGGGGTCTTCTGCAAAAGGCGTTAAGAGGATCTCCTCTAGTTGCGCATAAAAGGTGTTGAGGATCCCCTCTAATGCAGGGGGTCTTTTGCAAAAGGTGTTAAGATGATCTCCTAGCGCAGGGAGTTTTTGGCAAAAGGTTTTAAGAGGTCATCCTCTAATGCAGGGGGTCTTCGCAAAAGATGTTAAGAAGATCAAGTTGCGTAAATATTTGTCGAGTGTCAAAACTCAAAAGCAGGGGGTCTTTTGCAAAAAAGGAGCTCATTAGGGGCTAATTGAAAATATTTGGGCCCCCTACACTGCATCATTTTGGCGTTTTTTTCGTTTGCGGGGACATGCCTTCCGATGGTCTGCAAAATGTGTTTGCGGAGGCCCAGGCTGCAAAAAAAAAGAGCTCATTAGGGGCTAATTGAAAATAACAAGTTTTGTTTGAGACGAGGAAGGAAGAGGTTAATAACACGTAGTTCGGAGCTTCATTGGAGACGACAATTTAGCCAGTGATCGGAGGTAAGCGATGACCTGCAAACTGTGATGGTCCAAGTGGCGGTGCGTGGGGAGGAGGGATGGCGGTGCGTCCGCGTCTTGGTCCCCAAACGCGTGCAGGGAGGGGGTGCATCTCCTGTCCCACATTGCTTAGGGGGGAGTCTGAGCTAGTTTATAAGGTTTGGGTTCTCTAACTTGTGTAACATGTTTTAAAGCTATGAGAGCCGAAGGCCCAAAACGGACAATATTAGGGAGGCCCGGGTCCTTACACAAACTGCAACGTCACTTCACTTCTGGATTAGAAAGTAAGATATGGGTCCGAGGTTCCAACTTCCATATGCTCTCATCTCTTTTGCTCTTGGATGTATCTCATGCAGTCTCCAAATGTATGCTCTGCTTGCTGCCTTGGCCCATTTTCATTGCGTGCATCCTGATTTTGGTTACCCTGTTCGAGTTCATCATGAATCAAAGGATTAATTAGTGAACGACGATGGTTTGCGGCTTTCGATGTGGCTGAGAGCCTGCTGTTTGCTGGGGTCTGGTTCTTGTATTTCTACCTTCAACATTTTTTATGACGAGGATGGTTGTTAAAATATAAGGCATGGCTTATCCATAGGATGGCTTCACTCTATTTAACAATAGTTACATCGGTTTTTGCAAGAGGCTGCGAGGTTTCTCTACGGGTAAGATCCATTTGTATGGCTAAAGATTTGATCAAAACTGTACGTGCGAACAAGAACATCTCTTGATCTGATGCTCTTAAAAAAAAGAAAAACAAGAATTAAGAGCTCAATTTCATATAAGCCCAAACATTAATTCACTTTTTCTTGTAAAAACTCAGCAATTTTTTTTTTTTTTTGGTTAGTGCCACAGTAAAAGTAAAAAGTGGGGAACCATTTTGAGATGGATTGTGAATTGAACATAAGAACATCATGCAGTGTCCCTAATCCATGTCAGAGTAAGAGAACCAAAAATGAACGTGATTGAGGCCGGAAAAGATAGAATCCAACATCCTACTTCAATGGTCGATTGCTACAATTCAATTCATAACAAAGAATTCAAAACCAAAAATGTATGTGAATGGATTGGAATTACACTTTATACTGATCATTGTCAGTGACAATGACCAATATAACTTTCCTATATATATGTAGATCTTATGAAAGGAAGGACATGAGGGATTGGATTGGAGTAATACTTTATACCAGTCATTGTCAGTGACAATGGCCGGTATAACTTTTCTACATATATGTAGATCTTATGAAAGGAAGGGCGTAAGGAATTGGATTGGAGTAATACTTTATACCGGTCATTGTCAGTGACGATGACTAGTATAACTTTCCTATATATATGTAGATGACAATGACCGGTATTACTTTCCTATATATATGTAGATCGTATGAAAGAAAGGACATGAGGAATTGGATTGGAGTAACACTTTATATCGGTCATTGTCAGTGATAATGACTGGTATAACTTTCTTATATATATGTTAACGAAAATTACCAATTTGACTTTCCTATATATATATATATATATGTATATGTATATCTTATGACCATGAGGGTTTGGATTGGAGTAACACTTTATACTAGTCATTGTCAGTGACAACAACTAGTATAACTTTCCTATATATATATATATATATATGTAGATGACAATGACTAGTATGACTTTCCTATATATATGTAGATTGTATGAAAGGAAGGGCATGAGGAATTGGACCGGAGTAACACTTTATATCGGTCATTGTCAGTGATAATGGCCGGTATAACTTTCCTATATATATGTAGATGACAATTAGCAGTTTGACTTTCCTATATATATGTATATCTAATGGCCATGAGGGTTTAGACTGGAGTAACACTTTATACCAGTCATTGTCAATGACAATGACTAGTATAACTTTCCTATATATATGTTGATCTTTGCATTGTCTATGAGACATGTTGGAGAAGTAAAGAAGACGGTGATCTTGCATCGGAGATCAATGGGAAACCACTCCTTAGCTGATCACAATGTTCCGAAGTAAGCACCACAACATCTCTATAGTCCAACCTCCTTCAACAAGTTGGAGTACTCGAGTAAATTCATGCTGTTTTGTTTGAAAACTATCTACACTCCACTTAGATTAGGTGAACTCGTCTTTTTCAGTGTTGCATACTAAAACCTTTTCAAATCGCCCAAATTTTTTTGTTCGTGAATTTATGAATATGCCGGTTTCATACTAAAACCATGAAACCAGTGTAGTATGAAACCAGCTCAAATTGCCCATATTTTTTTAGTTTTTATCTAGCAATATGCTTCTTCTTGATCTTTATCATTTGCGCTTCTGCGGAAGACGGTTGCCTAACAAGTCGCTTGGTGATGTTAAGGCGTGCAGCACAACACGTAGCTCAAATTAGCGGAGGTCTTGATTCACTTGAGCAGGCCTTGCATCAGTTCATCGGGGAAAGGCTTAGCACCATAGGTTCAGCCAACATTCCCAATGCACCAGCCATTATGTTTATTTGCGCAATGATTAAAATCATGCGCCCAAAATTAATCTTTGAGATCGGAAGGCAAAATATTGGCCCAAGATACCGACTTGCCTTTGTCTCTGCCATGATCGGTATTGCCCTTGGATGTGTCGAATGTGGTCTTCTTATGTACGTTCTACTTGGTGACTTGCCTTGGCCAATTTATGTTGCCTGCATCCTGATGTTGGTAGTCATGTTCATATTCATCGAGAGTTAAAGGATTGTTAGTAGAGGACGCTAGTTTCCGGCTTTAGATGTGGTGATGTGTGTTTTTCTATGAATTTCATTTGTCTGTAACCTTCCCCCCCACTGGTCCAGGTATGGTGTACATGTTCTGTACCCTTCCACTGCAAAGCATATATCAACGGGAGCTGCTATCTGCGACTCTAAGCAGATATCAACGGTTCTTCTTCTTCTTCTTCTTGTTCCGTTCGAGTTCGAGCAGTAGGGAGCACATTTTCGTTGCAATCATCCTGATTTTGGTGATCCCATCTGAGTTCATCCTGAATCAAAAGATTAATTAGAGAATGATGATAGTTTCTGGCTTTCGACGTGGCTGAGGGTGTGGTGTTTGCTGGGGGTGACGTGTTTTTTGTGAATTTTGGTGGTCTGCTGTTTGCACGGGTCTGGTCCTCGTGCATTTGATTTGTCCGCGACCTTCCATTGTAGGTCCTGATATGGCCGTCACGTCGTATGTTCTGTAACCTTGATTAAATTTCATATCTTCCGTTGCAAAATCGTTTTCTTTTCCTGCTCCTCTGTTTTTCATCTCATGAATCTGGTCATATGAAAACTGTCTCGACTTGAAAGTGAAAAACTGCGCCTCTAAGCAAACGTCAAAATCCGGGATTTCTTTCAGTTGCCTATCGCTTGGTTTGTTAAGTTCATTAGATGTAGTTAGCAACTTCACCCCTCGCAGTATCTTTGCAAAGTCTAACATAACTCCTTACGTCTCTGAAAAAAAGAAGTACAATCTTCCCAAAAAAAGAAGAAAAGGAAGGCTAATTTCTCTAAAAATCTGGAGGAGCTTGAGCCCACGAATCGGACGGAGGTCCGCACCCTGTGCAAGGCCCTTCAATTCCGCGACTGCAACTCCATCCGCCGCACCCTCGCCCCCGACCTTGGTGGCGGCGGCGGTTCCGTCCATCCCTTGTTCTTGATGCGCCTCCTCCGCCACATCGGACGACTCCTTCCTCTTCGTCCCCGACTCGGTCACCTCCTTCGGTCCCCGCAGCGCTCGCCCGAGTGCTTTGGCCCGACCCGCTCCATCTCGTGGGTCAACGCCTGGCCGGTCTCTGCCAATGGGTTGGTCGCCCAAGTTGAGGGAGTGCTTCCAACGCCTGTCTCGCCGTCCCGCGATTCAGCGACAGGTTGATGCCCGCGAGGGACTCGAGGACGCTCGACTTGCTGGAGGACCGGTCGCCGACGACGACGATGCTGGGGACCTGGATTCCCTCCTCCATGACCATATGTCGTAGCCTGTCGAGCGGGGGTGGATCCGGTTGTTGTGGGAGGGAGGGAGGGAGGGAGCTGATAGGGAGAGAGAGAAAGTGAGGGGAGAGAGTCAAATGAGAAAAAGGAAATTTTAATGGAATAAACGGATGGACACTTAACCCTTAAGGTAGATTTGGAAACATGTTGAATTTTTTTTTTTAAAAAAAGTTTGCGACAGATTTACTTAAGGTTGAGGATTTTAAGCTTAATGCAATCATATGAAATCTAAGCTTTTGAAACGTTAGGCCGTTCAATCAAGAGATCACAAATTTACATTTTAAGGAAGGAGTCCTTGCTTAAAGCCATAAAGAAAGAGAAGATGATCAATTGAGAATCGTAACATGGGAGTCACCGCTCTCCACGAACTAAAGAGGAGTCCTAAATTACATTAGCACACCGGATAAAACAACCATTCCCATGCGTAATTGAAAGACGCACCTTTTTTTTTTTTTTTTTTTTTTTTGGGGGGGGGGGGGAAGGAAGAGCAACGCACTTGAAAAACAAAATTCTAAAGTTAAAAAGGAGAAATATCTGTGGAATGAAGGTGCTGGAAATAAAGAATGAAGTGTATGTAATATGCGTGCGCACCTCTCTTCAGTAGTGTAGTCCAGCCTCCTTCAGTAAGTTGGCGGACTGCGAGCAAATTCATGCAATTTTGAGTTCCTTTCCTGAAAAAGTACATCCTATCTATGTATATGAGGATCCGACTTTCGTATGCTCTCTCAATTTATGTTGCTCTTGGATGTCTCGTGCAGTCTCCAAATGTGCGTTTTACTAGGTGACATGCCTTGGCCCATTTTCGTTGTGGGGATCCTAATTTTGTTTATCCCGTACAAGTTGATTGCGGATCAAAGGATTAATTAGTGAATGGAATGGGTCTTGGCTTTCAACATGGATTGATAACATTCCTGACATTAATTCACTTTTCTTGTGAAAACTCAGCAAAAAAGATCGGCAAGCACCACAAGAAAAAGTGGGGAACTATTGGATCTACTTAGGAATTGGACCTTTTTTTTTTTAGTGTGCAAAATATCAAATTCTTAAAAATAAGATTTTCTTCTGACTGAAAATACAGTTCAATTCTCTATGATATCAAAGATTTTATTTTTTTTTTATATAAAAAGAAGACTTTAAAACCGATTCAATTCGGGAATTAAATTGGTTGAATCGGTTCTCGAATAGAACCAACAGTCTGGCCTTCAAACTAGGAACCGTTCCGATCCTAAGGGGCTTCAAGGTTGTGGAAGTAGGAAATCAAACCAATTCTCCATAGAACTAACCTAAAACCGATCAGTCCAAGTTGATTTGAATTGATTCCTAGGTTAAACAGGACTCGGTGCACACCTCAATTCAAATCTCAACTCTCAAAAATCAACAAATAATAAAAATCATGACTTTTGAGTCACCATCCTCCTTGAACTAAAGAGGAACATTAAATTGCATCAGCAAATGAAATTTTTTTCATATGGGTTAAGCGTTATGGGCTAATTGATATAAATTTCCTGAGAAAATTGTTCATTGATAAATTTTATTAAATTTTAAATTATTTTTTGTGTTTTTAAAAAGTCCTAAATCTATTATATTCTTACTAATTCATCTCTAAACATTTTAACTTTGCCAATTGAGTTATGTACAAATTTTCCCTCCTCCTTCGTGAACTAACCAGGAGGAATGTGCAAACAAGAGTCGTGCCTCAGTCATTGCTCTTGCAAACACCAAGGCTGACATGCACCAAGGGGCACGACCACAGAAACACTATCCTTTCTCCTTTCTAGCCATAATGCCATTAAATGATTCTTTTTTTTTCTTAATGATCAAAGGCAAAAGATTTTTTGGACGTTGTCCGTTAAACTTCAACTTGGTACTAGAATAAGAGATATTGAATTTACATCTTGAGGAAGGAGCCCTTGCTTGTGAAAACTCCGCAACAAGGATCGATAAGCACCACAAGAAAAAGTGATGAACTATTTTGAGATGAATCCTGGATTGAACATGAAAACATCCTATAGAGTTCCTCATCCATGTCAAAGTAAGAGAACCAAAAATGAATGTGTCCTAGAGGCTGGAAAAGATAGAATCCACATCCGGCTTCAATAGTCAAATTATATACATCAATTTGTATCAAAGAATTCAACATCAAATACATAATGATATATGAGGGATGCATCTATTCGGGAATGGGCCCACTTTTTTTTTTTTTTTTTTTTTTTGTGTATGAAAATCAAATTCTTGAAAATAACATGTTGTTTCTTCTATTCATGATATATGGTTTGATTCTCTATGATTTTGAAGGAATTTTTATAAAAAAAAAATTGAAAACAGATTCAATTTGGGAACTGGACTAGTCGAATCGGTTTTTGAATAGAACTAGCAGTTTTAGCCTTGGAACTGGGAACCGATATTGTCCTAGGCCAAGTTAAGGCTTGCAGAACATGAAATTGAACCGATTCTCCCTAACTAACCTTGAACTAGTCAGTCCAAGTCGATTTGGATCGATTTCCGAATTAAATTGAACCCAATGTACATCTCAATTGAAATCTTGACTCTCACAAGCCAATAGATAATAAAAACCATAACTTTTGACTCCCATCCCCTTGAATTGAAGAGAAACATTAAATTACATCATCAACACATGAAATTTCTTCATCAGGGTTAAGTATATTTCCCATTGGAGGGCCAAACAAAATTTTCCATCTTTATGAAATTGGTCGTTTACTATGCAAAAATGTCTACCATACGAGGATGTGAAGGCAGAGTAAAGGCATAGGGGAATGTGTATATATGTGTGTAAGAGAGAGAATATGTTACACCCTCCTTTTGATTAAGAAGGGATTCACATATTCTCAAAATATTGGGACCTAATATTGTGAGAATACCGTATTCTTTTTGTCACAGCCAAAAGGAGGAAGGTGCATATTCTCACAATATTCAGTCCCAATATTTCGACTTGAGACCTCTTTCCTTTTGGCTGTGACATAAAGAATACGGTCACATATGCTCAAAAGGCAGTCCTCAATATAAGAGGGCGCCAATGCAAGGTCTCTACATCGTTTATAAGATTGGTAGAAGTAAAGAAGAATGTAACCACATGCATTGCTAAGAGATTAATGGGAAATAATAGCTTAGTCGGTCATAATGTTTTGGGGTAAGCACTACAACATCTATGTAGTCCAACCTCCTTCAACAAGTTGGAGGACTCAGAGTAAATTCTTGCTATTTTCTTTGAATACCATATGCACTCCACTTAGATCGGGTGAACTTGTCCTTTTTAATGTTGGGTGAACTTGTCCTTTTTAATGTTGCATCCTAAAACCTATACTATTGCCTTGTGAGTAGTTCACTCCCAATTGAAAAGGCCAAGGCAATTATGTATATCTGTAGTAGAATATGTATGATAGTGAGTGTGTAAAAGTAAAAGGAAAAAAAAGGAGAAAAAAAAATCAAAAGAGATCGGGAGATTAATCAACATGATCTTTCACATTCGGAAAATCAAGGAAGATTGAAAAAGAAATTAAGTAATCTTCTTAGATCTACAAAATCACGAGAGATTAGGAGATAAATCTACGTGATTTTCATATCGTACAATTCCAATTGGGATTGCATTTGCTCCTATAAATAGGAGTCCTCCTCAACAGAAGTATATACAAAAGCAAGAATATTAGAGAGTAGTGCAGTGGAAGAAATAGTTTTTTTCTTCCAAGAAAGAGAGTTATCTTCTTCCAAGAAAGAGAGTGAGTTATTCAGTTTGTGAGAGGTTCAGATTCACAAATTAAAGAAGACAGTGAGAGATCCATGTTTGGGTGAGTTATTCAGTTTGTGAGAGTTTAGATCCCGTGGTTTTTCCCTTCACCTTGGAGGGTTTTCACATTAAAATTCTGGTGTTATTTACTATTTATCTTTACTACTTTCATTCAATATTTTATACTTATTAATTTTCACAGAGATAGTAGTGGGAAAAAATTATCTGGGCCTTCTCCACAAATAGTGTTCTTTTTCAACTAGAACGTGCGAAGTTTGGAGTGCATATGCTATTCAAAGAAAATAGCAAGAATTTATTTAGAATCCTCCAACTTGTTGAAGGAGGTTAGACTACAGAGATGTTGTAGTGTTTATCCTGGAACATTGTGACTAGTTGAGCTATTATTTCCCATTCATATTTGCTAACGATCCTTTAATTCGTGATGGACACGAATGGGATTACCAATATTAGGGCGCATGTGATGAAAATCGGCCAACACAAGTAGAACGTACATAAGAAGACCACATTCAATGCATCCAAGAGCGACAATGAACATAGTAAATATCAATGGAATGCATTGCTTGTTAACAGCTTGTCTGCATTGAACAGAAACTAGTGCCTAGTCAGCGATGAACATGAACGGGACTACTTGCATAAGGACGTAGGCAATAGAAATCGGCCAAGGCAAGCCATTGAGCAAAACAAACATCAGGAGACCACATTCGACGCATCCAAGAGCAACAACAATCCCAGCAAAGGCAAGTTGGAAACTTGGATCAACATCTTGCCTTCCCATTCGGAAGAATCTGCTGAGTTTTATTCCAAGGTATGAATCTGCTGAGTTTTATTCCAAGGAATGCAATAGAGCTTGTAGCTCAAATCAACGGAGATCTTGATTCACTAGCACAGAACTTGCATCAACTCATTGAGGAGAGGGACAGCTCTATAGGTTTGGCCAACAATTCTAGAGCACCATGCATCTTGCTTATCTGCACAACAATTAAAACCATCCGGTGAAAATTCTTCTGAATGGGATGGCAAGATGTTGATCCAGGTTTCCGACTTGTGTTTGCTGGGACGCTGTTGCTCTTGGATGAGTCGAATGTGGTCTCCCAATGTTCGTTCTGCTCAGTGGCTTGCCTTGGCCGATTTCTGTTGCTTGTGTCCTTATGCTGGTAGTCCCGTTCATGTTCATCGCGAGTTAACAGAATTATTAGTGACTGGTCGCTAGTTTTGGCTTTCGATGTGGTAATATGCGTTTTATGTGAATTTCATTTGCCTGTAACCTTCCCCCAGCTGGTCCCGATATAATTACCACCCCGCTTATCTATGGAGTTGACACGTTCTGTGCCCTTCCACTGCAAAATCGTTTTCTTCTCCTGCCGCTCGGTTTTTCATCTTATGTCTTTGTTCATATGAACACTATCTCGACATGACTGTGAAAAGCTGCGACTCTAAGCAAATATCAATGGAAGCCGCTATTTCCATGCCTCCACTGTAAGAATTATTGTGGCCCATATTATGTGATTTATTATATGGTTTAATAATTATTTAAATGCTATAAATAATTATTGGTTACGAGAAGGTACGACTCTAATAAAACGAAAGGGTATATCGCTTTGATGGAAGGCACCCTTTCAACGAACGTATATATTGAGTCCGGTCCTCTCTCCACCCACATACGAACAACAAAAACAGAAAGAACGTATTCTCTCCTCCATCAATTGAATACATTAAGATTTATGGGTTAAGGGAGAGAAATCGGATTTCTTATTTTGGATCAAGTTCAAGCGCAGCGTTATGGATAAAGGTATGTCTTCAACTATTTGTGAGAATCATGAAGATCAAAGATCCTTGATTTGTTATGAATTTCCGCATCAGGTTTTATGTGAATTATCCTACAGTTGGTATCAGAGCATTTGGTTTATGATCTCATGATTTTTCCGTTTAAAGAAATATTATGATTTATGCATGATGATTTGTTGAATGATCCTGTTCGTAGCATTTGTTGTTGTTGAAATATTTTGGAATGTTCTGTTAAAGAAAATCCGAATGATGGAACGTTTTCATGGACTAAAATGGTGAAGAAAAGTTACTGTGCGTGTGCGAGTAGAAAAGGACAGAAATGGATGAAAATGAAAAATTCGGAATTTTAAGGGCAAGATAAAAACTCTTCGATTCCGGGCAAAATCCGGCGACCCACCACTTGACTTCGGACCCACACCGTCGCAAGACCATGAGGAACATTAGCCATGATTTTTTCCGGCATATCGGTGTTCGCCGGAGGCTAATTGAGCGGCGGAAGCGGCGGTGATGGAGGTTTTGCGTTCTGAGAAACTTTGGTTTGATTTGGGGCCAATTTTTGTCATTTTCTCTGAAACTTGGACCCATGTGGTCGTGCCGGCATGCTCTTCAAAACCCATTAATTATTTGTGTCTGGGATGGGCTGTCGGAGAAGAAACGGGCGGCGAAACGGCGGTGGAACGGCGAAAAACCGGCGAAAAAATCGCGTCGTGCGCGAGGAAGAAGGCGCGTGGGATCCACGCGCGCGCGGTTGCAGGCGCGTGGAACCCACGCGCCACGCGCCCAGACGCGCGCGTGGGATCCACGCGCGCGGCTTCCCGCGCGGTTGCGGGCGCGTGCAACGCACGCGCCTGCGCATTGGACGCGCGCGTGCTGGGCACGCGCCCGCGGCGGATGAAGGCGCGTGCACGGCACGCGCCTCACGTATCCGCGCACCCTTTTTTACATTTTTGCCCCTTTATCTTTTTTTTTTTTAAATTCCCATTTTGTCATTCTCGCAATTTATTTACTGTTTTGCCCTTGTTTAATTAATAATTACAGTTCTACCATTGCTGATTATTTACCATTTTGCCCTTGGATTTTAAATTTATGATTCTGACCTTATGGAATTATGATTTTACACTTTTGCCCTTATGCTTTGATTGCATTTTATGTCCTTGTGTGCAATTTGGTAAATATTTGTATTTTACAATATTAAAAATTCATATTATGAAGGGTTTGTTAGTCACCAAAGTGGCCGAACCTTGAAGTCTTTTGAATTTTTAAAATTGTAAATTATTTTATTCAATTACCCATGATTAATTGATGCTATGTATGAAATTGATATGTTTTGGAGTTATGGGTATATTGAAGTTCATTTATTATAAGAACTTAGGATTAACCCAAAGGTTAATTATTTTCTTATAATTCATAAACATGATGGTTGATAATTAATATGACTTGTTAAATTTGTTTGTATATCCAAAGATAACAAATAAATTTTAATAAGATATATTTACAATTATCAAATAAAAGTTATTAGCATCATTATGGTTTATATATTTTTGTATATCATAGGATCGCCCAAAGGAGAACTATGATATGCATGTGTAGTTTAGTTTGAATCTGATTAGTTGATATTCTCAAAGCATTAATGTATGAGTATTTTCTTGCACATTTGCAGATATCGTACCTGTTTCACTCCATTCGCACGCCTCATCTGTTCCCTATTCAATGGGATAAATTTTCCTGATTGGAGTGAGCAAGTCCGTTTCACTTAGGTGTCCTGGATCTTGATTTATCGCTTCAAGCTGAGAAACCAGCTGCTATTACCGATGAAAGTAGCAATGATGAAAAATCTTTCCATAAAGCTTGGGAAAGATCGAACGTGACCGAGCTTAATGTTCATGCGGATGACAGTTGCAAACAACTTAAAGACTTCTCTTCCCAAGAATAACAATGCTAAGGAATTTATGAAATTTGTGGAAGAGCGTTCTCAAACCGCGATAAGTCACTTGCTGGTACACTGATGAGCACACTGACCACCATGAAATATGATGGTTCGCGTACTATGCATGAGCATATACTTGAGATGACCAATTTAGCAGCAAAGTTAAGGATTTTGGGAATGAATGTGGATGAGTACTTTTTAGTACAATTTATACTTAATTCCTTACCTCATGAGCAATATGGGCCATTTCAAATGAATTACAACACTATAAAGGATAAGTGGAATGTAAACGAATTGGCCAGTATGCTAGTTCAAGAGGAAACAAGGATAAAGAATCAAAAGGCTCATTCTGTTCATCTCTCAAGTCATCAAGGAGTTCGAAAGAATTTTAAGAGGAAAGGTGAAAGGAGCAAGAAGAAAGGACTACACATCCTGAATGACTCTTCGAAGGCTTCTCAAATCCACAAGAAGGAACACAATCTTATTAAGTGTCATTTTTGCAACAAAATTGGACACTTGAAGAAAGATTGTCTGAAATGTAAGGCTTGGTTCGAAAAGAAAGGTAAGCCTTGTGTTTTAGTATGTTTTGAATCAAACTTTTACTGAAGTTCCTTATAATACTTGGTGGATTGATTCGGTGCCACCACTCATGTGTCAAATACGATGCAGGGATTTCTTACGATCCAAACTATAAAGCCAAATGAAAGTTATGTGATTACGGGGAACAGAGACAAAGCTCCAGTTGAAGGCATTGGCACTTATCGTTTGATCTTAGATACCGGGCATTATTTGGATTTGTTTGAACCCTTTATGTACCTACATTTTCTCGCAATTTAGTTTCTTTGCCAAGACTTGATGTGGCGGGATTTTATTGTAAGTTTGGATCTGGATCCTTTAGTTTGTTTAAGAGTGATACTCTTATTGGAACTGGAACTTTATGTGATGGTCTTTACAAATTTAGACTTGATAATACTTTTGTTGAGACATTAATGACCTTGCATCATAATGTTGGCACTAAACGAAGTTTGGTGAATGAAAATTCTGCTTACTTGTGGCATAAACGGTTGGGTCATGTATCCAAAGAAAGAATGCAAAGATTAGTGAAGAATGAAATTCTTCCAAATTTGGATTTTACTGACCTTGGAGTATGTATTGATTGTATTAAAGGTAAACAAACAAAGCACACTAAGAAAGGTGCCACAAGAAGCACAGAGCTTCTTGAAATTATACATACTAACATATGTGGTCCTTTTGATGTTCCATCTTTTGGTAAGGAAAGCTATTTCATAACCTTTATTGATGATTTTTCACGTTATGGTTACATTTATCTATTGCATGATAAGTCTCAATCAGTGAATGCACTTGAAGTGTATATTAAAGAGGTTGAGAAGCAATTAGATAGAAAAGTGAAAATAGTAAGATCCGATAGAGGCGGTAAATATTATGGAAAGTATGATGAATCGGGACAATGTCCAGGTCCATTTGCTAAATTCCTTGAAAGACATGGCATTTGTGCTCAATACACAATGCCGGGTACACCACAACAAAATGGTGTAGCAGAAAGGTGTAATCGTACTTTAATGGAAATGGTTAGGAATATGATAAGTTATTCATCTTTACCCTTATCTCTGTGGATGTATGCTTTGAAGACTTCTATGTACTTATTAAATAGGGTTCCTAGTAAGGCGGTTCCAAAACTCCCTTTGAACTGTGGACGGGAAGGAAACCTAGTTTACGACACCTGCATGTTTGGGGTTGTCAAGCAGAAGTAAGAATTTATAATCCACATGAAAGGAAACTGGATTCAAGAACGACCAGTGGTTACTTCATTGGTTATGCAGAGAAATCCAAAGGGTATAAATTTTATTGTCCTAATCATAGTACAAGAATTGTTGAATCTGGAAATGCTAGGTTCATTGAGAATGGTGACATCGGTGGGAGTGAAAGAATGCGTGATGCTTGCATTCAAGAAGTAAGGGTAGAAGTTCCTATACCCAAAACTTCTAAAGATGTCAATAATGAACCTCCAATAGCCGAGTCACAAGAAATAGCATTAAGGAGATCTCAAAGAGAAAAGAGATCGGCTATTTCTGATGACTATATGGTTTATTTACAAGAGTCAGAAATTGACTTAGGAATTGGAAATGATCCAGATTCATTTTCTCAAGCCATGGAATGTGAAGATTCTAATGAATGGTTTAATGCCATGGAAGAAGAGTTAAAATCCATGCATCAAAATCAAGTTTGGGATATTGTTGAATTGCCTAAAGGATGTAAGAAGGTCGGGTGTAAATGGGTCTTTAAGACCAAGCGCGACTCAAAAGGCAATATTGAACGACATAAAGCCAGACTTGTTGCAAAGGGTTTTACTCGAAAGAAGGCATTGACTATAAAGAGACATTTTCACCCGTCTCTAAGAAGGACTCACTTAGAATCATTATGGCTTTGGTGGCTCATTATGACTTGGAGTTACACCAAATGGATGTTAAAACCGCTTTTCTTAATGGGAATTTAGAGGAAGAAGTTTATATGGACCAACCCGAAGGCTTTTCAGTTAAAGGAAAGGAACACATGGTATGTAAATTAAAGAAGTCAATATATGGACTTAAACAAGCTTCCCGACAATGGTATCTTAAGTTTAACGATACCATAACTTCATTTGGATTTAAGGAAAACACCGTTGATCGGTGTATATATATGAAGATTAGTGGGAGCAAGTTTATTTTTCTAGTTCGTATGTTGATGATATTTTGCTTGCTGCTAATGATCTTGGTTTGTTACATGAAACCAAGAAGTTTCTCTCTAAGAATTTTGAAATGAAGGATATGGGAGAGGCAACATATGTGATAGGAATAGAAATATTCCGTGATAGATCACAAGGATTATTAGGATTGTCTCGAGAAAGCCTACATTGAGAAAATTTTAGAGAGATTTAATATGAGTAAATGTTCAGCGGCAGAATAATTCCAATTCAGAAAGGTGATAAATTTAGCCTTATGCAATGTCCGAAAAGTGAATTGGAACGAGAACAAATGAAAAATATTCCTTATGCATCTGTTGTGGGGAGCTTAATGTATGCACAAACTTGCACTGCACCAGGCACGTCGTTTCTTTGTCGGAATCTTTAATGTCAAGATATCAAAGTAATCCCGGAATGGATCATTGGAAAGCTGCAAAGAAGGTTCTTAGATACCGCAAGGAACGAAGAATCATATGCTCACTTATAAAAGATCGATCATCTTGAGGTGATTGGATATTGATTCAGACTTAGCCGGATGTGTCGATACAAGAAAATCAACATTTGGTTACTTGTTTCTTCTATTTGGAGGGGCAATTTCATGGAAGAGTGCGAAGCAATCGGTTATTGCTGCATCCACTATGGAAGCTGAATTTGTGGCATGCTTTGAGGCCACAATTCATGGATTATGGCTGCGGAATTTTATTTCAGGACTTGTGATCGTCGACAAGTATTGCCAAGCCACTGAAAATTTATTGTGATAACTCTGCAGCAGTTTTCTTCTCTAAGAACGACAAGTATTCTAAGGGTGCTAAGCATATGGAGATCAAATACTTGTCTGTCAAAGAAGAAGTTCAGAAACAAAGAGTGTCAATTGAGCACATTAGCACCAATCTTATGATAGCAGATCCCTTAACAAAAGGACTGCCGCCCAAAACATTTAATGAGCATGTTGAAAGGATGGGCGTTATTGGACGTCATTAATGTTTGTATTATGATTGTATTAAGTTTATGTATTTGACACTTTGAGCTCACTTACATGTTTCTGATATTTCCTGTTTTCTATTTAGTATACATTATAGAAATAGATGAATGTTAAATAGGATAGTTTCTAAAGAAACATTATAGTTGGACTATTCTTGTACTTCTCATTTATGGATCATGTTAACCATGAAAGGAGAATCTTGAGCCCTTGCCCATATTATGTGATTTATTATATGGTTTAATAATTATTTAAACGGCCCCAAAACCTTTTAAAATGGAAAAACAACCCAAGGTCTCCCAATTGAATACAAATCGGATCCACAGCCTTTCCTTGATTTGTTATGAAGCGCTCATCGTCCTTAAAATGGAAAAACAACCCTTCATTTTGCCTTCTTCAGCTACTTCTTCTGTTCTTGACCGTGGAAAACACCCAAATCCCACAGTACCCTTGTCTTCCTCCATCCATTTGAAGCTCATGCTCACCCCCTTCTCAATAGGCCTAGCCTCGGTGTCGGCTTCTTCAGCGAGCACCAGAAGAAGCCGTCTTTCTTGGGGGCGACCGCTATGGCGACTTCATCTTGTGATTGCTCGAATTCAGCAGTGTGGTTTGGGGCTTGGACAGAGGGAAGGATTTGAGCCTGCAGAAACAGGAACTTGAGGTCGGGGGACAAAAGGGAGTCGTTGGCGGTGAAGGAGGAGCCGTTGATCGCGGTGATTTGCTCGAGGACGTAGAGGTCCTTCGTCTGGGAAATGAGGTCTTCCACTGCCGAGTCATCGGTGTCAGAAAGGTAGAAGAATTCGGCCGTGGCTTTCTTCTTCTTCATCATCTTCTTATTCTTCTGGGTTTGTGGTGATTTCTGATTTCCCACTGGCTCTGTTTTACTCTGTTACAGCAAGCGGTGGGGATAAAATTGTGCTCAACTGCGAGCTTAAGAGGAACCATCAAATTATAGTGGCACGCCTGATAAAACTACCATTCCCATGCATAACTGAAGAATAACGCAATTTTTTCCTTGCCAAAGAAGAGCAACGCACCTGAATTACAAAATTTCAAATTCAAAAACGGCAAGGTATCAGTAGAATAAAGGTGGAAACGGAGAATGTAAGCGCATGTGAGATGCGCGTGCATCTCTGGCCGGTCGGTTTTCTCGTCGGGAAAAAGCATTGGGGGGCTAATTAATATATATCTGTCAAGTGTAGAGGGTTCATTTGAGACAGAAACTCAAATGCAGGGGGTCTTCTGCAAAAGAAAAGCCGTCGCGCTACCTACGCTGCATCATTTGTAGTTGCGTTTTCTGCATATGAAGATGTCGAGTGTAATAAAACTCCAGTGCGGGGTATATTTGTCAGTGCAATAAAACTCCGTGCCATAAATCTCGATGAAACTGAAGTGCCGCAAATGCGTCGGTGCGATAAAACTCCACTGCGGGCGGGGTATAAGAGTTCTGCCTCCCTCCCATCGATAAAATGTATGCTCGCAGCAAGTTTTGTTTCCCACGAGGAAGGAAAGAGGGTAATCGCACGAAGCTCGAAGTTAATCGGAAACAACAATTCAGCCATTCGCGGTGATCGGAGGTAAGCATCGACTGTTAACTGCAACATCACTTCTATAGTCCAAGCCTCCTTCATTAACTTTGGAGGGCTGCGAGCAAATTCATGTTGTTTCGAGTTCCTTTCCTGAAAAAGAATTTCCTATCCCTGATAATTTTCCCTACGTGGGTTTTCCATCACGAATATGATAAGTCTTATTTCAAAACAGTCTGTACGATGAACCTGTCCTTCGCATGTTGCCTTGGGAACCCAGAGAACAAGTGCAAATCATCCACATTTTTTTTTTTTGGGGGTTTGGTTTGGTTAGACGATCCATGAGTTCATTCTTGATCCTTATTCTGTGAAAAGCGGATCTCTAACAAGTAGTTTACTGATTTTAATCCTAGAAGTATAGCAGGGCATGTAAATCAATTTGCTATAGACTATAATAAATATCTTGATACACTGAATGAGACCTTATGTCAACTTATTGGAGATAACTTTATAGGTCGAGCCAAAATTATTGTTGAAATGTAGGACTATGCTTATTTGTGTAGCGATAAAAATAGTCATGCAAAACTTAGTCTTCAAAATGGGACAAGGTTCCAACTTCCATATGCTCTCATCTTTGTTGCCCTTGGATGCATCTCGTGCAATCTCCAAATGTGCATTTTGCTTGCCGACATTCCTCAGAACATTTTTGTCACATGCATTCTGATTTGGTGATCCCGTTCGAGTGCATCCTGAATCAAATGATTAATTAATAAACGGCGATAGTTTTCGACTTTTGATGGGGTCGATGATCTGGTGTTTGCTAGGGTCTAGTCCTCATGGTGATGTGTATTTTCTATGAATTTTGGATTGCTTGTGTAACCTTCCGGTGGTGAGGTCTGTTGTTTTGCTGGGTCTGGTTCTCCGTACAACAAAATCCAATTTGAAGTATCTAATTGGACAGCTCGCAAATTCTATATTACTTATTCAACCAAACTACACAAGTAAAGCAAGCTGGACAAGTACAAACTCGATTCGTTAACAAAGCTACGGTTTGATCACTCTCATGTGCTTTTGAGACCGGTTTACCATAGTTACTTGTTAATTTCACTCATGCATTAATAATTAATATCACAAGGTACTCATGCTTAGTGCATGGCCGAACGGCAACAACCATGTGTGCATGTTATTTATTAATCATTCCGATTGAATCTCTATTGGTATAGCGTGGAGATTCAATTGGAACCGTACACGTGCTCGAGGACGTCTCTTCATCTGACGGTCTTAAAAAAATAGAAATAAGGGCTCGATGTCGTATAAGACCTTATAAAAAAAAAAAATTAACATCTCTTAAAAACATTAAAAGTTACTTGGTCCCCCAATAATAATAAGAAAAAATAAACATTGAGGATTCTAAATATGGATTCTTTTGTATTATCAGAGTAAATAATGATGACAACTTATATGGTAAAATTGAAAACTTTGATCGATTCAACGTCTTTAATTTGCTTGCATTATTCTTAGAGCCCAACTCGAATTAATCTTTTGGCCCACTTCGTATGTATCACTGTGGTTACATTTAAACTAAAATTATATGCTCGTCTATAGGGCTGTAAATGGACATTCAATAAAGTTCATTCACTTTGACCAAGAAAAATAAAATAAAGTTCATTCATACAATACTTTAGGTTTAATTTTTGACAGTGATGAATTGAGAGGTCAGTGTGGTAACTTACTCCGAAAACACAAAGAATAATTGTTTAAAATCTTAAAGCAACGTTACAAATATTTTTACGCGAGGATAAAATACATGTGGTAAAAATAAGAAACTAGGACGATTCCCTTTAGCAACTGCATTACCTAACATTAATAATTCTAAACTCAAATATATGTATGAAAATTGAGAAAATTACCAAAAAAATCATAAATCTATTGCATTGTGCCAACTTAGTCTTAAACCTTTTGACAACTTGCCAATTTAGTCCTAAATCTTTCAATTATATCAATTTATTCTTAAACTTTTTAATGAGTTGCTAATTTAGTCCTAAACCCTTTAACGATTTGTCAATTTAATCTTTTTGGTCAATTTTGGCTGGAAATTACTGACATGGTGGTTTAGTTAGCACCGATTGTCCTATGTGACACGATCGATGCTAATGTGGATAATTTTTGAAAATTTTTAATAATTTTATGAAACTTTTATAAGTTTTTATTTTCATTCTTCCCTTTTGACCTCGTTAACCTGGCCTAATTAGATTTGGTGAAGGTCAAGCCAATGAGGAGGGCTTTGGCAAAGGTGGGCGAGGTCAACCTCACCGGCCATCGCTAAGGCCTAGGTACTAGCTAGAGGAAGAAGAGAAGGAAAAAAAGTAAAATAAAAATATTCAAAATTTTTCTAAATTTAGAAAATTATAAAATATTTAAAAATGTCCACGTCAGCATCAGTCATGTCATGTAAAACGGTTGATGCTAACTAGATCATTATGTTAGTGGTTTTTGGCCAAAATTGACAAGAATGACTAAATTGCAATCCATCAAAATGTTTGGAACTAAATTGACACAACTAAAAAGTTTAAGATTAAATTAGTGAGTTTCAAAAGGTTTAGCTTGAATTGGTGTAAGTTTAAAGGGTTTATGAATTTTTTGATAATTTTCTCTATAAACATCATCCTTGCCCTTGCTTGGCCGCCCCATCTAAGAAATATATGAACGACTACCTTTTGTAATTACATTCCCTAACATTAATTCATTTTTCTAGTGAAAACTTAGCAAAAAAGATCGGCAAGTGCCTTAGGAAAAAATGGTGAACCATTTTGAGGTCTGATCCTGGATCAAACATGAGAACATCCTATAGAGTTGCTCATCCATTTCAAAGTAAGAGAGCCAAAAATGAATGTGACATTGTAGCTGGAAAAAGTTATAATCCACCATCGCACTTCAATAATCAAATGCCACACATCAACTCGTATCAATCGACCAAAAAAAAAAAATGTATCAAAGATACCAATTAGTATAAGTTATCATTGACAATGACCTGTGGAGGGGAACTCCCTATGGAGGGGAGCGACTCCAATTCAATCACAATGACCTATGGAGGGGAACTCCAATATATTGCATTGACAATGCAGCAATATGTTTTTCATTTTTCATGGCTTGGATTGGAGTTCCCCTTATCCAAGCCATGACAAATATATTGCCCCTTGGCATATTGTCACTAACAATGACCTATGGAGGGGAACTCCAATCCAAGCCCTCATGCTCTTCCTTTCCTCTGTGCGTGTGTGTATATATAGATCTTCGCATCGTCTATGAGACATGTTGGAGAAGTAAAGAAGACAGTAACCCTACATTGGTCAAGATCAATGGGAAATCATTACTCAACCGATCACAATGTTCTGAGGTAAGTTGCAACATCTCTGCAGTCCAACCTCCTTCAACAAGTTGGAGGACTCGAGTAAATTTATGTTGTTTTGTTCGGAAACCATTTGCACTCCACATGTAGATCAACTGAACTCCTTTTAGTGTTGCATACAATTTGAATTGCCTATATTTTTAAGTCTACTTATCTACCAATATGCTTCTTCTTGATCCTTATTGTTTGCACTTCTGTGAAAGACGGTTGTCTAATGAGCTGCTTGGTGATGTTAAGGCATGCAGCACAACACGTAGCTCAAACCAACGACGGTCTTGATTCACTTGAGCAAGCCTTGCGTTAGCTCATCAGGGAGAGGCATGGCACTATAGGTCCAGCCAACAATTTTAGTGCACCAAGCATCCTACTTATCTGCGCGGTGATTAAAATAATCAGACAAAAGATCATCTTCGAGATGAGAGGGCAAGATATTGACCCAAGGCTTCAATTTCTGTTTGCTATGGTCACCGTTGCTCTTGGATGCGTTGAATGTGGTCTTCTTATGTATGTTCTACTTGGCAACTTGTGTTGGCTGATTTTCATCGCATGCACCCTAATATTGGTAATTTCAATTGTGTCCATTGCGAATTAAAGGATCATTAGCGAACTGGCGCTAGTTTCCGGCTTTCGATGTAGTGACGTGTGTTTTGTACGAATTTCATTTGTCTGTAACCTTCCATTGCAGGTCCTGCTATGGACGTCATGTTGTATGTTCTGTAACCTTGAATAAATTTTGCATCTCAAAATTTCCCGCATCGCTTATCTACACGTTCTGTAACCTTCCACTGCAAAATCTCTTTCTTTTCCTTCTCCTCTGTTTTTCATCTCATGAATCTAATCATATGAAAACTGTCTCGACATGAAAGTGAAAAACTGCGCCTCTAAGCAAATGTCAAAATCCGGGATTTCTTTCAGTTGCCCATCGCTTGGTTTGTTGCATTCATTAGATGTTAGTTAGCAACTTCACCCCTCACAGTAACTGCGCTAAGTCGAACATAACTCCTTACATCTCTGAAAAAGGAAGTACAATCTTCCAAAAAAAAAACATAAAAAGAAGGCTAATTTCTCTAAAAATCTGGAGGAGCTTCAGCCCACGAATCGGACGGTGGTCCGCACCCTGTACGAGGCCCTTCAATTCCGTGACCGCCACTCCATCCGCCGCACCCTCGTCCCCGGCCTTGAGCGGTGGCGGTGGTGATGGTTCACCCTCCCTAGTTCTTGATGGGCCTCCTCCGCCACGTCGGACAACACCTTCCTCTTCGTCCTCGACTCCGTCACCTCCTTCTGCCGCTGCCGCGGTCGCCCGAGTGCTTTGGCCCGACCCGCTCCATCTTGTGGGTCAACGCCAGGCCGGTCTCCGCCGATGGGTTGGTCGCCCAAGTTGAGGGAGTGCTTGCAGCACCTCGCTCGCCATCCCGCGATTCAGCAAACAGGTTGATGCTGGCGAGGAACTCGAGGACGCTCGACTTGCTGGAGGACCGGTCGCCGCCGACGACGACGCTGGGTAGCTGGATTCCCTCCTCCATGGCCATGTCCAAGCCTGTCGAGCAGGGGATGGATCCGCTTGTTGTAGGGGGAGAGAGAGAGAGAGTTCCGACCAAGTGGGAATTTAAGAGAAAGTAAGGGGAGAGGAAAAGTCAATTGAGAAAAAAGAAATCTTAACAGAATAAATGGATAGACACTTAACCCTTAAGTTAAGGCAGATTTGAAAAAAAAATATAAAACATCATCTAAGGTTGACCTGTACGAAGAGGCACGACCGCTGTTCTTTTCTCCTCTTTTAGTTATAATGCCATCACATGAAATTCAAGCTTTTGAAATGCCGAGTCCTTGCTTAGAGCCATTGAGAGAGAGAAAGGGAGAGCACCATCTTCTTTTGCTTCTGATTCCGGGCTGGCCCCTACTACAATTGTAATATGAAAGTTGTAAACTATGTTTGCGGGAGTGTTATTGTCTATCGGCCTCTACGGTAAAATCGAACTCGAGGGTTGGAAAGACAATAGTTAACCCCATAACGAAATTTGGTAATTTGTGTCCAAAGATTAGATGAGAAATATGCTCAATATCATATAATTAAATAGTTGATCTAGCTCCGACTATAATGAAGTTGAAAAATCAACGGATGAGTTATGGTCAAAGGTCCATTAAATAATGCACTATTGGTTATAAGTCACCTTTAGTCTTTTCCGGTCCCAATGAAAAAAATGAGATCACTTACCAAAAGATCCCATGTTTCAAGGAGAGGTGGATCAACTCATGAAATTCTCATTGAATTAGGGTCCACACAATAAAAGCACATATAATTTCTTAGTTATTAGGAGTATCCTAAAAATATTTGAGTCGAATGATATAGCATAGCTCATGCTGTCCCACATATTGTTTCAAGGTTAAATGTACGGCTATATGAGAGAAAATCAATTGAGAACCGTAACATGGGGAAGGGAACAACTCTTGATCTTACGGTATGACAAACTAGAATTAAGCGCACGATGTTGTATAAGACCTTATATTAAAAATAATCATTTCTTAACATTTATTAAAATTATGTGCAATAATTAAGGTACTTGGTCAAAAAAAATCATTGATGAATTTAAAAATGAGCCTTAGATTATTTTGCTTCCTCAGAGTAAGTTAAGGTTACATTTTCTAATTTTTGAACTTTTTTATTTAATTTTAACTTATTTGGAAAATCGAAACCGATGATCGATTGAAAGTCTTTAATTTGCTTGCATTAATCGTAATATAGGGCCAACTCGAATTAATCTTTTTGCCCACTTTGTATGTAACATGACGGTTTATCGACATCCATTTTTCTAAGTTTTACTTTTACTCTTTTATCACCAATCTTCCGCAATTGTCAATTAAAAGCGATATTCCAAAAACAAAAAAAAAAAAAAGCGCATTTACTACTAAATGAATATGCTCATTTACAAGCTGTGAATGGACATGTAATAAGGTTCATTCAGATGGTACATTTATTTTAATGTTATAAAAGTAACAAATCAAGAGGTCAGTGTTATAACTTATTCTCAATTCACAAAATAAGAAAATAGCATGATTCCCTTTAGCAAATACATTACCTAACATTAATTCTATTCTGAAATATGTATGAGTTTTTCTTAAATTCATCCTTCAGCATTTACATTACCTGACATTGATTCTCTCTTCTTGTGAAAACTCAGCAAAAGAGATCATTAATTCGTGCAGGAAAGAGATTTGAACCAGTTCGAAATGGATACTGGATAGAACGTGAGAACTCCATCCTACAGACTCCCTATCCATTTCAAAGAGAACCACAACCGAATCTGTCCTAGAAGCTGTAAAAGTTGGATTCCACCATCGTGCTTCGATAGTCGAATGCTACCCATCAACTGGTATCAAAATTCAACGCCAAATCCATACCGGTTATCGAGGGATGCATCTGTACGGCAGACCCGACCATAAACTTCACGCAATGAAGAAAAGAGCCAGCCTGATAGAGAAAACACTTGACCTCTTGACTCGTAATTGAACAACAAAAGGGGAAAGAAAGTATAAATAAGGGCCTTCGCAAAGTCGTAAGATATGGATTAACAGTATCCTCTAGAATGAATACTCTAAAGCTTCATCATTAATCTAAACGCTCCATCTGCAGGGTTAATCACACCAGTTGATAATAAGTCAGTTTGCCGGTAAAACGAAGGCAAATACGGCCAGCAGGAGGCAGCCCATACAAAAATACGGCCATCTGCAGGGTTAATAACACCAGAGAAGACGACATGAACCCATGATTCCGAATTGCCCTTGCCCTCGTTGCGGTTGTACTAGGATGTGTTGCTTGCAGTCTCTTGATGTCCATTCTGCTTGATAATATGCCATAGCTGATTTTTGTTGCCCGCATCATAATGTCGGTGATCCTATTCGCGTTCATTGTGAATATATCAGCCATGGCTGTTTTAATTTGTAACTTTTCCTTGCAGCTTCGGATATGAACCTCTGCATTATTACCTTTACCACCTTTTATTTTGAGAAAATATCTACTTCATAGCACCACGTTAGCTGCTGTCACAAACGTCTATGATTGGAACCCAATTCAATTGATGTGATGATAAGACAAAAATAGAATTAAGTACTATGTATTTGTAAGACCTGTTTTCGAAAGGTAATCACTTGTTACTAATCAGTAAGGTACTTGGCCGGAAAAATTGTTGAGTAATACAATGTGAAAGTAGGCATTTGTTAGAGTAAATAACGATTACTTTTTCAAAATTTGAAATCAATTTTGAAAATTTGAAAACTATGATTGACCAAACGTCTTTAATTTGAGTAAAAAAGTGAGAGGTCAATTTGGTGACTTGAAATCTTAAAACAGTGTTGTCACGACCTACCCCTTGCAAGGGAAGGAGATAGAATTAGAGGTACTTGCTTATAAAACATGGGCTCACACGAGTCCAGACTTCGCGTGACATTGATTTTCCTAATCTATGTGTTCAAAAGAAGTCGCTTGCTAGCCATTGTTGAGGGTCAGCTAGAAACCCTAATCAAGACATGGGAGTGTCGCCTTGATGCATGCGCAACCAAAAATTTTGAAATTGGGAACTTGATTACCCTAACTATTTAACTAGAGCTCTTTGGAACCTAAACTCAACCATTTGCCAATTAAAGCATTAGGGCAGCTTATCGAAAATTCTAAAATTCATCCTAACCATTATGAAAATGAAAATAACAATCAATATATTAGAATTGCGCAATCAAGTATAATCGAATTGAAATGCGCAATGCGCAAGCAACAATCTAGCATAGTCTCTCAAAAGAAAACAACACAAAACAATCCTTAAAGGTTTGTTTAAATTCGGGTACAACTTTTAATGAAAGGATTTTTAGATTTTTTAATATTTAAACTAGTTCTAAATTAGAATTAACTTGAAAAATCTAACGAAACAATCAAAATCTATCTTCTAAAGTTTTTTCTAAATTTGATATGTTTTTAAGATTTCTGATTTTTTTTGGAAATTCTTTTTAATTCTGACCAAAAAAAAGGCCTCGAGTCGGGTAAGGATCCGGCCCAAATATGGGCTTAACCCGGCCATAGAGGTCCGGCTTGGGTCGGGCCGGGTCCCAGTGCGGCCCTAAACTGATGGGCTCGGGCTATTTCAAAAAAGCAAGCCCAAATTTTTGATTTCCCATTAAATTATCTAAGCCCAAAACCAAAATCAGCCCACACGCTTAGTCTAGGACCTCTAGGTTCACAAACCAGCCTGCACGCTTAGTCCACGTTCACAAAACTTCCAACCCACGTTCTTACGAGAAAATATTGGGTACCCTAACATTGAGTCCGTCCGTGAGGAAGCTTCGGTGACGGCGTGATCTCGGTGGAAGAAGACGTCGCGGAAAGAAGAGAACGTAGGAAAGGGGAGTTTCAATGAGGAAGAAGGCCACGTGCAGAGAAGAGGAAATGTAAAAGAGGAAAAGGTAAAAAAAAAAAGAAAATAGAAAAGAAAAACAAAAGAAATCGAAAAGGAAAAATAAAAAGAAAAGTAGAACAGAATAATAAAGGAGTAGAAACGTGAGAAAATATTGGGTACCCTAACAGTGCCACGCAATCGGTGCCCTGAACGATTCATTGTGTGACACCTGTCCCGGTGTCAGTCCACGTCGTCCACTCCTCCGTTTCAAACCAGCGCGCGGGAGCTTCTCTCTCTCCTCTCTCCTTGGCCCACCTCTCTGCACCTTCTGACGCTCTGCTCTCCTCTCTCTCTCTCTCCCCGTTCTCCGTTCCGTTGCGGGGAGGGAGAACAAAATTGCGACGGTTCAGAGGAAAACATAAAGTCCGCTCTGCTCTCTCTCTCTCCCCCTTCGACGGCCCTCCACCTCCTCCTCCGCTGGTTGCCTTCGTCGCCTCCGACGCCGACGCAGCCTCTGCCTCCGCCTCCCTCTCGTGACCTCTGGTCCGCTTTATCTCTCTTTCGTCCTCTTAGTCGCGCCTCTCTTCCGGCAAACCGCGACGCCGACGCCCCCGCCTCCGCCTCCGCCTATGCGCCCGACGCCGACGCCGACGCCGACGCCGACGCCGACGCCGACGCCGACGCCGACGCCGACGCCGACGCCGACGCCCCTTGGCCTCCCTCTCGCGCCCTGCGCTCCGCTCTCTCCCTCTTTTCTCTGCGGAGCGCCCTTACTAGCCAACCCCGACGCCGACGAACCCCTGCTCTCGCGTTTTGGCCTCCCTCTCCGCGAGCGAAGGTCGCGCTGCTCACTCTTTCTCTCTTTCCTCCGCGAAGCGCCTCCTGCTCCTGAACGCGGACGCCGCCGACGCCGTCGCCTCCTACCGTCGCCTTCCCAAGCCCCACCGATAGGCGCCCCATTGGCGACTCCCGTACGTCCGAAGGTTCGTTTTTTTTTTTTTTGGGATTTTACTTAGTAGAATTCGGTGCCATGTTAATGTTGAAGTTTAAAGTTACATCTGCGCTTTTATTTTCTCCCAAAATCGCGTCTGTTGGAGAAGTTGATCCTTGCGTGCTTCTGAATAGTCATTTGCGTTGCAATTCCAAAGGTGTAACTCAGTTGTGAAGGATAAGATCAAAATTTCTCTCTAAGATATACCTTCTTGGTCCACTGATCTATTAGAAATAGGTAGTTTACTTAGGCAAATTCATTGCAGCTTGGGCTGTTTAAAGCAACAAGTACCTCTTATTTTGTTCATGTGCCAACGAGAGATATGGTGGGACATCCTCACAAGCATGGAGCCAGAAGCCTATCTCTCTGTTTGCTTTGCGAGAGAACCACTGAAAATTGCAGGTTTCTTGTGTTTAGCTG
Source organism: Eucalyptus albens (assembly GCA_014182695.1). Lineage (NCBI taxonomy): Eukaryota > Viridiplantae > Streptophyta > Magnoliopsida > Myrtales > Myrtaceae > Eucalyptus > Eucalyptus albens. The sequence goes on from CM024653.1 coordinate 53,922,019, forward strand.
AATTTGACACACAGAGACTGACCAATTTGTGAAGATGACTAATATCACGTTTCTCCCTGTCTTTTGATGCGTCTCTGTTCATAATCAAGTTTGGCGAAGTTGGATTGCTACATGAGGGTATTCTTTTGGTGTATTGCTGGACACGCAACCTCTACCCATTGTGCATCCTTTTGGGGAGGAAAATTTGGTACTCCCCATCAAGAAAATGCAAATTGTGCAATTCTAGATCCATCAACAGGAAAAAAACTTTACTCTTATTGGCTATTCCCCCTTTCTTTCCAGTTCAGACAGTGCATAAGTTGCTACTTTAGTGGAGATACTAACAACCCCAATTAATCAAAAGGAGGCGATGTTAATGGCGAACTTGTGTGCCTTTCAGTTTTGGTAGCGCATTTTCAAGGTATTGTCATGCTTAGTTTGTCAAGATCATGCTGTTAGTATAATGCAGGCCATCAACCATTCCGTTCTCCCTCCCCCCTCTCTCTCTCTCTTCCTCCTTCTGCGCTTTGTTTTTTCTCTTCTCATTTTCTATTTCGAGAGATTTTACGCCTTTTTTTTTGGTGTTTGATAGGAATTGGATGTGGCCATAGTCAAAGCGACGAACCACGTCGAGTGCCCGCCCAAGGAGAGGCACCTCCGCAGTGAGTATTCATCCTCCGATCAGATCGATATTAGAGTTTTTCTCCTGCTGCTGCTGCTGCCGCTGCTGTTTTTGATGCGCTTGTGGCGTGGATGGGATGTGAAATGATCGTGGATTGGCGGTTCTTGTCTTATTGCAGAGATTGCCTTCGCGACCTCGGCAATTCGCCCGCGGGCTGACGTCGCCTACTGTATCCAGGCCCTCTCTAGGAGGCTCACCAAGACGCACAATTGGACGGTACGGATCGGTTCCTTAATTTGTATTTGCTCGGATCGGATGCTGTCTAGTTCGATGTGGTTCGGCGTGGATCTATGCGTTGTTTGGATTGGAAAAACGACTGTTCTTTACGGTTACTTAGCCTGATTGGTTTTGTATATAACTACTCATTGTGCAGCGCAGCACGTAATATATTCTACTGTAATGAACTTACGCTGACACTGATGCTAATGATGCCACTGCTGCACTTACTTACATGTAAACCTCGAATGTATTGGATCGTGGCTTCAGATTGATTTTAATTGAGAGAACAGAGTTTGAGAGCGTAGCTTTTGAGGTGGATCGTATTGCACTTTGAAGGTTTTGTTCTAGCTTGAAATGGTAGCCGTTTCTTCTTCGTAGGCTTTGTGATCTTAATGCAGCGATCAATATAAGGCTTGGATTTTTTTAATTAAATAGCAGCAACTTATGTTGTTCGACACTCACATTCACCTTGAGCGAATAATCCATCATGAGATCTTTGTGTTGCCTTCACAACTGAAGGATTGTACATAGTTGTTACTGCATTCTGAGCTTTCATGATGGAGGAGTGGGGAGAAAGATGTCGAACTGGTCTAGCTCGGGCTTGGTTTTGTATGAGATCTATTTGCAACATCTGTGTGCATCTAGACGTAACCTGAGCTTGGCTGGTTAACTTTTTTAACTCTTGTAATTGAGACCTCAGAAAAGTTAAGAATATATACCGTACTTCATTCGGCAAGAATAAAGCATTCTACAGAAATTTCGGTTGATATGACCCTGTGTTCTCTCAGTGACTCTTATCTTCCACAAGTGCTGCCTCAAATAGTCGTCACTTCTATGTTATTTTTGTGTTATTATGCATAGTCTCTCTGTGCACCGTGCGAGGGCCTAATATGTTGAGAAGAGGCACTGATGCTGATAGAAAGAGATGCAAATGGTGTGGGTTAGTTGTTGAACATAAAGGAAATAACCCTTTGTGAGCATGCGTGAAGAAAGTGGATTACAGGTGTGAAGTTTTGAAGGAGAGGTGTGTAACCGGAGATTAGTTGTGGTGTGAAGGTGGGTGGTATAGTATTTTTTTTTTTGCATTGTTTCACCTTAAGGTAGGTTTTCATGTAGGGGCAGAAGCAGAAATTGAACTAACTAAAAGTGAGATCAAAGCAGTTTTTCTGGTTATATTAGTGGGTATTACAATGAGGAACTTATGTTTTTTGTGATGAGCTAATCTCTAATTTACGGGTAGTCTCAGTAAAGGAAAACCTTCCTACTTATCTCTACTGATTTGCGTCTTTCACAAGTGCTGATTTTTTAACAGTCAGCATGTACTTTTGGAAGTTTTAATTCTATTACAGTCAGTGTTCACTTGTATATTATGAATGACACAATGTCTTTATGAAGTCTTGAAGTTAGTTTGATGTGAATTTTCGTTTTGTATACAGTTTTTTGATGTTACATTTCATTAACCTGCTAATGTTCTTGAGTTCTTCATGCTCTAACAGGTGGCACTGAAAACACTGATAGTTATTCACAGACTCTTGAGAGAGGGAGATCCTACATTTCGGGAAGAGCTTTTGGCTTTTTCAGAGAGGGGACAAATTCTTCAGCTTTCTAATTTTAAGGATGACTCAAGTCCTATAGGTTTACCTCTCTCTCTCTCTCTCTCTCTCTCTCTCTCTCTCTCTCTCTGTGTGATGGCATTACCTTGTCTTTAGCTGAATTTGACACACAGAGACTGACCAATTTGTGAAGATGACTAATATCACGTTTCTCCCTGTCTTTTGATGCGTCTCTGTTCATAATCAAGTTTGGCGAAGTTGGATTGCTACATGAGGGTATTCTTTTTGGTGTATTGTTGGACACGCAACCTCTACCCATTGTGCATCCTTTTGGGGAGGAAAATTTGGTACTCCCCATCAAGAAAATGCAAATTGTGCAATTCTAGATCCATCCACAAGAAAAAAAACTTTACTCTTATTGGTTATTCCCCCTTTCTTTCCAGTTCAGACAGTGCATAAATTGCTACTTTAGTGGAGATACTAACAACCCCCAATTAATCAAAAGGAGGCGATGTTAATGGCGAACTTGTGTGTCTTTAAGTTTTGGTAGCGCATTTTCAAGGTATTGTCATACTTAGTTCTTCAAGATCATGCTGTTAGTATAATGCAGGCCATCAGCCTCAAGCTTCCGATGGGAGAGCTTCTGCAGCACCCAGATCGGGAAAGGCTGATGGTGTGCATTATACTAACAAGGTATTAGCAGCTTTCTGAGGAGATGAACTATTCAAACCTCTTATCACTGTTTTTATTTTTCTTTTATCTTTTTTACTATTAATCACTGTAGTGGTAGGTCCTCTATTTTGGTTGCATGAGACTCTATACTATCATGCATTATTTTCTATTGTGTTTCTATTCTATAGTTTAGAATCATGGATTGATGAAGTGTCTGGTGGCCCTTGTCTCTGTGTTCGTTTCTATCGGATATCAACAAAGATAATCATCTGTAGCCTATCTTGTTGAATTTTGATTAAGCACAATCAATATTCTTTTATAGTCAAGTGTGCTCATGAAAGTTTAGGGCATGTTTGTTTGGACTTAAGTAAAAGCAAAAGGTATTTTTTTATTTTCCGCCAAAATTTAAAATATTTGTCAAATTTTAAACTATAATGAAAAATCTTATGTGAGTCTATGTGCCATCATTAAAGGGCTGTGAAAATTGAAGGAGTTTCAGATTGAAAGAATCAAAGTGCGTGAATTTTAGATTAAGCAATAAGTAAATGTCAATCCAGATTGGTCCTTAATATCTGACATTGTATATTTTATGCAGTTGCATGCTTTTGTGCAATATGAATCCATCAATGTAGCTGAGAAAACAGTGAGTACTCCCTCTATCAATAAGATGAATCATGATGTATAATGTTCTCATCATAATTAAAATGTACATGTCCTATTATTGCAGGTTGAAGAGCTAAATGATGAGGGGAACTAGAGAAGTGGCCTAAGGGTTCGTTTAATGCATAGACACAGGGTATGTGTTCCTCTTTTTCTTCTTTAGTTGCACGAAAGCATTAGTTTCCAAATTTATGTAAATCTATGGTAAAAAATAGGTAGCCATCATTTTGAAAATCGTAAAAATGACCACATTCAAAAGCTGCCTGTCCCTTTTTTGGCTGAATAAATGGCACTTACAGGTTGACAATGTCTGTGATGTGAAAAGAAATGAAATCATGCATAGAAAGTCACTGATAAGAACTGACATTTTCCACTTAGGAATATAGGGTCTGCTCATCCTGCTTTTGATGCGACTGAATTAATGCTACTTGCATGTTCACAGTATGTGGTGCCAAAAAAATTTGAATGAATGTGACTGTAAAAAGATTAACATTTTTCTGTAGAATCAGTGTTACGTTAGTGCAGTTGGGATGGCAGATTTCTTATAGTTAAAAATCTTTCTAGTTCAAAGCCTCGAATGTATGCTCGACTTCACTTCTCATTCTATGCATGGTAATTTCTACTGCGGTCTTGCTGAAAGCTGGGTGGCAAAGACTGGGGATCTTCACTTCATACTGTGTTATGTGCATGCATTTGAGATTTTAATAAAAATATTGATTGAAGATTTTTTTGGGTTTAATGCACTCTGCTAAACTGGGATAATTCATTTTTTTTGGTTTTTCCCGCTTCTAGTCCAAACCCTCTCAAGCACGGGGAAGAAGGGACATGATGGAGAAGAACCCTGGGAAGAAGAAGATGCTTCTATATCTGAGCAACGACCAGAGCAACAACTTGAGGAGTCTCTTGAGCAATCTGATGCTCACTTCCAGGGGAATATGGTGAGTGTTGTCTCAATCTTAAAACTAAAATGATGCCAAATTAAATCTCAAATTTGGACCTTTGGTTAGACTTCTGTATGGCAGTGCTATTGGTTGAGCATCAGTTTGAAAACTTGGATTCCATGACAATGCAGGGGAAGGGCAGAGCCGAGGCTGAGTCTGGGGAAGAGGATGTAGAGGAGGCCAATACCATCAGAATAATCGGGGAAATCATTTGGGGGCTCTTCTTTGAACAGTCTCACCAGTAATGAGAATGCAATTGTGGCGAAGCAGCCTCTGGGACCTCGCATGCCAGATGGAACAAGAGGATTCGCGATGGGTTGTGGGAAGCGAGTCTCAGTTAAGTACCACATGACCACGTCATGTGATATCATCATCTCTGTGTGTTTGTTTTCAGCTGATAGATATCGCTCTCTTGGAAGTATTTCTTTGGATTAACTGTGCACCTTAGAAATTTACATGCTTTTACTCCTGCGTCTTTGCTGTCATTTAATGAATGCGAGCATTGTGATAGGTTACATAAGCACATCAAAAAACAATGGTTGTGGATGTTTAACATTGAGATGTCCTGATCCATCTTGTGGTTCTGCAGTCGGTCAAGACATGATAAATCTATTAGCGCCTAAAGAAGATAAGAAAAAGTATTCTCAGTATCTTCTTCGCTCGTACATTGAAGACAATAGAAAGGTATATGTGCAACTGTATTCTTTTCCTTTGTGTGAAGTTTTTTTTTTTTTTTTTTTTTTTTTTTTTTTTTTAAGTGTGATAATGACTTTGCACTACTGGGTGCCTATTATATGAAATATAATTTCCTTTACCTCATTTTCCTACTGCCAGACCAAGTGGTGTCCTGCCCCTGGTTGTGAATACGCTGTAGAATATTTTGCTGGCCGTGAAGGTTACGATGTTTCCTGCCAATGCTCTTTCAACTTTTGCTGGAATGTAAGCTTCTTTTTGGAAATTTCTTGTATCAATATGTAGCAAGTAGTGTGTTGACATACTTTTGATTTGATCTGATGCAGTGTACAGAGGACTGTTCAGTAGAATGTGGCACTGTGGCACAGTGGATCATGAAGAACAGTGCTGAATCTGAAAACATGAACTGGTACAGATAACTTTAAGCATGTAGAATTTGCCATCATTTGGGTTCTATGACAATGGTGTACAACGGATTGTGTGGTCTTTCCTCTTTCAAGAAACAAGACTGTTTTATGTGACTTACTTACTAGGTTGGACATAGATAGTCCTATTTGGACATGCTTTTATCAGCAGTATGAGATATTTGATGGCCTAAAGGGCTATCATATATGGTGTAACCTTTGGACCTTCTAAAATCAACCAGTCGACTGCATACAGGAGTTCCACAATTATGTCCTTTCTGTAGTTAAATTTGGAATCCTTGGAATTTCTTAATAGATGGATATGCTTGTTCTTGTTATCATATGGTTAGTGCATTAACATATTTTCTCTGGAGGAGATCCAATAATGCTAAATTGGATGATTTGTCTAGAGGATAATGATGTCACCCATGTCAGTTTGAAGTTTGAACATACAACAATTCTAAATGTGTCATTTCTTTTTTCTTATTTTAGGAAAAATACTAAGTTTAGCCACTGCAATTCTCCTTTTGATTTATTTATGCATGTTGATTCGAGAGGCAAACCTGGACGGTGGACTTACCAAGAATATGATCTTCCAGTGCATATGGCATTGGTTGGTTGTTATAAGGCTGTTGGACTATTATTTGTTTATTTATTTAAGTTCATAGAGTACTATTGGGAATCAAGAATTCTTGGAGCTGTTTTCCCATCACAAACACGCTCTCCTTTTATTGAAAAATCGGTGGCCCTCTTTACTTCAGCTGCAATGTAGTTTACGTAGATACTTTTCTTAATAGCCTCTGGTGACTTCCAGAAGGAGCGCCCATGTGTGCACAGAGACATGCGTTTGACATTCTTACATCTGTTTTTTTTGCTACAGTGTGACCAAAAACTACTTTGACAACCTCGTGAGAGCATTGGAGAATAGGCTATCAGATGTGGATTCCCATGGTGGTTGCAGCAGGGCAGCGAGCTCTAAGAATGGAGGGAGCAGCAAGGCAAGCAGAGGTGGTGGAAGGGGAAAAGGAACTGCCAGCACTCGAGTTGGTTCCAGCCGAACCGATGACCCGTCTCACTGGTCCTGCAATCATTGCACGTATGCTAATGTTAAATCTGCAACCACTTGCCAGATTTCCCAGCATTGCCGATGAGGGTAGTGACAGGAAAATCTACAAAGAAGGATGGTTTTCACCAGAAACACGACTTTCATGGACAAGGAACTAGTTCAAGCGCATGGGCAGTGTCCTATAAGGGGATTATTGGTATGAATCGTTCAAGTTCCCAGTGACAAATCAATTATTAGGAGGCTCAACTGTTGGTGTGGTGTGCTGACTGATTAAAGCATGAGCAGCAGCAGCTTTTGGCCTGTGTTTATTATTGTTGTGTGTTGATGGTGGCGGCCTATAATGCCGGCCCATGTATATAGGCTATAGGGTTTCATCCTCAGTACCGTACTACTTCGGCAAAGAGAAAGAAATAGTGACTGTCACGAATCATTTAATATTTCGTGTATTTGCTGCTGGAAGAGGCAAATGTACTCCATTTGTCTTATATTTTGCATATTACTTTGTCTATTGGAGTTCATCTAACCCTTTTTTTGAAAGGAATTACTTCAGAGTTTGTATTCTGTTGGATGCGTGGGGGTGCTCTCACTCAAGATTGTTTTTACTCAAGACGGTTCGCAAAACCGAAAGGATGATTCTGCTTGTGTATGATGTGCTTCAAACAGATAATTTTTCTGAAGTAGAATTCTAGTTTTCATATGAACGTGCACAATCAATGAACGCATGGGTTCACTCATTCATTACATGAAAAAGCAATGTACTTTTAATGGGAACATGACACGTTTGTTTGTGGACAATAGCAATAGCTGCTTTGAAGCTTGGATGGGTCTCTTATGAGCTTTATTTGAATGTTGCGAAGCATATAGAGCTATGTATCTTAATTTTAATAGATTCCTGGTATCGATGGATGAGCTCAAGTTGTTTAGTTTATTTGCAATATTCAAGTTACGATTTAAAATTTTGATCTATGAGTACATATGTAATGGTTCATTTGGTCAGTATTTTGATATGCACGCCTAGATGATATCATCCAACGTATTTTATCTAAATGACAAGTGCTACGATCTATGAAGGGGCTTAAGGGGTGAATTCACTTCATGAAATTGACGGACGTAGCTGAGTTTTACAATATATCATGTGTTCTGTATTCAAACTTGCGGTGATTTCACTCGATATGAGCTAGAAGATCTAGTATCCTATGATATGAGATTTGCAAGTTAATATGCAACTTTACGATGACATTTCTTTGCATTTAACACGATAACCATTTGCTAATGGAGATGGTCAGGTTGTCGCAACATGGGGCTCCAAATTCCTTAAGTTGATTAGGATGGGCATTGCAAACCAACTCGATTAGTAGTTTCAATTGATATTCCCTTTAATTAGGGAAAATAAAAACATAAAAATTAAATGCCAAGCGGTGTAGGAATCGACTATTTATACCCAATTTCTTCAATATTTTCACAGCACTTATGTCCCTACACTAGCAAACCAATGCAATGATTTTGTATAATGCCTCCTTCCCAATACCCTTAGACTTAAATTTTGTTTCTCCACGGTTCATCTGGATCAGATTAAGAAGCCATGGGTGGAACATCTTTTAGCCTATGAGAGAAGAAGGTTTGTCTTTGAACATCTTTTGACTAAGTGCGTTCAGCATCGCTCTTGACTACGGCGTGAAGCCATTTTCCAATCCATGCCCGTTTTCATCATGGCCTCGAATTCATCATAACTGATTCGACCGTCCCGGAATACATCCATCACTGAATAAGCACTCTATTTCGTATATGAACAAGATATACATAGATTGCAAATTGCAGGTTGCTCTTGTTATGTATTACCTTATCTAGATTAGCATCGAAAATGATGTCTTCAATAAATTTTTCGTTGTTCGGACGAAGATTGTCATCTATCAAAGCTTCTTTCAACTCATCGAATTCAATATATCCGCTTCAATTCTTGTCAAAGAATTCAAAAGCTCGCGTAAAGTGGTCATCGTTGCCAATCCTTCTCAAGTGGACTGACATACTGACAAACTCCTTTAAGTTTAACGTTCTGCTTCCATCTTCATCAGCCTGTTCTCCTATAAGATGAAGTTCTATTATTAGATGCTAATACAAGAAATCGTGACTCATCAAATTATGAGAAACGAACTTGATTTTGCAAGAAGTGCTAGCAATTATGTGAAATGGTGATACAACCTCATGATCAAATCTTTGACTAACTGATGAAAAACATATTTCCGTATTATGTAATCGGTCCATAATCTTCCAAATGCCTTGCAATTTAAGCAAAATCATGCACTTCACAGCATACAATGCGTCGACATGGAAGAAGAAAACATAAACCATGTGCAAAAAAAAAATGTGCTAAGCTGTTGAATAGGTTATCTTACTGCGTCCATCAACATCTGCACATCAGGATCAGCAACTTGCTGTCCATATTTGTGCAGGCCATGTTTCAACTCTTCAAATGTCAGATCTCCATTTTTATTGGTGTCCATCACGTCGAACATCTCTTTGATATGATCCACTTGCTCATCAGGCAAATTGTCTGCTACTACCTACATTAACAATGCGGCAAACATGATTCAAGTTTAACTTTGCACTAAAAACAACAATAAAATCCAACAAGGCAATGTTCAAGGACTCACTGTTGTGCATCAGTTCATTAATATATATGCTTCCCAAGATTGCAAAGTCAATATAAGCAACGTTTTCACCAAAAAATCTATTGATACGTTTTTCCATTGTGATAGCTTTTCCAAAGAACACAGTTACCATGCTTTATTGCTTTCTCAAATGCTTCTGCAAATAAAAAACATCTAACTCTAAAAAGAAAGAAGAAGAGACTACATAATATGATGCCTTTAAAGGGACAACATTAATTTTGATATAGTTACCTATATTCTGATCATGTAAGAAGTAAATATGCAAATCAAGAGAACTGCAATGCTGTATCATGATACTTTTTCATTTGAGCTTCACAAAAGTGCGTCTTACCTTATGGGGGGACTTCTAGATCTTCACAGCCAGCAAAGCTTGTTCTGTGTCTATACTACTGTGCATCTTATCAGTTACACCTCATGGGTTGCAGCTCTCGAGAAACCTTGATCCTTTCCTGTTTCCAACCAAATGATAAATAAGCATCGGTCAAATTTAGCATCACTTGACAAGGCAGAAGTCAAAAGAGAAGAAGAAATGGCAAAGGATTATGATCCATGTTCATAGTATTGTTAGCAGGGTCGATGCCACACCTCAAGGAAGAAGCAATAAGCACTTGAGCCTTACAATACTAGTGGTCACAAAAATAAATGTAAGTATAGAATTGGATTCCCAAGTTCGCGGTCACTCATTAAGGTCGCATATATATATTTAATCTTAAGACTTACTTGCAAATATAGAATCAACGTTGGTAAAGGAAGAACACATGACAAGATAAGCAAAACAAATTATTCGATTGACATCGCCACAAACGTGCAGCTGTTGGTAGTTCATGTGAGTGGGTCATCTTTCAGTATGCGTTAGTATACCCAAGGCAGATTACCAAGAAGGACCTGTAAATGTGCTTCAGCTTTGAGGTGCTAAGAAAAAAGTGAACTGCACTCGGGGTAGTTTTGGATCACTTAGGCACAGAGTAAAACTCAAATTTATTTCTTTAAAACAGCTTAAAGATGAGCCACTCTAAATAACACGAGCAAGCATAAAGAAAAAGGAAGATACTACATTTGAGGTCAATAATAAGCATATAGACCTTTCTTGTCATATGAAAAATAAACTATTGCACCAGGAATGAAGCCGGCAGAGTAAGAGTCCTAAGACAAGTCTTTTATTTGCTTCTTGGGTGGAGCTATATCTGAAACATGATCAGATATTTGCATTATGCTTTAGCTTCCAAAAACACATTCTCGAGACGTGAATATCGAAATCATTGAAATAGTGCAAATTAGTTACATCACGTGAGCAAACGTACATATATAAAATGGCAGTTCAGGTTTAGCTACCACTTTCGCGAGGAGAACAATCAAACTCTCTATTTTCTTTGACGGATGAAATGTAGCCTCTAGCATATGATTATCAGGAAACCGTACCCTTATAACAGTCTGCATCACAAAGCAGAGGAATTTTAGGGGTATGTTGCACAAGAAACCAATATAACACAAGCTATATATCGAGATTACAAGCTACACGTAAAAATTGAGCATCAAAAACAAAATCATAAGGGGCACTGGTAGAGTAGATATTAAATCACCTTTGTTATTCTTGAGCGCCATGCTACCTCTTCTACTTCTCGAATTTTTTTAGCCTTTAAATATTTTTCTGCCCAAGTCATCCAACCAAAAAATCAACAATTACAAAATCAATTATTCTTAGTAATGTGAACACACTAGAAAATGGAATTACAAAGGAACTCTTTCATCAAACTAAAATTTCAAACCACCAATAGCAATAGTGTGAGAAAACAGCACTCTAAGAACGCACACATAATCGCAGAGAACATATTTTACACTCCATCCTAATTTGTATGGCAGGCCAGGGATTCAAGGTTCGAGAAGGAAATATATCGGTTAACTCTATACCCCAGTTGATTAGAAATCAGATGTCTTTTTCCCTAGACATCCAAAAGGCACGCTATCCTATCAGTAAAAATTAAAGCCTCTTCCTCCATTTGCACAATTAGCATTTTATTGATGGGAAGTACCAAATTTTCTTCCCTAAAAGGATGCACAATGGGTAGAGGTTGCTTGTCCATCAATACACCAAGAACAATACCCTCATGTAGCAATCAAAAGACAGGGAGAAACGTGAAATTAGTCATCTTCACAAATTGGTCAGTCTCTGTATGTCAAAGTAAGGATCGGGTAGGGTTTAAGATAGCGAAAAGTAAGGATGATTTGGGAAAAATTACTTTCAATGATGACATGACTCATGCAAATTATATGATTCTTGTAAAACTATAGGTATAAATAAACCGACAGACCTCAGAAATCAGCATCACAAGCCTCCAGATAGTTTCTTGGTCAACTTGACTACAAATATCAATCAAATCAAGCATGTTCTCCTCATTGAGAATATATTCACTACACTAAGGAAAGAAAATGAAGATACACTACAATGTAATACCTTCTCCTGTCCTTGAGCAGGTCTTGGAAGACGCTCTGCTTCAATGTCATATTTTATTATTCTAAAGCATTCAAGCCGTTCCTCTTTAAACAGTGCATAGGTGCGCACCCAGGCTGAACAATCCCAAGCTGCAACCATGCCAAAAACAGTGATAGCATCATATTCCATGTTTTAAAGATAAGAACAATGATTAGTGCAAGAAAATTAAAAGCTAATGCCATCAGAGAGAGAGAGAGAGAGAGAGAGAGAGAGAGAGAGAGAGAGGTAAACCTATGGGACTTGAGTCATCCTTAAAATTAGAAAGCTGAAGAATTCGTCCCCTCTGTGAAAAAGCCAAAAGCTCTTCCCGAAATGTAGGATCTCCCTCTCTCAAGAGTCTGTGAATAACTATCAGTGTTTTCAGTGCCACCTGTTAGAGCATGAAGAACTCAAGAACATTAGCAGGTTAACGAAATGTAACATCAAAAAACTGTATACAAAACGAAAATTCACATCAAACTAACTTCAAGACTTCATAAAGACATTGTGTCATTCATAATATACAAGTGAACACTGACTGTAATAGAATTAAAACTTCCAAAAGTACATGCTGACTGTTAAAAAATCAGCACTTGTGAAAGATGCAAATCAGTAGAGATAAGTAGGAAGGTTTTCCTTTACTGAGACTACTAGTAAATTAGAGATTAGCTCATCACAAAAAACATAAGTTCCTCATTGTAATACCCACTAATATAACCAGAAAAACTGCTTTGATCTCACTTTTAGTTAGTTCAATTTCTGCTTCTGCCCCTACATGAAAACCTACCTTAAGGTGAAACAATGCAAAAAAAATACTATACCACCCACCTTCACACCACAACTAATCTCCGGTTACACACCTCTCCTTCAAAACTTCACACCTGTAATCCACTTTCTTCATGCATGCTCACAAAGGGTTATTTCCTTTATGTTCAACAACTAACCCACACCATTTGCATCTCTTTCTATCAGCATCAGTGCCTCTTCTCAACATATTAGGCCCTCGCACGGTGCACAGAGAGACTATGCATAATAACACAAAAATAACATAGAAGTGACGACTATTTGAGGCAGCTCTTGTGGAAGATAAGAGTCACTGAGAGAACACAGGGTCATATCAACCGAAATTTCTGTAGAATGCTTTATTCTTGCCGAATGAAGTACGGTATATATTCTTAACTTTTCTGAGGTCTCAATTACAAGAGTTAAAAAAGTTAACCAGCCAAGCTCAGGTTACGTCTAGATGCACACAGATGTTGCAAATAGATCTCATACAAAACCAAGCCCGAGCTAGACCAGTTCGACATCTTTCTCCCCACTCCTCCATCATGAAAGCTCAGAATGCAGTAACGACTATGTACAATCCTTCAGTTGTGAAGGCAACACAAAGATCTCATGATGGATTATTCGCTCAAGGTGAATGTGAGTGTCGAACAACATAAGTTGCTGCTATTTAATTAAAAAAATCCAAGCCTTATATGGATCGCTGCATTAAGATCACAAAGCCTACGAAGAAGAAACGGCTACCATTTCAAGCTAGAACAAAACCTTCAAAGTGCAATACGATCCACCCCAAAAGCTACGCTCTCAAACTCTGTTCTCTCAATTAAAATCAATCTGAAGCCACGATCCAATACATTCGAGGTTTACATGTAAGTAAGTGCAGCAGTGGCATCATTAGCATCAGTGTCAGCGTAAGTTCATTACAGTAGAATATACTACGTGCTGCGCTGCACAATGAGTAGTTATATACAAAACCAATCAGGCTAAGTAACCGTAAAGAACAGTCATTTTTCCAATCCAAACAACGCATAGATCCACGCCGAACCACATCGAACTAGACAGCATCCGATCCGAGCAAATACAAATTAAGGAACCGATCCGTACCGTCCAATTGTGCGTCTTGGTGAGCCTCCTGGAGAGGGCTTGGATACAGTAGGCGACGTCAGCCCACGGGCGAACTGCCGAGGTCGCGAAGGCAATCTCTGCAATAAGACAAGAACCGCCAATCCACGATCATTTCACATCCCATCCACGCCACAAGTGCATCAAAAACAGCAGCGGTAGCAGCAGCAGGAGGAGAAAAACTCTAATATCGATATGATCGGAGGAGGAATACTCACTGCGGAGGTGCCTCTCCTTGGGCGGGCACTCGACGTGGTTCGTCGCTTTGACTATGGCCACATCCAATTCCTATCAAACACCAAAAGAAAAAAAAAGGCGTAAAATCTCTCGAAATAGAAAATGAGAAGAGAAAAAACAAAGCGCAGAAGGAGGAAGAGAGAGAGAGAGGGGGAGGGAGAACGGAATGGCTGATGGCCTGCATTATACTAACAGCATGATCTTGACAAACTAAGCATGACAATACCTTGAAAATGCGCTACCAAAACTTAAAGGCACACAAGTTCGCCAGTAACATCGCCTCCTTTTGATTAATTGGGGGTTGTTAGTATCTCCACTAAAGTAGCAACTTATGCACTGTCTGAACTGGAAAGAAAGGGGGAATAGCCAATAAGAGTAAAGTTTATTTCCTGTTGATGGATCTAGAATTGCACAATTTGCATTTTCTTGATGGGGAGTACCAAATTTTCCTCCCCAAAAGGATGCACAATGGGTAGAGGTTGCGTGTCCAGCAATACACCAAAAAGAATACCCTCATGTAGCAATTCAACTTTGCCAAACTTGATTATGAACAGAGACGCATCAAAAGACAGGGAGAAACGTTATATTAGTCATCTTCACAAATTGGTCAGTCTCTGTGTGTCAAATTCAGCTAAACACAAGAAACCTGCAATTTTCAGTGGTTCTCTCGCAAAGATTATGGACTGATTACATAATACGGAAATATGTTTTTCATCAGTTAGTCAAAGATTTGATCATGAGGTTGTATCACCATTTCACATAATTGCTAGCACTTCTTGCAAAATCAAGTTCGTTTCTCATAATTTGATGAGTCACGATTTCTTGTATTAGCATCTAATAATAGAACTTCATCTTATAGGAGAACAGGCTGATGAAGATGGAAGCAGAACGTTAAACTTAAAGGAGTTTGTCAGTATGTCAATCCACTTGAGAAGGATTGGCAACGATGACCACTTTACGCGAGCTTTTGAATTCTTTGACAAGAATTGAAGCGGATATATTGAATTCGATGAGTTGAAAGAAGCTTTGATATATGACAATCTTCGTCCGAACAACGAAAAATTTATTGAAGACATCATTTTCGATGCTAATCTAGATAAGGTAATACATAACAAGAGCAACCTGCAATTTGCAATCTATGTATATCTTGTTCATATACGAAATAGAGTGCTTATTCAGTGATGGATGTATTCCAGGACGGTCGAATCAGTTATGATGAATTCGAGGCCATGATGAAAACGGGCATGGATTGGAAAATGGCTTCACGCCAGTAGTCAAGAGCGATGCTGAACGCACTTAGTCAAAAGATGTTCAAAGACAAACCTTCTTCTCTCATAGGCTAAAAGATGTTCCACCCATGGCTTCTTATTCTGATCCAGATGAACCGTGGAGAAACAAAATTTAAGTCTAAGGGTATTAGGAAGGAGGCATTATACAAAATCATTGCATTGGTTTGCTAGTGTAGGGACATAAGTGCTGTGAAAATTTTGAAGAAATTGGGTATAAATAGTCAGATTCCTACACCGCTTGGCATTTAATTTTTATGTTTTTATTTTCCCTAATTAAAAGGGAATATCAATTGAAACTACTAATCAGAGTTGGTTTGCAATGCCCATCCTAATCAACTTAAGGAATTTGGAGCCCCATGTTGCGACAACCTGACCATCTCCATTAGCAGATGGTTATCAGTGTTAAATGCAAAGAAATGTCATCGTAAAGTTGCATATTAACTTGCAAATCTCATATCATAGGATACTAGATCTTCTAGCTCATATCGAGTGAAATCACCGTAAGTTTGAATATAGAACACATGATATATTGTAAAACTCAGCTACGTCCGTCAATTTCATGAAGTGAATTCACCCCTTAAGCCCCTTCATAGATCGTAGCACTTGTCATTTAGATAAAATACGTTGGATGATATCATCTAGGCGTGCATATCAAAATACTGACCAAATGAACCATTACATATGTACTCATAGATCAAAATTTTAAATCGTAACTTGAATATTGCAAATAAACTAAACAACTTGAGCTCATCCATCGATACCAAGAATCTATTAAAATTAAGATACATAGCTCTATATGCTTCGCAACATTCAAATAAAGCTCATAAGAGACCCATCCAAGCTTCAAAGCAACTATTGCTGTTGTCCACAAACAAACGTGTCATGTTCCCATTAAAAGTACATTGCTTTTTCATGTAATGAATGAGTGAACCCATGCGTTCATTGATTGTGCATGTTCATATGAGAACTAGAATTCTACTTCAGAAAAATTATCTGTTTGAAGCACATCATACACAAGCAGAATCATCCTTTCGGTTTTGCGAACCGTCTTGAGTAAAAACAGTCTTGAGTGAGAGCACCCCCACACATCCAATAGAATACAAACTCTGAAGTAATTCCTTTCAAAAAAAGGGTTAGATGAACTCCAATAGACAAAGTAATATGCAAAATATAAGACAAATGGAGTACATTTGCCTCTTTCAGCAGCAAATACACGAAATATTAAATGATTCGTGACAGTCACTATTTCTTTCTCTTTGCCGAAGTAGTACGGTACTGAGGATGAAACCCTATAGCCTAGAACAAAACCTTCAAAGTGCAATACGATCCACCTCAAAAGCTACGCTCTCAAACTCTGTTCTCTCAATTAAAATCAATCTGAAGCCACGATCCAATACATTCAAGGTTTACATGTAAGTAAGTGCAGCAGTGGCATCATTAGCATTAGTGTCAACGTAAGTTCATTACAGTAGAATATACTATGTGCTGCGCTGCACAATGAGTAGTTATATACAAAACCAATCAGGCTAAGTAACCGTAAAGAACAGTCATTTTTCCAATCCAAACAACGCATAGATCCACGCCGAACCACATCGAACTAGACAGCATCCGATCCGAGCAAATACAAATTAAGGAACCGATCCGTACCGTCCAATTGTGCGTCTTGGTGAGCCTCCTGGAGAGGGCCTGGATACAGTAGGCGACGTCAGCCCGCGGGCGAATTGCCGAGGTCGTGAAGGCAATCTCTGCAATAAGACAAGAACCGCCAATCCATGATCATTTCACATCCCATCCACGCCACAAGCGCATCAAAAACAGCAACGACAGCAGCAGCAGGAGGAGAAAAACTCTAATATCGATATGATCGGAGGAGGAATACTCACTGCGGAGGTGCCTCTCCTTGGGCGGGCACTCGACGTGGTTCGTTGCTTTGACTATGGCCACATCCAATTCCTATCAAACACCAAAAAAAAAGGCGTAAAATCTCCCGAAATAGAAAATGAGAAGAGAAAAAACAAAGCGCAGAAGGAGGAAGAGAGAGAGAGAGGGGGGGAGGGAGAACGGAATGGCTGATGGCCTGTATTATACTAACAGCATGATCTTGACAAACTAAGCATGACAATACCTTGAAAATGCGCTACCAAAACTTAAAGGCACACAAGTTCGCCATTAACATCGCCTCCTTTTGATTAATTGGGGGTTGTTAGTATCTCCACTAAAGTAGCAACTTATGCACTGTCTGAACTGGAAAGAAAGGGGGAATAGCCAATAAGAGTAAAGTTTTTTTCCTGTTGATGGATCTAGAATTGCACAAGTTGCATTTTCTTGATGGGGAGTACCAAATTTTCCTCCCCAAAAGGATGCACAATGGTTAGAGGTTACGTGTCCAGCAATACACCAAAAAGAATACCCTCATGTAGCAATCCAACTTCGCCAAACTTGATTATGAACAGAGACGCATCAAAAGACAGGGAGAAACGTGATATTAGTCATCTTCACAAATTGGTCAGTCTCTGTGTGTCAAATTCAGCTAAACACAAGAAACCTGCAATTTTCAGTGGTTCTCTCGCAAAGCAAACAGAGAGATAGGCTTCTAGCTCCATGCTTGTGAGGATGTCCCACCATATCTCTCGTTGGCACATGAACAAAATAAGAGGTACTTGTTGCTTTAAACAGCCCAAGCTGCAATGAATTTGCCTAAGTAAACTACCTATTTCTAATAGATCAGTGGACCAAGAAGGTATATCTTAGAGAGAAATTTTGATTTATCCTTCACAACTGAGTATTCAGAAGCACGCAAGGATCAACTTCTCCAACGAGACGCGATTTTGGGAGAAAATAAAAGAGCAGATGTAACTTTAAACTTCAACATTAACATGGCACCGAATTCTACTAAGTAAAATCCCAAAAAAAAAAGAAAACGAACCTTCGGACGTACGGGAGTCGCCAATGGGGCGCCTATCGGTGGGGCTTGGGAAGGCGACGGCGGGAGGCGACGGCGTTGGCAGCGTCCGCGTTCGGGAGCGGGGAGCGCTTCGCGGAGGAAAGAGAGAAAGAGTGAGCGGAGCGAGTAGCGCGACCTTCGCTCGCGGAGAGGGAGGCCAAAACGCGAGAGCGGGGTTCGTCGGCGTCGGGGTTGGCTAGTAAGGGCGCTCCGCGAGAAAAAGGAGAGAGCGGAGCGCAGTCGCGAGAGGGAGGCCAAGGGGCGTCGGCGTCGGCGTTGGCGTCGGGCGCATAGGCGGAGGCGGAGGCGGAGGCGGAGGCGGAGGCGTCGGCGTCGCGGTTTGCCGGAAGAGAGGCGCGACTAAGAGGACGAAAGAGAGATAAAGCGGACCGAGGTCACGAGAGGGAGGCGGAGGCGGAGGCTGCGTCGCGTCGGAGCGTCGGAGGCGACGGAGGCAACCGGCGGAGGTGGAGGTGGAGGGCCGTCGAAGGGGGGAGAGAGAGAGAGCAGAGCGGACTTTATGTTTTCCTCGAACCGTCGCAATTTTGTTCTCCCCCCGCAACGGAACGGAGAATGGGGAGAGAGACAGAGAGGAGAGAGGAGAGCAGAGCGTCAGAAGGTGCGAGAGAGGTGGGCCGGGAGAGAGGAGAGAGAGAAGCTCCCGCGCGCTGGTTTGAAACGGAGGAGTGGACAACGTGGGTGACACGGGACGGGTGTCACGCAATGAATCATTCAGGGCACCAATTGCGTGGCACCTTGTTAGGGTACCCAATATTTTCTCACGTTTCTACTCCTTTATTATTCTGTTCTACTTTTCTTTTCATTTTTCCTTTTCGATTTCTTTTGTTTTTCTTTTCTATTTTCTATTTTTTTACCTTTTCCTCTTTTACATTTCCTCTTCTCTGCACGTGGCCTTCTTCCTCATTGAAACTCCCCTTTCCTACGTTCTCTTCTTTCCGCGACGTCTTCTTCCACCGAGATCACGCCGTCACCGAAGCTTCCTCACGGACGGACTCAATGAGACTTTACTACACGAACTCACACCAGAATCTCAACCGGTCCGACGTCAACAAGCAACCTCACCGACCCTTACTCGGTCGTCACCGCAGGTTATCACTCTGGCCATCGCCAAACGACGCTGGCGACGTCGATGACACCAAACATATTGTTGGGAA
The DNA here is from genome assembly GCA_014182695.1 of Eucalyptus albens. Classification (NCBI taxonomy): domain Eukaryota; kingdom Viridiplantae; phylum Streptophyta; class Magnoliopsida; order Myrtales; family Myrtaceae; genus Eucalyptus; species Eucalyptus albens. Next base: position 53,941,577 of record CM024653.1, read on the forward strand.
TAACGGATCCCCGAAAACTGGATTCGACACCGAATCGAACCCCTAAATCATGCGGAAGACGAAGCTCGAGAAAAACAACACGCATCACCGATCCTAAAGACACCACGGATTCGGGCGTACGCTTTTAGCCACGATTAAACACCGACGCGTTGATGGAGGAAGAGAAGCGAGCAATCCGATCCGATGAAGCCTTGAATGGAGGAAGAAGCCGTATGCTTACTGTTATTTGTTTTTGGGAGAGAGAGCGTGGCGAACGTACGTCTTTTGCTTTTTTGAAAAACAACGATCTGTTTTTCTCTCTCTCTCCTCCCTTTTATACCCCCTTCTTTCCACGGGCCCTATTCCCATGGGCCAAGCTTTTTGGGCCCAACTTGGGCGGACGGGCCTTAAGCCCAATACCAATAAAAACCTTCACATATATATTTCGAGACATCGACGTCTAACAGATCAACCGCATATATGCACGCCGAGACAAAAAGAAAAGACTGACTGTGGCAGCCTCTAACCGCGGGCTCCTCCAGCGAAGGGTGTGGATTTCCCGACGAGAAGACGTTCATCCATGGCCGACTTGGGCATCGAACGATGTGCCACAAAATCAAAGAGAAACGCAGACTCAGTGATAATGCAACCATACTAGGACAAACCAAGCGCAAAACAAAGATTTTAAGCATCGTTTTTATGAACTCAAATTCGGTGCTTCATTCAGACAATTTATCAAACGGCGCGGCTCCTCCAGCGAAGGGTGTGGATTTCCCGACGAGAAGACGTTCATCCATGGCCGACTCGGGCATCGAACGATGTGCCACAAAATCAAAGAGAAACGCGGACTCAGTGATAATGCAACCATACTAGGACAAACCAAGCGCAAAACAAAGATTTTAAGCATCGTTTTTATGAACTCAAATTCGGTGCTTCATTCAGACAATTTATCAAACGGGTGATGGGCGAAATCAACGTTATTGGCAACAAATCAGTTTGGGTTTCGAATGGTTTGCTCAAAATCTCGTCGGTTTGGTCTCACGTTCTCGAACTTAATAAGCGAGGGAGAAACGGAGCGTCTCTGGGGATCACCTGGTTCGGGAGCTTGCTGCAATGAACGGTGACGGGCGAGTTGGCTTCCGCGGAAGGCGATTCAGACGAACCACCGGCGAAGGGAGACAAATTCCTCACTCTCGGTTTCTCTCCTCCCTCTCTCTATCTCAAGTTTCTCTCCAAAAAAACCCATCCGTTGAAGCGAGCCCCCCTCTCTCCCTCTTAAGGACAACCGGCAAGCGCGCATGACCTCTGCCATTGCCAGCTTGCCGGCCGGCATGATCGCGACCCGCGGATCACGCCGCCGCCTGCCCCCTCGCGGTCCTCCGGCTTGTACCTTGCTTATATTTTTCCTATTTCAGAAGCGTGAGCGCGCGTGAAGGGGAAGAAGAAGACCAGAGCACGGGCCGGGCTGGATAATAAAAGATATAGGCCGGCCCACTCGGGAAAAGGAAGAGAAAAAAGACGGTGGGCCGAGTCCATCCAAGAAAAGTAAAGAAAGAAATAGGGGCCGGGTCTACCCGACCCGACTCCACCTCTTCTTTCTTCTTTCTCTTTTTCTTAATTCTTTTTATCGACTAAGCTTTTAATTCTTTTAATTTAATTTAATTTAATTTAATTTAATTGTTATTATAATTTCTATAAATTCTATTACTATTAATGGAAATGCTTCTAAAATCTACATGACATGCATATTAATTGAAATTTATTTTGTTCGGTCAAAAATTAATCCCTAATTTTCTCACATAATTAATAAATTATTAAACGAGTCGCCAAAATTTAGGTATCAACAAGTGTTTTTACCTGACCTACCCCTTGATGCTTCTATTATTAAGTGGTTAAGTATGCTTGCTCTTTTGTCTAAATAGCCAAAAGAAATGTGTGAAGTTTAAAAAGATAATGTGCTTTAATTGAGAATAATACCATGTGATTTCATTTCATTGATAAGCTTCAACTTGGAATTGAAAACCAAGCAATCAAAAATATCTGCAAGTATATGACCATGTTCCATGGCTCAGTGAAAGTCCAAGAGCAAACCCTGAGGCTAATGGGTCCAATTTTTTGCCAGCATCTAGCTAGTAGTAACAATATATTCATCACAAAAAAAAAAAAAAATTATATGAATATACAGTTTATGTACTCATTTTTGCAACAATTATAATTGGATATCTTATCATGTTAAAATTATTTTGTCAACATATCATCATTCTACATTTTCAGATCTCGAAAACTGAATATTGTCATGAAAAGCATCGTAGGAAAATAAAGAAATACATGAATTAGTGGAGGATGACGTCATTGTTAAATTTGCAAGAAAACCGATTTCTCTCGCTAATCCCAATTTTTAATCTCATGGCTTAGATGTTGCACTCATGTCAATAGGAAGAATGAGGACCGGTTATATATGTTCATCGGTTATTTTTTTGTACGTTCATCAAATCATCATAATCTTAAGATCAATCCCGAGATTTATTCGTTAATTTCTTCTTAATTTTCCACATTAATGTATCTGCTATTTTCTAAATAATCAGGCCACTTAATGTTTAATCTTATTGATGCATGGTGTAGCAAACCTTTCCAAGATTTTTCCATTAATTTGGTATTTTTTCCAATATTCTCCCACTTGGCCCGAGTAATGCTCAAGGCATTAATTATCATGAATGTACGTTGATAATAAACAACTTCTTATGATGTCCACTATAGTATTAAATTTTGTCTCAAGTTTGAACTGTGTATGGAACCCGACCCATTGGAATATTTTGATTTGCTCAAAAAATGGTAAGCACTTTATTTGAATCCGTTTTGTTTTCTAAAAATAATCTCCAAGTCAAAGTTTTACCAAGATTTATTGATTCGGGATGGTCTCTTCGTAAATATACAAGAATAGATTTGGTCTCTTCATCAAATTTTGTCTCGAGTTTGGACGTGTAACTTGTGCTATGAGCTTTTCATTCAAATAGAATTATTTATTCATAAATACTGCATTTGGGCTTAATTTAGATTTGAGCACCTAAATAATTATAACTCCGGCTCTTTGATGATAGTGGATTTATTTATTGTTGGCTCATTTTATGGAGTAGGTACAGACATTCAAAGAGATTTACGTCCTTTACTACTCTTCGTTTATTTCTCTTAGGATTTCACGTTGATTTAAATTGCTAAATCATTAATATTGTAACGTCGTACTATTTATGGAGAACCTTTCCTTCCACATGTTCTAAGACAAATTCCCATCTGGGGCTGATGAAAGGCATATGACCATATCTCTTTATACTCCACAATCATGACTCATAATGACTTTCCTCGACACGAACCGAGATGCATTTTATCAAATCGTGAACTATTATTCTTTGTTTCTAAACCTCTTGCAGCTAGTACTATTCTTTTAAATCTATTGTGGCACCTCTCGAGTACTTGCCGTCCGAGCTATGAAAGCCAGTGGCACGTGAGTCACCTCGTCGCCCATGGTTGACGGGTTGTGATCCTCCCCTAGTGGTTGCCAAAAAGAGACGAGGGCGAAAGAAAAGAAACGAGAGAATAAAGAATTGTCGGGTGGAAGAGCGTCGTTTGGGGTTTGGAGAGAGGGAAGGATTTGAGCTTGCGGAAACGGGAACTCGAGGTCAAAGGGCAAGATGGAGTCGTTGGCGGTGAAGGAGGAGCCGTTGATCGTGGCGTTGCTCGAGGACGTAGATGAAGGAATCGTAATTTTTGTATATTGTATTATGATCTCTCTTGTACAAAGCTATATATAAAGATATTACAAGAGCCCTAAATTAGGGATGATTGAGGATGCTTAAGGCAAGTAGAGAAAATACGGGAACAATATCAACTATCTTAAATTAGATACAAAAGATAATATTGCTGACTAGAAACGTTATCACCCTCCCGCATGCGAAGCATTGTCAACAATGTGAAGCTTGGACCGTAAAAGACGAACCCGTGCTGATGACAGTCCTTTGGTGAAGATGTCTGCGATTTGATCACTGGTGTTGATGTAACGGATATCAAGTAACTGGCGACCCACCAATTCACGAACATAATGATAATCTATTTCAATGTGTTTAGTGCGACTATGAAAAACTGGATTCCGAGTTAAAGCAATTGCAGAGATATTGTCACACCACAATATGGGAGCGCGTGGGAGTGAGATTCCTAATTCTCAGAGAAGAGATAGGAGCCATTGAATTTCAGCAGTTGTTTGAGCAAGACAACGATATTCGGTCTCGTAGAAGAGCTTGCAACATGAGGTTGCTTTTTTGCACTCAAGAAACGGGGTTGGCCCCGAGAAATAAACAATACCCCTTTGGTAGAGCGACGATCATCGGGATCTGCCAGCCTAGTCAGCATCACAATAGGCATGTAAAGAAATATGACCAGGCTGAATCTGCATGCCATAAGAGATTGTGCCTTTTAAATAGCGAAGGATATGCTTTACAGCACGCCAATGGTGTTCTTCGGGTGCTTTGAGAAATTGACAAGCCTGATTAAAAGCATAGCTAACATCAGGACGACTAAGAGTAACATATTGAAGTGCTCTAACAACACTCTTATATAGTGTAGGATCTGAGACAGGGTCACTACTTGAATGATCGAGTTTATTCGAGGTAGCAGGACTAGAAACAGGCTTGCAGTCCAGCATATTGGTGCGAGATAAGAGGTCACGAATATACTTTGCCTGATGAAGGAAGATATGATTGGGGTTTTGTCGAACAAGATGAATGCCCAAGAAATAAGTCAAGGGGCCTAAGTCCTTCATCTTGAATGAGTGACGAAGTTCCTTAACGATAGCAGAAATAGCCTTGGAATCATTTCCTGTTAAAATAATGTCATCAACATAAGATAAGAGATATATAATAGTAGAGCCATGACTGTAAATGAAGAGAGACGGATCCGAGATAGTGGTTGAAAAACCAATGTCTTCTAGCCGAGCTGTAAATTTTTCAAACCAAGCGCGAGGTGCTTGCCGTAGACCATAGATAGATTTGTGCATTAAGCAAACAGAATGAGGAGCAGCAGGATCAACATAGCCTGGTGGTTGAGCCAAATATACAGTTTCCTGGAGATCGCCATGTAAAAATGCACATTCAACATCAAGTTGTTGAATCGTCCATCCATAAGTGACTGCTAATGTGAGAATGACCCGAATAGTAGTATGCTTTACAACAGGACTAAAAGTGTTCACAAAGTCAATGCCGGGTTGTTGGTGAAATCCTTTCGCTACGAGGTAAGCTTTGTAGCGACTAATGGTGCCGTTTGGGTTTTGTTTTATCCGATAAACCCATTTGCAGCTGACGACATTCATGGTTGGATTAAATGGCACAAGGGACCAAGTGTGTTGTTCTTGTAAGGAATTAAATTCCTCATCCATAGCTTTTCGCCATTCAAGTGATTTGGAAGCTTGAGTGTAGCACGTTGGCTCCAAGGGAAGAGAAGAAGATAAAGCAATAGGATAACGAGAAGTAAAGGTTTTTGGTTTGAAAATACCATGTTAAGAACGTGTGATCATGGGATGAGTGCGGGTGGGAGGTGGTGGGGGAGGGGTGGTATAGGGGAAGATAAAGGAGGAGATTGTGGTTCATCTATAGTTAACGAAGCAGAGGCAGCACCGTTGGTGGGGCTAATGGTGGGCTCAACCCATGCGGTATCCGTGGGGGCGGAGGTTGATGGTAGCCAGATGGAGATAGGACCAAGTGAGGGTAAAGTGGTAGGAGATTTTGAAGAGTTAGAGTTTGTGATAAACGGGTAAACAGATTCATCAAATTTGACGAGATATGTAAACTCGGTGACTTTGCATGTCATGGCAGCAATACCCTTTATGAGAGGTACTATAGCCTATAAAACAACACGAAGAAGAGCGGAACTCTAATTTGTTAGAACAATAGGGACGGAGCTAGGGATAACAAAGGCATCCAAAGGCTCGTAAATGAGAATAATCAGGAACTTGTTGAAACAATCGTTGATATGGGGAAATTTGAGAAATAATAGCCATGCGGTTGATGAGATATACAGCTGTATTGAAGGCTTCAAACCAAAAGCGAGAAGGCATACCAGCTTGAGCTAGAAGGGTGAGACCAGTTTCAACCACGTGATGATGTTTTCGCTCGACGACACCATTTTGTTCAGGTGTATGTGGGCAGGAAAATTGATGACGAATAACATGTGTAAGAAAATAAGATTCAAGTGCATCACTAGTGAATTCGCCACCAGCATTGGAGCGGAAGAATTTAATTCGATGGTTAAATTGATTTTCAACTTGCGGTTTGAAAGCCACAAAAATTTCGTAAAAATCCGATTTATGGTGCATAGGAAATATCCAACTGTAACGAGAGAAATCATCAACAAATAGTACATAATAAGAGAATTTTGATATAGAAGACACTGGGGCAGGTCCCCATACATCACAATGAATCAGTTCAAGTGGAAATTGAGTGCGTGTGTAAGACAACGAAAAGGGTAACTTGCAACTTTTGCCTAACTGACATGCAGAACATAGAGAGTTGTCATGCTTATTTGATATTTGAAGCTGTTTAAAAATAAGATGTTGAATAACTGCAGAAGGGTGGCCAAGACGATGATGCCAGGTGGAGGAGTTGATGCAAGAAGAAAATGAAACTTGAGGTTTGAAGCAAGGTTTGGGGAACCGCATAGGATAAAGCCCATTCTCAGTCCAAGCGTGGTGCAGAATTTGCTTCGTTAACTTGTCCTTCACAAAGAATTGAGAATCATCAAATAGAAAATAACAATTATTGTCTTTAGCAAAACGACTAACTGGAATTAAATTGGCAGATGCTAGAGGACAACGAAGTATATTAGTTAAATTCATGGAGGAAGCGGGATGTGAGAGAGAAGTGGAACCAACATGAGTAATAGACAAACCTTGGCCATTTCCAACCTGAACTTCATCAGAACCACTATAGGGAGCGGAGATGGAGAGATTACCCAGATCTGCTGTAATATGATGGCTGGCGCCAGTATCGGTATACCAAGTGCCATCATCAGTAGGTGGTGCAATAGCCATGGTAGCAAGTTTTTTCAGGAGGATTGCGACCATAATATGCATAGTTCATGCGATGATAGCAGTCAATGGCACTATGGCCATGTTTTTTGCAGATCTGACAGATCAGCCGACCAGTGTTCAATTAACGACCTTGAGGTCGAAATGATGGAGTAGGGAGAAGTCCGACTTGATTGGAATGACCCGTGCTACGTCTTCTATAACCAGTGCCACCCTTATTGAGACGAGGTGTGAATGAGTGCTGTCCAGGAGAAAGAGTTCGAGGTTGCCAGTTTGCAGCGAAGGCAGTAGTAGTTTTGGATAATGAATCATTAGTGATGCTCAATTCTTTAGAGAGTAGGAGATTGTGTAAATCTTCAATAGTGATGGAAGTTTGATGAGCACGAACACGAATAGAGGATGCAAAGGAGCAGTAAGCAACGGGTAATCCATCAAGAATGCAAATTAGGAGATCATCATCACTTACTGGAGATCTACAAATTGCGAGTTTATCAGCTAAAGTTTTGAATTGTTGGAGATATTCCTGCATGGTGAGGTTGCCCTTCTTGAGGTGATGTAATTGTCTTTTCAGAGACATTACATGAGAAGGAGTGAGAGAGGCATAACGATGAGCGAGGACATCCCACACAGCTTTTGCAGATGTGGCGCCAACTACATATGGAAGTGCAGATTCAGACAGAGTAGCGTTGATCCAAGAGAGTAGCATCTGATCTTTTTCGATCCATGTCTTGTAATTTTTGTCATTTGAAGCAGGCGCTTGGGAGCTTCCATCAATGTAAGACATTAGGTTGTGACCTTTGAGAATTGGTTCGAAAAGAGAACGCCAAAGAAGATAGTTCGAGCTGTTCAATTTGATGGGTATCAAGTTGGATATGTTTGAGATGACGAGTGAGGGAGATGCCATAGATGAAGACGACTGAGATGATAGATTAGAGCATGTCGACATTTTCTTTGGGAAGAAGAAAGTCGATGAAGAATGAGAGGAGAAGGAGATTTGAGGATCGTAAGGCGAATTACGCCAGATGCAGCTCTGATACTATGAAGGAATCATAATTTTTGTATATTGTATTATGATCTCTCTTGTACAAAGCTATATATAAAGATATTACAAGAGCCCTAAATTAGGGATGATTGAGGATGGTTAAGGCAAGTAGAGAAAATACGGGAACAATATCAACAATATCTTAAATTAGATACAAAAGATAATATTCCCGACTAGAAACGTTATCAGTAGAGGTCCTTGGTCTGGGAAATGAGGTCTTCCACCGCCAAGTCGTCTGTGTCAGAAAGGTTGGAGAATTCGGCCATGGCTTTCTTCTTCTTCTTCATCATCTTCTTCTCGGTTTGTGGTGATTTCTGATTTCCCGCTGGCTCTGTTTTACTCTGTTACCGCGAGCAGTGGGGATAGAATTTTGCTCAACCGCGAGCTTAAGAGGAACCATCGAATTACAGTAGCGCACCAGATAAAACTTCCATTCCCATGCGTAATTGAAGAACAACGCAGTTTTTTCTTGCCAACGAAGAGCAACGCACCTGAATAACAAAATTCCAAACTCAAAAAGGGTGAGATATCAGTAGAATGAAGGTGGAAACGGAGAATGTAAGTGCACGTGAGATGCGCGTGCGCCTGGGCGGTCACTTTTCTCATCGGGGTTAAGCGTTGGGGCCTAATTAATATATATCTGTCAAAGTGTAGGGGGTTGATTTGAGACAAAAACTCAAATGCAGGGAAGTCTTTTGCAAAAAGAAAAGCCGTCGCGCTACCTGCTTTGCATCATTTGTAGTCGCGTTTTCTGCATATGAATATGTCGAGTGTAATAAAACTCCAGTGCCATAAAACTCGATGAAACTGAAGTGCGTCAGTTCGATAAAACTCCACTGCAGGCGGGGTATAAAAGTTCTGCCTTCCGACCATCGACTAAATGTAGGCTTGCATCAAGTTTTGTTTCAGACGAGGAAGGAAAGAGGTTAATCACACGAAGCTCGAAGTCTAATGGGAAACAACAAGGTGATCGGAGGGAAGGAACGACCGTGAACTGCAACATCACTTCACTTCAGTCCGGCCTCTTTCAATAGCTTTGGAGGACCGCGAGCAAATTCATGCTGTTTCAAGTTTCTTTCCTGAAAAAGGAACTTTGGAGGGCCGCCAAATACATAATGATTAATGAGGGATGCATCTAATCAGCCCACATTTTGTTTTTTCTGAAGTTTTGTGTAAAAAACGCTGCCTCTTCATGTTGAAAATATGGTTCGATTCTTTATGATTTTAAAGGATTCTTTTCTATCAGCCGGTCCAAGCTGATTTGATTCCGTAGTTGGTTCAAAACCATAATTTTTGAATCATCATCCTTGAATTAAAGAGGAACATTAAACTACATCAATGAATGAATTTTTTATTTTTTTTTATCTGAGTTAAGCATTGAGGACTAATTGATGTATATTTTCCAACAAGAGGTAAATTGAAAATTTCCCTATCCTTATTAAATTTGTCGTCTACAATGCAAAAATGACTACCAGAGGATGATGCGAAGGCAAATTAAAGAGGAGCATGAGAGATTAAATTGGAGTCGTATGAGGCGCGTGACAGATGGACTCTTATCATTGTCATATGATGATTATGCCAGTGAGTACTCTTACCCACACAAAAGTACTCCCCCTACGGACTTTTGTGTCGGGAACATAAAATTCTCCTCTGTTTTTTTTAGGTAGAAAAATTCTCCTATTGTCACGTGTGACATCCTGAAATTCGACCATGTTTCGATAAAATGAAATGGGCATTTCGTCGACGTGCCTATGATCCTTTTTCTCTGAGCTGATCACTCACGAGTTAACTAATCTATTGGGTGAAGCCGTTAAGGGATGTATTTGCAGTAAAATCCCTAAAAGCTACTCAATTTGTTGGATTGGACTAAAATCACGTCTGATCGATTTTTAACCACGAAATTGAACTCGATTTCGGGAATCGAATTTTAAGCGCGTCATAATTCTTATTTTTAGGATCCTGTCTCATCGTCCGTCAAATTGTTGACGAGTCCGAAATTTTAAGAAAGAAATTATCGGAAGAAAAATTGAAGATCGAAAGAAAATAGAAAAGGAAAGAGAAAAGAAATAAAATAAGTATAAAGGTAATATTTTATTTTTCTCTCTCCCTCTCTCTTTTTTCTTTCTTTTTCTTTCTTTTTCTCTCTCCTCTCCCCTCCTTTTCGTGCGGACAGCTTTCCTCCCCCCCAACCGACTTCTCTCTCTCTCTTCTTTGATCGGTCAAGCCTCATCTACTTCTCTCTCTCCTCTCTCCTTCTCTCTTGACTTTTTCTCCCTCCTTCCCCTGTTTGCTCGACGCCGAACCGAACCAGGAGCGAAAGAAGAAGCCGCACGATCGCAGCTCGCCTCTCGCCGCCGTCTCGCCGCCGCACCGCACGCCCGCGCCCGTGTGCGCGCGCGCCGCCGTACGCCGCCAGCCCTGTCCCTCGTGCCGGGCGTTCCCCGCACGACCCGGCCGCTGCCCGGCCTCTGTCCAGCCCTATCCGGCCCCTCCGGCCGCCGCCTAGCCCCGGACCTCCCTGGTGTCCCCCTTTCTCTCCGCCGGCCTCCCCTCACCGCCCTAGCTGCCGGGCGAGCTTCGTTCAGCCAAGAACAGTGGCTGGAAAAGTGGGTTTCCAGCCCTGTTCAAGACCATTTTGGGCCGTTTCCGGGCCTCGAACCCGAGCCGTGCTTTGGGAAGAACCGTTCCTCGCGTGGCCCCGTCGGATTGATCCGATTTGCGCGCGATTTGGTGAGTAATCTCACTAATCCCGGATTAATTGGCTAATTATGCTTAAGGTTGATTTAGTTTTAATTAATTATGTCTAGGTTGTTAGATTAGAATAAATTAGCAATTATTAGTCAATTGTGATGCGATTTAGATAAATTGATTACGCAATTAGCAAGTAGACGTGGTCTACTAATTATTGGAAGTGCCTTGGGATTTTTACTGACCCTTAGTGGGCTTCAATTTGGCAATTCGGGCCTAAGTGGAATTTTGGTATTTAAATATTATTTTTCGGAATTAAATTAATTAATTAATTATTTTCCAAAAATTCAAGTGGGGTGGCCAGTGACCGGAATATTATGCTGATGACCATGGTGAAGTCCGTTTATTTAATCGGACTTTATTTTGAGCTAAATTGAATTTTTAATGTTAATTGTTTAAGTTTTGAAATTAATTATTTAATTATTTATTTTTTGGAAATTGAGGTTGAGATGGTTAGTGACCGGAATATTATGCTGATGATCGTGGTGCAGCCTGTTTATTTAAATTGGCTTTATTTTGAGCTAAATGGAAATTTTAATATTTATTAATTAATTTTCGAAATTAATTAATTATTTTTCGGAAATTAAGAATTTGATGGTCGACGACCAAAATTTCGTGCTGATTGTCGTGGCGCAGTCTGTTTATTTAATTGAGCTTTATTTTGTGCTGAAGTGAATTAACTGTGATTATAAGATTATTTTCCTGGATTAATTAATTTGGAAAATTAATTGGAAAATAACCGGGTGTTGGTTGATAGCACCAAAAGTGTTTTGGTGGACGCTAATAATGGTGGGATTTGTGGAATCGAAATCATTATATTTTGGCTAAGGCCAATTGTGTACCTACGCACAATATTTTATCAATGATGATAAAAGATGAGGAGAAATGCTGTGTGATGTGGCTCGGCGATTATTATATCGCTTTGGCATGTAGGATGCCTTAGAGAATGTACATAAATTGTTGAATATTGATCATGCCTGTGTGGCGATAGTTGATCATGCCTGTGTGGCGTAGATTATGCCTGCGTGGCCGTATTTCTGTGTGTCGAGTATCGTGCCCGTGTGGCTGAAGGTAATTGGAATGCCTAAGAGTATGCACATAAAGTGTTTATTGTACATCACATTGGCGAATAGACGCCCGAGAGCATTACTGTAGCTCTGTGACTGAGTGTAATATTGGGGGTTATATGGTGTGGAGTGAGATGACCTAGAAATGGTCCAACTGATATGTAATCGACTAGGTTGATTGATCTTTGCTTTGATATGATATTGTGAAATGATTGATTGAATGTAATTGACCGTGAGTGGTTTTGATGGCATGTGATTGACTGGGTCGATTGATCGAAATGTCGATCTATGATGTGATTGCTTGGGTGCCTATTGAACTGTGCTAATATGCAGGTGGAATCTGAGGCCAAGGTAAGTCCTCTGTCTTGTGCGTGTTTAGGCAGCCTTTAGTATAATGGTTTACTAATCGGGCTTAGTGGGGTAGAACTCGCTGAGACGTAGTCTCATCCCAATTTGGGGAAATCATTTTAGGACCCCGATGAGGAGTTGAGGAGGAGGAATTTGAGAAGGAGAACTCTTGAGGCGAAACTGAGGAAGAGAATGATCTGAGTGAAGAGGAGTCAGAGGAGGATCAGGATGATCCTGAGTATGACCAAGATGATGATTGAAATTCCATCTCTTTGTGAACCCTTTGTATATGTGTAGACAGAGTGAGACTTTGAGGTTGTGAATAGTTTGGGAAGTGCTTTGTCTAATGCTATGTGTAAAGGTTTGGTTGTAAATTTCAATATGAAAAATATAGCCTGCTTTTCTATCCCATCGTTTTATTGACTGGGGATTTTAATTGCTTCCACATGTGCTTAATAAATGAAAGGGTCAGCGATACATAGTCATGGGATATCGCATTATAAAATCGACCAAGTGAGAAGGATGTGTGCGTGTCCGAGGATCGGGGCGTGACATCACGCGTCTATACATACGAGACAATGACGAACTCGAGTCCAAACTACAATCCAATCCCTCATGTTCTTCTTTCCAACTCCCATCGAATCCCAACTATACATCAAGATCTACGCATCATCTATATGACATGTTGTTGCAGAACTAAAGAAGTAAGTATCCACCCCTTGCTCAGAGATCAATGGGAAACCACTACTCAACGCATCACAATGTTCCAAGGTAAGCACCGCAACATCTCTGCAGTCCAACCTCCTTCAACAAGTTTGAGGACTTTTGAGTAAACTCAAGCTGTTTTGTTCGAATACCATTTGCATTCCACTTAGATAAGGTGTACTCGTCCTTTTCAATGTTGCATAGTAAAATCTGTTCAAATCGCCTAAGGTTTTTTGTCTATTAATCTATGAATATGATGGTTTCATACTGAAATCATGAAACAAGTTCAAATTGCCTACATTTTTTTGCCTGCTAATCTATCAATATGCTTATTCTTGATCCTTTTGTTTGTGCCTCTGTGGAATACGGTTGTCTAACAAGTTGCTTGGTGATGTTAAGGTATGCAACAGAGCATGTAGCTCAAATCAATGAAGTTCTTGATTCGTTTGCACAAGCCTTGCGTCAACTCATCAGGGAGAGTGATAGCTCTAATGGTCCAGCCAACATTTCTAGAGCACCAAGCATCTTGCTTATCTGCACAGCAAATAAAATCATCTGGCAAAGATTAATTTTCGGAACGGGAAGGCGAGATGTTGATCCAAGTTTCCAACTTGCCTTTATCGGGATAGCTGTTGCTCTTGGATGCATCGAATGTGGTCTCCTGATGTGTGTTATGCTCAATGGCTTGCCTTGGCTGATTTCTGTTGCCTGCGTCCTAATGCTGGTTGTCCCGTTCGTGTTCATCCTGGGTTAAAAGGATTATTAGCGACTGGGCGCCAGTTTCTGGCTTTCGATGTGGTGATGTACGTTTTCTATGAATTTTATTTGTCTGTAACCTTCCCCCCGCTAGTCCTGATATGGTTTACATGTTCTGTACCCTTCCACTGCAAAGCAAATATCAAAGGGAGCCGCTATCTGCAACTCTAAGCAAATACCAACGGTGCTTCTTCTTCTTCTGTTTGAGTTGGAGCGGTGGGGAGCACATTTTCGTTGCATTCATCCTGATTTTGATGATCCCATTTGAGTTCATCCTGAATCAAAGGATTAATTGGCGAATGATTATAGTTTCTGGCTTTCGATATGACTGAGTGTCTGGTGTTTGTTGGGGTGACATGTATTTTCTTTGAATTTTGGTGTGCTGTTTGCAGGGCTCTGGTATTTGCTGGGAGTGACATGTATTTTCCTTGAATTTTGGTGGTCTGCTCTTTGAAGGGGTCTGGTCCTCATGTAGTTGATTTGTCTGCTTCTCTGCCTTTCCTCTTATGAATATAGTCATATGAAAACTGTCTCGACGTGAGAGTGCAAAACTGCGCCTCTAAACAAATGTCAAAATCGGGGATTTCTTTCAGTTGCCCATCGCTTGGTTTGTTGCATTCATTAGATGTTAGTTAGCTCCTTCACCTCCGACAGTATCTTTGCATAGTCTGACATAACTCGTTACATCTCTGAAAAAAGAACTACAATCTTCAATAATAATAATAATAATAATAATAATGCTAATTTCTCTAAAAATCTGGAAGAGCTTGAGCCCACGAATAGGACGGCGTTTCGCACCCTATACAAGGCCCTTCAATTCCACGACTGCGACTCCATCCACTGCACCCTCGCCCCCGACCTTGAGTGGTGGCGGTGGAGGTTCCGTCCACGTCGGACGACACCTTCCTCTTCGTCCCTGACTCCGTCACCTCCTTCGGCCCCGCCGCGGTCACCCGAGTGCTTCAACCTGACCCGCTCCGTCTCGTGGGTCAACTCCTGGATGTTCTCTGCCAATGGGTCGGTCGCCCAGGTTGAGGGAGTACTTCAGCACCTCACTCGCCGTCACGCGATTCGGCGAGAGGTCGATGCCGGTGAGGTACTCAAGGATGCTTGACTTGCTGGAGGACCGGTCGCCGAAGCCGACGATGCTGGGGAGCTGGAATCCTCCTCCGTGACCATGTTGAAGCCCGTCGAGCAGGGGGCGGATCCGGTGGTTGTAGGAGAGAGAGAGAGAAAAAAGAGAGAGAGAAAGTCAAGTGAGAAAAAGAAATTTTAACGGAATCAATGGATGGACGCTTTTCCTTAAGTTAGGGCAGATCTGAAAAAAATATATATACATATATATAAAACATCATCTAAGGTTGACCTGTACGAAGAGGCACGACCACATCGACATGCTCTTTCTTCTCTTGTAGTTATAATGCCATCACATGAAATTTAAGCTTTTGAAATGTTCAGTCCTTGCTTAGAGCCATAGAGAGAGATAGAGAGAGAGAGAGAGAGTACCATCTTCTTTTGCTTCTGACTCCGGACTAGCCTCTACTAGAATTGTACAATGAAAGTTGTAAACTATATTTTGAGGAGTGTTATTGTCTATGGGCATCCGTGATAAAATCAACTCGAAGGTTGGAGAGACAATAGTTTACCCTATAACAAATGTCGTCAATTCGTGTCCCAGGATTAGATGAGAAATATGCTCAATATAGTTGATCTAGCTCCAAATATATAAAGTTGAAAAATGAACAGATGAGTTATGGTGAAATGTCCATTAAATAATGCACTATTGGTTATAAGTCACCTTTTGGTCTTTACCTGGTCCCAATGAAAAAAATGAGATCACTTAGCACAAGATCCCATGTTTTAAAGAGAGTTGGATCAACTCATGAAGTTCTCATTGAATTAAGATTCACACAAGAAAAAGCACATATCATTCCTTAGTTATTAGGAGTATCCCGAAAACATTTGAGTCAAATAATATAGTATAGCTCGCACTATCTCAAATATTATTTCAAGGTTATATGAAAGAAAATCAATCGAGAACTGTAACATGGGGAGGAGAACAACTCTTGATCTTATAGTATAACAAATTATAATTAAACGGACGATGTTGTATAATACCTTATACTAAAAATAATCATTTTTTAACATTTATTAAAATTGTGTGCAATAGTTAAGGTACTTGGCCAAAACAAAATCATCGATGAATTTGAAAATGAGCCTTAAATTCTTTTGCTTCCTCAGAGTAAGTTAAGGTCGCAATTTCTAAATTTTCAACTTCTTATTTAATTTTAACTTATTTGGAAAATCGAAGACCATGATCAATTGAACGCCTTTGATTTGCTTGCATTATTCTTAATCTAGGGCCAACTTGAATTAATCTTTTTGCCCACTTCGTATGTAACATCACAGTTTATCGAAATCCATTTTCCTAAGTTCTGCTTTTAATATTTTATCACCAATCTTCTACAATCGTCAATTAAAAGCAAAATTCAAAAAAAGAAAACAAGCATTTAGTACTAAATGAATATGCTCATCTACGGGGATGTGAATGGACATGTAATAAGGTTCATTCAGATAATACTTTAGGTATAATGGTTTTAAAGTAGCAAATTAAGAGGTCAGTGTTATAACTTGTTCTCAATTCACAAAATAAGAAAATAGCATGATTCCCTTTAGCAAATACATTACCTGACATTAATTCTATTCTGAAATATATATGAGCATTTCTTCTTAATATACTTGCCCTTGCCGGTGGTTCGGCGATGGTCTCGCCAGCCGCCCTGCTTTAAGAAATATACGATTGATTCCCTTCGGCATTTACATTACCTAACATTGATTCTTTCTTCTAGTGAAAACTCAACAAAAGAGATCCTTAATTCACGCAGAAAAGAGATTTGAACCAGTTTGAAATGGATCCTGGAGAGAAAATGAGAACTCCATCCTACAGACTCCATATCCATTTCAAAGAGAACCACAGCCGAATCTGTCCCATACAAAAATATGGCCATCTGCAGGGTTAATAACACCAAAGAAGACAAGACATGAACCCACGATTACGAATCACCCTTGCCCACGTCGCAGTTGTACTAGGATGTGTTGCTTGTAGTCTCTTGACGTCCATTCTGCTTGATGATGGGCGTTTAGTTAGAACTTTTGGGGAATGCGTTTGCGAAATGCAAATACCTTCGGGTAAAGGGGTTTTCCGAAATGCAAATGTCGTTTGGTAAAATTTGCATTGAGAAACAACTTTTGCCAAAATACCGTTTGGTAAAATTTACATTTGTAATTAACTTTTATTAAATTAAAAAAGCAAAAATATGTTTATATTTTATATAAACATATTTTTATATAAAAAATATAAACATATAAACTTAAAATATATTTATTAAACAAAAAATATATATAAAAAATAGATATGTTTATATAAATATATATTTATATAAAATCAATCGGAGAAAAAATAGATATGTTTATATAAATATATATTTATATAAAAACAATAGGAGAAAAAAATAGATATATTTATATTTATAAATATATTTATTTATTTATTAAACATAAAATATAAAAAATAGATATTTTATATATTTATATAAAAATATAAAATATATATTTTTATATAAAAATATAAACATATTTATTTTTACCTAAATATATTTATTTTTATTCGGGCGGGTGATTGGCTTCTCCACTAGAGAGATGAACATACCGGAAGTTGCATTCGAAGATGCAACTTGCCAAAGGACCTCAAGAGCTGCATTGGGGTAAAAGGCCTTAGAGTCACTTGGAGATATAATTGCATCTCGCCAAAGTCGTGTAAAAACACGAACCAAACAGCTTTGCATTTGGCCAAGGACTTTAAAGCCCAAATGAGCATTCTAAATGCTGAACCAAACAGGCCAATATGCCATGGCTGATTTGTGTTGCCTGCATCATGATGTTGGTGATCCCATTCTCGTTCATTGCGAATACAGCCATGGCTGTCAACTTTTCCCTGCAGCTTTGGATATGAACCTTTGCATTATTACCTTTACCACCTTTTATTTTGAGAAGATATCTACTTCATAGCACCACGTTAGCTGATGTCACAAACGTTTATTATTGGAATCCAATTCAATTGATGCGATGATGAGACAAAAATAGAATTAAGTACTATGTATTTGTAAGACCTATTTTCGAAAGATGATCATTTCTTACTAATCATTAAGGTACTTGGCTGGAAAAATTGTTGAGTAACAATGTGAAAGTAGGCCGTAAATTCATTTCTTTTGTTAGAGTAAATAACGATTACTTTTTTCAAATTTGAAATGATTTTGAAAAATCAGAAACTGTGATTGACCGAATGTCTTTAATTTGCTTGCATTATGCATACTCTAGGGCCCAACTTGAATTGATTTTTCCCTCTTCGTAGGTATCAATGTGGTTTGTTGATATACATTTTTGTTAGACTTTTACTCTTTTGTCACCGATTTTGGGCAGCTACTTACTAGCGTGCGTCTAATACTATTCTGTTCCCCAAAACAATTTCTACTTAGAAATGATTTTTTCTAATCTTATTTCCTAGACAAATTCCTAAGCATTCAAAAGCGTTTAGTAATTGCAAAAAATTTCTATTTGTGGAATAGAAGTGTGTTTGGTATGACCCTCAAAATATTTTTTTTTTGACTTATAATTTCTTTTAATTTTTTTAATTTTTATTACTTTTTTTCTTTTCTTTTTTCCATTTAAACTTCTTCTTCCTCTAGCCAGTTACTAGCCTTAGGGGAGCTTTGCTAGCCCTCGACAAGACTCTGACAAGTTCGCCAACCATCGCTGAGGATGGCGACCAACTAGAGGAAGAAGAAGAAGAAAAGAAAAGAAGAAAAAAAAGGCTTGGTTCTAGAACTGCTCTTAGGAACAAAGAAATATATATATTTGCCTTTTAATTTTGTTCCAAATTTATTATCGGGAATAAATTTGTTCCCAAGAGTAAAAATATTACTAAACGGATTTTTTTTTGTTTTTTTTAATATTCTAGAAAACAAAAGAATAGAAATAGATATTATTTGGCACGTTACCAACTAGGCCCTTAACATCTATTACTAGATAAGGTCGTGAAGGGACACTAGTTTGTGCAAGAAATAAATTTATGTTTAATTTTTAAAAGTAATAAATTGAGAGGTTAGTCTCATAACTTGAAATCTCTTAATAGTGTTCTCGTGACCTATCCTCGCAAGGGAGGGTGATAGAATTAGAGGTACTTGCTTATAAAGCGTGAGCCCTCCTGAGTTCATATCTCGCGTGACATGAATTTTTTTAACTATATGTCCAAAAGGAGTTGCCACTAGCCATTGTTGAGGGGTCAACTAGAAACCTTAATCAAGATGTGAGAGTGTCATCTTGATGCATACGTAACTAGAGATTTCAGAATTAGGGACTTGATTACCCTAATTATTTAACTAGAGCCCTTTCAATACCTAAACTCGACCATTTGCTGATCAAAGCGTTAGGGCAACGTATCGAAAATTCTAAAATTCTTCCTAACTATTCTAAAAATGAAAATAACAATCAATATATTAAAATTATGCAATCAAGTATAATCGAATTGAAATGCACAAGCAAAGATTTAGCATAGTCTCTAAAAAGAAAACAACACAAAACAACCCATATTGTAAAGCCTTAAAGGCTTGTTTAAATTTAGGTACAACTTTTGATGAAAGGATTTTTAGATTTTTTTTTAATAGTTAAACTAGTTCTAAATTAGAATTAACATGAAAAATCTAACGAAACTAGTCAAAATCTATCTTCTAAAGTTTTTTTCTAAATTTCTTAGTTTTTCTTTTAGATTTCTGATTTTATGGAAATTTTTTTAATTCTGAAAAAAAAAAAAAGCCCTCGAGTTGGGTCAAAGGATCCAGCCCGAATATGGGCTTAACCGGGACCATAGAGGTCACGGTTGGGTCGGGCCCGTTCCCAGTGCGGCAGTAAACTGATGGGTTCGGGCTATTTGAACAAGGCAGGCCCAAATTTTTTATTTCCCATTAAATGATCTAAGCCCAAAACCAAAATCAGTGCATATGCTCTGTTCAGATTCACAAAACTTGCAACCCACGTTTCTATTCTTTTATTATTCCATTTTTCTTTTCTTTTCATTTTTCCTTTTCTATTTCTTTTGTTTTCTTTTCTATTTTCCATTTTTTATCCTTCCCCTTTTGTCATTTCCTCTTTTCTGCAAGTCGTCTTCTTCCTCGTTGAAACTCCCCTTTCCTACGCTCTCTTCTTTGCGCGAGGTCTCCTTCCACCGAGACCATGCCATCACCGAAGCTTTCTCACGGACGGACTCAATGAGACTTTCCTACACGAACTCATGCCAGAATCTCAACTGGTCCGATGTCAACAACCAACCTCACCGACCCTCACCCGATCATCACTGCTGGCTATCACTCCGGCCGTCGCCAAACGTCGCCCAGCGACGTTGATGACACCGTTGATGAAACCAGACATATATATTTCGAGACAACTTCCATTCTAATAGATCAACCACATATATGCACGCCGAGACAAAAAGAAAAGATGGCGGCCTCTAACCGCGGGCTCCTCCATCGAAGGGTATGGATTTCATCCATGGCCGACTCGGGCATCGAACGATATGCCATAAAATCAAAGAGAAAAGCAGATTCGGTGATAATGCAACCATATTAGGACAAATCAAGCGCAAAACAAATATTTTAAGCATCGTTTCTATGAACTCAAATTCGGTGCTTCATTCTGACATCTTATCAAACGGTTGATGTGCGAAATCAACATTATTGGCAACAAATCAGTTTGGGTTTTGTATGGTTTGCTCAAATCTCATCGGGTTGGTCTCGCATTCTCGAACTTAATAAGCGATGGAGAAATGGAGCATGTCCGGGGATTACCTGGTTTGGGAGCTTGCTGCGTTGAACGGCGACAGGCGAGTTGGCTTCCGCAGAAGGTCGAGATGATTTAGACGAACCACCGGCGAAGGGACACCAATTCCTCACTCTCGGTTCCTCTCCTCCCTCTCTCTATCTCAAGTTTCTCTCCAAGAGCAAACCCTGAGGCTAATTGGTGCAATTTTTTGTTGGCACCTAGCTAGTAGTAACAGTATATCCATCGTAAACAAAAAAAACAAAAATTATATGAATAGATAATTTATATACTCATTTTTGCAACAATTATTGTTAAATTTATGATTCGAGTTTGAGATTCATTGGACTCGCGACGGATTTACTAGAGAGGAAATAAAGTTGAAAAAGGAATCTGGCCGTGGGCACACGTATAAGAAGCAATTTCCTCATGGAGTTTGCACGTGAAGAGGAAGTTGGTGGGGCCCAAGGTCGTGCACACACACTCCACGTCAATGGCCGAATTCCACTGCACCTTGGCGTGAAGTCTTCTGCTTGTGTAAGAATCCAAACGTGGTAATTTTGTGCCATGAGTTTATCTCCAAGTGAGTTGTTTATTTATAAACACTTGGGTTTGTGGTTAAATTGGGGTTTGGGAAACACCGTGAGAGTGTTTGAGTGACTCGAGTGTGTAATCTCTTTGTATCGCTTGATTTATAGTGAAATTCGCTGCTGCTCTCCCCGTGGACGTAGGTAGGTCTTTACGACTGAACTACGTAAATCTGGTATCCGATTTATTTTCTTCATCTATCTATAGTATTGTTCGATTGCTCGCCTTTTCGCAACAAGTGGTATCAGAGCCAGGCTTTGCTAAGTTGAAGCGAATCGATGGCAACAGAAGAAGTAAAAGTGAGAATCGACAGATTTGATGGGAATGATTTTAGTTTCTGGAAGATGCAGATTGAAGATTATTTTTACCAGATGAAACTGCACTTGCCTTTATCTAGGGAGAAACCAGAGACGATGAAGCAAGCTGATTGGGATTTGCTGGATAGACAAGCTATGGGTGTTATTTGGCTGACGTTGGCTCGTAACATCGCGTTTAACATCTTGAATGAGAAGACCACTACTGATTTAATACAAGCCTTATCGAATATGTATGAGAAGTCGTCTGCGATCAACAATGTCTGTTTGATGCGACGTATGTTTAATTTGAAGATGAGCGAAGGTGCGTCAGTTGCAGATCATATCAATGAATTCAATGTGATTGTTAGTCAATTGAGTTTAATTGAGATTGACTTTGAAGATGAGGTACGTGCTTTGATTTTGCTATCCTCATTACCTAATAGTTGGAATACTACTGTTACTGCTGTTAGTAATTCCTCTTGATCAACAAGTTTGACGTTTGATGGGGTTCGAGATTTGATTTTGAGTGAGGATATTCGTAGAAGAGAATCTGGCGAATCTGTATCTACTGCTTTAGTAGGTGAAAATAGAGGAAGATCTATAACACGTGTGGGTAAGAGTAGTACTAATATGAACAGACGTAGTCAATCTAGGACTGCTAATGTTGTCTGTTGGAGCTGTGATAAGAAGGGGCATCTTAGAAGGGATTGCTTTAAGTTGAAGAATGAGAAGGGTAAGGAAATTATAGTTGATTTTGTAGATAATGTTGCAGTTGTAGCAGATAATGTCGATTATGTCTTGTCTGTCACTAATGATTTATCACTTGATGGATGGATTTTGGATTCTGGTTGTTCTTTTCATGTCACATCAAATAGAAACTGGTTTATCACTTATCAGTGCACGGGTAGTGGTAAAGTTCAGTTAGGGAACAACACTGAGTGTGATGTTGTGGGTGTTGGTGATGTTAAAATCAAAATGCATGATGGTATTGTGAGGACATTGACTGGAGTAAGACACGTTCCAGAATTGAAAAATAACTTAATTTCCTTGGTTGTCCTAGATACAGCTGGTTGCAGGTATTCTTCAAAAGGTGGAGTTCTAAAGGTTGTTTAAGGTGCCTTTGTGATAATGAAAGGAATCAAGCACGGAGGCTTGTATAAATTTCAAGGTAAGACAATGGTAGATTTCGCCTCGGAGACGTCGGATGCATCTATTTGAGAGTCTATTGATTGCTCGAGGAAGACCGGTGTTTGTGCCAATGTACAAGTTTGATGCTGGTATCAGGATTACGCAATCAAGAGCTTTGATCAAGAGGGAGATTGGTAAGTCGATCAAGCATGTGTAGACTGATAATAACATGGAGTTCTGCTCAGAGCTGGTAAATAAATTCTGCATGAAAGAGGGGCATAGTGAAATATCGCACTAGTGCCAGTAAATCACAACAATTTGCAGAATTGATGAGCAAAATATTATTAGAGACGGCCCGAAAAATTATCTCTAGTGCTGGTATTGCTAGGAGAATCCTAGCTGATGTGCTTAGTACGATAAGCTACCTAGTGAATAGATCCCCATCAACTGCTATTGAATGGCAGACTTCTGAAGAAGTGTGGTTAGGTAATGTTGCTGATTATTCTATTATTAGAATATTTGGTTGCCCGTGTTATTTTTGAGTGAGTGATGGTAAGCTCGATTGGAGGGCAATGTGCATATTTCATGGCTATGTACAGGGTGAGCGGGGCAATCAATTGTGGTGCCCGGATATAAATCTACTTGTTGACAGCAGAGAAGTTACCCTTGACAAGTCTCCGATATTTCTAGCTAGGAGTACTTGTGATAGTGTTAATACGGATTTGGACGGTGTTTAGCTTGAGGTAGAGTTGCGACCAGAAACTCCTGAGGTAACGAGTATGAATACTAGCAAAGTAATTGACACAGATAGTGCTCATAGCGAGGTAGAGCCTATAGAGTCAATGGTTGCTGTAATTGCTGAAATTAACAAGGTATGTATTCGATTTCCTGATAGATATGGATACAATAATGGTTTTACTTTATCTGCAATTAAGGAGGTTGCGTCGGAAAATCCTTGCGAAGCAGTTAAATGTGCATGTAGAGTTGGTATTCTAATGAGGTTCTCAATTATGGCGAAGTTCAAGCGAGGCTTGGACTTGGATAATATCTGTGGCGGTTGAGCCCATTGGGGGCTATGGGAAAGTAGCAGTATAATTTGAATTTTTAACGAAGCGATTGTAATTTGGCTCAAACATCGAGCCAATGTGGAGGATTGTTAAATTTATGACTCGAGTTTGAGATTTGCTGGACTCGTGACGGATTTACTAGAGAGGAAATAAAGTTGAAAAAGGAATCTGGCCGTGGGCCCAAGTGGGCACACGTATAAGAAGTGAATTTCCTCATGGAGTCTGCACTTGAAGAGGAAGTTGGTGGGGCCCAAGGTCGCGCACACACACTCCACGTCGATGGCTGAATTCCACTGCACCTTGGCGTGAAGTCTTCTGCTTGTGTAAGATCAAAACGTGGTGGTGGGCCTAGGTCAAACTTTGACCTGGGCACACATATAAAAATTGATATAATTTCCTTCTTTGGGTTTTTGGCGTGAGCGGCAGAAAACCCTACGTTGAAGAAGTGAGTGTGAAGCTGCACGTCCGCCGAGCAGATTCCACGCGAAGCTTTGAAGAAATATAGAGTGTATTGTTTTGAGCTTGAATGCGCGGTAATTTTGTGCCGTGAGTTTATCTCCAAGTGAGTTGTTTATTTATAAACACTTGAGTTTGGGGTTAAATTGGGATTTAGGAAACACCAAGAGAGTGTTTGAGTGACTCGAGTGTGTAATCTCCTTGTATCGCTTGATTTATAGTGAAATTCGTTATTGCTCTCTCCGTGGACGTAGATCTTTACGACTGAACTACGTAAATCTGGTGTTCGATTTATATTTTTCATCTATCTATATTATTGTTCGATTGCTCGCTTTTTCGCAACAATTATAATCGGATATCTTATCATGTTAAAATTATCTTGTTGAGATATCATCAATCTACATAAAGTTTCAGATCTCGAAAACTAAATATTGTCACGAAAAGCATCGTAGGAAAATAAAGACATACTTGAATTAGTGGAGGATGACGTGATTGTTGAATTTGGAAGAAAACCGATTTCTCTCTCTAATCCCATTTTTTAATCTCATGGCTTAGATGGAGCCTCATGTGTTGATAGGACGAACGAGGATCGGCTACACATATGTTCATCGATTATTTTTTTGTACGTTCATCAAATAATCATAATCTTAAGATCAATGTCCGAGATTGCTTATTTGTTAATTTCTTCTTAATTTTCCGCATTAATGTATCTGCTATTTTCATAATAATCGGGCCACTTAATGTCCAATCTTACCGATCCACGATTTAGCCAATCTTTCTTGGATTTTCCCACTAATTTTGGTATTTTTTCCAATATTCTCCCACTCGGCCTAAGTAAAGCTCAACGCATTAATTATCATGCGTGCACACTGATAATAAACGACTTCTTATGATGTCCATCATAATACCAAATTATGTATCTAGTTTGATCTGTCTATGGAACCCAACCCATCCGAATATTTTGAATTACTCAAAATTTGGTTTGCACTTTATTTGAATCAAATTTGTTTTCTGAAGATAATATCCAAATCAAAGTTTTAGGTGGGTTAGCCAGGCCTCTTTTTTTCTCTATTCTTTTTCAAGACATCTGGTGACTTCTGCTGTAAGCTTTTCATTCAAATTGAATTATTTATTTGTAAATACTATATTTGCGCTTACTTTAGATACAAGCATGTAATAAGTATAACTTTGGCTATTCGATAATAGTGGATTGTTTAATGTTGACTCTTTTTATGAATAGATACTGACATTTGGACCAAATCACAAAAATCTCTTATGTCTTTTATTACTCTTCATTTATTTGTCGAATAATTTCGCGTTGATTAAATTGCTAAATCATTAACAGTGCGACACCTTTCCTCCACATGCTACAAGACAAAACCCCATTTAGGGCTGATGAAAGCCATATGACCATGTCTGCTTGTAGTCCACAATCATGTCTCATGAAGGACCTGAGCAGGTCTTTAAAAGGCTCACGAAGGAAATAGACGGGAGAACTACCGTGGGGTGAGAGACCCCGTGTTGTCCTCATATTCCCTCTCACTCAGGAAAACAAAGATAGACAGGGAATTAAGGGGCCTCACGGTGGTGAAGATAGACACCACGTCAGAATTACAATTCTGGCTACTACTGGGTAAGCAGGTATAGTAATCTCCCGCGCCTAGAGTGAGTGAGGATATGTTAAATGCCCACAATTGAGTTGACACACCTTATGGCATTGTACTCAACCACAGGTTAACTCAGTTTTCCTGGACACGAACCGAGATGCATCTTTTCCTGGAAAGAGAAGAAAGGAGGGAGTAAAGAAATGTCGGGGGAGAAGTTGGTCCATCGGCGGCGACACGTTTTCTCTCTCCTTCTCCTCTTGACTTACTTGCCTCTTAGCTCTCTCTCTCTCTCTCTCTCCCCCTCACACTTTCCTCAACGTTCCGCTTGCTTACCTTGATCTGCGTGGAGAAAGAGCAATGTAGAAAAAGTTTGGTATGCAAAGTATGTCAACTTCGACACCAAAAATTTTGATAACGCCATAGAGATATTAAACACCTCGGTTTGTGCAAGAGGCTGCGAGGTTTGTCTATGAATGAGATCGATGCGCAAGAAAACGTCTCTTGATCTAACAATCTTGGAAAAAAAAATAGAATCAAGGGCTCCATGTCATTTGAGCCTAACATTAATTCACTTTTCTTGTGAAAACTCAGCAAAAAAGTTTGGTAAGTGCCACAGGAAAAGGTGGTGAACCATTTTGATACGGATCGTGGATTGAATATGAGAATCCTACGATGTCACTAATTCATTTCAAAGTAAGATAACAAAAAATGAATGTGTCAGAGGGTGGAAAAGATAGAATCCAACATCCTGCTTCAATGGTTGAATGCTACACATCAATTCATGACAAAGAATTCAACACCAAATACATAATGATTAATGAGGGATGCATCTAATCGGCCCATTTTTTTTTTAAATTTGTATAAAAAAACGTTGTTTCTTCATGTTGAAAATACAATTGGATTCGTTATGATTTCAAAGAATTCTTAAAAAAGAAAGAAAACTTGAAAACCAATTCGATTCTTCAATAGAACCGCGTTCTAGCCTTGGAATTAGGGATTGATCCAATCCTAAGCTGCTTCAAGGTTTGCGGAACAGGAAATTCAACTAGTTCTATCCTAGAACTAACCTTGAATTGGTTGGTTCAAGCCGATTCGATTCGATTCATTTCAATTCCATTCCTAAGTTAAAACCACACCCGATGCACACTACCGATCAAATCTCAACTCTGAGAAATCAAAAAAAAAATCGTAACTTTTGAATTATCATCCTCCTTGAATTAAAGAGGAATATTAAACTACATCATTGAATGAATTTTCTTTTATCGGGTTGTATGCGTGTGACAATGATAAGGAGGAGTGTTGGGGATTAAATAGGAGTCGGTACGAGGTGTGTGACAGATGGACCCTTGTCATTGTCATATGAAGAGGGGGAAGAACCTTCTCGGCATCACCTCGGGAGAACTTTTTCGGCATTCCATCACCTCGGGCGAGAACTTTTTCGGCATCACCTAAATCCCCTCAATTTTTCTGATGGCAAAAAAGTTCTCCGCCCCTGAGGAACTTTTTCAGCATCACCTCGGGAGAACTTTTTCGGCATCACCTAAATCCCCTCAATTTTTCTTTTGAACAGTAAATCCCCTCAATTTGATGATGGCAAAAAGTTCTCGGCCACCCAGTCTTTCGACCGGCGACATCATTACCCTGTACCGCGCCCGGCAGTCGTCGAGAGGCCGGGGAAGGCATCGCGGGGTTCAGCCGTGGCCGCCCGTGCCCCCGTAAAGGGGGTTGTGTCCGGGTCGGCCAATGGGGCCGGAATATTTTTTCGTCCCCCGGATCCCGGGGACTATCCTGTCTTTCCAGGATGTCAGAGCCTTTTAAGGACTTGCTCAGGTCCTACCTCGGGAGAACTTTTTCGGCATCACCTAAATCCCCTCAATTTTTCTTTTGAACAGTAAATCCCCTCAATTTGATGATGGCAAAAAGTTCTCCGCCCCTGAGGAACTTTTTCAGCATCACCTCGGGAGAACTTTTTCGGCATCACCTAAATCCCCTCAATTTTTCTTTCGAACAGTAAATCCCCTCAATTCGGTGATGGCAAAAAGTTCTCCGCCCCTGAGGAACTTTTTCAGCATCACCTCGGGAGAACTTTTTCGGCATCACCTAAATCCCCTCAATTTTTTGAACAGTAAATCCCCTCAATTCGATGATGGCAAAAAAGTTCTCCGCCCCTGAGGAACTTTTTCAGCATCACCTCGGGAGAACTTTTTCGGCATCACCTAAATCCCCTCAATTTTTCTTTTGAACAGTAAATCCCCTCAATTTGATGATGGCAAAAAGTTCTCCGCCCCTGAGGAACTTTTTCAGCATCACCTCGGGAGAACTTTTTCGGCATCACCTAAATCCCCTCAATTTTTTAACAGTAAATCCCCTCAATTCGACGATGGCAAAAAGTTCTCCGCCCCTGAGGAACTTTTTCAGCATCACCTCGGGAGAACTTTTTCGGCATCACCTAAATCCCCTCAATTTTTTTAACAGTAAATCCCCTCAATTCGATGATGGCAAAAAAGTTCTCCGCCCCTGAGGAACTTTTTCAGCATCACCTCGGGAGAACTTTTTCGGCATCACCTAAATCCCCTTAATTTTTTTAACAGTAAATCCCCTCAATTCGATGATGGCAAAAAAGTTCTCCGCCCCTGAGGAACTTTTTCAGCATCACCTCGGGAGAACTTTTTCGCCATCACCGAAATTCTCCTCTTGTTGCGCGTCTATATATATGTGACAATGACAAACTCCAGTCTGAACTACAATCCAATCCCTCATGCTCTTCCTTCCAACTCCTGTTGAATCCCAACTATACAACAAGATCTTTCGCATTGTCTCTAAGACATGTTGTAGAAGTAAGGAAGAAAGTATCCACGCATTGCTCGGAGATCAATGGGAAACCACTATTCAGCCAATCACAATGTTCCAAGGTAAGCACCGCAACATCTTTACAATCTCCTTCAACAAGTTGGAGGATTCTTGAGTAAATTCATGATATTTTGTTTAAATACCATCTGCACTCTACTTGGATAAGGTGAACTCGTCCTTTTCAATGTTCCATACTAAAACCTGTTCAAATTGCCTAAGGTTTTTTGTCTGTTAATCTATGAATATGATGGTTTCATACTGGAATCATGAAACCAGTTCAAATTGCCTATATTATTTTTTTCTGCTAATCTATCAATATGCTTATTCTTGATCCTTTTGTTTGTGCTTCTGTGGAAGATGGTTGTCTAACAAGTCGCTTGGTGATGTTAAGGTATGCAGCACAGTGCGTGGCTCAAATCAATGAAGGTCTTGATTCGCTTGAGCAGGCCTTGCGTCAATTCATTAGGGAGAGACACAACACCATAGGTCCGGCCAACATTCCCAATGCACCAGGCATTATGTTTATCTGCACAGTGATTAAAATCATCCGGCCAAAATTAATCTTCGAGATGGGAATGCAAGATATTGGTTTGAGTTTCCGACTTGCCTTTGCCGTGATTGCTATTGCTCTTGGATGTGTCGAATGTGGTCTTCTTATGTATGTTCTACTTGGTGATTTGCCTTGGTCGATTTATGTTGCCTGCATCCTGATGCTGGTAGTCCTGTTCATGTTCATCGAGAGTTAAAGGATTAATGGATTAATTAGCGAATGATGATAGTTTCTGGCTTTCAATGTGGCTGAGGGTCTGGTGTTTGCTGGGAGTGACGTGTATTTTCTTTGAATTTTGGTGGTCTGCTGTTTGCAGGGGCCTGGTGTTTGCTGGGGGTGACATGTATTTTCTTTGGATTTTGTTGGTCTGCTGTTTGACAGGGGTTTGGTCCTCATGTATTTGATTTGTCTGTAACCTTCCATTGCAGGTCTGATATGGCCGTCATGTTGTATGTTCTGTAAAATATATTTCATATCTTAAAAATTCCCGCGTCGCTTATCCAGGGGTTTTATGTTCTGTCCCCTTCCTCTGCAAAATCGTTTTCTTTTCCTGCTTCTCTGCTTTTCATCTCATGAATCTGGTCATATGAAAACTGTCTCGGCGTGGAAGTGAAAAACTGCGTCTCTAAACAACTGTCAGAATCCGGGATTTCTTTCAGTTGCCCATCGCTTGGCTTGTTGCATTCATTAGATGTTAGTTAGCAATTTCACCCCGACAGTATCTTTGCAAAGTCTGACATAACTCCTTACATCTCTGGAAAAAGAAGTACAATCTTCAAAAAAAAAAAAAAAAAAAAAAAGAAGGAGAAGGCTAATTTCTCTGAAAATCTAGAGCTTGAGCCCACGAATCGGACGGTGGTCCGCACCCTGTACGAGGCCCTTCAATTCCCGACTGCGATTCCATCCGCCGCACCCTCGCCCCCGACCTTGAGTGGTGGCGGTGGTGATGGTTCCATCCCTCCCTAGTTCTTGATGGGCCTCCTCCGCCAAGTCGGACGACACCTTCCTCTTCGTCCCCGACTCCGTCACCTCCTTCGGCCCCTGCCGCGCTCGCCCGAGTGCTTCGACCCGAGCCGCTCCATCTCGTGGGTCAACGCCTGGCCGGTCTCCACCAATGGGTTGGTCGCCCAGGTTGAGGAAGTACTTCCACACCTCGCTCACCGTCACGTGCGATTCGGTGACTCCCTGCCGTCGGATCCGCGACGGCCGAGATCGCCACGCTGCATTGGCAGCCGCTGTGGGAGAGCAGCGCATATAGCCGGATCGGAAAGTCCATGCCGGGTCCAGTTCTCGCCGGACCGCGATCTCGTTGGCGGAGGCATTAATGGCCTCGTAGATGCGGTCCTCGTCGGTGGGGACATCTTTGCCGTTGATCTCGAGAGAGAGCTCTGGGCGATCCGCATGAGGGTTATCTTGAAGTCACACTGTGAGAGGGATTAGCGTGCATATTCCCTGCCCCCGCCACGGGTCGATCCCGGCGAGGTACTTGAGGACGCTCGACTCGCCGGAGGACTAGCCGACGACGACGCTAGACGACGCGGATCCGGTTGTTGTGGCCCCCCGGGGGGGGGGGGGGGTGCGGTGGGGCGCGAGAGAGAGGGAGCTCCTGACAAAGTGGGAGTTTGGGAGAAAGTGAGGGGAGAGAGAAAAGTCAAATTATAAAAAAAGAAATTTTAACGGAATAAATAGATGGACACTTAGCCCTTTAGTTAAGGCAGATTTTTAAGGTTTTGAGGGCATGGATAAGCAAATGGAGGCGTGGAAATAACGGCCTCCATTTCGGGAGTCCGGAATTTCTTTCCGTCGCGCTTGGTTTCATGCATTCATTAGACGTGAGCTATCGACTTTACCCCTTCACGCTATCTCTATCTTTGCCAAGACTAACGTTAACTGTTTACTTTTCTGGGAAAAGGTACATTCTCAAATATGATATATTTGAAAGAAATTTCAAGACAGCATCTCAATGTTGACATGCACGAAGAGGCACGACCACATAAACCTTGTTCTTTATTCTCCTCTAGTTATAATACCAAAGACAAGATAATTCATCTGATCAAATTTGGTAAAAAAATCGATGACATAGATTATGATATTTTTAAATAACAAGGCCATCTCTATTCCTCTAGTTATAATGCTAGGGACTAGATAGTATATCTGACCAAATTTAATAAAAAAATCGCTGACATAAATGATGATCATCTTACATGTCAAGATCAATGCTAAAAATGGACAGATATTACAAAGTGTTAAGTGTGCATAATAATCATGCACATGTATTGTGGGATCAACACCACTCGAACCCTTTTTTTGAATACACTAGAAAATATTCACACTTATAAATGGCATATCTCCTCCCAACTTGTTCTATGTGGGACAAGAAAAATCACATTTTTTTTGTTTTACAAATAAACAACCGATGGACAGTATGTCTGAACATTTTTTGAGTCTTGTCAAAGAAAATACTCCTTTGGATTTTTAGGTGTGAATAGGGAACTGTTCATCCCTATGTCTGAAGAAGGTTTTGCTAGTGACATTTGTTAAAAACAGAGGAGATGCAAATATGCAGTGTTGAAAACAAAGAAGATGCAGATATACACAAGAGCAGCGTTTAAAAACAGAGGAGAACAGAAGAGATACTGATATACACAAAAAAACAGAAGAACCGTTTGCAAAACCACACCCATAAAAACTAACGCATAGCCTTTATATAGGCTTTACACAAACAAATAACCACCACACCCCACTAACTTCACACGTATAACAACCAATCCACATAATAGAAGTGCTTAATAGACTATTAACACATAAAAAACAAACCAGAAAAATTGAATCGTTCAACATTCCCTCCCTTAAACTGATGTTGCAAACAATCGGTTTAAAGGACCTTCTCTTAATTTGGAATATCTAACAAACGAACACCAAGGAGCTTTGTCAACTTCTGAAACATGGACACCTTTAGGGGCTTGGTGAATATATCAGCCACTTGATCTTCACTTCTACAGAAAACTAGCTCAACTACTTCATCTTTTGTAAGATCTCTTAAGAAGTGGTACTTCACATCTATATGCTTACTCCTCCCATGTAGAACTGGATTTTTGGACAGCTTGATAGCTGAGCTGTTGTCACAATAGATTGTAGTTGCTTCTTACTGTTTGAATTGAAGCTCTCCAAGAATCTTTCGTAACCATATGGCTTGACAGGCGCATGAAGTTGCAGCAACAAATTCTGCTTCAGTTGTTGATAAAGTAACAATTGATTACTTCTTTGAAGACCGTGAAACCACCCCAGAACCAAGCATGAATACATATCTTGAAGTACTTATTCTATCATCAACATCTCCAGCATAATTGCTATTTGTAAACCCAAACAAATCTGACTTTTCTCCCTTTTTATAGAACAGCCCAAAATTGTTAGTTATTTGCAAATAGCAAAAAATCCTTTTTGCAGCTTGTAAATGTAACTTTGTTGGGTGCTCCATATACCTGCTTATAAGGCTCACGGCATGCATGATATATGGTCTTGTCCCCGTCAAATACATCAGGCTTCCAACAATTTGCTTGTAGAGAGTACTATTCACCTTGCTTCCATTAGGATCTTTCAAGAGTTTCAATCCAACTTCAGTTGGAGTAGTCACGGGGTTACAATTATTCATTTGAAACATGTCCAAAATCTCTTGAACATACTTCTTTTGAGACATAAACATTCCAGTTGCAGATTGAATTACTTCTATGCCCAGAAAATAATGCATTAATCCAAGATCAGTCATCTCAAATTCATCCATCATAGACTCCTTGAATTTGTCAAACATGGCACTATCACTCCCATTAAAAATATGATCATCCACATATAAGCATACAAGAAGCAACTTTCCACCATCACCAATTTTAATAAAGAGTGTATGCTCATATGGACATTTTCTAAAACCTGTCTTCAAAAAATATGCATCAATGCGACTATACCAAACTTGGGGAGCTTGTTTTAACCCATATAGTGCCCTTTTTAATTTATAAACTTTATGTTCACTACCGAGCTTCACATAACCAGAAGGTTGATCAACAAATACCTTTTCTTGAAGATCATCATGCAAGAATGCTGACTTCACATCCAATTAGAAGATAGGCCATGAATTCTGCGTTGCTAATGCAATTACCAATCTGATTGTGTCAAGTCTTGCTACAGGTGCAAATAATTCTTTGTAATCTACTCCAAATTCTTGCTTGTAGCCTATCGCCACCAAGCGCGCCTTATACTTGTCAACTTCACCATTCTTGTTCAATTTTGTTTTGTACACCCACTTGACTCCGATTGTTTTGTGTCCTTTTGGAAGATCTGTCAACTCTCAAGTGTTATTTCTCTCAATAGCTGCAATTTCTTCATCCATTGTTATCCTCCAATTTTCTTTTTGTACTGCTTCATCAAAGGTTGTTGGATCACAATATGAAAACAAAGCAAAATGGGTAAGCGGATCTTCATATTGATCATCTCATGTTACTTCATAGTCACTCATCCATGCAGGCCTCCATCGAACACGATGATGTCGATCTTCAGGTTCTACAGTTGCTGTTGTACTTTGGACATTGTCTGTGGCGATTTGGGTTGTTGTGGGTTGCTGCACCAGCTCATCTTATTCTTCAAATTTCGTTGGAATTTGCTTATCAACACCTTGCTCACCCCACGGCCAAGTCTGTTCTTCATCAAAAATCACATCACGGCTGATAATAATTTTCTTGGTCATAGGATCATAAAGTTTATAGGCTTTTGATTGATCACTAATGCTAAGAAAAACACATTTGACTTCCTTGTCATCCAGCTTCTTCCTCTTATGGTCAGGAACATGGGCATAGACAATACACCCAAAAATTCTAAAGTGATCTACTGTAGGTCTTTGGCCGCTCCATGCTTCTTCTAGTGTCATATTTTGAATAGCTAGAGTGGGACTTCTATTTAAAATATGAATGGTCTAATTGACTGCTTCAAGTCAAAAAAAATTTGGAATTCCACTTCCCCTCAAGAGACTTCGCACCATATTCAGAATAGTACGATTATTCCTCTTACATACGCCATTTTGCTGTGGTGTATAGGCTACTGTAAGTTGTCTCTTGATGCCATGCTTCACATAAAAATCTATAAACTCAAGTGAGTTGTACTCTCCACCACGATCCATGCGAAGGACCTTTATTTGATTTCCTCCATCCTTTTCAACAAGTGCTTTGAAGTTCTTGAAAACCGCAAAAGCTTCAGATTTTTCTTGCAAAAAATACACCCAAATCTTCCGGCTAAAATCATCGATGAAGGTAATGATATACCGTTTATCTCCATTGGAAATTGGAGATATTGGTCCACAAATATCTGAATGAACCAACACCAACGGGCTTTTTGCTCTCCACGATTTTCTTTGTGGAAATTGAGCACAATGTTGCTTGCTAACAACACAATCTTCACAAATTTCCAAAGGAGCAGAGATTTGAGGAAGACCCTCCACCATCTCTTTTTTATATAGTGTTCGCAACCCACCGAAATTAAGATGCCCATAGCGAAAATGCCATAATCAAGCTTCCTCCTTCAATCTTGCAGAGAAATATGAATTTGTAGTGTTGTGGAGATACAGTGGAAACATCCGATTGCCCGTCATTTTGACTTCGGCAATTAAACCCAACTTCTCATCTTGGATTCTGCAAATCCCACCTTTAATAGAGATTTCATATCTCTTCTCTTGCGGTTGACCAGCACTTAACATATTAGTCTTTAATTCAAGGACGTACAATACATTTTAGATGGTTTGTACCGAAGTCCCTTTTGGATGAATTGCCACTGTTCCTTTCCCCATCACCGACACAATGGAATTGTCACCAAACTTTACGGTGTTGTTGTATGTTTCGTCTAGATCAAAAAACATTTTCTTGTCTCCACACATGTGATTGCTACAACCAGTGTCGAGATACCACATGTTTGGTTGAGTTTCTTCCTTCTCATGGCACACCATCAAAAGAGATACTTCTTCTTCTTTTTCAGCAAAGTAAGTTCTTTCAATTCTTTGTTTATTCAAATTAATTCGACATTCAGATTTGTAATGCCCATACTTGTGGCATCTAAAACACTCCACTTTGGATTTGTTTACTGACGTTGGCCTAAAACCAATAGAATGTCGTCCTCCATGACCTCTTCCTCTCCCTTGGAAATCACGATAGGAATAGCTTTCAAACTTTTGATCAAACTGAAGCTGCTATGGTCGTTGTTCCCTCTTCCTCTGCCTCTTCCTTTGTTCACCCTTGCTGCTGATGAAGAATGATCTCCAGTTGAGACCTTCAAAGATTGCTCTTCCGTCTCTTGTTGTAGGAGTTTTTCTTCATGAACTAACAAGGATCTTTACAACTCATCAATGGAAAGTTCTTCAGTGTCCTTGGCTTCTTCTATAGAACAAACAATAAAGTTGAACTTTGGTGTCAAAGATCGAAGAATCTTTTCAACGATGGTGACATCCTCCGTCTTGTCGCCATGAATCCGCATCTTATTAACTATTGCCATTGTCCGAGAGAAGAAATCTGTGATTGTCTCTCTCGACTTCATTCATAGCATTTCAAACTCTGAACGAAATGTTTGAAGCTGCTGCCTCTTTGCTCTTGCTGAGCCTTGATACTTTCTCTTCATGGAATCCCATATTTGCTTGGAGGTATCCTTGCAAAGAATTGTCTCCAAAATGGATTTGTCAATTGCTTGGAAAAGGTAGTTTTTGGCCTTGAGATCCTTCAATTTTGATGCATCCAAAGCCGTTCTTTGCGCTGCCGTTAACATAGCTCCTTCATCAGGTTCGGCAACTCTCGAAGAAACAACATCCCAGTACTCCTTGCACTTGAGAAAATTCTCCATGAGCATGCTCCAATGATCATAGTGACCATCAAAGTGTGGAATAGCAAGTTGTACTAATGTTTCTGAGGCCATTGCTGCTACTCGTTGCAAAGAAGTGGGGAGGATGCAACTAGTGGCTCTGCTTTGCTCGGTGGTTTGGGATCCTGATCGTCAACGCTAGCTAGAGGTCGTATGGCTATTCCTATCCTTCTGTGGTAGCAGGCTCGTCAAAGCAGTGAAGAACGACTTTGGATTTGCCCTTGATCAGAGCTCTGGAATCCGGGATAAAACTCCGGAGACGAGGCTCCCCTTTGCTTGAGAACCTCGATATACCAACTTCCTCTCCCTTGGCCTCTGTGAAATATCTTTCTCTTTGCTCTCTGTAATCTCCACGCTCACCGCACTAGGAGAAAGATCTTCTCGTAAAATGTCGTCGCGAAACTCGACAATCTGCGCAAAGATCCGTCCTAGTGACGACAACCCACTTAGGGTTTCTACCCAACGGAGGGCTCTGATACTAGTGTTAAAAACAAAGGAGATGCAAACATGCAGTGTTGAAAACAAAGAAGATGCAAATATACACAAGAGCAACGTTTAAAAATAGAGGAGAATAGAGGAGATACTAATATACACAAAAAACAGAGGAATCGTCTGCAGAACCACACCCATAAAAACTGACGCCATAGCCTTTATATAGGCTTTACACAAACAAATAACCACCACGCCCCACTAACTTCACACGTACAGCAACCAATCCACATAATAGAAGTGCTTAATAGACTATTAACACATAAAAAACAAACCAGAAACATTGACTCGTTCAACAACATTTACTGAGTGGAGAGAATGGCCGTCTGTCTGTCAAGAACAAGATTATAAATTATAAAAGACGGTAGAATTTCCTGAGTGATGGAAAGTGCCCTTGAGC
This sequence comes from Eucalyptus albens, assembly GCA_014182695.1. Taxonomy (NCBI): domain Eukaryota; kingdom Viridiplantae; phylum Streptophyta; class Magnoliopsida; order Myrtales; family Myrtaceae; genus Eucalyptus; species Eucalyptus albens. The sequence continues at coordinate 53,978,477 of CM024653.1, forward strand.
AAGACGGTCCATCGCATTTTAGCACTTCATGGCACGATCGATGCGGGTCGATTGTGGTAAAGGGCTAACGGTCCCAATCCTTTTTTGGCCGAATTTGAAGCCCATGATCTTCGACACCATTAATAATCGTGTAGGTCCGACGGCTGGGCGCTAAGACCGCTTCCCATCCTCTCTCTCCCCCTTCTCTTTCCGTCTCTAATTTTAGGTGACGATTTTAATTTCAATTTTTTTTTAATATTCTATATGGCAATCCGTGATTGTGGGCGAACCGCCCCTAAATTCGAGCATGTGAGATGGGCCAAAAAAAAAAAAAAAAAAAGATGGGGGTGCGCCTCAGCCGCCACTTTTCCCACCGGTCTGTAGCATTCGAGACAAAATCAACTGGAGGGATCTTCGCATACAAAAAGCCTACTTTTACTTTATACGTGTTAGACGTTATTTTATCTAACTTTTTTTTTTTTGTAAGAAAAATTAATACCACAAAAACTCTCAAATTCATCCAAAAATTCTATTAAAAATCTTAAACTCGTACATTTGTGATGAATTTATTTTTTTGTTGACTTCCATTATAAAAAATCACAAACTAATATACCTATGACAAATAGAGGATAAACCCTAAACAAATTCACTCATCAATTGCCATGTGTCTTCCAACTCAGTAATTTAACGATAAAATTTAACGAAAACTAATAGAGAATAAATTTGTCACAGATATATCAATTTAGGATTTTCGGTGATCAAAAAATTAATTCAAGTAAAATTTGTCACACATGTACTAGGTTGAGATTTTTGGTGATTAAAAAATTAGTTTAGAGAAAATTTATCATAAATATAATAGTTTATAATTGTTTGTGATATTAACCCATTTATTAATTATCCCTAATGCCTTTTTTTTTAACTTTGCCTTTGCATCCTTGTCCGGTAGACTTTTGCATGGTAAACTACAAATTTCATAAAGACATGGAAATTTCTATTTGCTCTCCAATGGGAAATATATATCGATGAGCCCCCAACACTTTAATCCTAATTTCGCTGATGTAATTTAATGTTCTTCTTCAGTTCGAGGAGAATGGTAATTCAAAAGTAATAGTTCTTATTATTTGTTGATTTGTGAGAGTCGAAATTTGAATTAGGTATTACTCATAGACAAATGTCACAGCCTCTTGCATGAGCAAGCGGAATGTTGACTGTTGAGGGCAAGTAAGTCGAGAGGAGAAGGAGAGAGAACGCGGCGGAACTTTTAAAATCACGCCTCCTCCTCCCCGACATTTCTTTATTCTCTCGTCTCGTTTTTGACAAACACTTGGGGAGGATTAAAAACAGTCAACCACGGGCGACGAGGCGGCTGACGTGCCACTAATTTTCGTGGTCGGATGATAGGCGCTCGAGAGCTGCCGCAATAGATTAAAAAAAAGAAAATCGAATACTAGCTGGAATAAGTCCTTTTTTGTTAGAAGGTAATAATAGCTGGAATAAGTTTAGAAACAAAGAATAATAGTATATGATTTGACAAGATGCATCTTGGTTCTTGTCCTGGGAAGTCTTTATGAGACATTATTGTGGACTATAATATGGTCATGTGTCTTTCATCAGCCCCAGATGGGTGCCGTCTTGTAGCATGTGGAAAGAAAGGTTCTGCATAAATAGTATGCTGCTGCAATATTAATGATTTAGCAATTTAAATTAACGCGAAATTACTAGAGAAATAAATGAAAAGCAATAAAAGCTGCGAGAGATTTACATAATTCTATCCAAATGTCAACACCTATTTTAGGAGAAGAATCAGTTACAAATAATTTACTATTATTGGAGAGTTAGAGTTATAATTATTTATACACTTGAGTGTTTTTTAGATTTAAATTAAGCCCCAATCCATATTATTCATTAATAAATAATTAAATTTGAATCACGTGTCCAAACACGACCGCACGGCCAAAGGAGCAAGAACTCGAGACGTCCGTCTCAATTTCTGTCCACTGACCGGACTAACCCGCCAAAAGAGAGAGAAAACCCACCAAACACGCGCGCGCGCGCATATCTATCTATAAATAAATAAATATGTATATAGTGGGGGCCCCTTCTTTGTACAGAGTCCCTCCACCGCCAAGTTCCATTCTCGTATATTTACGAAAAGACCATCGGCGATTGATACTTGATAAAACTTTGACTTGGATATTATCTTCAAAAAACAAATCTGGTTCGCGCGCGCACACACACGTATCTATCTATAAATAAATAAATATGTATATAGTGGGGGCCCCTTCTTTGTACAGAGTCCCTCCACCGCCAAGTTCCATTCTCGTATATTTACAAAAAGACCATCGGCGATTGATAAATCTTGATAAAACTTTGACTTGGATATTATCTTCAAAAAACAAATCTGGTTCAAATAAAGTGCATACCAGACTTGCAGCATATCAAAATATTCCGATGAGTCGGGTTCCATGCACAATTCAAACTCAAGACATAATTTGATTCTATGATGAATCATTAAAAGTCAATTATTATCATCATGCATGCAGGATGATTAATGCGTTGAGTTTTAATTCTAGAAATGGAGCAAAGTGTGTAGCTCGCACTATTATAGACTTTAACGAATATCTTGATATGCTAGAAGAGACCTTGCATCAATCCATCCGGGATAGCTCTACAGATCGAGCCAACCTTACTTGTGAATGCAACAATATGCTTATCTGTGTAGTGATCAAGACAATCGGGCAAAAAATAGTCTTCAAGATGCGACAGAAACGTAAGAAGGAATTGGAAGTGAAAGTGTTTTGTATTAATCTGTATCTTGTATGCAAGTACACTGATGCATTTATAATGCAAGAATAGAAAAAAGAAAGGCAAGAAATAATATACAAAGAACATTTCCTATATACAAGATCAACGCCTTCCAAAAGCTAAATCGGTCATGGATTGGATGAATCGATCATATCGTAATCAAGATCAGCACCATGATCTTCAATCATATTTCCAATACTCCCCCTCAAGCTGGTGGTCTATATATGTCGAAAGCACCTAGCTTGCTCAATAGGTAGGAATGTTGTTTTTGGCATAATGGTTTAGTGAAGATATCCGCCGGTTGTTCTGCAGTCTCGATTCCTTTTGTTACGAGGATTCCTTCCTTAATTTTCTTCCGAGTGAAATGACAATCAACTTCTATGTGCTTCGTTCTTTCATGAAAAACTGGGTTTGCCGCCAATTTGAGTGCAACATCATTGTCTCAAAACAATTCACTTATGCCTTTGACTAGTACTCCTAGGTCCGAGAGTAGTCCTCATATCCAAACTATTTCACAGGTAGTTTTCGCCATGGCTCGATATTCTGATTCGGCTGATAACAATGACACAGTCGACCGTTTCTTCGTCTTCCATGAAATCGGTGAATTTCCCAATTTGATGCAGAAACCAATAATTGATCTTCTGGTCATTGGACAAGTAGCATAGTCTGTATCACAGTGTCACGCCCCGATCCTCAGGCACGTGCACATCCTTCACACTTGGTCGATTTTATAATGCGATATCCCAGGACTATGTATCGCCGACCCTTTCATTTATTAAGCACATGCGGAAGCAGTTAAAATCCCCAGACAATAAAACGATGGGATAGAAAAGCAGGGTCATATTTTTCATATTGAAACTTATAACCAAACTTTTATACAAAACACAAACTAGAACACTTCACAACTTTTTATTCTAAACTCTATTGACATCAAAATGGAAATATCAAAGAAGATAGAATCTCAGTCCATCTGGGCCGTACTCAAGGCCCCTCTCAGGATTATCTTCTTCTCCCAAAAATCTTTCTCCGACTCTTCCTCCTCAGCTCCTTAGCGGGGTCCTGAAATGATTTCCCCAAACTGGGATGAGACTACGTCTCAGTGAGTTCTACCCCACTAAGCCCAATTAGTAAACCATTATACTATAGACTGCCTAAACACGCACAGGACAGAGGACTTACCTTGGCCTCAGATCCTATCTGTAAGTCAATACAACTCATAATAGGCACCCAAACAGTCATATCACCGACGGAAGCATTGATCAAATCGACCTAGTCGATTATATGCCAACAATACCACTCACGGTCATTTCCATTCAGTCAATCAATTCACAACATTAAATCAAAGCAATTATCAATCGATCTAGTCGATTACATGTCAAACGGACCATTCTAGGTTAATACTCTTGGGCGCCAAGTTCGCCAAAGTGATTTATCCACTAGACAACTGTGTGCGTTCTTTAAGGCGCCGTTTTCGCCAGTGACATCCTTAGTCACCGAACCACGCATGCCTATAACCATGTACTCAAATAGACAATTGTGTGCGCTCTTTAAGGCGTCGTTTTCGCCAGTGATAACCCAAATCACCGAACCACACATGCCTATAACAATGTACTTAATAGACAAGTGTATGCGTTCTTTAAGGCGCCGTTTTCGCCAGTGATATCCCAATCACCGAACCACGTAGGTCCACAATAATGTATGTACTAAACTGATACGTGCGTTCTTTAAGGCGCCGTTTTCGCCGGTGATGTCCTAATCACCGAACCACGTAGGTCCATGCACCGTGTCCGATTGATTCAATCCCGCAGTATTTGCAATTCTCTCATAACTCCATCCACTTTACAACTCAATCAAAGCATTATAAATGCTAAACAAATGTACTCGGCCATCTACCAATCAATTATTCAATCTCAATCAATTCCAAATCAATTTAGGGTAAATCCCTAAAACATCACAATTTATTTAATTCCATGCAACGTAGAGCTCAAATAAATAAACGAACTGCGCCACGACGATCAGCACGAGATTTCAGTCGTCGGCCATCAAAATCTTAATTTCCGAAAAATAAATAAATAATTAATTAATTAATTTCGAAAATTAATTAATAAATATTAAAAATTCAATTTAGCACAAACTAAAACTCAATTAAACAAATGGACTTCACCACGGTCATCAGCATAATTTTCCGGTTCCTGACCATCTCAGTTGAATTTTCGGAAAATAAATAATTATTTAATTTAATTCCGAAAATTAATATTTAAATACTAAAAATTCCACTTAGGCCCGAAAAGCCTAATTGGAGCCCACTAAGGGTTGGGAAAAATCCCGAGGCACTTCCAATAATTAGTAGACCACGTCTACTTGCTAATTGCGCAATCAATTTATCTAAATCGCATCACAATTGACTAATAATTGCTAATTTATTATTATCTAACAACCTAAACATAAGTAATTAAAACTAAACCAACCTTAAGCATAATTAGCCAACTAATCCTGGATTGGTGAGATTACTCACCAAATCGCGCGCAAATCGGATCAATCCGACGGCGGCGACGCGAGGAACGATTCTTCCCAAAGCGACTCACAGATTCGGGGCCCGGAAACGGCCCAAAAGCGGGCCCGAAGTCGCTGGATACCCACTTCGTGGATCGCTGGTCGGGGCTGGCCGGGGCTGCTCCGGCGGCTAGGGTGGCAAGGGGAGGCCGGCGAAGGGTGAGGGGGACGCCGGGGATGTCGGGTGGTGGCCGATGAAGTTGGGCGGTGGCCGAACGCGGCTGGGATCGGGGCAAAACAGGGGCGAAACAGGGCTGGGCCGAGCGGGAGAGGGACGCCCGGGCGCGAGGGACGGGTGGCTGGACGCGCGGCGTCGGGTGGGCGGCCGTCACGGGCGTGCGAGCGGTGGTGCGGCGGTGGGACGGGTGGCGACGGGGCTGCATCTTCTGCTCGAGCTTCTGGTTCACTCGCTCGGACGTGCGGAGGAAGGAAGAAGAAGAAGAAAAAGAGAGAGAGAGAGAGAGAGAGAGAGAGAGAGAGAGAGAGAGAGAGATAGAGAGAGAGAGAGAAGATAAGCTTGGACTAGTCAAAAGGGAAGAGAGAGAGAGGAATTGGTGGGGGCTATCCGCACGGAAGAAAAGGGGAGAGAAGAGAGAGAAAAGAGAGAAAAAGGAGAGGAAAAGAGAGAGAAAGAAAAGGGGGAGAGAGAAAAAGGAAAAGAAAATACATAATTCTTTATTTCAATTTTCCTTTTCTCTTTTCCTTTTCCTTTCTATTTTCTTTTGGTCTTCAATTTTTCTTCCGATAATTTCTTTCTTGAAATTTCGGACCGTCAATAAATTGACGAGCAATGAGACAGATCCTAAAAATAAGAATTATGGCGCGCTTAAAATTCGATTCCCAAAATTGAGTTCAATTTCGTGGTTAAAAATCGATCGACGTGATTTTAGTCCAATCCAACCAATTAGGTAGCTTTTAGGGATTTTACAGCTGATACATCCCTTAACGGCTTCACCCAATAGGTTAGTTAACTCGTGAGTGATCAGCTCAGAGAAAAAGGACCCTAAGCACGTCGACGAAATGCCCATTTCACTTTATCGAAACGGGGTCGAATTTCAAGATGTCACAACTCTTCCCCTCTTATAAAAATTTCGTCCTCGAAATTTAAATCATTACACTTTGTTCAAAAAGGCGGGGGTACAACTGTCTCATCGATTTTTCAGTATCCCAAGTCGCTCCTTCAATGCCGTTGTGTTGCCAGACCACTTTGACCAACGAGATGGTCTTTGTACGCAGAACCTGCTCTTTACGATCGACAATTTGAATCGGGCTTTCAACGTATGCACACGGTCATCCACGTCCAATTCCTCGAAATTGAGCACGTGGGTCGGGTCGCTCGTACTTCCTTAACATCGACACGTGAAAGACGTCATGCACTTGCGCCAATCTTGGCGGCAACGCAAGACGATACGCTAGGTTTTCGATTCTTTCAAGAATCTCAAACGGACCTACGTACCTCGGACTCAGCTTGCCTTTCTTACCAAAGTGCGAAGTTCCCCTCATTGGTGATACTTTCAGAAAAACGTGATCACCAACTTGGAATTCCAAAGACCTTCGACGCTTATCTACATAACTTTTCTGCCTGCTCTGCGCGGTCTTCAATCTGTCTTTGATCACGCCACGGCATCTACCGATTGCTGAACCAACTCGGGCTGTTATCTTCATTTCTCCGACTTCATCCCAACACACCGGAGTTCCGCATGCTCGCCATACAACGCTTCAAATAGAGCCATCTTGATGCTCGCGATAACCGTTGTTGTAGGTGAATTCCACCAGATGAAGTTGATCTTCCCAACTTCCTTTGAAGTCTATTACACACGCTCTCAGCATGTCTTCAAGAGTCTAAATTGTCCTTTCAGACTGGCCATCCGTTTGAGGATGATACGACGTCATGCATGAAGCTTTGTACCTAAAGCACTCGCAAGCTCTTCCAAAAAGCAACAAGTAAATCTCGGGTCTCTATCGATGTTATCGTAATCGGCACTCCATGCATACGAACCACCGACGCACATACAGTGTCTGCGTGTCCATCCGGCACTCGGGTCCTTTCGAACTGCAATGAAGTGAGCCGACTTTGTCAACCTGTCGACTACTACCCAAATCGAATCATTCCCCCTCTGACTCCTTAGTAGTCCAGTCACGAAGTCCATCGTGATATGCTCCCATTTCCACTATGGGATCGCGAGAGGTTGCAGAAATCCTCCCGGTTTGCAATGCTGGGCTTTTACTTACTGACAAGTCAAACACTTGGCCACATGCTTGGCGATGTCGGCCTTCATACCGACCACCGTAGTGTTGACGCAAATTTCGATACATCTTAGTGCTTCCAGGATGAACGCTGTAATTGCTACGATGTGCTTCAGATAAAATTTCTTCTCTAAGCTCTACATCGTCAGGTACAACCAAACATCCACGAAGCCTAAGTACCCCATCATCAGAAACTTGAAAATCAGCATTTCTTTTATCGGTATCCTCTTGAAAAATTCTTTGTACGTCTGGATCTCGTTGGTTGAAGTTGCTTGATTCGACTGGACATCCGGTTCAACCCCGAGGGTGGCCATAAAACTTGAAAGGTGGCCTACCTCAAATTTGAATTCTGAATCTCGAGCTCTCTCGATTAAATTCCACTCCTTAACTAAGATCCGTGCCACTTAAGACTTCCGACTCAATGCATCGGCGACCTTGTTCGCCTTTCCCGGGTGATAAAGAATATCACAGTCGTAGTCTTTCAGCAATTCCATCCAACGACGCCTGTCTCATGTTCAACTCTTTCGAGAGAACAAATACTTGAGACTCTGATGGTCCGTGAAGATCTGAAACTTTTCCCCACATAAGTAGTGCCTCCAAATCTTTAACGCAAATATGATGGCTGCGATTCTAAGTCATGCGTCGGATAATTCAATTCATGAGGTCTCAACTGCCGGGAAACGTATGCAACAACCTTGCCATGTTGCATCAGCACGCAACCCAATCCCCTAAATGACGCATCACTATAGATCTCGAATCCTCCAGGATCAGATGGAATCGTCAGCACAGGTGTGGTAGTCAACTTTTCCTTCGGTTCTTGAAAACTACGCTCGCACTTGTCTGACCATATGAACTTCTCATTTTTCTTTGTGAGCTTTGTCGGAGGCGACGCTATCAATGAGAACCCTTCCACAAACCGTCTGTAATAACCTGCTAACCCCTAAAAACTTCTTATCTCTGTCACTGATGTTGGTCTCGGCCACTTGATCACGGCTTCTATCTTGCTCGGGTCGATAGAGATTCCTTCTCCGGAAATCACATGACCTAAGAACGCAACACTAGTCAACCAAAACTCGCATTTGCTAAACTTAGCATATAGCTGATGAGTTCTTAAAGTCTGAAGTACTAATCTCAGATGATTCTCGTGCTCTTCATTACTTCTCGAATGGACCAGGATATCATCTATGAACACGATCACAAATTGATCTAGATATTCCTTAAACACTCGTTAATCAAATCTATAAAGGCAGCTAGAGCATTCGTCAATCCGAACGGCATCCTTTGTAAACTCATAATGACCATATCGGGTACGAAATGCTGACTTAGGAATATCCTCTTTCCTAATCCTCAGCTGATGATATCCTGTCCTCAAATCGATCTTCGAGAATATTGACGCTCATTGTAGTTGATCAAACAAGTCATCTATCCTCGGCAATGGATACTTGTTCTTGATCGTTACCTGATTAAGATGTCGATAATCGATGCACAAACGCAACGAACCATCTTTCTTCTTAACAAACGGGCGGTGCTCCCAAGGTGATGCACTAGGACGAATAAATCCCTTATCCAGTAATTCTTGCATCTGCACCTTCAGTTCCTTCAGCTCAGATAACGCCATTCGGTAAGGTGCCTTTGAGATCGGTTTTGTCCCTGGTGCTAGCTCAATTATAAATTCAATCTCTCTTTTTGGCGGTAACCCTGGCAATTCCTTCGGAAAGACATCTGGAAACTCCTGTATCACTGCAATATCTTCCATTTTCAGCTCTTCAACTATCGTATCCATGATAGTCGCTAAGTACCCTCGGCAACCCTCGTCTAACAAATGAGCTGCTTCCGGCGACGAGATTAAGGAAATCGAAGGTCCTCCTCGATTCCCAACAAACTCAAAGCTCTTACCCTCTAACGGGTCAAACTGAATCGCCTTGCGATAGCGATCCATTTTAGCTCGTTGATTGGTGAGCGGTCCATGCCAATTATCAAATCAAAATCATATATGGCTAGGACTAACAAGTCAATTTTCCCCACTCGCTCACCAATCTCTAACTTGCACCCCGAACATCTCAAAACAGCAATAACTTTATCTTTCAAGGGTGTAGATATGCAAATTGCCGACTCCAACAAAACAGGACTCAACCCTAGCATCCTAACATATTGCTCGACAATGAAAGAATGGGTTGCTCCTTAATCAAACAAGGCATAAGCAGGTTGGTCGTTGAGCGAGACCGTACCTGTAATCATGCCAGGCGCAGCTTCTGCCTGACCTTGGGTAATCGCGCACACGTGCCCCCGAGCCGGAGGTCTTTCTTTGCCCTCCTTGTGGTGTATTATGAGGGGCATACCCTCCTATCTATCTCATCGGTGGCAGCGGCGGCAACTGAGGTTGTCCTCTTTACTTCTTCGGAAAAAATCTGGCTATGTGGCCCTGTTGGCTGCATTCGAAGCATGCACCCGTCCTAGCTGGGCACGATCCTGCCCCATGTCTTCTCCCACAGAAGCGACATGCACCAACACTATTGGGTACTGGCCTATTAATTCCACTTTTCTTGCTGGGCGGGCCTTGGAATCTATTTCCAAACATCGGCATCTTTCCTTGGCGGATGTTGTCTCTGTGCGAGCTAAACCTCGATCTAGATGAGGCTGCTTGCTCCGGTATACCTCTCTCTATCATCTGAGCCCGACGGTAGACTTCATGATAATCTACCAAATCCAATGGTAATAGAGGTTGTTTCAGTTCTGTACGAAGACCATTCCTAAATCTCCGAGCTTTCTCCTCGGGGTCCTCGATCAATCTCGGGGCATACTGAGATAGTTCAGTGAACTTAACCCCATAATGATCGACAGTCATCGATCCTTGGCGAAGGCGTTGGAACTCCTCCATCTTCAACTCTCGGGCAGCACTCGAAAAATATTGATCATTAAAGGCTTTAAGGAAGGTGTTCCACACCCTTGGTACTCCTTCCGGGAACACAGCATCCTTGGTGGCTTTCCACCAAATGTTGGCATTATCTTGAAGTTGATACACAGTTAGTATCACCTTTTCTTCTTCATTACACATCAAGACTACGAATGCTTTCTCCATATCTTGTACCCACTGTGATGCAGCGTCAGGGTCTCTAGTACCCCTAAACCTTGGTGGATCTAGCCTTCGAAAGTGCCCCACTAACTTACTTATTAGCCTTTCGCAACCACTACTCCCTGGCGACCATCGACATTCACTTCGGGAGGAACTATGGCAGGTGCAACCGCGGGTGTGGCGGCGGGAGCAGCCTGAGCAACGGCGGCAGCTACGGCATTAGCGGCGGCCTGATCGGCGACTTCAACTGTAGCAGCTTGCTGATCCATTCTATTACCCATTGCTTCCAAAACACGCAAGATCCCATCCACCCTGGGATCATTAGGGGCTGCTACCCCGACATCTACGACAGGTGGATTCACTCCACTTGCGCTAGCCCGTGCTGGCGCTCGACCACGTCCGCCTCGGGTTCCGACATGAGTCGGAGCTCTATCCTGAATAACGGCCCTACTGGTCCTCTTTGCAGGAGTTCTTGGCTCCTGATCGCTCATGGTGTAGCTTTACTCAACTAACACTTGTTTCCAATTCAACACCGAATTAGAAACAGAGCGATCCAAACAACAAGCAATTTTAGCACTCGCCTAACACGGACATGCACCAAAGCATGAATTTAAAGGCCTTTCCTACTAACTATCCCGTGGTCAACGCTCCTTATCACTCCAATCTTCAACTTCGCTCCGATACCACTTAAACCGGATGTCACGCCCGATCCTCGAGCACGTGCACATCCTTCACACTTGTCAATTTTATAATGCGATATCCCAGACTATGTATCGCCGACCCTTTCATTTATTAAGCACATGCGAAGCAGGTTAAAATCCCCGGACAATAAAACGATGGGATAGAAAAGCGGGGCCATATTTTTCATATTGAAACTTATAACCAAACTTTTATACAAAACACAAACCAGAACACTTCACAACTTTTTATTCTAAACTCTATTGACATCAAAATGGAAATATCAAAGAAGATAGAATCTCACCATCCGGGCCGTACTCAAGGCCCCTCTCAGATTTTCTTCTTCTCCCAAAATCCTTCTCCGACTCTTCCTCCTCAGCTCCTTAGCGGGGTCCTGAAATGATTTCCCCAAACTGGGATGAGAATACGTCTCAGCGAGTTCTACCCCACTAAGCCCGATTAGTAAACCATTATACTATAGGCTACCTAAACACGCACAGGACAGATGACTTACCTTGGCTTCAGATCCTACTTACAAGTCAGTACAACTCATAATAGGCACCCAAACAGTCATATCACCAATGGAAGCATCGATCAAATCGACCTAGTCGATTATATGCCAACAAGACCACTCACGGTCATTTCCATTCAATCAATCAATTCACAACATCAAATCAAAGTAATGATCAATCGATCTAGTCGATTACATGTCAGATGGACCATTCTAGGTCAATACTCTCGGGCGCCAAGTTCGCCAAAGTGATTTATCCACTAGACAACTGCGTGCGTTCTTTAAGGCGCCGTTTTCGCCAGTGACATCCTTAGTCACCGAACCACGCATGCCTATAACCATGTACTCAAATAGACAATTGTGTGCGTTCTTTAAGGCGTCGTTTTCGCCAGTGATAACCCAAATCACCAAACCACACATGCCTATAACAATGTATTTAATAGACAAGTGTATGCGTTCTTTAAGGCGCCGTTTTCGCCAGTGATGTCCTTAATCACCGAACCATACATGCCTATAACAATATGAGTACTAGACCGATACGTGCGTTCTTTAAGGCGTCGTTTTCGCTAGTGATATCCCAATCACCGAACCACGTAGGTCCATAATAATGTATGTACTAAACCGATACGTGCGTTCTTTAAGGCACCGTTTTCGCCAATGATGTCCCAATCACCAAACCATGTAGGTCCATGCACTGTGTCTGATTGGTTCAATCCCAGAGTATTTCCAATTCTCTCATAACTCCATCCACTTTACAACTCAATCAAAGCATTATAAATGTTAAACAAACGTACTCGGCCATCTACCAATCAATTATTCAATCTCAATCAATTCCAAATCAATTTAGGGTAAATCCCTAAAATATCACAATTTATTTAATTCCATGCAACGTAGAGCTCAAATAAATAAACGAACTGCGCCATGACGATCAGCATGAGATTTCGGTCGTCAGCCATCAAAATCTTAATTTCCGAAAAATAAATAAATAATTAATTAATTTCGAAAATTAATTAATAAATATTAAAAATTCAATTTAGCACAAACTAAAACTCAATTAAACAAACGGACTTCACCACGGTTATCAGCATAATTTTCCGGTTCCGGACCATCTTAGTTGGATTTTCGGAAAATAAATAATTATTTAGTTTAATTCCGAAAATTAATATTTAAATACTAAAAATTCCACTTAGGCCCGAAAAGCCTAATTGGAGCCCACTAAGGGTCGAGAAAAATCCCGAGGCACTTCCAATAATTAGTAGACCACGTCTACTTGCTAATTGTGCAATCAATTTATCTAAATCGCATCACAATTGACTAATAATTGCTAATTTATTCTAATCTAACAACCTAAACAAAATTAATTAAAACTAAACCAACTTTAAGCATAATTAGCCAACTAATCCTGGATTGGTGAGATTACTCACCAAATCGCGCGCAAATCGGATCAATCCGACGACGCGACGCAATGAACGATTCTTCCCAAAGCGACTCACAGATCCGGGGCCCGGAAACGGCCCAAAAGCGGGCCCGAAGTCGCTGGATACCCACTTCGTGGGTCACTGGTCGGGGCTGGCCGGGGCTGCTCCGGCGGCTAAGGTGACGAGGGAGGCCGGTGGAGGGTGAGGGGGACACCAGGGACGTCGGGGGGTGGCCGGATGAAGTTGGGCGGTGGCCGAACGCGGCTAATCGGGGCAAAACAGGGGCGAAACGGGGCTAGGCCGAGCGGGAGAGGGACGCCCGGGCGCGAGGGACGGGTGGCTGGACGCGCGGCGTCGGGCGGGCGGTCGTCGCGGGCGTGCGAGCGGCAGTGCGGCGGCGGGACGGGCGGCGACGGGGCTGCGGCTTCGCTCGAGCTCGGGTTCGCTCGCTCGGACGTGCGAAGGAAGGAAGAAGAAGAAGAAAGAGAGAGAGAGAGAGAGAGAGAGAGAGAGAGAGAGAGAGAGAGAGAGAGAGAGAGAGAGAAGATAAGCTTGGACTAGTCAAAAGGGAAGAGAGAGAGAGGAATCGGTGGGGCTATCCGCACGGAAGAAAAGGGGAGAGAAGAGAGAGAAAAGAGAGAAAAGGAGAGGAAAAGAGAGAGAAAGAAAAGGGGGAGAGAGAAAAGGAAAAGAAAATACATAATTCTTTATTTCAATTTTCCTTTCTCTTTTCCTTTTCCTTTCTATTTTCTTTTGGTCTTCAATTTTTCTTCCGATAATTTCTTTCTTGAAATTTTGGACCCGTCAATAAATTGACGAGCAATGAGACAGGATCCTAAAAATAAGAATTATGGCGCGCTTAAAATTCGATTCCCGAAATCGAGTTCAATTTCGTGGTTAAAAATCGATCAGACGTGATTTTAGTCCAATCCAACCAATTAGGTAGCTTTTAGGGATTTTACAGCTGATACATCCCTTAACGGCTTCATCCAATAGGTTAGTTAACTCGTGAGTGATCAGCTCAGAGAAAATGGACTCTAAGCACGTCGACGAAATGCCCATTTCACTTTATCGAAACGGTCGAATTTCGGGATGTCACACACGCAAGCTGTCATCCTCATGTTGCAATCACGAGATAGGAATATACCGAGTCTTGGACATCCCTTCAAATATTTCACAACCTTTAAGGCTGCGCTCATATGGGCTATTTTGGATTGTGCATAAACGGCACTCATATTTGCACTGCATAACATATATCAGGTCTTGTCATTGTAAGGTATATCAATTTTCCAACAAGTCGTTGATATTCTGCCGGATCTTTCAGCAATGGATCTTTAATAGATGAAGGGGAATTCTGATCATACTCATGGGTTGTCGGCTTGGCATTCTGTTCAATTGGTACGATAGTCGGTTTGCAACTTGATAGTCCTGCTTTTGAAACGATCTCTAAGACAAACTTTCTTTGACTAAGGCTGATTCCCTTATCTGACCAAGCAATTTCTATGTCAGGATAATATTTGGGAGGTCCCAAATCCTTGATGTGAAAAGTGGAATGTAAATACTCTTTAAACTTTGCAACATCAGAATCATTATTTCCCATGACAAGAATATTATCAACATATATCAATAAGTAAATAGAAGAATTCCTTGCAGTCCATGTAAACAAGGCATAATCATGCTTGGAATGCTGAAAACCTGCATTGGTTAGTGCAGCGGTAAACTTGGCATACCATTGCATAGATGCTTGTTTTAGCCCATACAAGGATTTACAGAGACGACATACCAGAGACTCCCCCTGTCTGTGTAATCCTTGAGGAATTTCCATATAGATTTCTTTATCTAGGTCGCCATGAAAGAAGGCATTGTGGACATCCATTTGATGCGGTGACCAATTACAAATAGCTACAATGGATAGAAAGGATTGAACGGTGACTTCTTTAGTAACTAGGGAGAAGGTTTCATGATAATCAAAACCTTCTCTTTGAGTAAATCCTTTAGCGACCAAGCGAGCCTTATAGCGTTCAATTGATCCATCTGCCTTGAACTTGATTTTATAAACCCATTCACAGCCAATCGGTTTTCGATGTTGAGGCAAAGGAACAATATCCCAAGTATGATTCTCCATTAAGGCAATGAGTTCCGATTCCATTGCATTGCGCCATTGAGGGTCACGTGCTGCTTCAGCAAAAGTAGAAGATTCCTTCCCTTATGATATATGACTGATGCAACACATATGTTCTGTTGATAGTCGACTAAATGAAACATACGAAGAGATAGGATATTGTGTACCTTGAGTACCTATTGCAAAACATATATAATCCTTGGTCCATGTAGGTGGACGGGTATACCACTTGTAACGTCGTATTTCCCTAATCAATCTTTGTTCCGGAACTGGAGAAGTCTCAGAAACATCCTCAGACGCAGTTGATGTCAAAGAATGTGTCGAAATAACTTCATCAACGGTTGGGATTGAAGTTTCTATGATTGGAGACTCCTTGGAAATAGAAACAAATTCCTTTAAGATAGCCATGGGCGATTCTGATGGAATAAGAAAATATTGTGTCCCCATTAATAAATCTTCATCGGACAAGAAAGGACGCTGATTTTCTGATGGCAATGAATTTGATGAGTATATCATTTCCTTGAAAGGAAAAATGTCTTCATGAAATATGACATCCCTGCTGATAAAAAAAATTCCCGTAGAAATATCCATAACCCTGTACCCTTTCTAAAGAGGAGGATAACCCATGAAGATGCACGAATTGGCACGAGGACTCAATTTATCTCAATGGCCCACAATCGTTGCATAACAGAGACAACCAAATACCCTAAGATGACTATTTTCTGGCAATTTGTTATAAAGCATTTCATTAGGAGTTTTTCCATCAAGAATTCGGGTTGGCATACGATTAATCAGATAGGCAGCTGTGACCACACAATCTCCCCAGTAATTTTCAGGAATTGATGCTTGGTATTTTAAGGCACGAGCTACCTCCAAAAGATGTTTATGTTTACGGTCAACAATACCATTTTGTTGAGGAGTATAAGTGCAAGAACTTTCGTGGAGTATTCCATGAGAAGACAGAAAATTTATGCAATCAGAAGTAAAGAATTTACGCCCATTATCTGTACAAATTCGTTGTACAGATTTATCGAATTGATTATGGACCAATGAAAGGAAATTTGAAATGTGAGTAAATGTTTGGCTTTTTGATTGCATAAGATACATCCAAGTGGCACGATTATAGTCATCAACAATTGTTAGGAAAAAACGAGATCCATCACGATGAGGGGTATGATAAGCACCCCAGATGTCCATGTGAAGTAATGAAAAAATCCTTTTGGCTCGAGATACACTAACTGGAAGAGACGCTCGAGATTGTTTAGCTAAGGGGCATATCGGACATTTAGGGTGAGAAAAACGAGCACTATGACCCAATCGTTGATGCAAAAGGAGATTTTTATTTCGACTAATGGCATTACAATAAATATTCTTATTAAACATTTCTAAATCTCCTCGGGAATTAATCCAAATGTAGAGTCCTTCTGTGACATCACCCAAGCCCATCAGTTTCCCAGTCAAATGGTCATGAAAGAAGCAATTTTCAAAACTAAATATAACTCTACAAGAATTATCCTGGCAAACCTTTGAGACAGACAGGAGATTGAACTCAAAATTTGGAATATATAGGACATTCTTGAGAATGAAGTTTGGTCCAAGATGTACGGTTCCAACTTGGGTAACATAAGTGATATTCCCATTTGGAAGGCATATGGATAGTGGAGATTGTGACATTTCATAAATATGGGAAAGCAAATGCTTATTGCAAATTATGTGGTCATTAGCCCTTAAATCGATTATCCATGCATAATCAGAAATAGAATTCTCCTTATATAACAAAAGTACCTGAGAATCTCGCATCCTTGTTGTTTGTCTTTAACTGACTTAGAATGTTCATAATACTCTAATATTGTTCTTGAGTAATGATCTAGTGTGCCTCATCAATTTTCTGAGCTGAAACCTAGTAAGCAGTTGATTCCTTGTCCTTTCTATCATGAGGTTTTCCATGTAATTTCCAGCACATATCTATAGTATGATGTGGGCGCTTGCAATATTCACGATATTTATTTTTAAATTTAGGATTTTGCTCACTAACCTGCCTTGTCGACGTGGTATTTCGTGGACCATAAAATCCTTTGTGGTCGACAGATGATGTGGCCTGATTGTAGCCACCCAATTCGGATGGCTTAATGAAGAAATGAGGGCCGTTGGATCCAAGCGCTGATCCCAACCGTTGGATCTAGCGTTCTAATCTTGACCGTCCAACCCCACACCATGATCCAGGCCGTCCATCCGAGTAGATCTAGGGTTTCCATGTCCTTTCCTCACAGTTGCAGCCGTTCCTCCTCCCTCTCGGTTTCCAGAGACGTCCGCGAGACCAGCGATCTCCCTCGAAGCGACGCCGCTCAGAAACGCAGCAAGGCTCATTTCTTCTCCTACTTGAGGGTGCTCCGCCGTAGCAAGCCGTTGGTTCTCTTCCTGGACCGCAAGCTGAAAGATCCGGCCGAACGACGGGGATGGGTCCATCGCCAAGATCTGCAAGCGGAAGGCCGAATACGATTCATTAAGGATTAGTAAGAACCGCGTGGCCTTTTCTCGTTCCTTTATCTCTCTGTATTGTCTGAGGGTGTTCTCTGGGCCCTCGAGCCGCTCCTCCGCCCCTTCAAGTTCATTCCACAAGGCCGAGAGCTTGTTGAAGCAAGAGGTAACCGAAAGGTTCCTTTGCTTCAACTCTGAAATTTCTTGGGTGATGCTGAAAAGCTTGGCCCGATCCAGACGCCCGTACATCTCGCGGATGTCCTCCCAATACTTCTTGCAGTCCTCGGTTGGTGGCAAGCCGGTGGCGACATCAGGGGCCAAGCAATTTCCAATCCAGCTCCTCACAAGCTGGTTACATTTACGCCAAATTCGCTGAAGACGCTCCTCGGTCGGAAAAGGGACGATGCCATCAAGGAAACCATCCTTGTCCTTTGTGACGAGAGCTCACCGGAGGTCACAAGCCCAGGCGCTGTATGTCTCCGGTCCAATGAGTTGCAGCTGAATCAATTTCAGTTTGGGGCCGTTCGCTGGTGACGTGAAGAGGGGGTCGTCAGGTTCGAGTCGGCCGCCACTGCCGACGGGAAGTGCATACGGCATGAAACCGGGTCCAAAATACGGGTAAGGACTTGACCCTTGACCCGACACTGACCCGAATTCGTGACCCAGGTTTGGCTCCCTCTGACCTATTTCTTGGTTAGGGTCATCTTCGTGGGTGGTAGGCTCAGGGTTCAGGCCTCCTCTGCTCGGCCAAGTTCCAACGCTAGAGGAGCTTTCCACTCCATATGGACCATGTTGTGCCCGCGTCTGCCCTGGTCCAGTGGTCCAGTGACCTTGAATGGGATACCAAGGAAACGGGGGCCAATGCATGGGTCTAGAAACTTGAACTGGAGCAAAAGCACGGCCAGACGTATTCTGGTGATCCTCTGGATTGCTGATAGATATATTCTCCTGTTCATTCGGATCGTTTTGAACCGATGATGCTGGAGTTTGATTTTGGAGTGTATCCTCCAATGCGTCAATATTCTTGTTTTTCGTCATGGCATAAGAGATCGAATTCCAACTCGCCTTTTTGTTTTTGTTTTGCAGATCTGAAATTTGCAACAACTCAAAAAAGAAGCGAGGGCAATTCGAGGATCGCGGAAGCTAGGCCAGGAAAAAATGCTCTAATACCATGATAGAAACGTAAGAAGGAATTGGAAGTGAAAGTGAAAGTGTTTTGTATTAATCTATATCTTGTATACAAGTACACTGATGCATTTATAATGCAAGAATAGAAAAAAGAAAGGCAAGAAATAATATACAAAGAATATTTCCTATATACAAGATCAATGCCTTCCTAAAGCTAAATCGGTCATGGATTGGATGAATCGATCAGATCGTAATTAAGATCGGCTCCATGAATCAAGATCGGCTCCATTGTCTTCAATCATATTTCCAACAAGATGGGAAGGCAATATATGAACCTGAGGTTCCAACTTTCATATGCTCTCATCTGTTGCCTTTGTATGCGTCTTGTGTAATCTCCAAATGTGCGTTTTGCTTGCTGACATGCCTTGACCCATTTTTGTTGCATTCATCCTGATTATGGTTATCTGTTTGTGTTCATCTTGAATCAAAGGATTAGTGTTGATAGGTTTGGGCATTTGATATGGTTGATGATCTGGTGTTTGTTGGGGTCTTGTCCTGCGATGTGTACTTTCTATGAATTTTGGTTTGCTTGTGTAACCTTCCGGTGATGAGGTCTGGTGCTCTGTGTTTTTGCTGGGTCTTGTTCTCTGTACAACAAAATCCAAAAAAAAAGTATCTAATTGGACAGCTCTCAAATTCTTACCCATTCGACCGTACTGGTCAAGTACAAGCTCGACTCAACCGGAACCGTGTGCATGCTATTTATTTCTTGGGTTAATACCTTAAAAACTCCAAACCTGGTACACTTGTGACAAATTTATTCCAAATTATTTTTTTGACCACCAAAAACCCCAAACCGACATTTGACAAATTTACCCCAAACTAGCACACTTGTGACAAATTTACCCTCTGTTAGTTTTCGTTAAATTTTTATTCTCAAATTATTAAGTTAAATGACACGTGACGGTTAGCCAAATGGTATATACCAATTTAGGATTTTACATTCCGTTTGTCACCATTTACAATTTTTGTGATTTTTTTGTGGTATTAATTCAATTTAGCATAGGGTATATTTGTCACAAATTTACCATTTTGGGGTTTTTTCAGTCAAATAAATTAGTTTTGGGTAAATTTGTCATAAATGTCAGTTTAAGTTTTTTTATAGTCAATCGGGGTAAATTTGTCACGGTATGGGTTTAGGGTTTTTCATGGTCAAAAAAATAGTTTGGGGTAAATTTGTCGCGAAGTGTCTTAGGTTTAGGGTTTTTAGGGCGTTAGCCCTTATTTCTTTGCATAATTCCATAATAACAAACGAATCTTTCCGATTGAATCTCCATTAGTATTGCATGGAGATTCAATCGGAATCATACACGTGTACGAGGACATCTCTTGATTTGACTATCTTAAAAAAATAGAATTAGGAAAACAAATTATTTTTTAACATCTCTTAAAAACATTAAAAGTTACTTGTCCCCAAAAAAGAAATTAAAAAAATCGTTGAGGAATTTAAATATGGGATTCTTTTATTTAGTCAGAGTGAATAATGATTACATCTTATTTGGTAAAATCGAAAACTACGATCGGTTCAACGTCTTTAATTTGCTTGCACTATTCTCTGAGCCCAAACTCGAATTAATCAGAGCCCAACTCGAATTAATCTTTTGGCCCACTTCGTATGTATCACCGTGGAAACGTCTATTACTTGAAAAAATATACTCGTCTATATGGCCGTAAATGGATAGTCAATAAAGTCCGTTCACTTTGACAATAAAATAATAATAATAATAATAATAATAATAATAATAATAATAATAATAATAATAATTCACACAATATTTTAGGTTTGAATTTTTATAGTGATGAATTTAGAGGTCAGTGTGGTAACTTACTCCCTTAACACAGAGAGTAATTATTTAAAATCTTAAAGCAATGTTATGAATATTGCTACGGGAGGATAAAATACACGTGGAGGACACCTTCTCCTGATCTGACGGTATGACAAGAATATAATTAAGCGCTTGGTGCTGTAATAAGACCATAAATGAAAACAAAAATAATTTCTTACCATTTTTCAAAAATGTGTGCAACCATTAAAGGTACTTGGCCCAAAAAAAAAAAAAAAATCATTGGGGAACTAAAAAATAAGTCTTAGTTTCTTCTTATTCATTAGTGCAAAAATCTGTGTTTTACAGAAAAAAACGATTTGAAAGTATTCCGTAAAAATGATTGGTTTTATCGCTTGTAATAATTAACCGGTAAAAAAATATATTCATTGTTAACAATTATTTGTGTTTAAATTTTTTCGCGAACAATTAAAATATTTTTCATTCATACATACATTTATATAAGATATATAAACGGTAAGTATTTGGAAAATATTTTAATAATTATATATATATATATATATATATATATATATATATATATATTTTTTTTTGCGAAATAAATGGACTTTGATCACTTTCCTCAATCCATTGGCAAATATATCTTTGCCCACTTCATATACAAGCGTTGAGGGTATGTACATACATACACACATAGATAGATAGATAGATAGATACATACATACATACATACATACATATATACATACATACATACATGTTGCGACCTACCCCTCATGGGGAGGGAGTAGGTTTAGGGATATTGCCTAATGATGGACCCAAGGCCCATGATTAGGTGCGAGCTCTTCTAAGCCCATACCCCGCGTGATGTTGGAATATTCTTGAAAATTTCGGAAAAAGGAATCCCCACTTGCCTATTAGGGTTGGTTAGAAACAAAGTGATGTACGAGAGTATTCTTCACTTTCTACGCAACCAGAGAATCTAGGGTTGAGAACTTGATTACATTAATTGACAAATTAGTGCCATTTTGATACATAATCTTGTTCATTTTAGAAAAAAAATGATTTTTTTCAGGCAATTTGGATTGATTTTATACCTATCTATTAACATGTGAGGTGATCACGCGGGTGCAAAATTATTAAAATAATAATTATAACTACCAAGATCCTAATTGCAACCAAATTAATGCATGCGGCTAAACAATTGCAAGCATAGTTGACATGCGATATAATCAACACACAAGCAAATAAAGACTTAATTATACTAAAATGGCAATACATAGCAATTCCTAGCCAAACTCTACAATTTTGGATTTTCGAAGTTTTTAATTTTTAATAATAATAATAATTTTTTATTTTATTTTTTTGGATCGATCGGGTCGGTTCGGTCCCAGGGTCGGGCGGGTCGGGTCTAGCCCGCCCGGGTCCGGCCTAGTTGGGTTGGGCCCGACTGCCCCTGGTCGGGCCTCCACTTAACTTGACTTGGGCCCAACCAACGGGCCCAAGCAGGATCAAAGGTTGAGTGGGCCGTATCACAGATTCGGCCCAGCCTTGGCCTCGCCCTGCGGTTGGCGACCGCTCGGTTGCAACCAGAGGGAGCTGCGTGGCGAGCAGCTCCGTGGGGGCTGCTCCGGCGACGGCGACCCTTGGCCTCGAGGTCGGGGTTTCGGCGACGGCAACAAGGGTTGCTTCAAGGCGGATTCTTGCGATAACGCGTGCACGGACTGGTTCGGCCTCAATCTCCCTCGGCTCTGGCGACGCTACTTCCAATAGTCCGGCCTAATCAACGTAGAAAGTAGAAGGGTGCGAGACGGAGAGAAAGAGAGGTGCAAGAGGGCCCTAAACAACGAAACAGGGGCGGTTCTCCATTGGGGCATTTCATCAAACAGGTGGAGGACGTTGTGGGAAACTGGGGGCTTCGAGCTCGGCCGAGGCCCGAGCACGAGTCTAGAGGGCTAGCGAGGGGATATGGGACGACTGGACACGCAGCGGGGACAAATGGTAGGCCAGAGCTCGCTCAAAACAGTCGGGGGAGCTTCGGCCAGTTCGGCAACACAATACGTGCACCAAATGTTTGACAGAAGGCCTACCTAGTTTCAGCCGGAACGTCGGCGGTTGGCGGCTCAACGGCAGCGGTGGTGCGTCCTTGGGAGTCCTCGGCTCCTTGGTTGGCCTCCACAAGTCTTTCTGCTCCTCTTTTTCTCTCTCGGTTTCCCTTCGATTTCCTCTCGGCTCCCCGTTCCTCTCTGTTTTTGTCCTCTCCTTCTTTGTGTTGCTAGGCTTCAAGGTTTACAACGGTGGTCGGGAAGTCACCAGCGGAAGCTGGACGTCCGGGGCCCCTCGGCTCCTTAATTAATTTTTTGTGTGTGACTATTTCATAACCTTTAATGCTATTTTTAATTAATTAATATAGGCGAAATTTATGTGTCAACAATACATACATATATATATATATATATATATATGCATGCATATATATATTTGGTAAGTGTAGGGGTCATTTGAGACAAACTCAAATGCAGGGGGTCTTTTGCAAAAGAGGAGCTGTCTTGCTTCCCACACTGCATAATTTGTAGTTGCGTTTTCTGCATATATGATTGTCAAGTGTAATAAAGGTAAAGTGCAGGGGATCTATTGCAAAAGAGGAGCTAGTCGCGTTTTCTGCATAGGTGTTTGTCTAGTGTAATAAAACTCGCAAGCGGGGGTATATCGTCACCGAAAACTTAGGGTGCGGCGGGCTGACGGGCCAGTGATATTTGGAGTATGGCATTTTCTGCATCCTAAAAGTTTTGCCTTATGATCGTCAAGAAAATGCATTTGTCAAATCAGAGGCTCACATCAAGTTTTTTTCCAGACGAGGAAGAAAGGCGTTAATCACACGAAGCTCGGAGTTTAATGGGAAACAACGATTCAGCCGACAATGGTGATCGGAGGTAAGCATAGATTGCGAACTATAACATCACTTCACTTCTGTAGTCTAGCCTTCTTCAATAACTTAGAAGGACTGCAAGCAAATTCGTGCCTTTTTGAGTTCCTTTCCTTGAAAAAAAAAAAAAAATCCCTCTATTTGATCATGTCCACCGAGTGTGTTCCATTGCACGATTACTGTTTTATTCGGAAACAATATGTACGATGAACTTGTCCTTTCTCATGTTGCATTGGAAACTCATAGAACAAGTACAAATTGCCCACATTTTGTTTTCGTTTGGTTTGGTGAAATGATCCATGAGTATATTTTTGAACCTTATTATTGGTTGTGAAAAATGGATGTCCAACAAGTTGTTTGCCGATTTTAAGTCCAAAAGAAGTGGAGCCGGACATCCCCCCTCTTTGCCAGAGGGAGGCCTTCATTGTCCTGTACCCAGCCTAGTCCACTAGAATAAGGGCGTCGCGGGACTCCGGAGTGGGTTCCCATCCCCTTAAAGGGGTTCAACCAGGAGAGCCCAATGGGGATCCTATCCCATATTTCTTCCCATCACTTGCCTTTAAATGACTTGCGGGGGGGAGACACCTAGGGATATCCATTTCAGGGTGGAGCAGTTTAAGGACCTGCTCAGGTCTGAGCAAAGTTTGTAGCTCAAATTGCTGCAAAATGTAACAAATATCTTGATACTTTAGATGAGGCCACGCATTGGCTCATCAGGGATAGGCATAGCTCTACAGGTTGAGCCAACGTTACCGATGAATCTAGCACTATGTTCATTTGCGCAGCGATCAAGATAGTCTGGCAAAAATTAGCCTTTTGTGATGAAAATGCAAGATATGGGCCTTTGAGATGAATCTAGCACTATGCTTATCTATAACACACATACATACTTATGACAATGAGGAGGAGAATTGGAATCGAAAGGGGAGCGACTCCAATTCAATAATTCATCCTCCTCATCCTGACTCCACTTTATACGTATGTACGTATGTATGTATGTGACAATCCACTTTATATATATATATATATCTGTATGTATGTGACAATGACAGGATGAGGAGCATGAATGATTGAATTGAAGTTGCTCCCCTCCTGATTCTAATTCTCCTCCTCATTGTCATATGTATGTATGTATGTATGTATGTATGTATGTATGCATGCATAGGGGTGTGCATGGTTCGGGTGGGCGGTTCCTGACCTAGAACCAAGAATTGTCCGCTAAGGACCGGTTCTGAAAAATTGGAACCGGGATCTACCCGTTTGTTGCATGGATCCACCCAAGAACTGGACCACCGGTCCAGTCCGGTTCCCGAGTGGATCCATGAAACCGGTATCACAATAATAATAATATTACTTTCTAAATCCCACCATGAGAACTCTTCGGGCAACTTTCAAGTAACTTTGAATGAATGGGCATTTTGTGAATGCTAGTGTGTTTGGAAACTCATTTTTGTGTATATTTTGCAAAGTAACTTTAAGGTGAAAAGAAAAAGGTAAAAAGAAAAAAAGAAAAGAAAAGGGCAGAGGAGATGCCTATGCTCGGTAGTGGTGCTGGTGGTGGTGGGGAGGCGACTGGCGGTGATGGGGAGGCGGCTGGTGGTGGCGGCAATGGTGATGGGGGGAGGCGGCTTGACCTTAGGTGATGCCTAGGTTGCGTGGACTCAGGCGACGCCGCTTGAGGTTGAGTGACCCAAGCGATGCTGCGCGGCCTCAGGCGGCGTTGCCTGGGTCGCTTGACCTTAGGCGCAACCTAGGGCGTCGCTTGAGATCGCGTGGCCTTAGGCGACGTCGCCTAAGGTCGAGCGGCCTAGGTGACACCACCTGAGATTGAGCAACCCAGGCGATGCTCGAGGTCGCCCGACCTCAAGCCACTTTGCGTGAGGTCACGCGACCTTAGGCGAGGCTTCTGGCGGCCAGATCTAGCTGCTTGTGGCTGAGCGCCACCCGTCGGCTGAGCTTTGCGAGGAAAAGGGAAGAAGACGATGAACAGTAACTTTCGAGGGCAAAAGAGGAAAACATGATTATCAGTAAGGGCAATATTGAAAAGAAAAAAATTCATTAAACCCTAAACTAGCATTCCGAAAATGCTAGCATTTGGCAAATGAAAATTCAAAAGTGTGAACCAAACGCAAAATATATTCCCCAAGGGACTTTTGGGGCTGAAAGCCTCTTGGAAATGCTGAACCAAACGGGGCCTTCATATCGAGTAATATACTAGAAACCAAAAGCTACAACAACTATAAATAAAAACATAAAGCAAAAACAACAACTAATTTGAGAAACTACATTAATCAGGTTTCACTCAAACATTCAAGAAGTAGTTAAGAGTTTTAGCTTCCCAGTCATTTTCCTTCATAAAAGCTGCAGCAACATAAGGATAAAAAGAGAATCCTAAACTATTGTGAAGGTCTCAGAATTTAGAATCAATGATCAGCTACTTGTGCTTTTTTTTTTTTTGGTGAATTGTCTCTATTCTACTGAATAAAGGACTCGACTGTAAAAAACCTTTCCCGGTGGTTTACCATCTCACTGCATCTTCTTCACTCCTCCATGGTTTTTGCCTCTTCAAGCGCCTCATAAAACATGGAGATAGAGCCCTCTATCCCATTGATGGAACCTTCTCAAAATTCAATTCTCCTGGCAAACTGCTCACCCACTGCACATCGTATGATAAGTACATACTTCACATCCACATTTCCTACATACCTCAAAACCACTCACCCATTGCACATCTTATGTTAATTAGTAATTTCAATATTTTTTAATATTAAAAATTAATCGGTTCGGTATGGGTGGGCGGGTGGACAGATCCGCCCATGGAATCGAGAACCGGACCGGTTCCCTCAAGAACCACCGGTTCCGAGCGGTCCGGGCTGATCCCGGTTCTTTTGCATACCCCTATGGATGCATGCGACAATGACAATGAGGAGAATGAAGGATTAAAGTGGAGTCAGGATGAGGAGCATGAATGATTGAATTGGAGTCACTGCCCTCCTGATTCCAATTCTCCTCCTCCTCCTCATTGTCGTATGTATGTATGTATGTATGTACGTAACAATGACAATGAGGAGCATAAGGGATTAAAATGGAGTCAGGATGAGGAGCATGAATGATTGAATTGGAGTCGCTCCCCTCCCGATTCCAATTCTCCTCCTCATTGTCCAAGTGACAATGATAAGTATATAGGAAAGGAAGAGTACGAGAGATTAATGATAAGTATATGTATGTATGTATGTGACAATGACAATGAGGAGCATGAATGATAGGATTGGAGTCGCTCATGCTCCTCATCCAATCCCTATATAGGGATTGCATTGAAGTTTTCCAATTAGATAGGTTGTGACCTTGATAATGACAAGCTTCGAGCATTTAATAGCTTTTTCTGCTCGGACAATGACAAGCTTGAGAAGAAAAAACCAGATGAGGACGCTCAGTGATTAGTTCCTACTTTTGCTGAACAGTGTCTTCATTTTCCTCATTAACAGGCAGATTTGTCTGGATGACCTGATGCAATTCATGAAGAAGGATGAAGCTGCGAAAATCATAAACCCCGCTGCTTCAGGAAAACGTGTAATTGACAAGAAATTTCTTGAACATTGGGCGGTTAGCAACATTTCCCTCCCATAAACTCCAAAGGATAAGATAAGTGATCAAATTCTGTTAATATGATCATCTCTCTCTCTCTCTCTCTCTCTCTCTCTCTCTCTCTCTCTCTCTCTCTCTCTGATATCTTAAGGTACGTTTGTTTCACGAAAAATGTAACATTTTTTAAAAATGTTTTCTGGGAAACCATTTTCCATTGTTCGGTGATACGTGACTGAAAGTATTTTATGGTGTTTGGATCACATTTGAAAAATGATTGAATGACATTTGACCTAACAATTGACAATAGTGTGCCACTTACTTCCAAATTAATTTGTTGAGTCCATGTTATTTTATAAACAAATTTTCTAAAATAATACTTAATATTTGTGTTGACTAGAAAAATAATTGAATGACATTTGACCTAATGATTGGACATGCTGATATCCTGGCCTCGATTTCTCAAGCTCGAGCATGGTTGACTTCACAAAGCTCGAAATCGACCTCAAATTCTTCAAATTGCAAGACTAAGTACTACATCATGTAGCTATTTGCAACATCTATACATGTATCCATACAATCTTTGATTACTCAATTCGGCCGATGAGTTATTCGAGAGCAATCTAAAAGTCGGAGATCGAGTCAAGTAAACTGTTTTTGACGGCCGTACCTGCATGATTCTAGTAATTCATGCGGCTCCGGTGGGCTTGGGGCCATCTCGCATACTAGCGTGTCCCTCCAATCCACTACCTCCACCTTGAACAAATTGAAATTCGAGAAGTAGAGCACCTTCCTCCCCTTCTCGCGCGAGTTCCACTCCCTCCTTCCCTCGCTCTCGTGGAACCTCCGCACCCCTCCGATCATCTCCTACAGCACGCCCTCCAGAATCCCATGGTTCACCACTTGGAACAACCCCCAGCGTTCCGAACTTCCTCCACAACCCTCCGCCGGAGATCCCCGTTGCTACCGCCGCCGCCGACCCCCCCAAGGTCGACAGTGGGGATTGCAAGGTTGGCAGCTTCGACTGTGGCCTCCTAGGGGGCCGGACGAAGAATGACAGGATCCAGGAGACGCCGGAGTCGGCGAGGCCCTTGACACCAAGCCTCACGTCGCCCGAGAGCTTCAGCTCCTCGTCTCATCGGAGCGCGGTGATGCTCGCCACCTACATCTCCACGCCCTTTCACTTCAGCGAGCTGATTGGCGGAGTCCATATCTTAGAAAAATCTGGAGAGGAAAAGTGAAAGGTAAGAGAGAAAAAGATGAAAAGGGAAAGTGTTTTCACCTTCTGAGGCGGAGGAATTCGTTTTCCTAAAATAATACATAATATTTGTGTTGACCAGAAAGTGTTTTCCATTGACCAAATCTTTTTTAGAGAACCAAACGGCTGAAAATCCGGAAAATACTTTCTGGTAAAATGATTTCAATGAAACAAACACACCCTTAAAATCGATTAAAACTACATCCGATTAACTTCTTAAATTCTTCCAAAGCACCCACTTATACTGCGCTAGATTGTGAAATCAGTCCATGGTGGATATCATTTAATATGTGGCCGACTACCTTTTGAAGGGGTGACTTCTTTTGTTTATTTGAAAGCCTGAGATTGCTTTAAAGATGTGGAACGCGTCAAACGTGAGACACACGAAAACCATGAAACACCCATGAAGTTTTCCAATTAGATGGGTTGTAACCTTGACAATGACAAGCTTCGAGCATTTAATAGCTTTTTCTGCTCGGACAATGACAAGCTTCGAGCATATACTATCTTTTTCTTCTCTTTTTCAGCGCTCGACGAGCTTGTCACTGTCCGTTTTCTTCTCTTTTTCTGCTCGGACAGTGACAAGCTCCTGGTTCTAGCCCATTTTAGACAGATAGAAATTTCGACAATGGCAAGCGTGGAGCATATAGTATCTTTTTCTTCTCTTTTTCTGCTCGGACAGTGACAAGCTCCTGGTTCTAGCCTTTAGACAGATTGAAATTTCGACAATGGCAAGCGTGGAGCATATAGTATCTTTTTCTTCTCTTTTTCTGCTCGGACAGTGACAAGCTCCTGGTTCTAGCCTTTAGACGGATTGAAATTTCGACAATGGCAAGCGTGGAGCATATAGTATCTTTTTCTTCTCTTTTTCTGCTCGGACAGTGACAAGCTCCTGGTTCTAGCCCATTTTAGACAGATTGAAATTTCGACAATGGCAAGCGTGGAGCATATAGTATCTTTTCTTCTCTTTTTCTGCTCGGACAGTGACAAGCTCCTGGATCTAGCCTTTAGACAGATTGAAATTTCGACAATGGCAAGCGTGGAGCATATAGTATCTTTTTCTTCTCTTTTTCTGCTCGGACAGTGACAAGCTCCTGGTTCTAGCCTTTAGACGGATTGAAATTTCGACAATGGCAAGCGTGGAGCATATAGTATCTTTTTCTTCTCTTTTTCTGCTCGGACAGTGACAAGCTCCTGGTTCTAGCCCATTTTAGACGGATTGAAATTTCGACAATGGCAAGCGTCGAGCATATAGTATCTTTTTCTTCTCTTTTTCTGCTCGGACAGTGACAAGCTTTGAGCATATAGCTTACAGGAAAACTCCAGTCCTATCCCTCCTGCTCTTCCTTTCCTATATATGTCTATATTATCTATTAGAAATGTGGGAGAAGCAAAGAAGACAGTAACCCTGCATCGGTCGGAGATCAATGGGAAATCACTACTCAACCGTTCCAAGGTAAGTACTACAACATCTTTGTAGTCCAACCTCCTTCAACAAGTTGGAGGACTCAAGTAAATTCATGTTGTTTTGTTCGGAAACCATCTACACTCTACTTAGATCAGGTGAATTTGTCCTTTTCAATGTTGCATACTAAAACCTATTCAAATCGCATAAGTTTTTTTGTCTATTAATCTATGAATATGTTGGTTTTATAATGAAACCATGAAACCAGTTCAAATCAGCTATATTTTTTTTGTCTGCTTATCTATCAATTTGCTTCTTTTTTTATTCTTATTGATTGCACTTCTGTGAAAGACAATTGTCTAACAAGCTGCTCGATGATGTTAAGGCATGTAGCACAGCACGTAGCTCAAACCAACGAAGGTCTAGATTCACTCGAGTTGGCCTTGCGTCAGCTAATTAGGGAGAGGCACAACTCTATAGGTCTGGCCAACATTCCTAATGCACTGAGCATCTTGCTTATCTGTGCGGCAATTAAAATCATTAGGCAAAGATTCATCTTCGAGACGAGAGGACAAGATATTGACTCGAGGGTTCAATTTGTGTTCGCTATATTCGCTATCGCTTTTGGATGTGTCGAATGTGGTCTTCTTATGTACATTCTACTTGGTGACTTTTGTTGGCCAATTGTCATCGCATGCGCCCTAATATTGGTAATCCCATTCGTGTCCATTGCGAATTAAAGGATCATTAACGAACGGGGGCTAGTTTCCAGCTTTTGATGTGGGGACGTGTGTTTTGTACGAATTTCATTTGTCCGTAACCTTCCATTGTAGGTCCTGCTATGGACTGTGTTGTATGTTCTATAACTTTAAATACATTTCACATTTCAAAAAATCCCACGCTGCTTATCTTGGGGTTTTACATGTTCTTTAACCTTCCACTGCAAAATCGCTTTCTTATACTTACTCTGTTTTTTCTTCTCATGAATGTGGTCATATGAAAACTGTCTCGACGTGAAAGTGAAAAACTGCGCCTCTAAGCAAATGTCAAAATCCGGGATTTCTTTCAGTTGCCCATCGCTTGGTTTGTTGCATTTATTAGATGTTAATTAGCGACTTCACCCCTCGCAGTATCTTTGCAAAGTCTAACATAACTCCTTAAATCTCTGAAAAAAGAAGTACAATTTTCAAAAAAGACAAAGAAAGAGAAGGCTAATTTCTCTAAAAATCTGGAAGAGCTTGAGCCCACGAATCGGACGGTGGTCCGCACCCTGTACGAGGCCCTTCAATTCTGCGACTGTGATGCCACCCGCCGGGCCGCCAAATCCTCGCCCCCGTTCCTGGTTCTCCTGTAGCTGGATCCTCCGGAACCACAAGAATCCTTAGTTAGAATGGGATTCGAGTTCTTGATGGGCCTCCTCCGCCACGTTGGACGACACCTTCCTCATCGTCCACGACTCCGTCACCTCCTTCGGCCCCCGCCGCGCTCGCCCGAGTGCTTCGACCCAACCCTCTCCATCTCGTGGGTCAACGCCTGGCCGGTCTCCACCAATGGGTTGGTCGCCCAGGTCGAGGAAGTACTTCCACACCTCCCTCACCGTCACGCGCGATTCGGTGACTCCCTGCCATCGGATCGGCGACGGCCGAGATCGCTTCGCTGCATTGGCAGCCGCTGTGGGAGAGCAGCGTATGTAGCTGGATCGGAAAGCCCATGCCCGGTCCGGTTCTCGCTGGACCGTGATCTCGTTGGCGGCGGCAATAATGGCCTCGGAGTTGTGGTCCTCGTCGGTGGGGACATCTTTGCCGTTGATCTCGAGAGAGAGCTCTGGGCGATCCGCATGAGGGTTATCTTGAAGTCACACTGTGAAAGAGATTCGCGTGCAAATTCCCTGCCCCCGCGAAGGGTCGATTCCGGTAATGTACTCGAGGATGCTCGACTTGCCGGAGGACCGGTCACCGCC
This sequence comes from Eucalyptus albens, assembly GCA_014182695.1. NCBI lineage: Eukaryota > Viridiplantae > Streptophyta > Magnoliopsida > Myrtales > Myrtaceae > Eucalyptus > Eucalyptus albens. The sequence goes on from CM024653.1 coordinate 54,010,444, forward strand.
GCTGATGATGCTCGATGATGTGGATCCGCCGCCAACTAACGTAACTGCTTACTTCTCTGGAAAAAAAATAGTATATTCTCAAATATGGTATATTTAAAAGAAATTTCAAACAGCATCTCAATGTTGACACGCTCGAAGAGGCACGACCACAGAAATCCAATTCTTTCTCCTCATCTAGTTATAATGCCAGGAACAAGGTAGTCCATGTAATCAAATTTAGTAAAAAATCGATGACATAGATTATGATTGTTTTACATGATAAGGCCGGCACTATTCCTTTGGTTATAATACTAGGGACAAGGAAGTCTATCTAACTAAATTTGATAAAAAAATCGTTAACATAGATGATGGTCGTTTTATATGATAAGATTGGCGCTGAAAATGGACAAATTTTACAAAGCATGCTCCTAATAATCGCGCACCCATATGCGAGTATAGTGAGGTCAACCCAAACTCCATTTTTTTTTTTACATGGATACATATTTATAAAATGGCTCATCTCCTCTCAACTTTTTTTACGTGAGACAAGAATAAACACATTTTATTTGTTTTACAAACAAACAACCAACATAAAATATGTCTGAACATTTTTCAAGTCTTGCCAAAGAAAATACTCCTTTGGATTTTTAGTCGTGAACAGAGAACCGTTCATCCCTATGTCTAAAGAAGGTTTTGCTGGTGACATTTACTGAGTGGAGAGGATGGCCTTGTTTTTTTGTTTTGTTTTGTTTTTTTTTTTCTAATGACCCAGGGAACTCACGTATCGTACCAATACGGACAGCCTGACAGGCCCGGGGTAACGAGGGTAAACCCCAGGGCGTCTTGCGGATGACCTACCACCCCGACGTCACACTTAAGATCCCGTGCGGCCAGCGTGATTCGAACTCCTCTCTTCTCACAAAGGATTATGAGAGCACTTATCCAACTGGGCCACCGTAGGTGGTGGTGAGGATGGCCTTGTCTGTCAAGACCAAGACTACAAAATATAAAAGATGGTAGAGTTTCCCGAGTGCTGGAAAGTGCTCTTGAGAAGACGGTCCATCGCATTTTAGCACTTCCTGGCACGATCGATGGGGGTTGATCGTGTGGTAAGGGGCTAACGCTCCCAATCCTTTTTGGGCCGAATTTGGAGCCCATGATCGTCGATGCCGGTAATAATCGTGTAGGTCCGGCGGCTGGGCGCCCTGCAACATTCGAGACAAAATCAAGTGGAGGGGATCTTCTGCATATAAAAAGCCTACTTTAGATGTCTTGACGTTATTTTATCCGACTTTTTTTTTTGGTTCTAATATTACAAGAAAAATCATAAATCTATACATTTATAATGAATTTAATTGAAAAATCACAAATCAATATACTTATGGTACACTTATTAATTATCATGTATCATCGAATTCAATAATTTGATGTAAAGGAAATTAATGATGGGTAAATTTGTTATAAGTGTATTGATTTGGAATATTTGATAGTCAAAAAATTAGTTTAGAATAAATTTATCACACGTATACTAGTTTGAAATTTTCTGTGGTAAAAAAAATTAGTTTATGATAAATTTATCACAAATATAACTATTTAAGATTTTCGGGGTATTAACTATCTATCAATTAGCCCCAATGCCTCTTTCTTTACTTCACCTTTGATCCTCGTCTAGTAGACTTTTTTGCATGGTAAACTACAAATTTCATAGGGGAAAATTATTCAAAAAATCCTAAATCTATTACACTTTTGTCCATTCAATGTTAAATCTTTCAATTTTGCTAATTGAATCATAAACATTTTCATTTCATGCCAATTGAGTTCATCTAGCCAAGTTTGGTCGTAAATCACTAATGTGGGAGTCAACAGTGTCACGTAGGATTATGAGTGCTGATGTGGACAAAATTTAATAATATTTCATATTTTTTGAATTTTTATTATTTTTCTTTCATTCTCTTTTTCTATTTTTTTCTATATTTTCTTTTTTTGCTTCTTCTTCTTCCTTCTGCCGATGGCCGGCCATTGGCCATCTTGGACCAACTAGCCTCGCCTTGCTTGCCCTCGCGGGCGAGGTGCAACCAGGCGAGCCCCAACAAGGGGAGCCCTCACCCAAGCAAGGCTCGACGAGGGTCGACCTCGCCTAGGCCAAGTGAGGCCGACCCTCACCCAGGCCAAGGTGGCCTCACCAAATTTGCGAGAGAGCCCTCACCGAGACTTGCCTGCCCAAGCAAGGCCCAACGAGGGTCGACCTCGCCCAAGCCCAATTGAGCGAGGGCCGGCCTTGCCAAATGGCCTCACCGAGATATAGCCTAGGTGAGGCGGACCTTCACTGGTCTCACCCAACCACACCTCACCTGCGAGATGAGGCCGGTTGACCTAGCTTGGTCGATGGCTAGCCACCAACAAAAAGAAGAAGAAGAAGAAGAAGAAGAAACAAAAAAGAAAATAAAGGAAAAAGAAAAAAAATCAGCAAAAATAATAATTAAATTCAAAAAATACTAAAGTATTATAAAAAATTGTTTATGTTAGACTGGTGGTCCTACGTGGCACCATCGGCATCTATGTTAACGATTTCTGATCAAAATTAGTGTGACGAACTCAATTGACAAGAACTGAAAAGATTTAAGATTCAATTGACAAAATTTAAAGGTTTATAATTAAATTAGTAAAAAGATAATACGTTTAAGAGTTTTTGAATGATTTTTTCAATTTCATAAAGATAGGGAAAATTTCTATTTGCCCTCCAATGGGAAATATATATTGATGAGCCCCCAACATTCAATCTCGATAAAAAAAAAGTTGCGTTCACTGATGTAGTTTAATGTTCCTCTTCCATTCGAGGAAAATGGTAATTCTTATAGTTCTTATTATTTGTTGATATGTAAGAATCAAGATTTGAATTAGGTGTTACTCGTAAACAAATGTCACAGCCTCTCGCAAGATCTGAGGCGTTTGATATCTCTAAGGCGTTATCGAAATTCATAGCGTTGAAGTCGACACACTTTGCATACCAATATTTTCTTTATATCATGGACATTGCTCTTTCTTCATACAGATCAAGCATGAGCAAGTGGAACGTCGAGGAAAGTGCGCAAGAGAGAGAGAGGGCTAAGAGGCAAGAAAGTCAAGAGGAGAAGGAGAGAGAAAAAGCCTCGCGGATGGACCAACTTACTCATTTGGCAGAACTCTTGAAATCATGCCTTCTCCTCCCCGACATGTCTTTATTCTTTCATCTCTTTTTGACAGCCACTAGGGGAGGATTACAACCAGTCAACCACGGGCGGCGAGGTGACTGACGTGCCACTGGTTTTCGTAGCTCCGACGATAAGTACTCCAGAGGTGCCACGATAGATTGAAAAGAAATACTAGTTGGAAGAGGTTTAGGAACAAAGAATAATAGTTTATGACTTGATAAGATGCATCTCCGTGTCCAGGGAAGTCTTTATGAGACCTAATTGGCGGACTATAATGACAATTGGTCACGTGTCTTTCATCAGCCCTCTTGTAGCGTGTGGAAGGAAAGGTTCTGCATAAATAGTACGCCGTTGCAATATTAATGATTTAGCAATTTAAATCAACGCAAAACTACTAGATAAATAAAGGATGAGCAATAAATGATGTAAGAAATTTATTCAAGTGTTGGAACTAGAAGAGTCAGTAACAAAAAATTCACTGTTATAAAAGAATTGGAGTTATAATTATTTATACATTCAAATGTTTTTCGCATCTAAATTAAGTCTAAATCCATGATATCCACGAATAGATAATTCAAATTGAATGAAAAGCTCACGGCACAAATCACGTGTCCAAACACGTCCACACAGTCAAAGAAACAATAACTCAAGATATCTGTCTCAATTTTTGTCCACTGGCCGGACTAACCCGCCGGAAAAAAAAAAAAAAAGAATAGAAAACCCACCTAATTGTATAGAGTCCTTCCACCATGAAGTTCCATTCTTGTATATTTAGGAAGGGACCATTGATTGATAAATCTCGGTAAAATTTTGACTTGGATATTATCTTCAGAAGACAAATCTGGTTCAAATAAAGTGCATACCAGATTTTGAGCAAATCAAAATATTCCTGAGGGTTGGGTTTCGTACACAATTTAAACTCGACACATAACTTGGTATTATGATGGACATTATAAGAAGTCATTTATTATCATTGTGCATGCATGATAATTAATGCGTTAAGCTTTACTTGGGTCAAGTGAGAGAATATTGAAAAAGATACCAAAATCAATGGAAAATCCTGGAAAGATTGGCTAAATCATGGATCAATAAGATAAGACATTAAGTGGCCTGATTATTATGAAAATAGCATATACATTAATGTGAAAAATTAAGAGGAAATTAACGGATAAACAATATCGATGTTGATGATTATTTGATGTGTACAAAACTTGTCAAATTAGTCTAATTAAGTCTTTTAGTTAATTGTGTTTTTGAAAGTTTTAGGACCCATTTGTACTTTCGTATCAAGTTTTAGAACTTAATTGTATATTTTGAAAGTTTAAGACTCATTTATACTTTCGTGATATTTTAAGACTTGATTGTACTTTTTTAAAGTTTTAGAATTCAATTGTACTATCGTGATCAGTTTTAGAATTTCCAGTACAATTTTCCTTAATAATTCATAAGGATGCACCTAGTGGGAAATCGGCCAAAATTTTCAATTTTGCTTTAAAAATCAAATTCATAAAAGTAACATATTTTTCTTCGGTGCTCCATGATTGCAAAGGTTTTTTTTTTTTTTTTTTTATAAAAAAAGACGACTTGGAAATCGATTCAATTTAGGAACCGAATTGGTTGACTCGGCAATTCGGCCCTTGGAACTGGAATCGATCTGGTCTCAAGTTGCTTCAAGGTTTCACAAAATAAGAAATTGAACCGGTTCTCCCTACTAACCTTGAACCGATCGATCCAAGCCAATTTGATTCAATTCCTAGGTTAACCCAGACCCAATGCACACCCCAATTCAAATCTCGAATCTCAGAAAGTAATGGATAATAAGGATCATGACTTTTGAATCACCATCCTCCTTGAACCAAAGAGGAACATTAAACTACATTGGTGAACAAAATTTTTTTCATTGGGATTAAATGATCAATAAGCATTGAGGGCTTATTGATATACATTTCCCATTAGAGGGCAAATCGAAATTTTTTCCGTCTTTATGAAAATTTTCATTTGCCATGCAAAAATGTCTACCAAATATGATGTGAAGGCAAGGTAAAGAAAGAGGGAGGTCCTAAAGGTCAAATGGGAGAAATGCTCCTTAGAGACAAGCTTGCAAGAATGCTAAATACAAATGCTCCTATGAGGAACTCCCTCCTTTTCATTTGCCAATGGAAGATCTTTGCATCGTCTGTAAGACATAGAAGTAAAGAAGGAAGTAGCCATGCGTTGCTCAGAAATCAATAGGAAACAACAGCTCAGCCGATCACGATGTTCGGAGGTAAGCGTCACAACATTTCTGTAGTCCAACCTCCCGCAACAAGTTGGAGGACTCTTAGAGTAAATTCCTGCTGTTTTGTTTGGAAGCCATCTGCACTTTGCTTAGATCAAGTGAAGTGAACTCCAACTTGAATATGAAAAACTGGTTTCCGACTTGCCTTTGCTGTGATCACTGCTAATCTTGGATGTGTCGAATGTGGTCTCTTGATGAGCGCTTTGCTCGGCGACTTGCCTTGGCCGATTTTTGTTGCCAGCATCCTAATGCTTGTAGTCCCGTTTGTGTTCATTGTGAGTTAAAAAATTATCGGCGAAGGACACAAGTTTCTGGCTTTCGGTTTGGTGGTTATTTGTGTTTTATGTGAATTCCATTTGCCTGTAACCTTTCCCCCCGGTGGTCCTGATATGGACCTCATTTGGTAGTATAACCACGCCGCTTATCGAGGGGTTTAACTTTGTTCAGTAACCTTCACTGCAAAATTGTTTTCTTTTTCTGCTTCTCTGTTTTTCATCTCGTGTCTCTGGCCTTATGAATACTACAAGAATATGAAAAACTGCGACTCTAAGCAAATATCAAAGGAAGCCGCCGCTATTTCCACGCCTCCTCTTGCTTATCCACGCCCTCAAACTTTAAAATGGCAAACCAACCCATGGTGTCCCCCGGTCGCCACGGCCTTTTCTTGAAGCGCTCATCATCCTCCTTTATTTTGCCTTCTTCATCTACTTCTTCTGCTCTTGATCGGAGAAAACCCCCCAAATCCCACTATAACCTCGTCTTCCTCCATCCATTTGAAGCTCATGCTCACCCCCTTCTTAATAGCCCTAGCCCTGGTGTCAGCTTCTTCGGTGAGCACCAGATGCAGCCGCCTTTCATAGGGGCGATGGCTATGGCGACTTCGTCTTGCGATTGCTTGAATTCAAGACTGTCGTTTGGGGTTTTGAAAGAGGGAAGGATTTGAGCTTGCGGAAACGGGAACTTGAGGTCGAAGGGCAAGAGGGAGTCGTCGGCGGTGAAGGAGGAGCCGTTGATCGTCGCGTTGCTTGAGGACGTAGAGGTCCTTGGTCTGGGAAATGAGGTCTTCCACCGCCGAGTCATCGGTGTCAGAAAGGTTGGAGAATTCGGCCATGGCTTTTTTCTTCTTCATCATCATCTTCTTCTTCTCGGTTTGTGGTGATTTCTGATTTCCCGCTGGCTCTGTTTTACTCTGTTACCGCGAGCGGTGGGGATAGAATTTTGCTCGACCGCGAGCTTAAGAGGAACCATCGAATTACAGTAGCACACTAGATAAAACTTCCATTCCCGTGCGTAATTGAAACAACGCAGTTTTTTTCTTGCCAACGAAGTGCAACGCACCTGAATAACAAAATTCCAAACTCAAAAAGGGTGAGATATCAGTAGAATGAAGGTGGAAACGGAGAATGTAAGTGCACGTGAGATGCGCGTGCGCCTCTGGGCGGTCACTTTTCTCATCGGGGTTAAGCGTTGGGGCCTAATTAATATATATCTGTCAAAGTGTAGGGGGTTCATTTGAGACAAAAACTCAAATGCAGGGGGGTCTTTTGCAAAAAGAACAGCCGTCGCGCTACCTGCTTTGCTTCATTTGTGGTCTCGTTTTCTGCATATGAAGATGTCGAGTGTAATAAAACTCCAGTGCCATAAAACTCGATGAAACTGGAGTGCGTCAGTTCGATAAAACTCCACCGCAGGCGGGGCATAAATGTAGGCTCGCATCAAGTTTTGTTCCAGGAAGGAAAGAGGTTAATCACACGAGGCTCGAAGTCTAATGGGAAACAACAAGGTGATCGGAGGTAAGGAACGACCGTGAACTGCAACACCACTTCACTTCAGTCCATCCTCTTTCAATAACTTTGGAGGACCGCAAGCAAATTCATGCCATTTCAAGTTTCTTTCCTGAAAAAGGAACTTCGGAGGGCCGCCAAATACATAATGATTAGTGAGGGATGCATCTAATCAGCCCACATATTTTTTTAGTTCTGTGTAAAAAACGTTGCCTATTTATGTTGAAAATATGGTTAGCTTCTTTATGATTTTAAAGGATTCTTTTTTTTTTTTTTTTTTTCAAAAGAATAATCAAAAACCGATTCAATTTGGTAATTGGTTATTGAATAGAACCGACGTTCCAGCCTTGGAATCGGGGATCGATTTGGTCCTAGGCTACTTCAAGGTTCGTGGAACAAGAAATTGAACCCGTTTTATGCTAGAACTAATCTTGAATCAGCTGATCTAAGCCAATTCGATTTAGTAGTTGGTTCAAAACCATAAATTTTGAATCATCATCCTTAAATTAAAGAGGAACATTAAATTACATCGGCGAATGAATGTCATTTTTTTTTATCTGAGTCAAGTGTTGGGGACTATTGATTTATATTTTCCAATGAGGGGTGAATTGAAATTTTCCCTATCCTTATGAAATCTGTCGTATGCAATGCAAAAATGACTATTAGAGGATGATGCGAAGGCAAATTAAAGAAAGATGCATTGAGTCTAATTGTTTATATATGTGTGTGTGACAATGATAAAAAGGAGCATGAGAGATTAAATTGGAGTTGGTACGAGGCGCGTGACAGATGGACTCTTGTCATTGTCGTATGACAATTATGCTAGTGAGTACTTTTGTGTGTGGATGGCTGGTTTTTTTTTTTTTTTTTTTAATGAGTACTTTAGTGATCTCAAACAAAAAAATCAGCAAAAACTAACTCACTGACAGTTTTTGCTGGTTTTTTATTGTTCGAGATCACAGTCCCACTTTGATCTGATCAATAAAGGGTGCGCATGGAAACACTTCTGTTTCTTTTTTGTTCCTGGGAACATAAACAAAAAAAAGTGTTTTCTGTTCCGGGGAATAGTTTTTGAACAAAAGAATGCGTTTGGTAAGTGTAAAAAAAAACTGTTCTTGGAATAAAAAAAACAGAAACATGTTTGGTAAGCTGCAGTCAATTTCTGTTCCTAGAATAGAAAAAGAACAAAAACACGTTTGGTAAACAAAAAAAAAAATTTCTTTTTTAAAAAAAAAAACATTTTTTTAATAAATTTAAAATTGATATTGAATTCTCATTCTTATGAAATGCTCATTAATTTTATTTTGTTCATGGTTAGTGAAGACAAACATTTTTAGCATGATCATATGGCATATTTCGTAGGAAATTTTGTAATTAAAGTTTGTATAAATTTTGCTAAATGCTCATGAATTTTTTTAATTGTCGACTTCGTCCTCCTCCAAACTATCGTAAAAACCCCACGTGTCATCATTTTCACATCTTTATTTCAGCAAGATTGCATATCATCTCTGAGAACACGAGCTTTCCAATGAGAGAACTCAAAACGGCCAAAATTAATTAAAGCGCCTTTTGAACAGAAAGACCACTAGTGACATTTTTTGCAATAAATACGATCCATCATTTTCTTTTTGTTGCTTGAATGTTTTCTTTTTACTGTTTCATTTGGTAAATCAGAACGTAGATTAACAAAAGTATAACTTCGAAAATCAAAACCGCTGACGAGTAACTTTTGCAACGAAATATTACATTTTCATTCCGTCCGATAATTGCATTTACTAGCATCCATTGGCAAATACCCGTACCTTAGTAAATTCTCAGAATTATTACAAAGCATAGAGCTGCAAAGGTAGATGCTGAGACATGACAAGTTAGGTAAATACTTAGATATATTAATAACCTTCTTCGCTTCACACCATTAATTAATAAATTTCACAATGACTTCCCTTTTTTTTTATGAAAGAACCAAAACGAAATTAATCATCAAAATCCGAGGACCCAATTCGTGAAAAAAATAAATAAATAAATTCAAAGACGATATCGCACAAATGGAAGAAGTTAAAGATTTCTCATGCTACTATTCCCAGCATTTTGATATATTAATTAGTAACCATTAGGTTAGATGAACGGGGGAATCCCGTGAAAATTTGTCACAAGAGCGTTGGAGGATGATGATGCTACGCTAAAAACAACATCAAGGCAAACATGTACAAGAGGCTATTGACCTAGGAACTACAAAGTACTCGAACAGGAATGCAGTTAGTCCTCGCACTTACTTTTTCGCCTTCGACTTTTTATGCTTTATTCCCTTTGTTTTCCGGTTTTTCTCCGTCTTTTTCTCAGATGCCATCTTGGCATACACCGTTTGGGATTCTTGGATGATGAGGCGCACGTGGGGATCGTCCTTGGGCATTTTGCTCAGCACAATCCTTGCAGACTTGAGGTCTCCTGAAGCCAGAAGGGCTTGATACATCCTACCAATGTTCATAAAGTAGAGACCCACGAGAATGTACTCCTTACACAGGAATTTTGATCGTTGGATCCTCAGACAATACAACCATTTGCTCCTGGATTCCTTGTAAGATTTCAGCAGCTTCACAGTCCATCAGACATTTGGCATGTTTTGGGAGTTCTATAAATTCAATAAATTGACAAGATCAGGGAGCATACCCAACACAGTAACTAGTCTAAACCAAACCTTTAAATTGACGAAAAGGTAAAGTATTATTCACACGTAGCATCATCACCAATATGCCCAATAAATTGAAAAATTCAATACAACTCTGCTCTTTGGCCAGAAGAGGAAAAACCACGACTCCACAGTCCAAAATGAACCTGCTGAAGTCCAATCTGTATGACTCTAGTAAGTCAGAAACGAAACAATCATAGAGGTTGCCAACATGCAGACCTATGCTTACAAGCATGAGTCAATGATTGGGTAAGTTTATTAACTGCTAAAGGTAGACGTAATTTGTAAGGCATCTGTCTCTCCATTCGTATTAAATGCCTTCTTGCCACCTTCTTGCCAAGCCCATCTCGCTTGAACCCAAATTTTTCAAATAAAAAAATTTAGGCCAATTACTGATCTCATTTGGATTTTCATACCTAAAACAAACCAATTCAAGCGAAGCTCCACACGTGTAGTTATACCCGACAGTCAGCGGTTGAAGCAACCCATAAGTAAGATATTCAATCTGCGCCGCTAAAAAAAAGGAGCACTATAGCTAAACACCTACCCTGCTCAACTCTGAGCTCCAGAGGAGGCTGTTCTTTGGGAGCGGAACTTTTGGCAGCCCTGCCAGTCTTATCTCCTTTCCCTCCTTTGCCCAAATTCACTAAGGAAAATACACAGATTGCCAGGACAAAATAATCAGCACGCAGTAAGTAGCAAATAACACATCGCAAGCAACCGAAGCCACATGGAACTGCCAAGCAATAAATCCACAGAAACAGCCCGAAAATGATGAATTCGGAGACGGACATTTATTCAACAAGCTGTCTGCTTTGCTGCCAGATGAAAACCCGAAAATTCCATCCCCGAGACCTGTGCAAATAGCCGCCCACAACAAAGAAACATCACCACAAGGAAACGGAGCGAAACCCGGATAGTCACAGAACCCACATCTCCAAACCACTTATAATCAACAACCACGAAAAAGAATCAAACAACCCAAACGCTATGCAAACCTTCGGAATCAAACTGAACCTTCCTCCCCTTCTTGGGTTTCCCAGAACCATCGTCCTTGCCCTTCGCGGACGCTACACGTCAACACACACACAACCATGAAAAATTCTCTCAGCATAAACCCAAGAACAGCAAGAGAAGCCGATTGCCACAAAAACAAGAATGCAATCGAAAAACGAAGCAACGACGCGAGAATCGGAAGAAAGCGAAAATGGGTCGCGCTAACTTTTACCTCCGTTGGGAGTGGTGGACTTGAGCGAGGACTTGGCCGCTTTGCCGGGCAGCGAATGCCCCTTCCCTCCCTTCTCCGCCATGACCAGCCTCTGCAACACCCCAACCCAAGAAATCAATGCAAATTATAGCACGATCACGTCGAATCATGAAATGGGTGAAACCGGAACTAGCAGGCCGGAGGAGGTGAAGGGGGGCGGTGCATGAGGCAGACGTACCTGAGGGGGGGAAGCAGAACCGGAGCTCGAGTTCGTCTCCTTGCTCTACCGCAGATCTGGGCGAGCAACGCTCGCTCGAGGCTCGAGCGAGCCGTCCCAGATCTGTCGCGCCGAAGGGGGAGCAACGCTGACCGGAGAAGGAGGAGCACCAGAAACGTACCTGGAGTCGCCGGAGTGAGGAGTCGCCGGAGAGTCAGCCGAGTGGGAAGCCGCCGGAGAGATGGGAGAGACGCCGGAAAAGGAAGAACGAAGCTTCAGCCGACGGGAGGAGCGACGAGCACGCACGAAGGAGAAGAGTTAGCCTTTGTTCCGATTTTGTTCTTTTGTTCCGTCGAAGAAGTGTTTCTTTTCAAAAGAAACAACTTTTTATGTTTCTTTTTCTGTTCTTATTTCGTTCCGAAACAAAAAAAAAAAAAAAAAGAAACGCAATCAAACGCGTTTCGTTCCTTTTTGTTCCCTTTAACACTTTCCGTACAGAAGTGTGCTGGAAACGTTTCTTAGAAACGTTTCCATGCACACCCTAAAACCAGCAAAAACTGAACTTCAGTGAAGTGATCTCAAACTACTCATTCCACACACAAAAGTACTCACCCCTGAGGACTTTTGTGTCGGGAAAATAAAATTCTCCTTTTTTTTTTTTGGGTAGAAAAATTCTCCTCTCGTCACGCGCCTATATATGAGATAATGATGAACTTGAGTCCAAACTACAATCCAATCCCTCACACTCTTCCTTCTAACTCCATCGAATCCCAACGATCCATCAAGATCACCACATTGTCTATATGACATGTTGCATAAGTAAAGAAGTAAGTATCCACACGTTGCTCAGAGATCAATGGGAAACCACTACTCAACGCATCACTATGTTCCAAGGTAAGCACCGTAACATCTCTGTAGTCCAACCTCCTTCAATAAGTTGGAGGACTCTTGAGTAAACTCATGCTGTTTTGTTCGAATACCGTTTGCACTCCACTTAGATAAGGTAAACTCGTCCTTTTCAATGTTGCATAGTAAAATATGTTCAAATCGCCTAAGGTTTTTTGTTTGTTAATCTATGAATATGATGGTTTTATACTGAAATCATGAAATCAGTTCAAATCACCTACATTTTTTTACCTGCTAATCTATCAATATGCTTATTCTCGATCCTTTTGTTTGTGCTTTTGTGGAATAAGGTTGTTTAACAAGTTGCTTGGTGATGTTAAGGTATGTAGCAGAGCATGTAGCTCAAATCAACGAAGGTCTTGATTCGCTTACACGAGCCTTGCGTCAACTCATTAGGGAGAGCAACAGCTCTATTCGTCCAGCCAACATTTCTAGAGCACCATGCATCTTGCTTATCTGCACAATGATTAAAATCATCCGGCAAAGATTAATCTTCGGAACGGGAAGGCAAGATGTTGATCCAAGTTTCCGACTTGCCTTTGCCGGGATAGCTGTTGCTCTTGGATGCGTTGAATGTGGTCTCCTGATGTGCGTTCTGCTCAGTGGCTTGCCTTGGCCGATTTTTGTTGCTTGCATCCTAATGCTGGTTGTCCCATTCGTGTTCATCCTGGGTTAAAAGGATTATTAGCGACTGGGCGCTAGTTTCTGGCTTTTGATGTGGTGATATGCATTTTCTATGAATTTCATTCGTCTGTAACCTTCCCCCCATGGTCCTGATATGGTTTACATATTCTGTACCCTTCCACTGCAAAGCAAATATCAACGGAAGCCGCTATCTGCGACTCTAAGCAAATATCACCGGTTTTTCTTCTTCTTCTTCCTTTCAAGTTTGAGCAGTGGGGAGTACATTTTTGTTGCATTCATCCTGATTTTGATGATCCCGTTCAAGTTCATCCTAAATCAAAGGATTAATTGGCGAATAATTATAGTTTCTGGCTTTCGATGTGGCTGAGTGTCTGGTGTTTGCTTGGGGTGACATGTATTTTCTTTGAATTTTGGTGGTCTGCTGTTTGCAGGGTCTGGTGTTTTCCGGGGGTGACATGTATTTTCTTTGAATTTTGGTGTGCTGTTTGCAGGGCTCTGGTGTTTGCTGGGAGCGACATGTATTTTCCTTGAATTTTGGTGGTCTGCTGTTTTAAGGGGTCTGGTCCTCATGTATTTGATTTGTCTGCTTCTCTGCTTTTCCTCTTATGAATCTGGTCATACGAAAACTGTCTCGACGTGAAAGTGAAAAACTGCGCCTCTAAACAAATGTCAAATTCCGGGATTTCTTTCAATTGCCCATCGCTTGGTTTGTTGCATTCGTTAGATGTTAGTTAGCACTTTCACCTCCGACAGTATCTTTGTAAAGTCTGACATAACTCCTTACATCTCTGAAAAAAGAAGTGCAATCTTTTAAAAAAGAAAAGAAAGGCTAATTTCCCTAAAAATCTGGAAGAGCTTGAGCCTACGAATCGGACGAGGATCCGCACCCCGTACAAGGCCCTTCAATTCCACGACTGCGACTCCATCCACCGTTCCCTCGCCCCCGACGTTGACTGGTGGCGGTGGAGGTTCCATCCATGTCGGACGACACCTTCCTCTTTGTCCCTGATTCCGTCACCTCCTTTGGCCCCGCTGCGGTCGCCCGAGTGCTTCGACCCGATCCGCTCCATCTCGTGGGTCAACGCCTGGATGTTCTCCGCCAATGGGTCGGTCGCCCAGGTTGAGGGAGAACTTCAGCACCACGCTCACCGTCACGCGATCCGGCGACAGGTCAATGCTGGCGAGGGACTCAAGGACGCTCGACTTGCTGGAGGACCAGTCGCCGAAGCCGACGATTCTGGGGAGCTGGAACCCTCCTCTGTGACCATGTCAAAGCCCGTCGAGTAGGGGGGCGGCTCCGGTGGTTGTAGTGGAGAGAGAGAGAGAGAGAGAGGGGAGAGAAAAAGTCAAGTGAGGAAAAAGAAATTTTAACAGAATAAATGGATGGATATATATACATATATAACATCATCTAAGGTTGACCAGTACGAAGAGGCACGACCACATTGACATGCTCTTTCTCCTCTTTTAGTTATAATGCCATCACATGAAATTTAAGCTTTTGGAATGTTGAGTCCTTGCTTAGAGCCATCGAGAGAGAGAGAGAGAGAGAGAGAGCACCATCTTCTTTTGCTTCTGACTCCGGGCTGGTCTCTACTACAATTGTACGGATGAAAGTTGTAAGCTATATTTTGAGGAGTGTTACTGTCTATTGGCATCCGTGGTAAAATCAACTCGAAGGTTGGAAAGACAATAGTTTACCCTATTTTGGCAATTTGCGTGCCAAGATTAGATGAGAAATATGTTCAATATAGTTGATCCAACTCTGAAAATAATGAAGTTGAAATCAACAGATGAGTTATGGTCAAAGGTCAATTAGATAATGCACTATTGGTTATAAGTCACCTTTTGGTCTTTATCTAGTCCCAATGAAAAAAATAAGATCACTTACTAGAAGATCCCATGTTTTAAAGAGAGGTGGATCAACTCATGAAATTCTCATTGAATTAGGATTCACACAAGAAAAAGTACATATCACCCCTTAGTTATTAGGAGTATCCTGAAAACATCTAAGTCGAATAATATAATGTAGCTCGCGTTATCCCAAATATTATTTCAAGATTAAATGTTGATTGGAAAAAGAAATTTTGACTGGATAAATGGAAGGACACTTAGCCCCTAAGTTGAGGTAGATTTTTAAGGTTTTGAGGGCATGGATGAGCAAATGGAGGCGTGGAAATAACGGCCTCCGTATCGGGAATCCGGATTTTCTTTCTGTTGCCGGTCGCTTGGTTTCGTGCATTTCATTAGATGTTAGTTATCGACTTCACCCCCTGACAGTATCTTTTGCCAAGACTAACATAACTGCTTACATCTCTGGAAAAAAGTACATTCTCAAAAATGCGATAGTTGAAAGAAATATCAAACACCGTCTTAAGTTTGACACGCACAAAGAGGCACGACGACAAAAACACCATTCTTTCTCCTCTTCTAGTTATAATGCCAAGGAAAAAGTACTCAAAAACAAATGTTTTAAACTTAATATATTTGTGCCAATTCGGTTGTAAATTTTTGATTGTACCAATTGAGTCCTAAAACATTTCATAATTTTTCATTATGGTGCATTTGGTCAATTTTGATCAAAACTCACTAACATAGACGGCGGCCATCTTACGTGGCATGACTAACACTAAAATGAACAAATATTACAATTTTTATATATTTTTCTTGAAATTTTTAAATAATTTTTCTTTTTTCTTCTTTTATTTTCTTTCTTTGTTATTTTTTTAAAATTTTTACAACTCTAGACCAACGATACTTGCCTAGTTTGGGCAAGGGTGTCACAGCCCTCACCAACCATAGGTAAGGGCCTCTGTGCCTTTGCCAAGATCCACGCAAGGGCGTCGGACCCAAATCCAGCAAGGCAGCAGCCACCATTTTCTTATTTTATTTTGTGGCTCGATCAAAAGGAGTGAGGTTCCAAGTCACATGGGCAAATTGCAAATGTCTCCATCAAAAGGAGTGAGGCCAAGTCAACTGAGCAGACAATGTGCACCAATGCAACATCTCGGCATCGTTTAGAAAGGAGTCAGGTTCCAAGTCAAATCCAATGCAACATCTTAAATGAGCAGACAAGGTGCGCCAATGCAAGATCTCGGCATCATTTAAAAAACAGGATGTTTTAGAAGTAAAAGAAGAAAGTAACCAAGCATTGCTTGAAGATCAATGGAGAACAACAACTTAGTCGATCACGTTGTTCGAAGGTAAGCCTCCTTCTGTAAGTTGGGGGACTTGAGTAAATTCATGCTGCTTTGTTTGGAAACCATCTGCACTCCTACTTAGATCATATGATCTCGTCCTTTTTTATGTTACATACCAAAACCATGAAACCAATAGAAATTGCTTGTATTTTTTTCTCTATTGATCTATCAATATACTTCTTCTTGATTCTTATTGTTTGCACTTATGTGAAAGATAGTTATCTAAACATGTCACTTTTGGTGACCTTAAGGCATGTGGCACAGCGAGTAGCTCAAATCAACGAAGGTCTTGATTCGCTCGAGCAGACCTTGCATCAGCTCATTAGGGAGAGACACACCACTATAGGTTCAGCCAACATTCCCAATGCACCAGGCATCTTGCTTATCTGCGCAGTGATTAAAATCATCCGGCAAAAATTAATCTTCAGGAGCGGAAGGCAAGATGTTGACCTAGGTTTCCGACTTGCCTCTGCTATGGTCGCTGTTGCTCTTGGATGTGTTGAATGTGGTCTCCTGGCGTGTGTTCTGCTTGGCGACTTGCCTGGACCGATTTTTGTTGCCTGCATCCTAATGCTGGTAGTCCCGTTCGTGTTCATCGCGAATTAAAGGATTATTAGCAACTGGGCACTAGTTTCTGGCTTTCTATGTGGTGCTGTGCGTTTTATATGAATTTCATTTGTCTGTAACCTCCCCCGGCAGGTACTGATGCGGACGTCCTGTTGTATTATTACCACGCCGCTTATCTCTGGGTTTAACATGTTCTGTAACCTCCCACTGCAAATTCGTTTTCTTTTCCTGCTTCTCTGATTTTCATCTCATGTCTCTGTTCATATAAACTGCGTCTCTAAGCAAATATCAACGAAAGCCGCTATTTCCATGCCTCCACTTTGCTTATCCACATCCTCAAAACCTTAAAATGGCAAAGCAACCCACGGTTCCCTGGGTCGCCACCGCCTGTCGGGGCGACGGCTATGGGGACTTCGTCTTGCGATAGCTCGAATTCAGGAGCGTGGTTTGGGGTTTGGAGAGAGGGAAGGATTTGAGCTTGTGGAAACGAGAACTCGAGGTTGGGGGGCAAGAAGGAGTCGTCGGCAGTGAAGGAGGAGCTGTTAATCGCGGCGACTTTCTCGAGGACGTAGAGGTCCTTGGGTCAGGGAAATGAGGTCTTCCACCGCCGAGTCATCGGCGTGAGAAAGGTAGAAGAATTCGGCCGTGGGTTTCTTCTGCTTCTTCATCTTCTTCTTCTTCTGGGTTTGTGGTGATTTCTGCTCCCTTACTGGCTCTGTTTTACTCTGTTACCGCTGCAAGCGGTGGGGATAGAGTTGTGCTCAACCGCGAGCTTAAGAGAACAATCGAATTCAAGTGGCATGCCAGATAAAACTACCATTCCCATGCGTAATTGAAGAATAACGCATTTTTTTCCTTGCCAACGAAGAGCAACGCACCTGAAAAACAAAATTCCAAATTCAAAAAGGGCGAGGAATCAGTAGAATAAAGGTGGAAACGGAGAATGTAAGTGCACGTGATACGCGCGTGCATCTCTGGCCGGTCGTTTTTCTCGTCGGGTAAAGCATTGGAGGCTAATTGATGTATATTTCTCGAGTGTAGGGGGTTGATTTGAGACAAACTCAAATGCAGGGGGTCTTTTGCAAAAGAGGAGCTGTCGAGCTTCCTACGCTGCATCATTTGCCTTGTGATCGTCTACAAAATGCGTTTACCAAATCGTATGCCCGCATCAAGTTTTGTTTCAGACGAGGAAGGAAGAGGTTAATCCGCTGTGCGGGTTCCATTACGTGAATGCTGTTTTATTTGGAAACAATCTGCATGATGAGCTCGTCCTTTCCCATGCTACGTTGTCTATCCATAGTACAAGTACAAATGGAACATTTTTTTTTTTTTGATTTGGTGAAACCATCAATGAGTTTATTCTTGATCTTTATTGTGTGAAAAATGGATATCAAGCAAGTAGTTTATTGATATTAATCCTAAAAGTAGAGCAAAGCATGTAGCTCAAATCACTACAAACTATAACGAATATCTTGATATACTAAATAAGGCTTTGCGTCAACTCATTGGGGATAGATCTACAAGTTGAGCCAACATTACCGGTGAATATGGCACTATGGGCGCGCATGGAAACACTTCTGTTCTTTTTTTGTTCCTGGGAACAGAAATAAAAAAAAAGTGTTTGTTAGGGAGAACGAGTTTTTGAACAAAAGAACGCGTTTGGTAAGTGTAAAAAAACTATTCTTGGAATAAAAAAAACAGAAACACATTTAGAATCGTAGTCAATTTCTATTCTTATAATAGAAAAAGAAACGTAAAACACGTTTGGTAACGACAAAAAAATTTCTGTTTTAAATTTTAAAAAAAAACATTTTCTTTAATAAAGTTTAAACATGATATTGAATTTTCATTCTTATGAAATGCTCATTAATTTTATTTTGTTTATGGTTAGTGAAGACAAACATTTTGAACATAATCATATGGCATATTTAAGTAGAAAATTTTGTAATTAAAGTTTGTATCAAATTTTTCAAGTACTTTTTTATTTTTTAGTTTTAAAGCATATAAACTTGATATTGATTTCTCATTCTCATTAAATACTTATCAATTTAATTTTGAAAAATGGTGAGTGAAGAAAAATATTTTCAACATGGTCATATGTGCGCCCTTAAACGAAAATTTCATACATCTCAACATGAACCCTTCCATACATGACATCACAATAATGAAGTAATATAGTTCATTGTGAATAATCACCCATGATTTACTGGATCTGTATCGCTTCTCTCTATGTTATGTAGAACACTGTGTGTCAAACCCCATGAATTGCTCTTGTGGAACTCTTTGATCTCCAAATTTGTAAATAGCTTTCAAACGCTCTGTCGGTGTTATAGCTAAATGAAGACAAGTCGTGCTTGCATGTGTTTTGCTTCTTATAGAGCTCAAATAAGTCAAGCTGCATTTGCATGCATTATGCACATCAAATAAGCTCAGCTTTCAACTAAGATTTCGCTAGGCATGCTCAAGCGTCGTGTCTACTCAGCAGCATATTTAATTTGTGCAAGAGCGAGCTTGGCTCAATTACAGCTAAAGACGTTCGAAGACACAGAAATCAGAACTACTTGCGTTGGGGTCAATGGCCAAAGACGCTGTTAAGGCTACTATTTGTTATTTTTCCACATCTTCGCAAGTTTGATAAGCACGTTTTTTCATCCATTAGTCACTTGCTAAGGTAGGAGAAACCCATACATTGTCATTTATATTTGTCTCATCTGAACGTGGAAAATGACAAGGAAGAGCTCTGGAATTGCCTATCGAAGCGAGAAGTGAAGTCCTATGATAAGTACTTTGACCTTGACTTTTCTCGCATAAATTCAGTCCATAGCGAAGGAGCAACCCATAGTGCAAACAACACCCAAGCCGTTCAATGTGATCGTTAAACCAATTACAATATCATAGCATTCCTACTCAGAACCTCTTTGGTTTCAGTTTTGAGTTCGGTTTGAATCGTCCATAGCGATGAAGTAATCACCTGTCAGGCTATTTGCGACTGAAAAGTGAGCCATGCGTGATCGACGGTTACTCAGTAACATAAACTGGTCGCTTTTATGACTTTCAGAGAACTTAAAAGAAGTTGAAAAAGGCATAAGGTCCGGCCATGTTAAACGAGTGGATTGTTGACAAGACGCCCTCGTTTTAATTTCTCTTCTACAAGTTCAAGAATAAAAGAGCCGATAGAGAAAGTGAATAAATGCTGCAAATAATCCCAACTCAGATAACCTAGACAGTTCTCAAAGCTCATCACCAAAAAAGGCCAGGAAGCAAACCCCGATGGAGCATGTTTAGGTAGTAAGCTCCATGATAGCACCAACAATGTCCCCATTGTGCGTCTTGAGAGCCTTCACGGCCTTGTTCCTCGAAACTCCAGCCTGGGTCATCACCAAGTCAATGTCGCGAGGCTCAACCCCAGTCTCATCAATCTCTTCCTCTTCTTCATCAGCCTGTGCTGCTGAGGTAGCGGCTGAAGTGTCTGTCCTGCCCATCACAGATCCCATGTCGGGCATCCTGAACTACTGGGCAGCTTGTGTCTGCAGTTGTGAGCTCAAGTCTTCGATCTTCGCCTCCCCAAATATGATATAAGTCTCAGAGTGAGGGCTCTTGAAGGCATCAGGATTTGAGATGAAGAATAGGACCTGAAACACCAGGAATTTCTCAATAACATGCCATTGTTTATATATGCAAATCAATTTCAACTATAATGAACTAAGACACTCCACTTTTTCAGGTCAGCTATAAATGGATCTTCCAAAGCCACTAGACACCATTTAGTGCTCTATAATCAATGAGACCCACACAATTCAGAGTTGCTCTAACTTTTTGCTAAATTATATAAAGGATGAGGTATCAAATGCATGACAGAGATTTGAAAGAAAAAGCACTCACATTCTTGGTTCTTTTGATGGTGACCCTGCTTACACCGCTTACAGGTTTCATGCCAAGCTTCAACATAGCCTTGTGGCTCTTCTTCTCGCTTATGCTCTGCTTTGAACCCCCATTTGCACCTACCCATTCATGTTGTTTGAGTTCTTAAATCCAAAAGCAGCAGCTGACAAAATCAAATAGAAATATACTTTTGTTGGAATTTTCGAGAAGCTTCAGTAAAAAATCCTGCACAGCTCAAGCAGACTGCAAGTATATGCATTGCAGAGATCAAAAACTGCACCAACAAACTTGAGCCAAAACATAAAATCCAATGATACTCCACACAAACAACTTTCTCATTCACATACTAAACCAAAAGGAACCAGCCTTCTGCCAACCCAAAAGGAATTCGAGACTTGTGATTGTATGTTTGCATACAGTGAACTAACCAAACCAATCCAAAAGCAAAAGTTTCAGATCATGAAATCCATATGTGGTTTACTAAGTTGAGTTCTAACTAAAACAGAAACCTCTCTATCAACGGATTACACACTAAAACTACAAAATATCAAATGAAACAGACCATCACCACACCCAGTCTTTCCCACAACTTAAAGTAGCAAACATCCGCATATTCAGTTAAACAGATAAACGTAGCATCACAGTTATTGCTATCTGTTGAAAATGCAAAATTTGAATCAACATACGCAGCAGTGACACCCTTTTGGAGATGAAAGAATGACCAGGATTATCCTACACCAAAAATGATTTCCGCAGACATAGCACTTCCATTACTCCACCTAAACTAGAGTAGACCATTGGGATTCAAGAACTTCATCTAAAAAATCAACTCCGCAACACAACCTCATAAAAACTAAACACACTCCAAAGGTCACACCTCGTAATTCCCCCGTACCATCCCATTTGCCCGTAAACAATCCCTCTTGGTTCAAATTAATCCTCCCAACGAAAAATAACGAATGCACGTATACAAATCAGCAAACTTTCACACAACTACAAAAACCCAAAAACCGGGCGAAATCACACAACCAGCTTCCAAAATGTAAAGCGAAATGAATAAAAAAAGAAGAAGAAGAGAAAGACCCACCTTGAGCCCCATCTTCCTTATCGTCGTCGTCCTCATCGTCGTCATCCTCGTCGTCCTCCTCGTCGTCCTTCACGTCCTCCACAATGGGTTCGTCGTCCTGCAACAAAAAGCAACGAACATTGAACGAACCGAACCCACCCCCCACCAACCCCCGAACTTTCGCACACACCCAGTAGATGGATGGAGCTTGGGCGTCATTCTGGTCGCTTGAGCGGCAGAGCAGCCTCTCTGCCAGCTCGAGTGACCAGAGCTGCTCTGCCGAGCAAGCACAGCAGCTCGAGCTCGGCAGAGCAGCTCGAACGAGCCGCCGTCGCCCAGATCTGCCGCAGATCTGGGCGAGCGACGCACACTTGAGCCTCCACCGAGCTGTCGCCGAAGCCCTCGTCGACCGGAGAAGGAGGAGCACCAGAAACGTACCTGGATTTGGAAGCTTCAGCCGGTGCGTCGGCGGAGTGAGGAGTCGCCGGAGAGTTGGCCGAGTGGAAGGCGCCGGAGAGAAGGGAGACACGCTGCAAAGTTGCCGGAGACAGTCGGTGCGTCGGCGTCGTTCTTCGCCAAAGAGTTGGCCGAGTGAGGAGTCGCGAAGGAGGACGAACGAAGGAGAAGAGGACGAACAAAGGAGAGCACGAACGAACGAAGTGTTCCCGTTTTTTTTTTTTTTTTTTTCATTTTTGTTCCTTTCGAGCGTCCAAGAAATGTTTCTCAACGCCAGAAACAAAAATTTGTTGTTTCTTTTTATTGTTCCTATTTTGTTAGGAAATAAAAAAAAAAAAAACAAAACGAGTAAACGCAACCAAACGCGTTTTGTTCAGCTTTGTATTAACAAAATCCGTACAGTGTTGTAAACGCTTATTTGGAGCGTTTCCATGCACGCCCTATACTTATCTTTGCAGCAATTAAGATAGCCAGGCAAAAATTAGTATTTGAGATGGGAAGACAAAATATGGGCTTGGTTCCAATTTTCACATGCTCTCATCTCTATTGCCCTTGCATGCATCTCATGTAGTCTCCACATGTGCGTTCTACTTGCTAACATGCCTTGGCCAGTTGCATTCATCCTAATTTTGGTGATCCTATTTGAGTTCATTCTGAATCAAATGATTAATGAGTGAATAGCGGTAGTTTTTGACATTAGGTATGGTTGATGGTCTGGTGTTTGCCGAGGTCCGGCCCTCGTGGTCATGTGTCTTTTCTAAGAATTTTGGTTTGCTTGTATTACCTTCCGGTCGCGAGGCTGGTCGTCCATGTGTTTGCTGGGTCTAGTCCTCTATACGACCAAATCTAATTCAAAGTATCTAATTGGAGAGCTCGCAAATTTTAAGTGACTTATTCGATCGTACTACACAAGTAAAGCAAGCAGGATAAATACAAAAACTACATTCATAGCTCCGTTTTGATGAGTATCATTGTGCTTTTGAGACCGGTTTACCATAATTAATTGCTAATTTCATTCATGCATTTATTATTAATATCACAAGGTACTCGTGCCTAGTGCACGGCTGAACAGCCACATGTGCTTGTTATTTATTTCTCTACATAACCCAATAATGACAAACGAATTGTTCCAATTGCATCTCCATTAATATAGCGTGGAGATTCAATTGGAACCGTACACGTACATGAGGACGTTTCTCAGTATGACAATCTTTAAAAATATAGAATTAAGGGCTCGATGTCGTATTAGATCTTATGGGAAAAAAAATAATCATTTCTTAACATCTCTTAAAGACATTAAAAGTTACTTGGCCCTCCCAAAAAAAAAAAAAAAAAAAATCAGAGGAAGTTAAATATGAATTATTTTATTTCGTCAGAGTAAATAATGATTACATCTTCTTTGGTAAAATCGAAACTATCATCGATTCAACATCTTTAATTTGCTTGCACTATTCTACAGCCAAACACGAATTGATCTTTTGGACCACTTCGTATGCATCACTACATCTATTACTAAAAAAAAAAAATATATGCTCGTCTATAGGGGCGTAAATGGACATTCAATAAAGTTCATTCACATAATACTTTAGGTTTAATTTTTAGAATATGTTCACCAGAAGTCTTAAAAAAAATTTTGAAAGTGCAATTAAATCCTAAAGTTTACAAAAAGTATAATTAAGTTATAAAAAATTTTAAATTGTTTCAATTGAGTCATTCCGTTAACTTCGTTCAAATTTATCTAACGGAAAATGCTACCGTGGCTTTTTTAATATTTTCTCTCTCACGTGGTGATGATGTAGCTAAATCATAAAGTCTAAGGCTAAAATGATATCGTCTTTATCTAAATCTAATTTTTAAATTTAAAAAATAAGCTATATATATATATATATATATATATATATATATATATATATATATATATATATATATATATATATAAATACAGGTGAGTAGGCTTGCAAGCCCTTACTACCACTACCCCATCATCGCCAGAAGGGGTCGGCAAGGGTCGTTGAGCCTTAACCAAGGCTGGCGACCCTTGCCTAATCTAGGCAAGGGCCTACAATCAACAAGGGTGGTCGACCCTTGGCAAAGGCCCAGCGACCCCCACCTACCATTCCCTCACCCTCATCGACCCCTCTTGGCGATGGTGGGGCAGCAACGGCGAGGTCTTGCAACCCTCCCCAGTTGACCTATACTTTTTTTTATAATAAAAAGCTTATTTTTAAAATTTGATTTGTATAAAAATAATGACAGCTACATCATCACCACATCTGTATTTTTTATTAGCCAAATCTGACAGAGTAAATGAAATAACTCAATTAAACAAATTTACCAAGTTTTAGAACTTGACTGCATTTTTTTGCAAATTTTAAGACTTAATTACACTTTTGTGATAAGTTATAATACTTCTAGTGAACATATCCATTAATTTTTTATAATGATGAATTTTGAGGTCAATGTGGTAACTTACCTCCAAAACACAAAGAGTAGTTGTTTAAAATCTTAAAGCAATGTTACAAATATTCTTACGTAAGGATAAATACCTACGGTAAAAATAAGAAACTATGATGATTCCCTTTAGCAATTGCATTACCTAACACTAATTCTAAACTGAAATATATGTATGAAAATTGGAAAAATTACTCAAAAAGTTCTAAACCTCTTGTGCTTGTGCCAATTTAGTTTTAAATCTTATGAAAACTTGCTAATTTGATCATAAACCTTTCAATTGTGTCAATTTAATCTTAGACATTTTAATAAATTGCTAATTTAGTCTTAAACATTTTAAAAGATTTGTCAATTTGGTCATTCCAACCAATTTTGGCATTTATGACATAGCAATCTAGTTATCAATGGCCATCCAAACGTGGCGTGGTCGGTGTTGATATGGACAATTTTTGTAATTTTTTAATAATTTTATGCAATTTTTTCTGCCCTTTCAACCTCGTCAACTTGACCTCACCAAGGGCAAGCAATGCTTGCCTTGGTTAGAGGCTGAAAAGGTGAGCATTGCCAAAGGTTAGTGAGGTCAACCTCACCAACCATCACCAAGGTCTGGCCACCAACTAGAGGTAGAAGGGAAGGGGGAAAAAAGAAAGAAAAAGGAAAGGAAAAAAAAAAAATTATAAAAATTATTTAAAAATTAAAATTATCAACATCAATGCCGACCATATCAAATAAAGTAGCCAATGTTGAGTAGACAGTTAGCCAAAATTTATCAGAATGATTAAATTGGCAACTCATCAAAATGTTTAGGATTAAATTGGTATAATCGAAAGGATTATAACTGAATTGGGACAAGTACAATAGTTTTTTTTTTTTTTGGGTAATTTTCCCTATGAACATTATCTCTACCTTTGTTGGTGGTGGCCCACCCTTGCCAAGGCCGTTCTCCTTTAAGAAATCTATGGACGATTTCCTTTTGTAATTACGTTTGCTAACATTAATTCACTTTCAAACAGGCATTACGAAAATGCTCGATGATAGATCGTCTTCTCTCTTCTCCGGAGAGTTTTCCCTCTACCCTTGTGGTAGCTCCCCCTTAAAACCCTAAATCTCCAGCGAAAGCTGGTCTCAATCCCTCAAAACCCACATCCCCAAACCCAAAATCTGCCAAAAATGGAAGTAATATGGCATACTCCACCCGATTAAGGGCCATCATCTAGTTTAACCCCTTTGCGAGCTATTCATGGAGAAAAGTGGTGATGGTTCCTCACGTTCCCAGATCCTCTTCTTAAAAGGCAACAAATAATCGATTGAAGTTGAGTGAAGGCCTTCTGACATATCTAGCTCTCTTTCCCGGTATCGTCTTTGAAGGTACGATCACTGTTTCATTAAGTATAGCTAGAACAACCGGCAGTTTCAAAGCCCTAGGTGAGTGTCCTCCTTCGACTCTTCTGTTTCCACCTGCTCCCTGTATGAGATTCCTCCCGAGTACTAGTCGTAGACTTGCTTCATTGAGCTCCCTTCATTCCATAGCCAAATTACTACAGTGTTAAGCTGTCAGAATAGAATAGTAGACAGATAATGGCTGATAGAGAGGATAATCACCTTCGATTAGCGGCGTTGTGTCGGAGAATGGGAGATCTATGGTCCGAAGAAGATATCACGGACCTAGGTGATGATATTCCAGCTGAGGAAATGCACCAAAGTGAACTAACCTTGTATGGGAAGCTCTATTCCAAGCCAAATGTTAATTTCCAGGCTTTCAGCAATACTATGAAAAGAGCTTGGAAGGCAGATTCAGTCAAATGTGAACAAATAGATACAGGCTTCTTCTCGTTTACATTCCAGTCTATTGAAGAAAAAAGAAGGGTACTTGAGTCGGGACCTTGGTCTTTTGCAAGCAACCTTTTAGTCCTCAAAGAAGGTGACCCAAACATACCTGAGCACTGTTATGAATTCACGCATTATGCGTTCTGGGTTCACTTTATTGGTCTTCCTCGAGCCAGAGTAAATGCAGATGCCATTCGGATCCTAGCTTCCAAAATGGGGACGGTAGAGGAGATTAAAATTGAAGCAAGAGGTGCCAATTCCAGGAAGAGTGGAAAAGCCAGAGTGAGTTTAAACCTGTCCAACCCGCTAAAAACAGGTAATGTCATAACTTGTGGAGGAAAAAAATGGTGGATCGATTACAAGTATGAAAGGCTCCCGCACTTTTGCTATTCCTATGGGCGAATCGGACATTATGCAAACTAATGTCCTGAAATACCTTATGAAGAAACAGGATTAGAGCAGGACAAACCAGGCCGATATGGGTCATGGCTCAAAGCGGAAGTAAGAGAAACAAGCCCTTATTGGAAGACATTCTATGGTGATTTAGATCTTTCGGCTTTAGAAGAGGAAGTAGTAATGGAAACTCAAACAGAAGTGCTAGAAACAACCTTCAAAACAGTGGAAAAGGAACAGAATGCTATGGCCATAGTCCCTGTCCAGCCAGCAAAAACAGAGCAACTAAGTATCATTAGAAGAGATACCTCAGAGAAACAACCATCAACACTGCTCTCTTCAAATGGGAGGAAGATGTCTTCACAGTTGTCCAAGAAAGGAAAGGCGATCTATAAAGCTCCAGCTGCAAAAAAACAAAAGCGAATCAGTCCCTATGAGAAGAATATCTCACGGGAGCTTGTGATGAACGAAAACCAATTGATGGATACCCCTATTCGGACCTGGGAAGGGGCGAACACCTGGGCTTTGGTGGCTAGCCCTAATAAGCCACCAGAGCAAAGATGAAGCTATTAAGCTGGAACTGTCAAGGGCTGGGCAACCCCTTGACAGTTCAGCACTTCAGAGCCTTAGTGGCTCAAGAGAGGCCCAACCTGGTGTTCCTCATGGAAACAAAAAATCAAAATAATGTTGTAGAGAGAGTAAGAAAGAGGACTCACTTTCAAAATTCTTTTATCATAGAGTCAAGGGGTATAGCTGGAGGGCTAGTAGTTATGTGGGATGAGGAGGTCCAAGTGGATGTGGAAGGTAGTTCTCGGGAGCTTATAAATCTAAAATGCAAGAATCTTAGCAGGGGGGATCTCATGAGAATTACTTTTTTACATGCACCAACTATTTTCCAAGAGAGAGTAAGATTATGGCGTCAAGTAAAAAACAGCAACTATCCCAACCCTCTCCCATGGTTATGTGTTGGGGATTTCAATGAAATACTTTACCATTGGGAAAAAGTTGGTTGCAGGGAGGTAGACCAATACAGAACAGCAGCTTTCCAGGGTTTCTTGGACGAATGCTCTTTGATGGATCTTGAGAGTAAAGGCTGTGCTTACACCTGGTCCAACAATAGAGAAGGCAGTGCATTAGTTAAAAAGAGACTAGACAGGGTACTTTGTAACTTGGAATGGAGAGTACTATATCCAAATGCTCAGGCCTTTGCCTTACCAGCAATAGGCTCGGATCACAGCCCGATCATTTTATCTCTACAACCGACAGAAAGGAGAAGACAGAAAATGTTCAGGTTTCAACCATATTGGCTAGAAGATCCAGAATGTGAGGAGGTGATTAAGCGGGTTTGGCATGCAAACAGCTCTAGTACGCTCAGTTTTACCCACAAACTAAAGCTGGCTGTTTCAGATCTACATAAATGGAGCAGGAGAAAGTTCCACAATGCTCAGAAGCAGATACACAACCACAAATTCAGACTTATGGAGATAACGAACAGCACAAATGGAGAGCAAAACAGAGAGGAAATCAGAAATCTTATTCAGAAAATCGAAGAGTTATGGAGGCAAGAAGAGATGTTCTGGTGTATGAAATCAAGAATAGAGTGGTTAAAATGGGGAGATCAAAATACCAAATATTTTCACACAACCACAGTTCAAAGAAGACAGCGAAACAAAATATCCATGCTTCAGCTAGATGATCAAACCTGGAGTAGAGATCCCGAGACTCTTAAGCAGCATATTCGCCATTTCTACCAATCTTTATTCACTTCAGCTGGGGATCGAAACTACCAACCTGTTTTAGATCAATGCCAAGAAGTGGTGAGTGAAGAAATGAATGCTGACCTGATCGGACCAGTTACAAAAGAAGAAGTAAAGCTGCAGTTTATCAGCTAGGAGCGACTAAGGCACCAGGACCGGATGGACTAAATGGCCTATTCTACCAAAACCAGTGGTCACTTATCAACGAAGATATTTTCAGCATGGTGCACTCCTTCCTCCAACATAGTACGTTTGATCCAGAGATAAATAGAACACATATTACTCTCATCCCTAAAATAACCAATCCAGAGAATATCTCCCAATTCAGACCTATAAGCCTGTACAATTTCAATTATAAAATTATAGCCAAAGTGCTAGCAAATAGGCTGAAACCATGGCTGCCAATGCTAATTTCAGAAGAACAAACAGCATTTATAAGTGGCAGGCAGATCCAGGATAACATATTCATTGTTCAAGAGGTGATCCATCAACTAAGGGTGAGAAGGAGGAAACGAAAATTTCAAGCTATCCTCAAACTAGATATGCAAAAAGCGTATGATAGAGTAGAATGGGATTTTCTCTGTGATTATATGTTGAAACTGGGATTTCATGAGATATGGGTCAAGTGGATAAAACAATGTATATCATCGGTATCTTTCAACATTCTCATTAATGGGGAGCCTTCAGAGGATTTCAGACCTACTAGAGGAATAAGGCAAGGGGATCCCCTTTCCCCTTACCTTTTTATCATCATGGCAAACATCCTCTCGAACCTAATGAGAAAAGCTGTCCAAGAAGGAAGTATAAAGGGTATTCGCCTAACTGCAAATTGTCCAACCCTCTCACATTTACTGTTCGCAGATGACGCCATCTTTTTCCTAGAGGGCACAATCAGGGAAGCCCAGAATGTCTCAAATGTGCTGAATCAGTATTGTTATGTAACAGGGCAAGCGATCAACCTCAATAAATCAGGTCTTTATGTTGGGAGAGACTGTCCTTACAACCTTAAACAGAATCTAGCCTCCGAACTGAGAGTTCCTATCTCAGAAAACATAGGAAAGTACCTTGGAATTCCATCGGAATGGGGAAAAACAAAAAAGCAAATGTTCGCTTCAATCCTGGCCAAGGTGGAAAGGAAATTAGCAGGATGGAAAGAGAGGCTGATCTCAAAGGCGGGTAAAGAAATTCTTATTAAGACAGTTATTCAGGCCATTCCTCAATATGTGATGTCCATTTTTAAAATTCCCATTTCTATTTGTCAAACTATTGAAAAGAGAGCAGCTTCCTTTTGGTGGAAACAGAATGTAGACAGAAGAGGAGTCCACTGGAAGAAATGGGAAGATATGAAAATCATAAAGGACTGTGGTGGGTTAGGTTTCAAAGATTTGGTGGATTTTAATAAAGCCATGCTGGGCAAACAGGCTTGGAGAATTGTAAAACAACCAAATGCTCTATGGTGCCAAGTGATGAAGAGTATCTATTTCCCACGAAGCGATTTGTGGGCAGCAAACAGAGGCCATCGGCCCTCATGGGGTTGGCAAAGTATATTGGTTGGAAGGGAAGCAATTGAACCAGCAACTAAATGGGAGGTCGGGGATGGACAAACGATAAGAATCCGAGAGGATGTATGGTTGCCTTCGGGGAAGACTCATTGGCCCGGCAAACAAAGACGATCCAAAAATAGTGGCGGAGTTAATAGTTAGAGAATCGAAGGAATGGGACTCGAACAGAGTACATGCATTGTTTCAGGAAAATATAGCACAAGAGATTCTAGCGCACCCTCTAAGCCTGCAACCTAAACCAGATCGGCTTGTGTGGATGGCAAACAGATCCGGCTCATACACAGTCAAGAGTGGATATAATAGATTACAAAGCTCAGTCATTCTCACTACCAGCCAAAACCCTTCTTCATCCTACCAAACACCAAAGTCACGTTGGCATGAAATATGGAAACTACCATCACTCCCCAAAATCAGATTCCTTATATGGAATATATGCAGTAACTCTCTCCCAACAAAGGCAAATTTGCACAAGAGACAAATCATACCTGACCCAACGTGCCAGATTTGTGGCCAGGCACCGGAGACAACGGAGCACATATTTATCCTTTGTAACTGGACGAAAAATGTATGGGCAACCTCTGAGTTTCAAATCGATACAAATCCAGAGAGTATCACTAGAATCGAGAGATGGATCCTCAGCAATCTCACCTCAAGAACTGAAACAAGATCAAAAGCCCTCTTTGCTGCTCTCATGTGGCAAATATGGAAGACCCGCAACTATGCGGTGTTCCAAGGGAAAACGCCGGACCCGAACAGCACCCAAGCGAAGCGAGAACAACAGCAAATCTGGCCATGAAATGGGTTAAAGGGCCGCCGAGTAGAAATCGACAGCAAGAGACCCAAAGAAGCGAGGAACAATGGAACCCACCTGACCCACACACGCTGAAGGTGAATGTTGATGCAGCTTGGTGCAGCTCGAGCAAGAAAGGGTCGGTTGCAGGTCTTTGCCGAAACGCAGCTGGCCTCCTTGTCGCTGGTTTCACAAAGGAGATCTCAGCTCCGACCGCCGGGGTGACGAAGCCTAGCAGTTCGCGAAGCCCTATTGTGGGTAATAAATAGAAGAAGGAGTGGAAACGCACGAACTGAAACTGCACAGAAGACTTCGACAAAACCGATCTGCGTGGTGCTCGTTTTCTCGTTGCTTATCTCTTGTTGACAGCTTATCGGGCCGAATAGAATCCCCTTGGGAGGCCCAGTCCATTATTGATGATTGTGCACAGCTAAAAGCCCAGCTCGGTGATGTCCCCGTTCTCTATGAACCGAGAGAGTGCAACAAGGCGGCGGATTGGGTTGCCAAATCCCACCGTCACAATCTACTTCCTAGTAATTGGGTTTTTTCTCCTCCTCAACCTTTATTATCTATATTATGTCTAGACTCACCAGGTGATGGTGCCCATTTTACGGGCTACTAATGAAATACCAGCATCTTCCGTCAAAAAAAAAAAAACACCATTAATTCACTTTTCTTGTGAAAACTCAGCAAAAAAGATCGGTAAGCACCACACAAAAATTGGTGAATCATTTTCAAATGGATCACAGATCGAACATGAGAATATCCTATAGAGTTCCTCATCCATTTCAAAGTAAGATAACCAAAGATAAACATGTACTAGAGGCTAGAGAAGATAAAATCCGCCATCCTGCTTGAAGAGTCGAATGTTGCACATCAATTTGTATAAAAAAATTCAATGCCAAATAGATTATGAGTAAGGATGCATCAACTCAAGAATTGGCCCACTTTTTTGTGTGTAAAAAATCAAATTCTTAAAAATAACATGTTGTTTCATCATGTTGAAAATGCAATTAGATTATTTATGATTTCGATAGATATTAAAAAAAAAAAAAAAAGGAAGAAGAGTTGGAAACTGATTCAATTTGAGAACCAAACTAGTTGAATCAGTTCTTGAATAGAACCAGCAGTTTCAGCCTTGAAACTTGGGAACTAATATGGTTAGAGGTTGCTTCAAGGTTTGTGGAATAGGAAATTGAACCGATCCTCCCTAAAACTAACCTTGAACCGGTTAGTCCAAGCTATTTCGGTTTGATCCTCAAGTTATACTATACTAGATGCGCACCTCAATTCAAATTTCGACTCTCAGAAATCAACAAGTAATAAAAACTGTAACTTTTGAATGGCATCCTTCTCGAATGGAAGGGAAACATTAAATTACATCAACGAATGAAATTTTTTCATTGGGATTAAGCGTTGGGGCCTAATTGATATACATTTCCCATTGAGGGGTAAATTGAAAATTTCCTTTTCTTTCTCAAATTTGTCGTTTGCCATGCAGAAATGTCTTCCCGATGATGATGCAAAGGCGAAGGAAAAGGAGAGGCGTTGGGTCTAATTGATTATGTACAAATTACGATGAGAATGACTAGGAGGAGCATGAGGTATTGGACTTGAGGTATTGGAGTCCAATCCCTCTAATTGATTATATATAATCGCAAGGAGTAGCGTGAGTGATTGGCGTAATTGTCATTATTGTCATATGTACAGGAGTTCAATCCTCACGTCCTGATGATGACAAAGAACCCCACTGGAGGAGAGCCTCCTCCAATGGGGTTCTTGCTCTCCTCTGATTAGGTTCTCGCTCTCCTTCAATGGGGTTCTTTATGGGGTCTCCTCCGATGGGGTTCTTTATGGGTTTCTTTGTTATCGAGGATTGAACTCCAGAGAATCCCTCATGTCATTTGCGTATAAGACCCGTGGGAGAAGCAAAAGAAGACAGTAGCCATGCATTGCTCGGAGATCAATGAGAAACAACAACTCAGCCGGTCACAATGTTCCGAGGTAAGCACCGCAACATCAGTCCAATCTCCTTCAACAAGTTGGAAGAAAGTAAATTCATGCTGTTTTGTTTGAATACCATTTGCATTCCACTTAGATCAGGTGAACCTGTCCTTTTCAATGCTGCATACTAAAACATGTTTATGTCTTATAAGTTTTTTCATCTGTTAATCCATGAATATGCTGGTGTTGTACTAAAATCATGAAACCAGTTCAAATAGTCTATATTATTTTAATTGTTGATCTATGAATATGCTTATTCTTGATTGATATTGTGTTCACTCCTATGGAAGAAAGATTGTCTACCAAGTCACTTGGTGATATTAAGACACACAGCACAACACGTAGCTCAAATCAACGAAGGTCTTGATTCTCTTGAGCAAGCCTTGCATCAGCTCATCGGGGAGAGGCATACCTCTATAGGTCCAGCCAACATTACCATTGCACTAGGCATCTTGCTTATTTGCGCGGCGATTAAAATCATCCAGCAAAGATTCATCTTCGATATGAGAAGACAAGACATTGACCCAAGGTTTTGACTTGTGTTTGCTATGTTTGCCGTCGCTCTTGGATGCATTGAATGTGGTCTTCTTATGTACGTTCTATTTGGTGACTTGTGTTGACTGATTTTCATTGCGTGCGCCCTAATATTAATAATCCTATTTGTGTCCATCGCGAATTAAAGGATCGTTAGCAAACGGGCACTAGTTTCCAGCCTTCGATGTGGTGGCATGTGTTTTGTACGAATTTCATCTGTCTGTAACTTTCCATTGTAGGTCCTGCTATGGACGTCACGCTGTATGTCCTGTAACCTTGAATAAATTTTGTATCTCAAAAATTCCCGCATCGCTTTATCTACATGTTCGGTAACCTTTCACTGCAAAATCGTTTTCTTTTCCTGCTCCTCTATTTTTCTTCTCATGTGTCATACGAAAACTGTGCCTCTAAGGCAAATGTCAAAATCCGGGATTTCTTTCAGTTGCCCATCGCTTGATTTGTTGCATTCATTAGACGTTAGTTGGCAACTTCACCCCTCGCAGTATCTTTGTAAAGTCAAACATAACTCCTTACATCTCTGAAAAAAGAAGTACAATCTTCAAAAAAGAAGAAGAAGACGAAGGTTAATTTCTCTAACAATCTGGAAGAGCTTGAATTCGATGGTGGTCCGCACCCTGTACGAGGCCCTTCAATTCTGCGACTGCGAAGCCACTCGCCGGGCCGCCACATCCTCGCTCCCGTCCTTGAGTGGCGGCGGCGGTGGTTCCACCCCACAACCCCCCCCCCCCCACCCCTAGTTCTTGATGCGCCTCCTCTGCCACGTCGGACGACAACTTCCTATTCGTCCCCGAGTCCGTCACTTCCTTCGGTCCCCGCAACGGTCGCCCGAGTGCTTCGGCCCGGCCCGCTCCATCTCGTGGGTCAACGCCTGGAGGTTCTCCGCCAATGGGTTGGTCGCCCAGGTTGAGGGAGTACTTCAACACCTCGCTCACCTCACCGTTGCGCGATTCAGCGACTCCCTGCCGTTGGATCCGTGATGTCCGAGACCGCCTCGCTGCTTTGCCGGCCGCTGTGGGAGAGCAGCGCATATAGCTGGATCGGAAAGTCCATGCCCGGTCTCGTTCTCGCCGGACCGCGATCTCGTTGGTGGCGGCATTACTGGCCTGGGAGATGTGGTTTTCATCGGTGGGGACATCTTTGCCGTTGATCTCGAGAGAAAGCTCCGGGCGATCCGCATAAGGGTTGTCTTGAAGTCACACTATGAGAGGGATTCGCGTGCAAATTCCCTGCCCCCGCGACAGGTCGATTCCGGCGAGGAACTCGAGGACGCTCAACTTGCCAGAGGACTGGTCGCCGTCGCCGACGATGCTCAGCGATGCAGATGCGGTTGTTGTAGGAGAGAGAGAGAGAGAGAGAGAGAGAGCTCCTGACGAAGTGCGAGTTTGGGAGAAACTGAGGGAAGAGGAAAAGTTAAATGAGAAAAAGGAATTTTAACGGAATAAATGGATGGACACTTAGCCCTTAGTTAAGGCAGATTTTTAAGGTTTTGAGGGCATGAATAAGCAAATGGAGGCGTGGAAATAACGGCCTCCATATCGGGAATCCGGAATTTCTTTCTGTTGCCGGTTGCTTGGTTTCATGCATTAATTAGATGTTAGTTAAGCAATTTCACCCCCTCACAATATCTTAGCCAAGACTAACGTAACTGCTTACTTCGGTGGGAAAAAGTACATTCTCAAATATGACATATTTGAAAGAAATTTCCAGCTTTCGATGTGGTGGTGATGTGTGTTTTCTATGAAATTCATTTCTGTCCCCTTCCCTCTGCTGGCCCTGATATGTACGTCCTGTTGTATTATTACCGCGCCGCTTATCTAGTAGGTTTACATGTTCTGTAACCTTCCACTGCAAAATCGTTCTCTTCCTGCTTCTCTGGTTTTCATCTCATGCCTCTCTGGTTTTATGAAAACTATCTTGACATGAATGTGAAAAACTGCGACTCAAAGCAAATATCAAAGGGAGCCGCGCTATTTCCACGCCTCCACTTGCCTACCCACGCCCTCAAAACGTTAAAATGGCAAAACAACCCACGGGTCCCCCGGTTCGCGACAGCCTTTTCTTGAAGCGCTCATCCTCTTCCTTCATTTTGCCTTCTCCAGCAACTTCTTCTGCTCTCGATTGGAGAAAACCCCCCAAATCCCCCGATACCCTCGTCTTCCTCCATCCATTTGAAGCTCATGCTCACCCCCTTCTCAATAGCCCTAGCCTTGGTGTTGGCTTCTTCGGCGAGCACCAGAAGCAGCTGCCTTTCGTGGGGGCGACGGCTATGGCGACTTCGTCTTGCGATTGCTCGAATTCAGCAACGTGGTCTGGGGTTGGGAGAGAGGGAAGGATTTGAGCTTGCAGAAACGGGAACTCGAGGTCGGGGGGCAAGAGGGAGTCGTCGGTGGTGAAGGAGGAGCCGTTGATCACGGCGATTTGCTTGAGGATGCAGAGGTCCTTGGTCTGGGAAATGAGGTCTTCCACCGCCAAACCATCGGCGTCAGAAAGGTAGAAGAATTCGGCCGTGGCTTTCTTCTTGTTCATCATCTTCTTATTCTTCTGGGTTTGTGGTGATTTCTGAATTCCCACTAACTCTGTTTTACTCTGTTTCCGCGAGCGGTGCAGATAGAATTGTGCTCAACCGCGAGCTTAAGAGGAACCATCGAATTACAGTAGCACACCAGATAAAACTTCCATTCCCATGCGTAATTGAAGAACAACGCAGTTTGTTTCTTGCCAACGAAGATTCCAAATTCAAGAAGGTGAGATATCAGTAAAATGAAGGTGGAAACGGAGAATGTAAGTGCACGTGAGATGCGTGTGCATCTCTGGTTTGTCACTTTTCTCGTCGGGGTTAAGGGTTGGGGGCTAATTTATACGCATTTGTCAAGTGTAGTGTGGTCATTTGAGTTTTGCAAAAGAGGAGCTGTTGCGCTGCCTACGCAGCATCATTTGTAGACGCGTTTTCTGCACATGAATATGTCGAGTGCCATAAAACTCAAAGTGCAGGGTAAATTTGTCAGTGCAAGAATATATCCGGGGGTAAATTTGCCAGTGCAATAAAAACTCCGGGCCATAAAACTCGATGAAACTGGAGTGCGTCAGCGCGATGAAACGCCACTGCGGGGGTATTGTGAAGTATAATAAAAAACCCAACCACGGGCTGGGTGTAAAAGTGCACGCGGACCAGACCTTATCTCAACACATCAGGGATAGATTTACAGGCCGAGCTAACATTACTGATCAACGTGGCGATATGCTTATTTGCACAACGACCAACATAGTCAGGCAAAAATCACTCTTGGAGACGGAAAGGCAAAATATGAGCCCGAGGTTCCAACTTGCATATACTCTAATCATTATTATCCTTGAGTGGGTCTCGTGCAGTCTCCAAACGTGCGTCTTGCTTGCTAACATGTCTTGGCCCATTTTTGTTGCACATCCCAATTTTGGTGATCCTGTTGGTGTTCATCTGGAATCAAAGGATTAATTAGCAAATGGCGATAACTTTCAGCTTTCAATGAGGTAGATGGTCTGGTGTTCGCTGGGGTCTGGTCCTCATGGCACTGTTTATTTTCTCTATGAATGTTGGCTTGCTTGTATAACCTTCCGGTGGTGAGGCTGGTCCTCCGAGTGTTTGCTAGGTCTGGTTCTCTGTACAACCAAATCCTATTTAACTTATTCAACCGTGCTACACAAATAAAGCAAGCTGGACAAGTACAAGCTCGATTCATTAACAAAGCTCCGAGTGCTTCTGAGACTGGTTTATCATAATTACTTGTTAATTTCACTCATGCATTAATAATTACTATCACAGGATACTCATGCCTAGTGCATGGCGAAATGGTAACGACAACGTGTGCATGTTATTTCTCTACATAACCTGATAATAATTAATTACAAACAAATTAGGCCGATTGAGATTTTGGTTCTTAAATCCACACAGAAAGCTGCTTCTTTTTTTAATTACAGTAAAAAGACCACAGGCATGGGTGTGGAAAAAAGATTAAATGGGTAGAGGGTGTTAAATATAACAATAAAAAATAATATGAGAAAAATATTTAAACGGTCTTAAGATTTATATTCAATATTAGTAAGTGTGATATTTAGACGATTATATCTCAAGTGTTTTCAAATTTATGATTCTGTCCATTTTGTTATACTGTGCCATCATCATATGTATGAAAAATAGACGTAATCATTACATGAAGTTTTCTATAGAAGTGTGAGGTTGAAATCCTCGTTGAATTTGTTTTCTACGCAATTGATTAAATTTCTACGTAATGTAGCGAAGGAGAAACGAAGCCACGGCTTTTGCAAGAGGCTGCGAGATTCGTCTACCTGTAAGATCCATTAATATAGGGTGGATATCCAATCAGAACCATACACGTGCACAAGGATGTCTCTTGATCTGACGGTCTTAAAAAAAAAATAGAATTAAGGGCTCGATATCGTATAAGACCCTAGGAAAAAAAAGCATCATTTCTTAACATCTCTTCAAAACATTAAAAATTACTTGGCCCCCTCAAAAAATAAAAAATAAAAATCATCGAGGAATTTAAATATGGATTCTTTTATTTTGTCATAGTAAATAAAAATTACATCTTATTTGGTAAAATCGAAAACTATGATTGATTCAACGTCTTTAGTTTACTTGCATTATTCTCCCAACTCGAATTATTCTTTTGGCCCACTTTGTATGTGTCACTTTAGTAACATCTATTACTAAAAAAAATATGCTCGTCTATAGGGCCGTAAATGGACATTCAATAAAGTTCACTCACTTTGACCTAAAAATAATAATAAATAAATTTCATTCACACAATACTTTAGATAATTTTTTTTATAGTGATGAATTTAGAGGTCTTAGTGGTAACTTACTCCCGAAACACAGAGTAACTGTTTAAAAAGTTAATATCACAAAAAACCCCAAACTGGTGTATGTATGACAAATTATTCTACATTAACTTTTTTACAATAAAAAATCTCAAATTAGTATACTCGTGATAAATTTATCATCTGTTAATTTTCATTAAATTTTACCGTCAAAATGTTGAGTTGGATAATATGTGATAATTGATGATTATACCAGTTTGGGATTTTACTCTTTATTTATTACATGTGTACCAATATATGATTTTTCATTATATAAATAGGGTTAAGAATAGCATGAGTATCATGATTTTCGTATGGCGCTCATTTGAGGGTCATAACCTTTTTTTTTTTCACTCACATAAATACAAATTTGAAAAATTGATCACTTGAGTGCCATCGATGATTTACCTCGCCGGAAAATCTAACGTGGACACCATTTGTCCTATATGACTTTGTCAATACTAATATAGATAATTTTTAATATTTAAAATTATTTATTATTATTTTCTGAATTATTATTATTATTTTGTTTTTGTCCTTTGTTTTTTTGCTGGCAAGGGTCAATGGCAACCCTCGCCCATTGTAGCAGTGAAGGCCCTAGGCAAGGGCATTGCAACCTCATCGGCCATGGACGAGGCTGTGAAGGCCCTCGCCAATTGTGGGCAAGGGGCGACCGCGGGCGAGGGCTTTCACGGGCAAGGGTGAGGCGGCCCTCGATAGAATGGGCTAGGATTTTGCGGCCTAGTGAGGATAACCTAAAAAAAAAAATAAAAAAAAAATTAAAAGATTCCCATAAGATGATTTGTTGAAATTGAAATCAAATAATTGATTTTACTCCGACGTGGCACTTAAGTAAGTGAAAAGAAAAAAAAAAAAAATATGGCCCTCAAGTGAATGCTATATGAAAGTTATGGTACTCTTGTTGTTCTTCTCCCACATTAACCATAATTTTAGGTAAAAAGGTTAGTTTTGGGTAAATTTTCTTTAGGTATACCGGTTTTGGGTTTTTAGTAGCCAAGAAATTAGTTTTGGATAAATTTGTTACAAGCGCACGAGTTTTGGATTTTTTGTGGTATTAGCCCTATTTAAAATCTTAAAACAATATTGTAAGTATTCTTACGCAAGGATAAAATGCATGCGGTAAAAATAAGAAACTAAAATGATTCCCTTTAGCAATTGCATTACCTAACATTAATTCTAAACTCAAATATATGTATGAAAATTGCAAAATTTACTCAAAAAATTATAAAGCTATTGTGTTTGTGCCAATTTTGTCCTAAATCTTTTGACAACTTGCTGATTTAATCCTAAATCCTTCAATTGTGTCAATTTAGTCATAAACAATTTAATAAGTTGCCACATTATAAACTTTTAAAGGATTTGCCAATTTAGTCATTTTGGCTAAATTTAGTTGGAAATTGCTGACATAATGATCTAGTTATCATCAACCGTCCTACCTAATATAATCAATGTTCACATGGATAATTTTTTAAATTTTAAAATAATTTATGAAACTTTTAAAAGTTTTCTCTTTGTTTCTTCCCTTTTGACCTCGTCAGCCAACCTCATAGGATTTGGTGAGGTCACGCCTCACCGATGGCAGCGCAAGGCAAACCTCGCTTGAGAGGTAGCCGGGTGTGAGCTTTGCCAAGGGTCACCATTGCCAAAGCTTGGCTACTAGTTAGAGGAAGAAGGGAAGAAAAGAAAAGAAAAAAAAAAAGACTAAAAAATTTCATAAAAAATTCAAAAAATTATTTAAAAAATTCAAAATTGTCCACTTCAAAGTTGGTCATGCCACATAAGATAGTCGGTACTAACTAAACCATTACATTAGCGATTTCTGAAAAAAAAAATTACTAGAATGACTAAATTAGGAACTCATTAAAATGTTCAGAACTAAATTGATATAAATGAGATGTTTATAACTGAATTGATACAAATGCAATAGATTTAAAACTTTCTCGGTACTTTTCCCTATAAACATTATCGCTACCCTACTTGGTGGTCCGACAAGGGTGGGAACCTCACTGAGGCCACCCCTTTAAGAAATATATGAATGATTTTCTTTTGTAATTACATTCCCCAACATTCATTCATTTATCTTGTGAAAACTCACTAAAAAAGATCAATAAGCACCACAAGAAATAATGGTGAACCATTTTGAGATGGATCATGGATTAAACATGAGAAAATCCAAAGATGTACCTCATTCGTTTTAAAGTAGAGCTGTTAAATAGGTGGGTCGGGTCATTAATGGTCCAACTCAAATTGACCCATTAACCCATTTATGATCCATTAAGCTTAATGTAAATTTTTCGACCCGACCCATACCCAACCCATAACCAACCCAACCCACATTAATAAAATATTTTCATATTTAACCAAATTTAGAAAAACTTATTCCTATGTTTTTGTTTTTAAGATTATATTACTAAAATACTTCCAAACTTATTTCTTATATATATATATATATATATATATATATATATATATATATATATATATATATATATATATATATATATATATATATATATATATATTTAAATGGTATTACTAAAATAGTTTTATACAACACAAATTTGATGGACGATTTTTATAATTTTTAAAATAATTATTTTAAAATATATAATTTTAATTATTTTTTATTTTTTGAAATTTAAATTTTTAATTTTTTTATTTTTATTTTTAAAATATAATTTTCTTTTTTTTTTTTTTTTTTTTCTTCTTTTTCTTCACCGAGCCGCTGACCACGATGACAGCCAACGGCGGCCACAGGCAAGCCTCGAGCTCGGGGCTCGCGATCTTTGGCGAGCTTGAGTCTCGCTAGATCAGCAAGGCTGGAGCCTCGCTAGCGTTGGAGCTCGCCCCTCGCTAAACGTTAGCAAGGCCTCCACCTCGCCAGATCCGGCAAGCTCAAGGCTTGCCTAGCCGGTCGTCGGCCATCGCCATGCCGGCGACCGAAGGAAGAAGAAAGAAAAAAAAAGAAGAAGAAAGAATGAAAAAGAAAAAGGAAAAAAGAATATCGGTGCATTGGGAAATTGTAAATGGGTTGATAAATGGGTCTTAAATGGGTCAACCCATTTAAGACCCATATATCTCAATCTTTTTGTTTTTAAAACCCATTATAGGTGCATTAAAAAATAAGTTTGACCCATTAACGACCCATTTAAATATATATGGGTCCATAAATGGGTCAATGACCCATTTTGACACCTCTATTTTAAAGTAGGAGATCCGAAAATGAATGTGTCCTAGAGGTTGGAAAAAATAGAATCCGCCATCTTGCTTTAGTAGTCAAATGATACAATGGCCGTTGAACGGGCAAAGAAAAGGGAAGAAGAAAGAAAATAAAAACAAAAATAATTAAAAATTCAATGTTTAAATAAAATAAAATTCCAACTAAAAATAAAATAAAATAAAAGACCGTAGTCACCTTTAGTCTCTTTGATTTTTTTGTTTTTACATTTTTTTGTTTTATTTACTTACATCTTCATATATTGTTAGTCTACTTTTTCAATTTGATATTAAATTTTATCCAAATAACACTTTAAATTGAAGAGCTTAAAGTTGGTTAAATGGGTTGTTATTTATTTTCATAGTAAGGGTTAAATATGGATGTATTTTAGTAATACGGTTCAGGTCGGGTATGGGTTGAGTTGGTGTTGAGTCCGATATCGGTCGTTGAGATTGTATTGCATGAAAATGGGTCGGACCAATTGACACCCCTAATCACCATCCTCCTCGAATTGAAGAGGAACACTAAATTAGATTAGCGGACGAAGTTTTTCCATTGGGGTTAAGCATTGAGGGCTTATTGATGTATATTTCTTAATCGGAATTTTCCTTGTCTTTCTGAAGTTTGTCGTTTACCATGCAAAAATATCTACCAGACGATGATGCCAAAGCGAAGTAAAGAAAGAGGTCCTCAAGTCAAACGGGGGGATGCGAAACAACAAAAAGTTGGCATTGCGCTAATGCGCTAAACAAAAAGTTCGCAGGAAGGATGTGAAACAGCAAAAAATTGGCATTGCGCTGATGGGAAACCACAAAAAATTAACATTGCGCTAATGCGCGAAACAAAAAGTTAGCATTGCGCTGGTGCGAAACCACAAAAAGTTAGCAGTGCGCTAATGCGCCAAACAAAAAGTTAGCATTGCGCTGATGCGAAACCACAAAAAGTTAGCATTGTGCTAATGCGCGAAACAAAAAGTTCGCAGGAATAGTTCGCATGCTAACCTTTTGTTTCGCATCCTCCCGGCGAACTGTTGGTTTGCGCATTCCTCCCATTTGTCTTGAGGACCTCCTTTTTTCATTTACCAATGCAAGATTTTCGCATAGTCTTGTAGAAGTAAAGAAGATAGTAACCACGCATTGCTCGGACATCAATGGGAAACCACTACTCAGCTGATCACGGTGTTTGGAGGTAAGCTCCACAGCATCTCTGTAGTCCAACCTCCTTGAACATGTTGGAGGACTCTTGAGTAAATTCATGCTGCTTTGTTTGGAAACCATCCGCACTCTGCTCAGATCTTGTGAACTTGTCCTCTTCAATGCTAAACACTGAAACCATCAAACCCATACAAATTGCCTATATTCTTTTGTCTGTCAATCAATCAATATGCTTTTTCTTGATCCTTATTATTTGTGCTCTCTGAAAGATGATTGTCTAACAAGCAATTTGCTGATTTTTATTTCAAGGAATCTGTTAGAGCATGTAGCTCAAATCAACGAAGGTCTTGATTCGCTTGAGCAGGCCTTGCGTCAGCTCATCAGGGAAAGGCATGCCTCTATAGGTCTGGCCAATATTTCCAGAGCACCACGCATCTTGCTTATTTGCGCAGCAATTAAAATCATCCGGCAAAGATTAATCTTTGGAACGGGAAGGCAAGATGTTGATCCAAGTTTCCGACTTGCCTCTGCTGTGATCGCTGTTGCTCTTGGATGTGTTGAATGTGGTCTCCTGATGTGCGTTCTGCTTAGCGGCTTGCCTTGGCTGATTTCTATTGCTTGTGTCCTAATGCTGGTAGTCCCGTTCATTCTCATCGCGAGTTAAAGCGACTGGGCGCTAGTTTCTAGCTTTCGTTGTGGTGATGTGCGTTTATGTGAATTTCATTTGTCTGTAACCTTCCCCGCTCGTACTGATATGAACGTCATT
The DNA here is from genome assembly GCA_014182695.1 of Eucalyptus albens. NCBI lineage: Eukaryota > Viridiplantae > Streptophyta > Magnoliopsida > Myrtales > Myrtaceae > Eucalyptus > Eucalyptus albens. Next base: position 54,053,862 of record CM024653.1, read on the forward strand.
GTTGTATTATCACCACGCCGCTTATCTAGGGTTTACATGTTCTGTAACCTTCCACTGCAAAATCGTTTTCTCTTCCTGCTGCTTTTTCTGTTCATCTCATGTCTCTGGTCTTATGAAAACTATCTTGACATAGCGACTCTAAGCAAATATCAAAGAGAGTCGCGCTATTTCCGCGCCTCCACGTGCTTACCCACGCCCTCAAAACCTGAAAATGGCAAAACAGCCACGGTCCCCGGTCGCCGCATCCTTTCTTGAAGCGCTCGTCATCCTCCTTCATTTTGCCTTCTTCAGCAACTTCTTCTGCCCATGATACCCTCGTCTTCCTCCATCCATTTGAAGCTCATGCTCATCCCCTTCTTAATAGGCCTAGCCTCAGTGTCGGCTTCTTGGCGAGCACCAGAAGCGACCACCTTTCATGGGGGCGACGGCTATGGCTACGTCGTCTTGCGATTGCTTGAATTCAGGAGCGTGGTTTGGGGTTTGGAGAGAGTGAAGGATTTGAGTTTGCGGAAATGGGAACTCAAGGTCGAAGGGCAAGTGGGAGTCGTCGACGGTGAAGGAGGAGCCATTGATCATGGCGATTTGCTCGAGGACGTAGAGGTCCTTGGTCCGGGAAAATGAGGTCTTCCACTGCCAAGTCATCGGTGTCAGAAGGGTTGGAGAATTCGGCCGTGGCTTTCTTCTTCTTCATCATCTTCTTGTTCTTCTGGGTTTGTGGTGATGTCTGATTTCCCGCTGGCTCTGTTTTACTCTGTTACCGCAAGCGTTGAGGATAGATGCACAACCGCGAGCTTAAGAGGAACCATCGAATTGCAGCAGCACATCAGATAAAACTTTCATTCCCGTGCGTAATTGAAGAAAAACGCATTTTTTTCTTGTCAACGAAGAGCAACGGAGCTGAAAAACGAAATTCCAAATTCAAAGAAGGTGAGATATCAGTAAAATGAAGGAGGAAACGGAGAATGTAAGTGCACGTGAGATGCGCGTGCGCCTCTGGCCGGTCACTTTTCTCATCGGGGTTAAGCGTTGGGGGCTAATTGATATGTATCTGTCAAGTGTAGGGGGTCATTTTGAAACAAAACTCAAATGCAGGGGGCCTTTTGCAAAAGAGGAGCCATCGCGCTTCCTACGCTGCATCATTTTTAGTCGCAATTTCTGCATATGAATATGTCGAGTGTAATAAAACTCCAGTGCAAGGTATATTTGTCAGTGCAATAAAACACCTTGCCATAAAACTCGATCAAACTGGAGTGCGCCAGTGCGATAAAACTCCACTGGGGGCGGGGCATAAAAGTTCTGCCTTCCTTCCATCAACAAAATGTAGATTCGCATCAAGTTTTGTTTCGGACGAGGAAGGAAAGAGGTTAATCACACGAAGCTCGAAGTTTAATGAGAAACAACGAGGTGATCGGAGGTAAGGAACGACCATGAACTGCACCAAGTACATAATGACTAATGAGGGATGCATCTGCTCAGCCCACTTTTTATTTTTGTGTCTAAAAAACGTTGTTTCTTCTTGTTGGAACTACAGTTCGATCCTTTATGATTTCAAATGATGCTTTTTTTCCTGGGATAAGTACACTAGTCCCCGTTTGGTTGGACTTTCCCAAGGGGCTTTGGGCCCCGAAAGCCCCTTGGGAGAAAATTTTTGTGTTTGGCAAAACTTTTGAATGCTCCTTGGTGGAATGTGGGCATTCCACATGCTGAATTTGGCATTTCCAAAATGCCTGGTAGTCACTGTTCATTCTTCTTCCCCACCATCTTCTTCCCCGTTCGTTCTTCTTCCCTCGCCCGAGAGTCGGCCGAGTTTCGCGGTTGACGGCACTCGCCGCAAGCGGGCTGCCGGGATGCCTCACCCGAGGTCGCGCAACCTCGGGCGAGGTGGCCTAAGGTCCGGCGACCTTGGGCATCGCCCGGTCGCTCGACCTCGGCGACGCCGCTTGTGGCCGCGCGATCTCAGGTGATGCCCCGGGTCGTTGGACCTCAAGCGGCATTGCTCGAGGCCATGCGACCTCGGGCGACGCCCGGGTCACGCGACTCGGGCGTCACCAAGGCGACCTCGGGCGACCGCTCCCCGCCACCACCACTGCCTCCTCGCCACCACCAACGCCACCGCCACCAACCGCACCCTCACAATCACCAGCTGCATCTCCTCCTCCCCTTTTTTTTTTTTTTCATTTTTCATTTTACTTTGAAATAGCTTTGCAAAACATACACCAAAAATTAGTTTCCAAACACACTTCCCTTCCCAAAATGCTCATTCTCTCAAGGATACTTGGGGAAATGCAAAGCCATTTGCCCAAAGTTGAACCAAACGGGTAAGTTGTGTACGACACTCACTTTAATGCCAAAAGTTTTTGTCGGATCACTTAAGTGGCAAAAAATTTGAAAAACGCTCACTTTGGTGCGAACGCCGACGAAATTGGCCAGAAATCTGACGTGGCCTTTTTTTTATATTAATTTTTGAAGTTGACGTGGCTCGTCGAAGAGTTGAGTCAGCATCCAAACACCAAAACGACGCCGTTTGGCATCTTTCCCCCAACTTTGAAACCCTAATCCCCAAATTGAGAGAGAGGGAAGGCTTGTCTTCGTGTTTTCTTCTTCCTCGAAGACCCACACCAGCAACGGCACCAGCACGGCACCGGCAACAGCACACCAGCAACAACACTAGCAACGCACCACCAGAACGGCGCCGCACCCAAAGCAGCCCCTTCGACCCATATTCTTCCTCCCTCCTCCTCCGCCCTCGCCTTCGACTTTTCCCGCAACAATCTCGTCTCTCCTCGCTCACCTGGTCAAGCAACTACAATGGTGGTTGAGCAACGGTGGCCAAGCAGCGACGATGGCTGAGCGACGGCGGGCGAACGACGGTGGCCGAGTGGCAGAAACCCTAATTTTTCCCCATGTGAGCTAAACGGCGTCGTTTCCATGAAGCCATCCATGTAGGACAGCAAAACGACGTCGTTTTTAAGGAGGACCGAAAACGACGTCATTTAAAGGCCTATCGATTTTTTTTTTTTTATTTTAAAAAATCATTTTGGCGGAATCTTTCGCCGGTGGCTGGAATCTTTTGCCGGTGGCACCAAAGTGAGCGTTTTTCCTCCGATTTGGCACTTAAGTGATTCGACGAAAACTTTTTGCACCAAAGTGAGCGTCGTACACAACTTATGACACCATTAATGTACTTATCCCAACTTTTCCAAAAGAAGACTTGAAAACTGATTTGATTCGGTAATCGGTTATTGAATGGAACCGGTGTTCCGGCCTTGGAATCGGATTGGCAACCAATCCGGTCTTAGGCTACTTCAAAGTTCGTGGAACACGAAATTGAACCGGTTTTATGCTAGAACTAATCTTGAATGAGCCAATTCAAGCCGATTTGATTCGATAATCGGTTCTTGAATAGCACCTGCATTTTGGCCTTGGAATCAGGGACCGATCCAATCCTAGGCTACTTCAAGGTTCGCAGAACAGGAAATCAAATTGGTTCTACACTAAAACTAACCTTGAATCGGTTGGTTCAAGCCGATTCGATTCCATTCCTAGGTTAAACCACACCCAACACACACCACAAATCAAATCTCAATTCTCAAAAGTCAACAAATAATAAAACCATAACTTTTGAATCATCACCATCTTTGAACTAAAGAGGAACATTAAATTACATTAGTGAATGAATTTTTTTTATCGCAGTTAAGCATCGGGGGCTAATTGATATATATTTTCCATCAAGGGGTAAATCGAAACTTTCCCTATCTTTATGAAATTTGTTGTTTACAATGCAAAAATGTCTACCAGAGGATGATGCGAAGGCAAATTAAAGAAAGAGGCATTGGGTCTAATTGATTATATATATGGGTGACGATGATAAGGAGGAGCATAAGGGATTAAATTGGAGATGGTATGAGGCGCGCGGCATATGGACTCTTGGTATTGTCATATGGCGATCATGTCACTGACCACTTTTGTGTGTGAGTCCATTTCCAAAAGTTCTTGAGGGTGAGGGAGAACTGCGGGTTTCACAATCATAAAGTTTGCAAAATCCCTACACTTTACTTTTGGTTATCAAGGATTTCGTAGCTTTGTAATTGCGAAACCTCACAACTTTGTAATTGCGAATAAGTTGGTATTCACAACATATGGACTCTTGGCATTGTCATATGGCGATCATGTCACTGACCACTTTTGTGTGTGGGTCCATTTCCAAAAGTTCTCAGGGGTGAGGGAGAACTGCGGGTTTCAGAATCATAAAGTTTGCAAAATCCCTACACTTTACTTTTGGTTATCAAGGATTTCGTAGCTTTGTAATTGCGAAACCTCGCAACTTTGTAATTGCGAATAAGTTGGTATTCACAACAGATGGACTCTTGGCATTGTCATATGGCGATCATGTCACTGACCACTTTTGTGTGTGGGTCCATTTCCAAAAGTTTTCAGGGGTGAGGGAGAACTGCGGGTTTCAGAATCATAAAGTTTGCAAAATCCCTACACTTTACTTTTGGTTATCAAGAATTTCGTAGCTTTGTAATTGCGAAACCTCGCAACTTTGTAATTGCGAATAAGTTGGTATTCACAACAGATGGACTCTTGGCATTGTCATATGGCGATCATGTCACTGACCACTTTTGTGTGTGGGTCCATTTCCAAAAGTTCTCAGGGGTGAGGGAGAATTGCGGGTTTCAGAATCATAAAGTTTGCAAAATCCCTACACTTTACTTTTGGTTATCAAGGATTTCGTAGCTTTGTAATTGCGAAACCTCGCAACTTTGTAATTGCGAATAAGTTGGTATTCACAACAGATGGACTCTTGGCATTGTCATGTGGCGATCATGTCACTGACCACTTTTGTGTGTGGGTCCATTTCCAAAAGTTCTCAGGGGTGAGGGAGAACTGCGGGTTTCAGAATCATAAAGTTTGCAAAATCCCTACACTTTACTTTTGGTTATCAAGGATTTCGTAGCTTTGTAATTGCGAAACCTCGCAACTTTGTAATTGTGAATAAGTTGGTATTCACAACATATGGACTCTTGGCATTGTCATATGGCGATCATGTCACTGACCACTTTTGTGTGTGGGTCCATTTCCAAAAGTTCTCAGGGGTGAGGGAGAACTAGGGGTTTCGCAATCATATTGCAAAATCCCTAAAGTTTACTTTTGGTTCTCAGGGATTTTGCAGCTTTGTAATTGCGAAACCTCGCAACTTTACTTTTGGTTCTCAGGGATTTCGCGACTTTGTAATTGCAAATAAGTTGCGATTCATGAATCGAAACTTATTCGCAATTACAAAGTTGTGAAAATCACAACTTATTCGCAATTACAAAGTTGCGAAATCCCTGAGAACCAAAAGTAAAGTTGCGAGCTATGTAATGAGAACCAACCAAAAATAAAGTTGCGACTTTACTTTTGCTTCTCAAGAATTTCGCAACTTTGTAATTGTGAAACTAAAAGTAAATGCCTGAGTACTTTTAACCCACACATCCTCCTCGTTACGTGCCTATATATGAGACAATGACAAACTCCAGTCCAAACTCCAATCCAATCCCCCATGCTCTTCCTTCCAACTCCATCGAATCCCAACTATACAAGATCTACGCATAGTCTATATGACATGTTGTTGCAGAAGTAAAGAAGTAAGTATCCACGCGTTGCTCAGAGATCAATGGGAAACCACCACTCAACCCATCGCAATGTTCCAAGGTAAGCACCACAATATCTCCACAGTCCAACCTCCTTCAACAAGTTGGAGGACTCCTGAGTAAACTCATGCTGTTTTGTTCAAATACCATCTGCATTCCACTTAGATAAGGTGAACTAGTCATTTTCAATGTTGCATACTAAAAGATGTTCAAATTGCCTATGGTTTTTTGTCTGTTAATACTGAAATCATGAAAACAGTTCAAGTCGCCTATATTTTTTTGCTTGCTAATCTATCGATATGCTTATTCTCAATCCTCCTGTGGAAGACGGTTGTCTAACAAATTGCTTGGTGATATTAAGGTATGCAGCACACCACATAGCTCAAATCAACGAAGGTCTTGATTCACTAGCACAAGCCTTGCGTCAACTCATCAGGGAGAGGGACAGCTCTATAGTTCCGGCCAACATTTCTAGAGCACCACGCATCTTGCTTATCTGTGCAGCCATTAAAATCATCTGGCAAAGATTAGTCTTTGGAATGGGAAGGCAAGATGTTGATCCGAGTTTCCAACTTGCTATTGCCAAGATAGCTGTTGCTCTTGGATGCATCGAATGTGGTCTCCTAATGTCCGTTCTGCTCAGTGGCTTGCCTTGGCCGATTTCTGTTGCCTGCGTCCTAATGCTGGTAGTCCCGTTCGTGATCATCTGAGTTAAAAGGATTATTAGCGATTGGGCGCTAGTTTCTGGCTTTCGATGTGGTGATGTGCGTTTTGTGTGAATTTCGTTTGTCTGTAACCTTCCTCCCGCTGGTACTGATCTGAACGTCATTACCACATCGCTTATCTAAGGGGTTTACATATTCTGTGCCCTTCCACTGCAAAATCGTTTTCTTTTCCTGCTGCTCTGTTTTTCATCTTATGTCTCTGTTCATATGAAAACTGTTTTGACATGAATGTGAAAACCTGCGACTTACCAAATATCAACGGGAGCCGCTATTTCTAGGCCTCCACTTGCTTGCTCACGCCCTCAAAACCTTAAAATGGCAAAAGAACCGACGGTTCCCCAGGTCGCCACAGCCTTTATTGAAGCGCTCATCATCCTCCTTCATTTTGCCTCCTTCAGCAACTTCTTCTGCTCTTGATCGTGTAAAACACCCAAATCCCACAATGCCCTCGTCTTCTTCCATCCATTTGAAGCTCATGCTCACCCCCTACTTAATAGCCCTAGCCTCGGTGTCAGCTTCTTTGGCGAGCACCAGATGCAGCCGCCTTTCGTGGGGGCGACGGCTATGGCGTCTTCGTCTTGCGATAGCTCGAACTCAGGAGCGTGGTTTGGGTTTGGAGAGAGGGAAGGATTTGAGCTTGCTGAAAACGGGAACTCGAGGTTGGGGGGCAAGGAGTCATCGGCGGTGAAAGAGGAGCTGTTGATCGCGGCGATTTTCTCGAGGACGTAGAGGTCCTTGGGTCAGGGAAATGAGGTCTTCCACCGCCGAGTCATCGGCGTGAGAAAGGTAGAAGAAGTCGGCCGTGGGTTTCTTCTGCTTCTTCATCATCTTCTTCATCTGGGTTTGTGGTGATTTCTGCTTTCTCACTGGCTCTGTTTTACTCTGTTACCACTGCGAGCGGTGGGGATAGAATTGTGCTTAACCGAGAGGTTAAGAGGAACCATCAAATTACAGTGGCACGCCTGATAAAACTACCATTTCGCATGCGTAATTGGAGAATAACGCAATTTTTTTCTTGCCAACGAAGAGCAACGCACCTGAAAAACAAAATTCCAAATTCAAGAAGGGCGAGGTACCAGTAGGTTAAAGGTGGAAACGGAGAATGTAAGTGCACGTGAGATGCGGGTGCATCTCTGGCCGGTCGCTTTTCTCATCGGGGTTAAGCGTTGGGGGCTAATTGATATATATCTGTCAAGTGTAGGGGGTTCATTTGAGACAAAAACTCAATCCGGGGGGTTCTTTTGCAAAAGAAAAGTGGTCGCGCTACCCATGCTGCATCATTTGTGGTCGCGTTTTCTGCATATGAATATGTCGAGTGTAATAAAACTCCAGTACCATAAAACTCGATGAAACTGGAGTGCGTCAGTTTGATGAAACTCCACTGCGGGCGGGTTATAAAAGTTCTGCCTTCTACCATCAACTAAATGTAGTCTCGCATCATTGACCAAAAAAAAAATGTAGGCTCGCATCAAGTTTTGTTTCGGCAGAGAAAGGAAAGAGGTTAATCACACGAAGCTCGAAGTTTAATGGGAAACATCATGGTGATCGGAGGTAAAGAACGACCGTGAACTGCAACATCACTTCACTTCCGTAGTCCAGCCTCTTTCAATAACTTTGGAGGACCGCGAGCAAATTCATGCTGTTTCAAGTTCATTTCGGAACTTTGGAGGCTGCCAAATACATAATGATGAATGAGGGATGCATGTAATCAGCCCACCTTATTTATTTTTTTCTTTTTAAATTTTGTGTAAAAAACGTTGTTTCTTCACGTTGAAAATACACTTTGATTCTTTATGATTTCAAAGGATTATTTTCTTTTTTTCAAAAGAAGACTTGAAAATTAATTTGATTGGGTAATTGGTTATTGAATAGAATTGGTGTTCCAACATTGGGATTGGGAACTGATCCGGTCCTAGGCTGCTTCAAGGTTCATGGAACCAGAAATTGAATAGGTTTTACGCTGGAACTAATCTTGAATCGGCCGATTCAAGTCGATTCGATTAAGTAATCGGTTCTTGAATAGAACCAGTGTTCTGGCCTTAGAATCAGGGACCGATCTAGTCCTAGGCTACTACAAGGTTCACGAAACTACAAATTAAACGGTTCTACGCTAGAACTAATCTTGAATTGGTTAGTTCAAGCCAATTGGATTCAATTCGATTCCTAGGTTAAACCACACCCAATACACACCACAAATCAAATCTCAACTCTCAGAAATCAATAAATAATAAAAACCATAACTTTCATCATCCTTGAACTGAAGAGGAACAACCACAAGGATTCGCTCCAGTGGCCACCCTTCCAACATGTAAGGGGAAGGTGAGGGGTTCAAATCCCCATCTTCTCAGGGGGATGGGGTGGGGACGCGTAAGTTTCAGGAGTGGGTTTCGACTCCCATGCCCTGCAAGAGGTAGGGCAAAAGTGTGAGAGTGAGTATAGAGTATGAATAGAGTAGGACTGACAAAAAAAAAAAAACTAAAGAGGAACATTAAATTACATTAGTGAATGGATATATATATATTATTGGGATTAAGTGTTGGGGACTAATTGCTCTAGATTTCCGGTCAAGGGTTAATTAAAATTTTCCCTATCTTTACGAAATTGATCATTTACAATGCAAAAATGTCTACCGGTGGACGATGCAATGGCAAATTAGAGAAAGAGGCATTGGGTCTAATTGATTATATGTGTATGCGAGTGTGACAATGATAAGGAGGAGCATGAGGGATTAAATTGGAGTCGGTATGAGGTGTGTGATGGATGGACCCCTGTCATTGTCATATGAAAACGAGAATTTTTTGTCCAAGAAGAAGTCTCGGATGGTTTTTTGTACACCATAGCAGACTATAATGTCCGGAAAGAAATCATCTTTTTGGACACCATAGTCTAAACTCTGGTGTCCCTTGAGAAGTGTCCATGGACATAAAATTCTCCTATTGTCACGCACCTATTTATGTGACAATGACAAACTCCAATCCAAACTCCAATCCAATCCCTCATGCTCTTCCTTCCAACGTCCCATCGAATTGCAACCATACATTAAGATCTTCGCATCATTCATATGACATATTGTTGTAGAAGTAAAGAAGAAAATATCCACACATTGCTTGGAGATCAATGGGAAACCACTACTCAACCGATCATAATGTTCCAAGGTAAGCACCTCAACATCTCTGCAATCCAACCTCCTCCAACAAACTCGAGTAAATTCATGTTGTTTTGCTCGAACACCATCTGCACTCCACTTAGTTAATGTGAACTCGTCCTTTTCAATGTTGCATACTAAAACCAGTTCAAATTGCCTAAGGTTTTTTGTCTACTAATCTATGAATATGATGGCTTCATACTGAAATCATGAAACCAGTTCAAATCACCTATATTTTTTTTGTCTACTAATCTATCGATATGCTTATTCTTGATCTTTTTTTTTTTTTTTTTTTTTTTGTGCTTTTATGGAAGACAATTGTCTAACAAGTCACTTGGTGATGTTAAGGCATGCAGCACAGCACGTAGCTCAAATCAATGGAGGTCTTGATTCGCTCGAGCACACCTTGCGTTAGCTCATTAGGGAGAGGCATAGAACCATTGGTTCGGCCAACATTCCCAATGCACCAGGCATTATGTTTATTTGTGCAGTGATAGAAATTATCAGGCCAAAATTAATCTTCGAGATGAGAAGGCAAGATATTGGCCCAACTTTTGGACTTGCCTTTGCTGTGATTGCTATTGCTCTTGGATGCGTCGAATGTGATCTTCTTATGTTCGTTCTACTTGGTGATTTGCCTTGGCTGATTTTGTTGCCTGCGTCCTGATGTTGGTAGTCCTGTTTGTGTTCATCGAGAGTTAAAGGATTATCAGTGGAGGGCGCTAGTTTCTGAATTTCGATGTGCTGATGTGTGTTATACATGAATTTCATTTGTCTGTAATCTTCCCCCCACTAGTCCTGATATAGTTTAAGTGTTCTATACCATTCCACTGCACAAAGCAAATATCAACGGTCCTTCTTGCCCCGGGGGGGGGGGTGCACATTTTCGTTGCATTCATCCTGATGTTGGTGATCCCGTTCAAGTTCATCCCGAATCAAAGGATTAATTAGAAAATGATGATCTGGCTTTTGATGTGGCTGAGGGTCTGGCGTTTGCTGGGGGTGACATGTTTTTTTATTATTTTGGTGGTCTGCCGTTTGCAGGGTCGGGCGTTTGCTGGAGGTGATATGTATTTTCTTTGAATTTTGGCGGTTTGCTGTTTGCAGGGGTCTGGTCCTCGTGTATTTGATTTGTCTGTAACCTTCCATTGCAGGTCTTGATATGGCCGTCATGTTGTATGTTCTGTAATCTCGATTACATTTCGTATCTTCCGCTGCAAAATCGTTTCCTTTTCCTGCTCCTCTGTTTTTCATCTCATGAATCTGGTTATTTATATGAAACCTGTCTCGACGTGGAAGTGGAAAACAGCGCCTCAAAACAATATGTCAAAATCCGATATTTATTTGAGTTGCCCATCTCTTGGTTTGTTGCATTCAACGGATGTTAGTTAGCAGCTTCACCCATGACAGTATCTTTGCAAAGTCTGACATAACTCCTTACATACTCTGAAGAAGGAAGTAAAATCTTCAAAATATCAACAAAAAAAAAAAAAAAATGAAGAAGGAGAAGGCTAATTTCTCCAAAAATTTGGAGGAGCCTGAGCCCACGGATCGGACGGTGGTCCGCACCCTGTACGAGGCCCTTCAATTCCGCGATCACGACTCCATCCGCCGCACCCTCGCCCCCGACCTTGAGTGGTGGTGGTGGTGGTTCCGTCCAGCCCTAGTTCTTGATGCGCCTCCTCCGCCACATCGGACGACACCTTCCTCTTCGTCCCCAACTCCGTCACCTCCTTTCCGCCCCGCCACGCTCGCCCGAGTGCTTCGGCCTGACCAGCTCCATCTTGTGAGTCAACGCCTGGTCGTTCTCCACCAATGGGTTGGTCACCCAGGTTGAGGGAGTGCTTCTAACATCTCACTCGCCGTCCCGCGATTCAGCAACAGGTTGATGCCAGCGAGGGACTCGAGGACGCTCGACTTGCTGGAGGACCGGTTGCCGACGACGATGAAGCTGGGGAGCTGGATTCCCTCCTCCATGACCATGTTCAAGCCTGTCGAGCAGGGGAAGGATCCGGTTGTTGTAGGAAAGAGAGGAGAAAGAGAGGGAGAGAGATCCGACCAAGAGGGAATATGGGAGAAAGCAAGGGGAAAGGAAAAGTCAAAAGAGAAAAAAGAAATGTTGACGGAATAGATGGACGGACACTTAACCCTTAAGTTAAGGCAGATTTGAAAAACAAAAAAAAATATAAAAAATCATCTAAGGTTGACCTGTACGAAGAGGCACGACCGCGGTTCTTTCTCCTCTTTTAGTTATAATGCCATCGACATGTGAAGCCTTTGGAATGTTTGAGTCCTTGCTTAAGCCATTGAGAGAGAGAGAGAGAGAGAGAGAGAGAGGGAGGGAGAACCATCTTCTTTTGCTTCTGACTCCGGGCTAGCCTCTACTACAATTGTAATATGAAAGTTATAAGCTATGTTTTGGGAGTGTTACTGTCTATCGGCCTCTACGATCAAATCAGCTTGAGGGTTGGAGAGACAATAGTTTACCCCATAACGAATGTTGACAATTTGTGCCCCAAGATTAGATGAGAAATATTCTCAATATTGTTTGATTAAATAGTTGATCCAACTCCAAATATAATGAAGTAGAAAAATCAGTGGATGAGTTATGGTCAAAGGTCCATTAAATAATGCACCATTGGTTATAAATCACCTTTTGGTCTTTACCTAGTCCCAACGAAAAAAATGAGGTTACTTACCAGAATATCTCATGTTTCAAAAAGAGGTGGATCAACTCATAAAATTTTCATTAAATTAGGTTTAACACAAGAAAAAGTACATATCATTCCTTAGTTATTAGGAGAATCCCAAAAATATCTCACTCAAATAATATAGCATAGCTCGCACTATTCCAAATATTGTTTCAAGGTTAAATGTATGGCCATATGAGAGAAAATTGATCGGGAACCGTAACATGGGGAGGGGAATGCTCTTGATCTTATGGTATGACAAACTAGAATTAAGTGCACGATGTTGTATAAGACCTTATATTAAAAATCATCATTTCTTAACATTTATTAAAATTACGTGCAATAATTAAGGTACTTCAACTTTTTATTTAATTTTAACTTACTTGGAAAATCGAAAACCATTACCAATTGAAAGTCTTTAATTTGCTTGGATTATTCTTAATCTAGGGCCAACTCAATTAATCTTTTTGCCCACTTCGTATGTAACATCACGGTTGATCAAAATCCATTTTTCTAAGTTTTACTTCTAATCTTTTATCACCAATCTTCCGCAATCGTCAATTAAACGCGAGATTCAAAAAAAGAAAACGAGCATTTAGTACTAAATGAATATGCTCATCTACAGGGATGTGAACGGCCATGTAATAAGGTCCATTCAAATATTACTTTAGGTATAATGTTTCTGAAGTAACAAATTAAGAGGTCGGTGTTATAACTTATTCTCAATTCACAAAATAAGAAAATAGCATGGTTCCCTTTAGCAAATACATTACCTAACATTAATTCTATTCTGAAATATATATGAGCATTTCTACTTATTATACCTGCCCTCGCCAGTGGTCTAACGATGGTCTCGCCAGCCACCCTGCTTTGAGAAATATACGGTTGATTCCCTTCGGCATTTACATTACCTGACATTGATTCTGTCTTCTAGTGAAATCTCAGCAAAAGAGACCTTTAATTCCCGCAGGAAAGAGATTTGAACCAGTTTGAAATGGATCCTGGATAGAACGTGAGAACTCAGTCCTTCAGACTCCTTATCCATTTCAAAGAGTACCACAACCGAACCCGTCCTAGAAGCTGTAAAAGTTGGATTCCATCATCGTGCTTCGATAGTTGAATGCTACCCATCAACTTGTATCAGAATTCAACGCCAAATCTGTAACGGTTAACGATGGATGCATCTTTACAGCAGACCTGACCATAAACTTCACGCAATGAAGAAAAGAGCCAGCCTGACGGAGAAACACTTGATCCCTTGACTTATAATTGAACAGCCAAGGGGGAAAGAAAGTATAAATAAGATAATGCATGTTATCCACCCCAATGCCCCTGTTAACAGCCCGTCTGCATGTCAAGCAAATATTATGGCAACTTCTATTAATAAATAAAAAGGAAATTTTTTAAATAAGGACCTAAAGTACCTTTATTTTTTTCAAATAAGAGCCTTAAAACCTGCTTCAATGGTCAGAATGCTACACATCAACTCATATCAAAGAATTCAAGGCCAAACACATAATGATTAACGAGGGGTGCATCTACCCGAAATCCAGCTCACTTTTTTTATGTTATTTTGTGAAAAATAAATTTATTATAATAATATAAAACTTGCAAGAAACATATATTTTTCAAGTGGTTAAATAGTTGTTTCTTCATGTCAAAGACACGATTCAATTTTCCTTGGTTGCAAAGGAATTTAAAAAAAAAAAAAAAAGACTAGAAAACCGATTTAACTTGATTCCAGGGTTGAAACGATTCTCGGATAGAACCGGTAGATCTAGCCTTGGAGCTAGGAACCAATCTAGTCCAGGCCGCTTTAAGGTTTGTAGAATCAGGAACAAAACCGGTTCCTCCTAGAAACGATGTCAAACCGATCGGTCTAATTCCCCTATTAAACTGGACCAATTCACATCTCTAAGAATAATAAAAACCATAACTATTAAATCCCTGCCCTCCTTGAAATGAAGGGGAACCATAAAATTACAGCAGCGCACCAAATTAAACAACCATTCCCATGCGTAATTGAACAACGCACTCTTTTCCTTGCCAAATGCCAACAAAGAGCAACACACTTGAAAAACAAAAATCCAAATTAAAAAAGGTCAGATATCGGCGGAATGGAGGTGGAGCTGGAGACGGAGAATGTAAGTGTACGTGAGATGCGTGTGAATCTCTGGCCAGCCAATTTTCTCATCCGGGGGCTACTTGATAAATAATTGTCAAGCGTGGGGGTTCATTTGAGACAAACTCAAATGCAGGGGGTCTTTTGCCAAAAAGGGGAAGGCTAAATGGAGCGAAGGAGGAAAAGAGGCTACGGCTTTTGCGAGGGGTCGCGAGACTTGTCTACGGGTCAGGTCCACTTGTATAGCATGGGGATTCGATCTTAACCGTACACGCGGAGGACACCCACGCTTGATCCGACGGTATGACAAGAATATAATTAAGCGCGTGATGCTGTAATAAGACCATATATGGAAAAAAAAAAAAAAATCATTTCTTACCATTTTTAAAAACTGTGTGCAACCATTAAAGGTAGTTGGCCCAGAAAAAAATTCATTGAGGAAATAAAAAATAAGTCGTAGTTTCTTCTTATTCATTAGTGCAAAGGTCCGTGTCTTTTACGGAAAAAAAAAGTGATTGGAAAAAAATATTCCATATAAATGATTGGTTTTATCGCTTGTAATAATTAACTGATAAAAAAAATATAATCATTATTGACAATGGTTTATGTCTAAACTTTTTTGCAAACAATAAAAATATCAAGATATATAAATTATAGGTCTTTGAAAAATATTTTACAAATTATAATTTTTTTTGTGAAATAAATGGACCTTGATCACTTTTCTCAATCTATTGGTAAAAAAATCTTTGCCCACTTCATATACAAGCGTTGGGGACTAATTGATATATATGTGTGTGTGTGTGTGTGTGTGTGTGTGAAGTGTAGGGGGTCATTCGAGACAAACTTAAATGCAGGGAGTCTTTTGCAAAAGAGGAGCCGTTTTGCTTCCCACACTGCATCATCTGTAGTCGCGTTTTCTGCATAGTACGCTATGTTTTTTCAAGAGTAATAAAGGTCAAGTGCAGGGGGTCTTTTGCAAAAGAGGAGCTAGTCGCGTTTTCTGCATGTGTTTGTCTAGTGTAATAAAACTCGCGAGCGGGGGTATATTCTCACCGAAAACTTAGGAGTGCGGCGGGCGGGCCGGCAATATTTGGATTGTGACCTTTTCTGCATACTAAAAGTTTCGCCTTATGATCGTCGAGAAAATGCGTTTGACAAATCGCAGGCTCACATCAAGTTTTGTTCCTGACGAGGAAGAAGGACGTTAATCACACGAAGCTTGGAGTTTACTGGGAAATAGCGGTTCAGCCAACAATGGTGATTGGAGGTAAGCATAGACTGCGAACTACAACATCGCTTCACTTCTGTAATCCAGCCTCCTTCAATAACTTAGAAAGACTGCAAGCAAATTCATGCTGTTTTGAATTCCTTTCCTGAAAAAAAAAACTCCCCGTATCTAATCATATCCTATCTATCCACCGCATGTTCCGTCAGGTGAATTCTGCTTTATTCGGAAACAATTTGTACGATGACTCATCCTTTCTCATGTTGCATTGGGAACCCACATGACAAGTACAAATCACCCACATTTGGTTTCCGTTTGGTTTGGTTAAACGACCCTTGAGTTTATTCTTGATGCTTATTGTTTGACCTTCCGTGAAAAACAGATGTCTAACAAGTAGTTTGCTGATTTTAAATCCAAAATAAGTGGAGTAGAGCGTGTAGCTCAAATTTCTGCAGAATGTAACGCATATATTGATACTCTGGATGAGGTTATGCTTAAGTTCATCAGGGACAGGCGTAGCTCCACACTTATCTGTGCATTGATCAAAGATAGTCTAGTGAAAATTAGCCTTTGAGATGGAAATGCAAGATATGGGCCTGAGGTTCCAATTTCTGTATGCTCTCATCTCTGTTGCTCGTGGATGTGTCTCTTGCACTCTCCAAATGTGTGTTCTACTTGGCAACTTGCCTTGGCCCATTTTTGTTACATGCATCCTGATTTTGGTAATTCCTTTCGGGCTCATCGTGTATTAGAGGATTAATGAGCGAAAAAACGAATGAGTTTGGTCTTCCTGATGATGTGTATTTTCTTTGAACTTTGGTGGTCTAGTCCTCCTGGTGCTTCCAAGGGTCTGGGTCCTCTTGATGATGTGCATTTTATATGAATTTTGGTTTGCTTGTATAACCTTCCGGTGGTGAGGTCTAGTCCTGCTGGTGTTTGCTAGGTTTGGTTATTGTATTTTTTTTTTTTAATCTTGAACACTTTTTTATGAGGATAATAAATGTTAAAATATCACGCGTTGCTTATTTATAGAGTTTTTATATTCTTTATATACATATAGTTTTCACCCACTTAATGATAATTGCAAAAATATTAGTAAATGATGAAAAGCGCATGTACCTGATTAAACATGTATACCATCTTACAGCAGAATTTCCAAATAAGTTGAATAATTCATCCGTGCGAAAGATTTCGCTTCGGAAAACCAACACCATGGAATACAATAATAAGCTATTGAATAATACACCAAAAACACAAAAGTCCATTGTCATTTTATTTTTATTTGGAAAAAAAGCCAAAACAATATGTAAATATGTTTGAGGACGGGTGGAAGTGACGAGATCCAGACCACATTCCACCTTCTACATGTGAAAGCCCCACTCTGATGTCACACACTTGACGCATTATTTACCATCTACGAGTAACATGCCCCGCAAAATCATTTTCTTTCTTTTCTTCTAGATTTATTCCCATAATATGGCAATCTAAGCTTTTTGAGTGTTGCACTCTAAAACTTGTAATTTACATCGAGATGCATCCGCCTAGTATAATTAGCTGTTGATTCTAATTTTCTAGGTGCGAAATGGTGCGGGGGGCTTAAACTGAGGAGGCAAGCAACCATCAAAGAATCACATAATCCCAGTATTTTTTCTTTTAGGATTTCGTTTAGGATACACGCATTGTGAGTTTGATATAGTTTGCACCACTCTCCTCATATTACGAACTCAGCAATCTATGTACAACAAAATTCAAAGTAAAGTAGCCAAGTGGATAGCTCACAAATTCTAAATAACTTGTTTGACCGAACTTCACCAGGTAAAGCAAGCTGGACTAATGCAAGCTTAATTCATTAACAAAGCTCCCGTTCGATCACTATCATTGTGCTTTTGAGACTAGCTTACCATAATTACTTTTTAATTTCATTCATGCATTAATTATTAATTTCACAAGGTACTCATGCTAGTGCATGGCCGAACAGACCAATCAGGCCAATTGAGATTTTGGTTCCTAAATCCACTCGGAAAGCTGCTCTTTTTTTTCTTTTTTCTTTTTTTCGTACTGTAAAAAAAGTACACACATGGGTGTGGAAAAAAGATAAAAAGTGTAGAGAGTGTTAAATATTAAAATAAAACAAATAATATAAGAAAAACATTTAAACGATCTTAAGATTTATATTCAATATTAGTAGGTATGGTATTTAGAGGATTATATCTTAAGTATTTTCAAATTTATAATTCTGTCCATTTTGCTATACTACATATATGTGTGTGTGTGTGTGTGTGTGTGTGTGTGTGAAAAATAGACATAAGCATTACATAATTGACAATTTTCAAAATTATCTAAGTCGGTATCGGCCATATCACGTGAGACGGCTGGCATTGACTAAACTGTCACCTAAGCGCTTTTGGGCCAAAATTGGCCAAAATGATTGAAATGACAAATTGTTAGAAATTTTAGGACTAAATTGATAACTCATCAAAAAGTTCAAATCTGAATTGACATAAGTGAAAGGTTTAAGATTAAATTGGTAATTTTCAAAATGTTTAAAATTGAATTGGTACAATTGAAAGGATTACAACTAAATTGGTACAAAATCAATAGGTTTAAGATTTTTTTGGTAATTTTTTTCTATGAACATTATCTTACTCTTATTAGTGGTCTGCCAAGGGAGACTCTCGCCAAGGCCACCCCCTTTTTGAAATATATGAATGATTAACTTTTATAGTTACATTCCCTAACATTAATTCACTTTTCTTGAGAAAATTCAGCAAAAAAGCTCAAAGCATCGCGGGAAAAAGTGATCAACCATTTTGAGATGGCTTTGTGGATTGAACATGAGAGTGGATTGAACATGAGAACATCCTCCGGAGTCCCTCATCCATTTCAAAGTAAAAGAACCAAAAGTGAAGGAAAAGATAGAATCCACCATTTGGCTTTAATAGTTGAATGCTACACATCAATTCATAACAAAGAATTCAACGCCAAATACATAATGATTAATGAGAGATGCATCTAATTGGCCAACTTTTTTTTCTTGTGTAAAAAGTTGTTGTTTTTTATGTTGAAAATACAATTCGATTCTTTATGATTTCAAAGGATTTTTCTTTTTATTTTCTAAAAAAAGAAGACTTGAAAATCGATTCGGTTAGGGAATCGGTTCTCAAATAGAACTAGCAGTTCCAGGCTTGGAATTGGGAATAGATCCAGTCCTAGGCCACTTCAAGGTTCATAGAACAAGAAATTGAACCTTATTGTTTGCTTTTTGTGAAATTTGGTTGTCTAACAAGCAATTTGCTGATTTTTATTCCAAGTGGCTCAAGTCAACGAAGGGCTTGATTCACTAGCACAGGACTTGCATCAACTCATCGGGGAGAGATAGCTCTATAGGTTCGGCCAACAATTCCAAAGCACCACGCATCTTGCTTATCTGCATAACGATTAAAACCATCCGGTGAAGATTCGTCCAAATGGGAAGGCAAGATGTTGATCCAAGTTTCCAACTTGCCATTGCCGGGATCGCTGTTGCTCTTGGATGCGTCGAATGTGGTCTCCTGATGTTCATTCTGCTCAGTGGTCTCCTGATGTTCATTCTGCCCGATTTCTGTTGCCTGTGTCCTAATGCTGGTAGTCCCGATCATGTTCATCGCGAGTTAAAAGGACTATTAGTGACTGGGCGCCAGTTTCTGGCTTCCGATGTGGTGATGTGCGTTTTATGTGAATTTCATTGGCTGTAACCTCCCCCAGCTGTCCGGTCAAAAAAAAAAAAAAAAAAAAAAAAAAAAAAAACCTCCCCCCAGCTGGTCCCGATATGTACGTCATTGTTGTATAATTACCACCCTGCTTATCTAAGGAGTTTACATGTTCTGTGCCCTTCCACTGCAAAATCGTTTTCTTCTCCTGCTGCTCTATTTTCATCTTATGTCTCTGTTCATATGAAAACTGTCTCAAAATGAATGTGAAAAACTGCGACTCTAAGCAAATATCAATGGAAGCCGCTATTTCCATGCCTCCACTTCCTTGCCCACGGCCCCAAAACCTTAAAATGGAAAAACAACCCAAGGTCCCCCAAATCGCCACAGCCTTTCTTGAAGCGCTCATCGTCCTCCTTCATTTTTGCCTTCTTCAGCTACTTTTTCCGTTTTGACCGTGGAAAACACCCAAATCCCACAGTACCCTCGTCTTCCTCCATCCAGTTGAAGCTCACCCCCTTCTTAATAGCCCTAGCCTCGGTGTCGGCTTCTTTGGCGAGCACCAGAAGCAGCCGCCTTTTGTGCGGGCGACTGCTACGGCGACTTCATCTTGCGATTGCTCGAATTCAGCAGCGTGGTTTGAGGCTTGGAGAGAGGGAAGGATTTGAGCTTGCGGAAACAGGAACTTGAGGTCGGGGGGCAAAAGGGGTCGTTGACGGTGAAGGAGGAGCCGTTGATTGCGGCGATTTGCTCGAGGACGTAGAGGTCCTTGGGTCAGGGAAATGAGGTCTTCCACTGCCGAGTCATCGGTGTCAGAAAGGTAGAAGAATTCGGCCGTGGCTTTCTTCTTCTTCTTCAACTTCTTATTCTTCTGGGTTTGTGGTGATTTCTGATTTCCCGCTGGCTCTGTTTTACTCTGTTACCGCCAGCGGTGGGGATAGAATTGTGCGCAATCGCGAGCTTAAGAGGAACCATCGAATTACAGTAGCACGCCAGATAAAACTGCCATTCCCATGAGTAATCGAAGAACAACGCAGTTTTTTCTTCCCAACGAAGAGCAACGCACCTGAAAAATAAAATTCCAAACTCAAAATGGGTGAGATATCAGTAGAATGAACGGGGAAACGAAGAATGGAAGTGCACGTGAGATGCGCGTGCACCTCTGGCCGGTTGCTTTTCTCGTCGGGGTAAAGCATTGGGGGGTAATTGATGTATATTTCAGTTATCGGGAACTTGGCATTTAAGCCAGCTGGTTTCCCGGAAGGATGGTTAGTCCTTCACCACACGGTCCTTGGGTATCCTCTCCATTTAAGGAGGTTAGAATCCAAACCACCACTCCATTGTTGGAGCACCCAGTTGCCCCTGGGTATGTGGCCCCCTCGTTGGTAGGAAAGTTTTTCTTCCCTCCTACCAGGGAATACGGGGATTCCCACATTGGGGACTCTCACCCCTGGGAGGTTCTCCCTCCTGTGGGGTTTCCCCTTGAGCCTTTTAGGGATTGCTCAGGTCCTATTGTCAAGTGTAGTGGGGTCATTTGAGACAAACTCAAATGCAGGGGGTCTTTTGCAAAAGAGGAGCTGCCACGCTTCCTACGCTGCATCATTTGCCTTATGATCGTCTACAAAATGTTTGCCAAATCGTAGACCTTCATCAAGTTTTGTTTCAGACGAGGAAGGAAGAGGTTAATCCACCGTGTGTGTTCCATTACGTGAATGCCGTTTTATTCGAAAACAATCTATTTGATGAACTTGTCCTTTCCCATGTTGCATTGTTAACCCATAGTACAACAAATGGAACATTATTTTATTTCTTTTGGGTTTGGTTTGGTTTGCTTAAACGATCATGAGTTTATTTTTGATCTTTATTGTGTGAAAAACGGATATTTAACAAGTAGTTTATTGATTTTAATCCTAGGAGTAGAGCAGAGTGTATAGCTCAAATCGGTGTAGTCTGTGACAACTATCTTGATACGTTGGATGATGTCTTACATCAACTCATCAAAGATAAGTTTACAAGTTGAGCCAACATTACCGTTAAATGCGACACTATGCTTATTTATGTAGTGATCAAGATAGTCAGGCAAAAATTAGTTTTCGAGATGGGAAGACAAGGTGTGGGCTCGATTCCAACTTTCACATGCTCTCATCTTTATTGCCCTTGGATGCATTTCGTGCAGTCTCCAAATGTGCGTTCTGCTTGCTAACATGCCTAGGCCCATTTAATTCATCTTGATGTTGGTGATCCCATTTAAGTTCATCCTGAATCAAAGGATTAATTAGCGAATGTCGATAATTTTCAGCATTCAATATAGTCAATGGTTTGGTGTTTGCTGGGGTCGGGTCCTCATGGTGATGTGTACTTTGTAAGAATTTTGGTTCGCTTGCATAACCTTCAGGTGGCGAGGCTAATCCTCTATGTTTGCTAGGTCTGGTTCTCTGTACGACCAAATCCAATTTAAAGTATCTAATTAGAGTGCTTGCACATTCTAAGTAACTTATTAGACCGTACTCCAAAAGCAAAGCAAGCTGGACAAGTACAAGCTTGATTCATTACTAATGTTGTGCTTTTGAGACCGGTTTACCAAAATTACTTGTTAATATCATTCATGCTTTAATTATTAAAATCACAAGGTACTCATGCCTAGTGCATGGTGGAATGGCAACGGCCACGTGTGCATGTTATTTTCATTTCTATATGACCCGATAATAACAGACTTATTGGGCCAATTGAGATTTCGGTTCTTAATTCCACACAAAAAGCTGCTCCTTTTTTTTTTTTTTTTTTTTTTTGTAACTACCGTAAAACGAGTACACGCATGGGTGTGGAAATAAACTTTAAATGCGTAGAGGGTGTTAATTATAAAAATAAACAATAATACGAGAAAAACACTTAAACGATCTCGATATTTATATTCAACATTAGTAAGTACGATATTTAGAGGATTATATCTCAAATATTTTCAAATTTATAATTCTGTCCATTTTGTTATACTATGGATGATTCCTTTCAGCATTTACATCACCTAACATTGATTCTCCTCTTGTGAAAACTCAGCCAAAAAGATTGTTAATTGCGCAGGAAAAGAGATTTGAACCAGTTTGAAATGGATCCTGGATAGAACAGGAGAACTCCATCCCACAGACTCCCAACCATTTCAAAGAGAACCACAACCGAATCTGATTCAATGGTTGAATGCTACATATCAATTCGTAACAAAGAATATCAACACCAAAAATGTATGTATGTGACAATGACAAAAAGGATCATGAGGGAATAAAGTGGATTCAGGACTCCTGATTCCAATTCTAAGGAGAATGAATGATTGAACTTGAGTCGCTTCCCTCCACATTGGGGTGGAGTTTATAGTATATACGAAAACCCCAATCCAATCCCTCATGCTCTTCCTTTCCTATATATATATTCACATCATCTATGAGACACTTTGGAGAAGTAAAGAAGACAATAACCCCGCATTGGTCGGAGATAAATGGGAAACCACTACTTAGCCGATCACAATGTTCCAAGGTAAGTCGCAACATTTTTGCAATCCAATCTCCTTCAACAAGTTGGAAGAGTCAAGTAAATTCATGCTATTTTGTTTGGAAACCATCTACACTCCACTTAGATCAGGTGAACTCTTCCTTTTCAATGTTGCATACTAAAACCTTTTCAAATCGCCTAAGTTTTTTTTTTTTTTTTTTTTTTTTTTTTTTGTTAACCTATAAATATGCCGATTTCATACTAAAACCATGAAACCAATTTGAATCACTTATATTTTTTAGTTTGTGTATATATCGATATATTTCTTCTTGATCCTTATTGTTTACACTTCTATGAACAATGGTTGTCTAACAAGTTACTTGGTGATGTTAAGGCATGCGGCACAACAAGTAGCTCAAACTAACGATAGTCTTGATTCACTTGAGCAAGTCTTGCATCAACTCATTAGGGAAAGGCACCGCACTATAGGTCTAGCCAACATTTCTAGTCCTAACATGGAAGTCATACTATATATCTCAAAAATCTCACGATGCTTATTTAGGAATTTATATTATTTGTTGTAACCTTTCATTGCAAAATCATTTTCTTTTCTTGCTCCTCTGATTTTTCTTCTCGTGTCTCTGGTCATATGAAAACTGTCTTGACGCAAATGTGAAAAACTGCTACTCCAAAGCAAATATCAAAATCGGAGATTTCTTTCACCCGTCATAACTCCTTATTTCTCTGAAAAAAGGAGTACAATCTTTAAAAAAAAAAAAAAAAAAAAGAGGCTAACTTTTCTAAAAATCTAGACCCAATTTTATTCCCTTTTTTTTTATCTCATAAAAAATTAACTTCCAATGAATTTCCAAATCTACCCATGGTAAAGTTACCATCCAATGTACGCCGTTCAGCTCCATCCAATTCCACCCGTCCATCTTTTTTCTTTCTTTTTTTTTTTTTTGACCTTTTGGCTCTCTCTCTCTCTCTCTCTCTCTCCATTGAACCCAAAGCAAAAGTCAGCAGAAAAATTTCATTCATCTCCTTCAGCATCGGAAGGAGATTGAGCCCACGAACCGGACGGCGGTCCGCACACTGTAGGAGGCCCTTCAATTCCGCGACCGCGACGCCATCCGCCGGGCCGCCGCATCCTCGCTCCCGTCCTTGAGTGGCGGCGGCGGTGATTCCGCCACGTCGGACGACACCTTCCCCTTCGTCCCCGACTCCGTCACCTCCTTCGGCCCCCGCCGCTGTCGCCCGAGTGCTTCGACCCGAACCGCTCCATCTCGTGGGTCAACGCCTGGCCGGTCTCCACCAATGGGTTGGTCGCCCAGGTTGAGGGAGTGCTTCCAACACCTCGCTCACCTCACCGTCACGCCATTCGGCGACTCCCTGCCGTCGGATCCGCGACGGCCGAGATCCCCTCGCTGCATTGCCAGCCGCTGTGGGTGAGCAGAGCATATAGCCGGATCGGAAAGTCCATGCCCTGTCCGCTTCTCGTCGGACCACGATCTCGTTGGTGGCGGCTTTATTGGCCTCGGAGATGTGGTCCTCCTCGGTGGGGACATCTTCGCCGTTGATCTCGAGAGAGAGCTCTGGGCGTTCCGCATAAGGGTTGTCTTGAAGTCACACTGTGAGAGGGATTCGCGTGCAAATTCCCTGCCCCCGCGACGGGTCGATTCCGGCGAGGTACTCGAGGACGCTCGACTAGCCGGAGGACCGGTCGCCGCCGCCAACGATGCGGATCCGGTTGTTTTAGGGGAGAGAGAGAGAGAGAGAGAGAGAGAGAGGGAGAGGGAGAGGGAGAGAGAGAGAGCGAGCTCCTGGCAAAGTGAATTTGGGAGAAAGTGAGGGAAAAGTCAAATGAGAAAAAGAAATATTAACGGAATAAATAGATGGACAATTAGCCCATAAGTTAAGGCAGATTTTTAAGGTTGAGGGCATATATAAGCAAATGGAGGCGTGGAAATAACGGCCTCTGTATCGGGAATCCCGAATTTCTTTCTGTTGCCGGTCGCTTGGTTTCATGCATTCATTAGATGTTAGTTATCAACTTCACCCCTTCACGGTATCTTTGCCAAGACTGACGTAACTGCTTACTTCTCTGGGAAAAAGAGTACATTCTCAAATATAATATATTTGAAAGAATTATCAATAAGCATCTCAATGTTGACACGCACGAAGAGGCATGACCACAAAAGCCCTGTTCTTTCTCCTCCTCTAGTTATAATACCAAAGACAAGATATTAAATTTTATTATATTTATGCTAATTTGGTATAAACCTTTCGACTTACCAATCAAATCCTAAATCTTTTGATAATTTATTAATATAGTCCATCTAATCAAATTTATTATATTTGTGCCAATTTGATTATAAATCGTTTGATTATAAATCTTTCAATTTGCTAATTAAGTCCTAATTAAATTTCGTAAAAAATTGCTGACATAGATAATGGTTATTTTATATTGCAAGACTAGCACTGAAAATGGACAAATTTTACAAAGTATTAAGTGTGGCTAATAATTAAGTACCCGCACATGAGTATTATAGGGTCTAGCCCATACATCAACCATTTCTTTGAACATACTATAAAAGGTTCACACTTATAAAGTAACTCATCTCCTCGCAACATTTCTATATGGGACAATAAAAAAGCAAATTTTGTTTGTTTTACAACAAACGACCAACAGAAAGTATATCCGAACATCTTCCGAGTCTTATCAAAGAAAATACTCCTTTGGATTTTTAGGAATGAACGGGGAAATGTTCATACCTATGTCTGAAGAAGGTTTTGCTCGCGACATTTACTGAGTGGAGAGAATGGCCGTTTGTTTGTCAAGAACGAGACTACAAAATATAAAACCGAGGCGTTTATTATCTCTAAGGCGTTGGTGAAATTCATAGTGTTGAAGTTGACATACTTGGCATATCAATATTTTCTTTATATCATGGACATTGCTCTTTCTTCATGCATAAGCAAGCGGGACGTTGACGAAAATGGGCAGAGAGAGAGGGCCAAGAGGCAAGTAAGTCAAGAGGAGAAGGAAGAGAGAAAACGCGTCATCGATGGACCCACTTTACTCATTTGGCAGAACTCTTAAAATCACGCCTTCTTCTCCCCGACATTTCTTTATCCTCTCCTTTCTTTTCTTTCCAAGGAAAGGATGCACCTCGGTTCGTGCCAGGAAAGTCTTTATGAGACATGATTGTGGACTATAATGAGACATGCTCATATGCCTAGATCGGGTGCTGTCTTGTAGCATGTGTATGGAATGGTTCGCCGTTCCAATAGTAATGATATAGCAACATAAATCAATCGTGAAATTATTAGAAAGATAAATAAAAAGCAATGAACACGAGAGATTTACATGATTCGATCCGAATATTAGTACTTACTCTACGGAAAAAGTCAACAATAAATAATTCACTATCATCGGAGAGCTAAAGTTACAATTACTTATATCTTCGAGTGTTTTTCACATTAAAATTAAGCCTAAATCCACAATATTCACTAATAAATAATTCAATTTGAATGAAAAGCTCACGATACAAATTACGCATCCAAACACGTCCACACGGCCAAAGAAACAAGAACTCACGATGCCCGTCTCAATTTTCTGTCCTCTGACCGGACTAACCCGCCGAAAGAAAAAGAGAAAGCCCACCTAACACACACACACACACACACACACACACACACACACACACGTGTGTAGTATATGTATAAGTGGACTGATCATAGGATAGTGGGTGGCCCTTCTTAAGAGATCATCCCCGATTGATAAATCTTGGTAAAACTTTGACTTGGATATTATCTTCAGAAAACAAATCTAGTTAAAATATAGTGCATACCAGATTTTGAGCGATTCAAAATATTTCTATAGGTCGGGTTTCTTACATAGTTTAAATTCAATGCATGATTTGTTATTATGATGAATATTATAAGAAGTTGTTTATTATCATTGCACATGGATGATAATTAATGCCTTCAGCTTTACTCAGGTCAAGTGGGAGAATATTGGAAAAAATACCAAAATTAATGGGAAAATCCTGGAAAGATTGGCTAAATCATGGATCGATAAGATCAAATATTAAGTGGCCCGATTATTATGAAAATAGGAGATACATTGATGCAAAAAATTAAGAAGAAATTAATAATTTCAGGTGTTGACCTTAAGATTAGATTATTTGATGAACATACAATACTTGTCAAATTGATCCAATTAAGTCTTTAAGTTAATCATGCTTTTTGAAAGTTTTATGACCAATTTGTACTTCCGTGGTAAGTTTTCATGCTTGATTGTACTCTTTGAAAGTTTAGGACTCGTTTGCACTTTCGCGACAAGTTTTAGAGCTTAATTACATTTTTTTAAAATTTTACGATTCAATTATTCTTTTGTGACAAATTTTAGGATTTCCAATATACTTTTCCTTAAAGGATGCATCTAGTGGGAAATTGAGTGAATTTTTCAATTTCATGTAAAAAATCAAATTCTTAAACAATTTAGGAACCGAACTGGTTGAATTGGCGATTTGGGCCTTGAAACTGGGAATTGATCTAGTCTTAGGTCACTTCAAGGTTTCGCGGAATAAGAAATCAAACCGGTTCTCCCTACTAACCTTGAACTGGTTGGTCCAAGCATATTCAATTTGATTTCCAGGTTGAACCGGACCCGATGCACGTCCCAATTTAAATCTCGAATCTCAGAAAGCAATCGATAGTAAGAACCATAACTTTTGAATTACCATCCTCCTAGAACCGAAGAGAAACATTAAATTACATTAGCGAACGAAATTTTTTCATCGGGATTAAGCATTTAATCTTATTGAAATTTTTTTGTTTACCATGCAAAAATGTCTACCAGACGTTGATGCGACGGCGAAGTAAAGAAAAAGGGAAGTCCTAAGGTCGAATGGGAGGAATGCTCCGTAGAGACATGCTCCTTAGAGACGAGCTTGCTTTCTCACTAGGGACAAATGCTCCGGAGCATTGCTCACTAGAAACGAGCAAGACACGGAGAGACGGATAGGACAAATAAGGCACTGCTCCTTATTTGTCTTGCCTCTCTAGTGAGCAATGCAGCAATGCTCCGGAGAGACAAACGGGGCAGAGAAGGCACCGTTCCTTATATGTTTTGCCTCTCTAGTGAGCAATGCAGCAATGCTCCGGAGTGCATTGTCTGTCTCTAGTGAGCAATGCTCCGGAGCGAGCAAGCTCGTCTCCAAGGAGCATTCTTTGCATCGTCTATTAGACATAGAAGCAAAGAAGAAAGTAGCCAGCATTGCTCAGAGATCAATGGGAAACAACAGCTCAGCTAATCAAAGTGTTCGGAGGTAAGCATCACAACATCTCTGTAGTCCAACCTCCTTCAACAAGTTAGAGGACTCTGAATAAATTCATTCTGTTTTGTTTGAAAACCATCTGCACTCTGCTTAGATCAAGTGAACTTGTCCTCTTCAATGTTGCATACTGAAACCAAGAAACCAGTACAAATCGCCTCTATTTTTTTCTCTGTTTATCTACCAATATGTTTCTTCTTGATCCTTATTTGCACTTCTATGAAAGATGGTTGTCTTTAACAAGCAATTTGCTGATTTTTATTCCAAGAAATGTGCTAGAGCACGTAGCTCAAATCAATGAAGGTCTTGATTTGCTTGAGCAGGCTTTGCGTCAGCTCATCAGGGAGAGGCACAGCTTAGGTCTGGCCAACATTCCTGGTCCACCAGGCATTGTGTATTTGCACAGCGATTAAAATCATCTGACAAGGATTGATCTTCGGAATGGGAAGGCAAGATGTTGATCCAAGTTTCCGACTTGCCTCTACTGTGATCACTGTTGCTCTTGGATGTGCTGAATGGGGTCTCCTGATGTGCGTTCCACTCGGCAGCTTGCCTTGGCCGATTTCTGTTGCTTGCGCCCTAATATTGGTAGTCTCGTTCATGTTCATCGCGCGTTAAAAGCGACTGGGCGCTAGTTTCAGGCTTTCGTTGTGGTGATGTGCGTTTATGTGAATTTCATTTGTCTGTAACCTTCCCCCGCTGGTACTGATATGGACGTCATTGTTGTATATCACCATGCCGCTTATCTAGGGTTTATATGTTCTGTAACCTTCCACAACAGAATCGTTTTCTCTTCCTGCTGATTTTTTTGTTCATCTCATATGTCTCCGGTCTTATGAAAACTATCTTGACATAGCGACTCTAAGCAAATATCAAAGAGAGTCGCGCTATTTCCACGCCTCCACGTGCTTACCCACGCCCTCAAAAACTGAAAATGGCAAAACAGCCACGGTCCCCCGTCGCCGCAGCCTTTCTTGAAGCGCTCATCATCCTCCTCCATTTTGCCTTCTTCAGCAACTTCTTCTGCCCTCGATACCCTCGTCTTCCTCCATCCATTTGAAGCTCATGCTCATCCCCTTCTTAATAGCCCTAGCCTCGGTGTACGCTTCTTGGCGAGCACCAGAAGCAGCCACCTTTCATGGGGGCGACGGCTATGGCGACTTCATCTTGCGATTGCCTGAATTCAGGAGCGTGGTTTGGGGTTTGGAGAGAGTGAAGGATTTGAGTTTGCGGAAATGGGAACTCAAGATCGAAGGGCAAGTGGGACTCGTCGGCGGTGAAGGAGGAGCCGTTGATCATGGCGATTTGCTCGAGGACGTAGAGGTCCTTGGTCCTGGAAATGAGGTCTTCCACTGCCAAGTCATCGGTGTCAGAAAGGTTGGAGAATTCGGCCATGGCTTTCTTCTTCTTCTTCATCTTCTTGTTCTTCTGGGTTTGTGGTGATATCTGATTTCCCGCTGGCTCTGTTTTACTCTGTTACCACGAGCGGTGAGGATAGATGCTCAACCGCAAGCTTAAGAGGAACCATCGAATTGCAGTAGTTTTGTTTCGGACGAGGAAGGAAAGAGGTTAATCACACGAAGCTCGAAGTTTAATGGGAGACAACGAGGTGATCGGAGGTAAGGAACGACCATGAACTGCAACATCACTTCACTTCTGTAGTCCAGCCTCTTTCATTAACTGTGGAGGATCGCGAGCAAATTCATGCTGTTTCGAGTTCCTTTCCTGAAGAAGGAACTTTGGAGGGCCGCCAAGTGCATAATGATTAATGAGGGATGCATGTAATCAGCCCACTTGTAAAAAACGTTGTTTCTTCACGTTGAAAATACAGTTAGATTCTTTATGATTTCAAATGATTCTTTTTTCCTTTTTCAAAAGAAGACTTAAAAACTGATTTGATTCGATAATCAATTATTGAATGGAATTGGTGTTCCGGCCTTGGAATCGGATCGGTGACCGATCCAGTCCTAGGCTACTTCAAGGTTCGCAAAATAGGAAGTTGAATAGGTTTTACGCTAGAACTAATCTTAAATCAGCTGGTTCAAGCCGATTCGATTCAATAATCAGTTCTTCAATAGAGTTGGCATTCTGGCCTTGAAATGTCCTAAGCTACTTTAAGGTTTGCAGAATAGGAAATTAAACTAGTTCTACGCTAGAACTAACCTTGAATTTGTTGGTTCAAGCCGATTCGATTCCTAGGTTAAACCACACTGAATGCACACCACAAATCAAATCTCAATTCTAAAAAAACAACAAATAATAAAAACCATAACTTTTGAATCATCATCATTTTTGAACTAAAGAGGAATACTAAATTATATCAGTGAATGAAATTGTTTTTATTGGAGCTAAGTATTGGAGGCTAATTGATATATATTTTCCATCGAGGGTAAACTGAAACTTTTCCCATCTTTATGAAATTTGTTGTCTACAATGCAAAAATGTCTACCAGAGGATGTTGCGAAGGCAAATAAAAGAAAGAGGCATTGGGTCTAATTGATTATATACATGAGTGACAATGATAAGGAGGAGCATGAGGGATTAAATTGGAGACGCTATGAGGCGCACGACAGATGGACTCTTGTTATTGTCATATGGCGATCATGTCAGTGAGCACTTTTGTGTGTGGATCCATTTCCAAAAGTTCTCCGAGAACCACAGTTCGCAACCTTGTGTACCCGGGGTGAGAAAGAACTTTTGGTTCTCGTACCCCGAGGACGACATTCGTCCTCGGGCTACGAGAACCAAAAGTCGTTCTCGTGCCCCGAGAACGAATGTCGTCCTCGGGCTCCGAGAACCAACAGTTCTTTCTCATCCCTGTGAACTTTTGACCCACGCATTCTCCTCGTCATGCGCCTATATATGAAGACAATGACAAACTCCAGTCCAAACTCCAATCGAACTCCTCATGCTCTTTCTTCCAACTCCATCGAATCCCAACCATACATCAAGATCTACGCATCGTCTATAAGATCGTCTATACGACATGTTGTTGCAGAAGTAAAGAAGTATCCACGTGTTGCTCAGAGATCAATGGGAAACAACTACTCAACCCATCACAATGTTCCAAGGTAAGCACCGCAACATCTCCGCAGTCCAAGCTCCTTCAGCAAGTTGGAGGACTCTTGAGTAAACTCATGCTGCTTTGTTCGAACACCATCTGCACTCCACTTAGATAAGATGAACTCGTCTTTTCAATGTTGCATAGTAAAATCTGTTCAAATCACCTAAGGTTTTTTGTCCGTTAATCTATGAATATGATGGTTTCATGATGAAATCATGAAACCAGTTCAAATCGCCTACATTTTTTTGCCTGCTAATCTACCAATATGCTTATTCTCGATCCTTTCGTTTGTGCTTTTGTGGAATACGGTGTCTAACAAGTTGCTTGGTGATGTTAAGGTATGCAGTAGAGCATGTAGCTCAAATCAACGATGGACTTGATTCGCTTGCGCAAGCCTTGCATCAACTCATCAGGGAGAGGGACAGCTCTATTGTTCCAGCAAACATTTCTAGAGCACCACGCATCTTGCTTATCTGCGCAGCAATTAAAATCATCCGGCAAAGATTAATCTTCGGAACGGGAAGGCGAGATGTTGATCCAAGTTTCCAACTTGCCTTTGCTGGGATAGCTGTTGCTCTTGGATGCGTCGAATGTGGTCTCCTGATGTGCGTTCTGCTCGGTGGCTTGCCTTGGCCGATTTCTGTTGCCTGCGTCTTAATGCTGGTTGTCCCGTTCATGTTCATCCTGGGTTAAAAGGATTATTAGCGACTGGGCGCTAGTTTCTGGCTTTCGATGTGGTGATGTGCGTTTTCTATGAATTTCATTTGTCTGTAACCTTCCCCCCGCTGGTCCTGATATGGTTTACATATTCTGTACCCTTCCTCTGCAAAGCAAATATCAACGGGAGCCGCTATCTGTGACTCTAAGCAAACATCAACGGTTCTTCTTCTTCTTCTTTCGTTCGAGTTTGAGCAGTGGGGAGCACATTTTCGTTGCATTCATCCTGATTTTGATGATCCCGTTCAAGTTCATCCTGAATCAAAGGATTAATTAGTGAATGATTACAGTTTCTGGCTTTCGATGTGACTGAGTGTCTGCTGTTTGCTGGGGGTGACATGTATTTTCTTTGAATTTTGGTGGTCTGCTGTTTGCAGGGTCTGGTGTTTGCTGGGGGTGACATGTATTTTCTTTGAATTTTGGTGTGCTGTTTGCAGGGCTCTGGTGTTTGCTGGGAGTGACATGTATTTTCCTTAAATATTGGTGGTCTGCTGTTTGAAGGGGTCTGGTCCTCATGCATTTGATTCGTCTGCTCCTCTGCTTTTCCTCTTATGAATCTGGTCATATGAAAACTGTCTGGACGTGAAAGTGAAAAACTGCGCCTCCAAACAAATGTCAAGATCCGGGATTTCTTTCGGTTGCCCATTGCTTGGTTTGTTGCATTCATTAGATGTTAGTTAGCACCTTCACCTCCGACAGTATCTTTGCATAGTCTGACATAACTCCTTACATCTCTGAAAAAAGAAGTACAATCTTCAAAAATAAAAATAAAAAGATAATGCTAATTTCCCTAAAAATCTGGAAGAGCTTGAGCCCACGAATCGGACGGCGGTCCGCACCCTGTACAAGGCCCTTCAATTCCACGACTGTGACTCCATCCACCGCACCCTCGCCCCCGACCTTGACTGGTGGCAGTGGAGGTTCCGTCCAGGTCGGACGACACCTTCCTCTTCGTCCCTGACTCCGGCGGTGGAGGTTCCGTCCAAGTCGGATGATACCTTCCTCTTCGTCCCTGACTCCGTCACCTCCTTCGGCCCCCGCCGCAGTCGCTCGAGTGCTTCGACCCGACCCGCTCCATCTCGCGGGTCAACGCCTGGATGTTTTCTGCCAATTGGTCGGTCGCCCGGTTGAGGGAGTACTTCATCACCTCGCTCGCCATCACGCGATCCGGCGACAGGTCGATGCCGGCGAGAGACTCAAGGACGCTCGACTTGCTGGAGGACCAATCGCCGAAGCCGACGATGCTGGGGAGCTGGAACCCTCCTCCCTGACCATGTCGAAGCCCGTCGAGCAGGGGGGCGGATCCGGTGGTTGTCGTGGAGAGAGAGAGAGAGAGAGAGAGCTGATGACCCGGAAGCGATTAATGGGGGGGAGAGAGAGAGAGTGAGGGGAGAGAAAAAGTAAAGTGAGAAAAAAGAAATTTTAACGGAATCAATGGATGGACACTTACCCTTAAGTTAAGGCGGATCTGAAAAAAATATATATGAAACATCATCTAAGGTTGACCTGTACGAAGGGGCACGACCACAGTGACGTGCTCCCTCCTCTTTTAGTTATAATGCCATCACATGAAGTTTAAGTTTTTGGAATGTTGAGTCCTTGCTTAGAGCCATTGAGAGAGAGAAAGAGAGAGCACCATCTTCTTTTGCTTCTGACTCCGGGCTAGCCTCTACTATAATTGTACGATGAAAGTTGTAAACTATATTTTGAGGAGCGTTATTGTGTATTGGCATCTATGATAAAATCAACTCGAAGGTTGGAGGCACAATAATTTACCTTATAATGAATGTCGGCAATTCATGTCCCAGGATTAGATGAGAAATATGCTCAATATAGTTGATTCGACTTCAAATATAATAAAGTTGAAAAATCAACAGATTAGTTATGTTCAAAGGTTTACTAGATAATGCACTATTGGTTATAAGTCACCTTTTGGTCTTTACCTGGTCCAATGAAAAAAATCAGATCACTTACCGGAAGATCCCATGTTTTAAAGAGAGTTGGATCAACTCATGAAGTTCTCATTGAATTAAGATTCACACAAGAAAAAGCACATATCATTCCTTAGTTATTAGGAGTATCCTGAAAATATTTGAGTCGAATAATATAGTATAGCTCGCACTATCTCAAATATTATTTCAAGGTTAAATGGACGGCTATATGAGAGAAAATCGATCGAGAACTGTAACATGGGGAGGAGAACAACTCTTGATCTTATAGTATAACAAATTAGAATTAAACGGACAATGTTGTATACCTTATATTAAAAATAATCATTTCTTAACATTTATTAAAATTGTATGCAATAGTTAAGGTACTTCGCCAAAACAAAATCATCGATGAATTTGAAAACGAGCCTTAGATTCTTTTGCTTCCTCAGAGTAAGTTAAGGTCGCAATTTCTAAATTAATTTCAACTTATTTGGATAATCAAAAACCATGATCAATTGAACGCCTTTGATTTGCTTGCATTATTCTTAATCTAGGGCCAACTCGAATTAATCTTTTTGCCCACTTCGTATGTAACATCACGGTTTATCGAAATCCATTTTCCTAAGTTTAGCTTATAATCTTTTATCACCAATCTTCTACAATCGTCAATTAAAAGAAAAATTCAAAAAAAGAAAAAAGAAAACAAGCATTTAGTACTAAATGAATATGCTCATCTACGGGGATGTGAATGGACATGTAATAAGGTTCATTCAGATAATACTTCAGGTATAATGGTTTTAAAGTAACAAATTAAGAGGTCAGTGTTATAACTTGTTCTCAATTCACATGATAAGAAAATAACATGATTCCCTTTAGCAAATACATTACCTGACATTAATTCTATTCTGAAATATATATGAGTATTTCTTCCTAATATACCAGCCCTCACCAGTGGTCCGGCAATGGTCTCCCCGGCCGCCCTGCTTTAAGAAATATACGATTGATTACCTTCGGCATTTACATTACCTAACATCGATTCTCTCTTCTAGTGAAAACTCAACAAAAGAGATCCTTAATTCACGCAGGAAAGAGATTTGAACCAGTTTGAAATGGATCCTGGAGAGAAAATGAGAACTCCATCCTACAGACTCCATATCCATTTCAAAGAGAACCACAACCGAATCTGTCCCAGAAGCTGTAGAAGTTGGATTCCACCATCCTACCTCGATAGTAGAAAGCCTATCCATCAACTTGTATCAGAAATCAACGCCAAATCCATAATGGCTAACGAGGGATGCATCTGGACAGCAGACCCGACCATAAACTTCACGCAATGAAGAAAAGAGTCAGCCTGATGGAGAAACACATGACCTCTTGACTTGTAATTGAACAGCAGAAGGGGAAAGAAAGTATAAATAAGGGTCTTCACAAAGTCGTGGCCTTCACAAAGTCGTAAAATATGGATTAACACTATCCTGCGGAATGAATACTCTGAAGCTTCATCATCAATCTAAACGCTCCATCTGCAGGGTTAATAACACCGGTTGATAATAAGTCAGTTTGCCAGTAAAACAGGCAAATATGGCCAGCAGTAGGCAGCCCATACAAAAATACGGCCATCTGCAGGGTTAATAACACCAAAGAAGACAAGACATGAACCCACGATTACGAATCACCCTTGCCCACGTCGCAGTTGTACTAGGATGTGTTGCTTGCAGTCTCTTGACGTCCATTCTGCTTGATAATATGCCATGGCTGATTTGTGTTGCCTGCATCATAATGTTGGTGATCCCATTTTCGTTCATTGTGAATATATATGCCATGGCTGATATGCCATGGCTGTTTTAATTTGTAACTTTTCCCTGCAGCTTCGGATTTGAACCTATGCATTATTACTTTACCACCTTTTATTTTGAGAAAATATCTACTTCATAGCACCACGTTAGCTGATATCACAAACGTTTATGATTGGAATCCAATTCAATTGATGTAATGATAAGACAAATATAGAAATAAGTACTATGTATTTGTAAGACCCGTTTTGGAAAGATGATCATTTATTACTAATCATTAAGGTACTTCGCCGGAAAAATTGTTGAGTAATACAATGTGAAAGTTGGCCTTAAATTCATTTCTTTTGTCAGGGTAAATAACGATTGCTTTTTCGAAATTTGAAATTATTTTGAAAAATCAAAAACTATGATTGAGCGAATGTCTTTAATTTGCTTGCATTATACTTACTATAGGGCCCAACTTGAATTAATTTTTTCCCACTTCATAGGTATCAATGTGGTTTGCCGATATACATTTTTGTAAGACTTGTACAAGAGCGACACAAATACTTTATTATTTCATCACCAATTTTGTGCAGCTACTTACTGGGGTGCGTTTAGTACTATTATGTTCCTCAAAACAATTTCTATTTAGAAATGTTTTTGTTTTATTTTATTCCCTATACGAGTTTCTGAGCATTCTAAAGTGTTTGGTAATTGCACAAAATTTATATTCCCGAAATAAATAAATAAATGGCATGACCCTCAATTTTTTTTTTTTTTTTTTTTTTTGTAAATTAGAATTTCTTTTAATTTTGTAATAATTCTATTGTTTTTTTTCCTTTTTCCATTTAAACTTCTTCTTCCTCTAGTCGATTGTCAACCTTAGGGAAGCCTTGCTAGCCTCGATGTGATTCCGACAAGGTCACTAGCCATTGCCAAGGCCGGTGACTAGCTAGAGGAAAAAGAAAAAGAAAAGGAAAAGAAGAAAGGAAAAGAGAAAAGAGAGAAAAAAAGGCCTAGTTCTAAAACTGCTCTTGGCAACAAAGAAATAACTTTTTTTTTTTTTTGGTTTTTTGATTTTGCTCCAATTTTATTATCGGGAATAAATTTGTTCTTGAAAACAAAAAAGTTACCAAACAGATTTCCATTCTTTTTATTATTATTATTTTGGAAAACAAAAGAATATAAATAAGCATTATTTGACACATTACCAAATAAGCCCTTAACATATGTTACTAAATAAAAGGTTGTGAATGGACATTTAATGAGGTTCGTTCAAGTAATAAATTTATGTTTAATTTTAAAAGCAATAAATTGAGAGGTCATTTTGGTAACTTGAAATCTTAAAATAGTGTTCTTGCAGCCTACCCCTCGCAAGGGTGGGAAATAGGATTAGAGTTACCTGCTTATAAAGCGTGGACTCTCCTGAGTCTATACCTAGCGTGACATTGATTTTCCTAATTTTTATATTCAAAAGGAGTCACCATTAGCAATTGTTGAGAGGTTAGCTAGAAACCCCAATCAAGACATGAGATTATCATCTTGATGCATGGGCAACTAGAGATTTCAGAATTGGGAATTTGATTAACCTAGCTATTTAACTAGAACCCATTCGGTACCTAAACTCGACCATTTTCTAATAAAAGTATCAAGGCATCCTATCAAAAATTCTAAAATTTATCCTAACCATTCTAAAAATGAAAATAACAATCAGTATATTAAAATCACTTAATCAAGTATAATCGAATTGAAATGCACAAGCAACTATCTAGCATAGTCTCTAAAAAGAAAATAACCCAAAGCAACCTCTATTGTAAAGCCTTAAAGGCTTGTTTAAATTCGGGTACAATTTTTATGAGAGGATAGTTAGATTTTTTTTTAATAGTTAAACTGGTTCTAAATTAGAATTAACATGAAAAATCTAATGAAACTAGTCAAAATCTATCTTCTAAATTTTTTTTCTAAATTTTTAGTTTTTTTTTTTTTTTTTTTAATTCTGAAAAAACAAAGCCTCGAGTCGGGTCAAAGGATCCGGCCCGACTATGGGCTTAACCCGGACCACAGATGTCCGGGGTCGGGCCCGGTTCCAGTGCAGCCCTAAACTGATGGGTTCGGGCTATTTCAACAAAGCAAGCTCAAATTTTTGATTTCCCATTAAATGATCTAAGCCCAAAACCAAAATCAGCCCACACACTTAGTCCAGGTTCACAAAACTTCCAAACCACGTTTCTATTCTTTTATTAGTATTCCATTCTTCTTTTCCTTTCATTTTTCCTTTTCTATTTCTTATGTTTTATTTTCTATTTTCTATATGTTTATCTTTTCCCTTTTAACATTTCATCTTCTCTGCACGAGGTCTTCTTCCTCACTGAAAATCCCCTTTTCTACGTTCACTTCTTTGCGCGACGTCTTCTTCCACCGAGATCACGCCATCACCAAAGCTTCCTTACGGACGGACTCAATGACACTTTACAACACGAACTGATGCCAGAATCTCAACTGGTCCGGCGTCAACAAGCAACCTCACTGACCCTCACCCGGTCGTCACCGCAGGTTATCACTCTGGCCGTCGCCAAACGTCGCCGGCGACGTCGATGACACCAAACATATATATTTCGAGGCAACAACCATTCTAACAGATCAACCACATATATGCACGCCGAGACAAGAAGAAAAGGCGGACTGTGGCAACCTCTAACCGCGGGCTCCTCCGGCGGAGGGCGTGGATTTCCCGACGAGAAGACGTTCATCCACAGCCGACTCGGGCATCAAACGACATGCCACAAAATCAAAGAGAAGCGAAGATTCAGTGATAATGCAACCATATTAGGACAAACCAAGCGCAAAACAAAGATTGTAAGCGTCGTTTTTATGAACTCAAATTCGGTGCTTCATTCAGACATTTTATCAAACGGTTGATGTGCGAAATCAACGTTATTGGCAACAAATCAGTTTGGGTTTTGTATGGGTTGCTCAAAATCTCGTTCGTTTGGTCTCGCGTTCTCGAACTTAATAAGCGAGGGAGAAACGGAACATTTTCGGGGATTACATGGTTCGGGAGCTTGCTGCAACGAACGGTGACGGGCGAGTTGGCTTCCACAGAAGGCCGAGACGGTTCAGACGAACCACCGGCGAAGGGAGACAAATTCCTTACTCTCGGTTTCTCTCCTCCCTCTCTCTATCTCAAGTTTCTCCCCAAAAAAAAAAAAAAATCCGCTGAAGCGAGCCCCCCTCTCTCCCTATTAAGGACAACCGGCAAGCGCGCATGACCTCTGCCATTGCCAGCCTGCCGGCCGGCCTGATCCCGACCCGCGGATCACGCCGCCGCCTGCCCCCTCGCGGTCCTCCGGCTTGTACCTCGCTTATTTTTTTTTGTTTCCTTTTTCAGAAGCGCGAGCGCGCGTGAAGGGGAAGAAGAAGACCAGAGCGCCGGCCGGGCTGGATAATAAAGGGATGGGCCGGCCACTGGGAGAAAAGGAAGAGAAAAAAGACGGTGGGCCGAGTCCATCCGAGAAAAGTAAAGAAAGGAAAAGGGGGCCGGGTCTACCCGGCCCGACTCCACCTCTTCTTTCTTCTTCTTCTTCTTTTTTTTTTTTTTTTGGTAAAAGGTAAACTCTTCTTTCTTCTTTCTTCTTTCTTTTTAAATTAGTTTTAACGACTAATCTTTTAATTATTTTAATTTAATTTTTCATCTTTTAATTATAAATTCTATTACTATTAATGGAAATGCTTCTAAAATCTACATGACACGCATATTAATTGAAATTTATTTTGTTAGGGGTCAAAAATTAATCCATAATTTTTCACATAATTAATAAATAATTAAGCGAGTCGTCAAAATTTAGGTTTCAACAAGTGTTTTTACTTGACCTACCCTTTGATGCTTCTACCATTAAGTGGTTAAGTATGCTTGCCCTTTTATCTGAATAGCCAAAAGAAATGTGTGAAGTTTAAATAGATAATGTGCTTTAATTGAGAATGATACTATGTGATTTCATTTCATTAATAAGCTTCAACTTGGAATTGAAAACCAAGCAATCAAAAATATCTGCAAGTATATGACCATGTTCCATAGCTCAGTGCAAGTCCAAGAGCAAACCTTGAGGTTAATGGGTCCAATTTTTTGTTGGCACCTAGCTAGTAGTAACAATATATATAAAAAAAAAATTTATACGAATATACAAGTTATGTACTCATTTTTGCAACAATTATAATTGGATATCTCATCATGTTAAAATTATTTTTTCAACATATCATCATTCTACATTTTCAGATCTCGAAAACTAAATATTGTCATGAAAAGCGTCGCAGGAAAATAAAGAAATACATGAATTAGTGGAGGATGACATCATTATTAAATTTGCAAGAAAACCGATTTCTCTCTCTAATCCCAATTCTTAATCTCATGGCTTAGATGTTGCACTCATGTCAATAGGAAGAATGAGGACCGGTTATATATATGTTCATCGGTTATTTTTTTGTACGTTCATCTAATAATCATAATCTTAAGATCAATGCCCAAGATTTACTCATTAATTTCTTCTTAATTTTCCGCATTAATGTAGCTATTATTTTCATAATAATCAGGCCACTTAATGTTTAATCTTATTGATGCACGATTTAGCGAACCTTTCCAAGATTTTTCCATTAATTTGGTATTTTTTCCAATATTCTCCCACTTGGCCCAAGTAGAGCTCAAGGCATTAATTATCATGAATGCACATTGATAATAAACGACTTCTTATGATGTCCACTATAGTATCAAATTTTGTCTCGAGTTTAAACCGTGTATGGAACCCGACCCATTGGAATATTTTGATTTGCTCAAAAAATGGTAAGCACTTTATTTGAATCTGTTTTGTTTTCCAAAAATAATCTCCAAGTCAAAGTTTTATCGAGATTTATTGATTGGGTATGGTCTCTTCGTAAATATACAAGAATAGATTTGGTCTCTTCATCAAATTTTGTCTTGAGTTTGGACATGTAAGCTGTGAGCTTTTCATTCAAATTGAATTATTTATTCATAAATACTAGGGCTTAATTTAGACTCGAGCGCCTAAATAATGGTAACTCTGACTCTTCGATGATAGTTGATTTATTTATTATTGGCTCTTTTTATAGAGTAGGTACAAACACTCAAATCGAATCATGTAAATCTCTTGCGTCCTTTATTGGAGTAGGTACAAATACTCAAATCGAATCATGTAAATCTCTTGCGTCCTTTACTGCTCTTCGTTTACTTCTCTTAGGATTTCACGTTGATTTAAATTGCTAAATCATTAATATTGCAACATCGTACTAATTATAAAGAACCTTTCCTTTCCTTCCACATGTTACAAGACAAAACCCCATCTGGTGCTGATGAAGGGCATATGACCATATCTCTTTATAATCCACAATCATGACTCATGAAGACTTTCCTCGACATGAAGCGAGATGCATTTTATCAAATCGCAAACTATTATTCTTTGTTTCTAAACCTCTTGCAGCTAGTACTATTTTTTTAAATCTATTGTGGCACCTCTCGTGTACTTGCCCTCCGAGCTATGAATTGGCTATTTCCACGCCTCCACGTGCTTACCCACGCCCTCAAAACCTGAAAATGGCAAAACAGCCACGGTCCCCCGGTCCCGCAGTCTTTCTTGAAGCGCTCATCCTCCTCCTTCATTTTGCTTCTTCAGCAACTTCATCTGCCCACGATACCCTCGTCTTCCTCCATCCATGTGAAGCTCATGCTCATCCCCTTCTTAATAGCCCTTGCCTCGGTGTCAGCTTCTTGGCGAGCTCCAGAAGCCGCCACCTTTCATGGGGGCGACGGCTATGGCCACTTCGTCTTGCGATTGCTCGAATTCAGGAGCGTGGCTTGGGGGTTGGAGAGAGTGAAGGATTTGAGTTTGCGGAAATGTGAACTCAAGGTCGAAGGTCAAGTGGGAGTCGTCGGCGGTGAAGGAGGAGCCGTCGATCATGGCGATTTGCTCGAGGACGTACAGGTCCTTGGTCAAATGAGGTCTTCCACTGCCAAGTCATCGGTGTCAGAAAGGTTGGAGAATTCGGCCGTGGCTTTCTTCTTCTTCTTCATCTTCTTGTTCTTCTGGGTTTGTGGTGATATCTGATTTCCCGCTGGCTCTGTTTTACTCTGTTATCGCAAGCGGTGAGGATAGATGCGCAACCACGAGCTTAAGAGGAACCATCGAATTGCAGTAGCACATCAGATAAAACTTTCATTCCCATGCGTAATTGAAGAAAAACGCAGTTTTTTCTTGCCAACGAAGAGCAACGCAGCTGAAAAACAAAATTCCAAATTCAAAGAAGGTGAGATATCAGTAAAATGAAGGAGGAAACGGAGAATGTAAGTGCACGTGAAATGCGCGTGCGCTTCTGGCCGGTCACTTTTCTCATCGGGGTTAAGCGTTGGGGGCTAATTGATATGTATCTGTCAAGTGTAGGGGGTCATTTGAGACAAAACTCAAATGCAGGGGCTCTTTTGCAAAAGAGGAGCCATCGCGCTTCCTACGCTGCATCATTTGTAGTCGCATTTTCTGCACATGAATATGTCAAGTGTAATAAAACTCCAGTGCAAGGTATATTTGTCAGTGCAATAAAACCCCGTGCCATAAAACTCGATGAAACTGGAGTGCGTCAGTGCGATAAAACTCCACTGGGGGCGGGGTATAAAAGTTCTGCCTTCCTCCCATCGACAAAATGTAGGCTCGCATCAAGTTTTGTTTCGGACGAGGAAGGAAAGAGGTTAATCACACGAAGCTCGAAGTTTAATGGGAAACAACGAGGTGATCGGAGGTAAGGAACGACCATGAACTGCAACATCACTTCACTTCTGTAGTCCAGCCTCTTTCAATAACTGTGGAGGATCGCGAGCAAATTCATGCTGTTTCGAGTTCCTTTCCTGAAGAAGGAACTTTGGAGGGCCGCCAAGTACATAATGATTAATGAGGGATGCATCTAATCAGCCCACTTTTTTATTTTTTAGTGTAAAAAACGTTGTTTCTTCACGTTGAAAATACAATTCAATTCTTTATGATTTCAGAGGATTCTTTTCTCTTTTTCAAAAGAAGACTTGAAAACTAATTTAATTTGGTAACTGGTTATTGAACAGAATAGGTGTTCCAGCCTTGGAATTGGCGACTGATCCGGTCCTAGGCTACTTCAAGGTTCGCGGAATAGGAAATTGAACCGGTTTTACGCTAGAACTAATCTTGAATCAGCCGGTTCAAGCCGATTCGATTCGGTAATTGGTTCTTGAATATAACCAGCGTTCTGGCCTTGGAATCGGGGACCAATCCAGTCCTAGGCTACTTCAAGGTTCGCAGAATAGGAAAATTAAGCTGGTTCTACGCTAGAACTAACCTTGAATCGGTCGATTCAAGCCGATTTGATTCAATTCCATTCCTAGGTTAAACCACACCCAATGCACACCACAAATCAAATCTCAATTCTCAAAAATCAACAAATAATAAAAACCATAACTTTTGAATCATCATCATCTTTGAACTAAAGAGGAACATTAAATTACATTAGTGAATGAAATTTTTTTTTATCGGAGTTAAGCATTGGGGGCTAATTGATATATATTTTCCTTTGAGGGGTAAATTGAAACTTTCCCTATCTTTATGAAATTTGTTGTTTACAATGCAAAAATGTCTACCAGAGGATGATGCGAAGGCAAATTAAAGAAAGAGGCATTGGGTCTAATTGATTATATGTGTGTGACAATGATAAGGAGGAGCACGAGGGATTAAGTTGGAGATGGCATGAGGCGCGCGCGACGGATGGACTCTTTTCATTGTCATATGGCAATTATGTCAATGAGCACTTTTGTTTGTGGGTCCATTTCCAAAAGTTCTCGGGTGAGGGAGAACGGGGGTTTAGCAATTATAAAGTTTTCCAAAAATCAATTCCTTGCAATCAAAAAGTAATCCATTTCCCAAACTCAATTCAACGTAAATGACAATCTTTTCCCAAACAAAATTCAATTGGCAACATCAAAAAGTTCGTAACATGCATACTTTTTCCCAAACATCAATTCAATAGCTCGTAACATGAATACCTTTTC
Organism: Eucalyptus albens; assembly: GCA_014182695.1. Lineage (NCBI taxonomy): Eukaryota > Viridiplantae > Streptophyta > Magnoliopsida > Myrtales > Myrtaceae > Eucalyptus > Eucalyptus albens. Next base: position 54,097,474 of record CM024653.1, read on the forward strand.
CCAAACATCCAAAGCTCGTAACATGAAACCAAACCAAAATAAGTTTCAATTCAATAGTTTGTAACATGAATACATTTTCCCAAAACATCAATTCAATTGATACACATCAATTCAATAGTTCATAACATGAATACCTTTTCCCAAAACCCTAACAACCAAAAATTCTCCCTCACCCTAGAGAACTTTTGACCCACACATTCTCCTCTTGTCACACGCCTATATATGAGACAATGACAAACTCCATTCCAAACTCCAATCCAATCCGCTCTTCCTTCCAACTCCATCGAATCCAACTATACATCAAGATCTACATGTCTATAAAGTAAAGAAATACCCACGCGTTGCTCAAGAGATCAATGGGAAACCACTACTCAACCCATTGCAATGTTCCAAGGTAAGCACTGCAACATCGCCTAACCTCCTTCAACAAGTTGGAGGACTCTTGAGTAAACTCATCTGTTTTGTTCGAATACCATTTGCACTCCACTTAGATAAGGTAAACTCGTTCTTTTCAATGTTACATACTAAAACATGTTCAAATCGCCTAAGGTTTTTTGTCCATTAATACTGAAATCATGAAACCAGTTCAAATCGCCTATATTTTTTTGCCTGCTAATCTATCAATATGCTTATTCTCGATCCTTCTGTGGAAGACGGTTGTCTAACAAGTTGCTTGGTGATGTTAAGGTATGCAGCACAGCACGTAGCTCAAATCAACGAAAGTCTTGATTCACTTGCGCAAGCCTTGCGTCACCTCATCAGGGAGAGGGACAATTTTATAGTGCCGGCCAACAATTTCATAGCACCCTGCATCATGCTTATCTGTTCAGCCATTAAAATCATCCGGCAAAGATTAGTCTTCGGAATGGGAAGGCAAGATGTTGATCCAAGTTTCCGACTTGCCATTGCCGGGATCGCTGTTGCTCTTGGATGCGTTGAATGTGGTCTCCTGATGTGCGTTCTGCTCAGGGGCTTGCCTTGGCCGATTTCTGTTGCCTGCGTCCTAATGCTGGTAGTCCCGTTCGTGTTCATCTGAGTTAAAAGGATTATTAGCGACAGGGCGCTAGTTTCTGGCTTTCGATGTGGTGATGTGCGTTTTGTGTGAATTTCGTTTGTGTGTAACCTTCCCCCGCTGGTACTGATCTGAACGTCATTGTTGTATTATTACTACCACACCGCTTATCTAAGGTGTTTGCATGTTCTGTGCCCTTCCACTGCAAAATCGTTTTCTTTTCCTGCTGCTCTGTTTTTCATCTTTATGTCTCTGTTCATATGAAAACTGTTTCGACATGAATGTGAAAAACTGCGACTTAGCAAATATCAACGGGAGCCGCTATTTCCAGGCCTCCACTTGCTTGCCCACGCCCTCAAAACCTTAAAATGGCAAAAGAACCCACGGTTCCCCGGGTCGCCACCGCCTTTCTTGAAGCGCTCATCATCCTCATTCATTTTGCCTCCTTCAGCAACTTCTTCTGCTCTTGATCGTGTAAAACACCCAAATCCCACAATACCCTCGTCTTCCTCCATCCATTTGAAGCTCATGCTCACCCCCTACTTAATAGCCTTAGCCTCGGTGTCGGCTTCTTCGGCGAGCACCAGATGCAGCCGCCTTTCGTGGGGCGACGGCTATGGCGTCTTCGTCTTGCGATAGCTCGAACTCAGGAGCGTGGTTTGGGGTTTGGAGAGAGGGAAGGATTTGAGCTTGTGGAAAACGGGAACTCGAGGTTGGGGGGCAAGAAGGAGTCGTCGGCGGTGAAGGAGGAGCTGTTGATCGCGGCGATTTTCTCGAGGACGTAGAGGTCCTTGGGTCAGGGAAATGAGGTCTTCCACCGCCGAGTCATCGGCGTGAGAAAGGTAGAAGAATTCGGCCGTGGGTTTCTTCTGCTTCTTCATCTTCTTCTTCTTCTTCTGGGTTTGTGGTGATTTCTGATTTCTTACTGGCTCTGTTTTACTCTGTTACCGCTGCAAGCGGTGGGGATAGAGTTGTGCTCAACTGCGAGCTTAAGAGGAACAATCGAATTCAAGTGGCATGCCAGAGAAAACTACCATTCCCATGCGTAATTGAAGAACAACGCAAGTTTTTCCTTGCCAACGAAGAGCAACGCACCTGAAAAACAAAATTCCAAGTTCAAAAAGGGCGAGGTATCGGTAGAATAAAGGTGGAAACGGAGAGTGTAAGGGCACGTGATACGCGCGTGCATCTCTGGCCGGTTGCTTTTCTCATCGGGTAAAGCATTGGAGGCTAATTGATATATATTTCTCGAGTGTAGTGGGGTGATTTGAGACAAACTCAAATGCAGGGGGTCTTTTGCAAAGGAGGAGCTGTCGAGCTTCCTACGCTGCATCATTTGCCTTGTGATCGTCTACAAAATGTGTTTACCAAATCGTAGGCCTGCATCAAGTTTTGTTTCAGACGAGGAAGGAAGAGGTTAATCCGCTGTGCGTGTTCCATTACGTGAATACTGTTTTATTCGGAAACAATCTGCATGATGAGCTCGTCCTTTCCCATGTTGCATTGTTAATTTTTTTTAGTAAAAGTACAAATGGAACAGTACAAGTACAAATTTTTTTTTTTTTTTTTTGGTTTGGTGAAACGATCATGAGTTTATTGTTGATCTTTATTGTGTGAAAAATGGATATTAAGCAAGTAGTTTATTGATTTTAATCCTAAAAGTAGAGCAAAGCATGTAGCTCAAATCACTACAAACTATAACGAATATCTTAATACACTAAATAAGGTCTTGCGTCAACTCATTAGGAGTAGATCTACGAGTTGAGCCAACATTACTAGTGAATGCAGCACTATGCTTATCTATGCAGCAATTAAGATAGTTACACAAAAATTAGTATTTGAGATGGGAAGACAAAATATGGGCTTGGTTCTAATTTTCATATGCTCTCATCTCTGTTGCCCTTGCATGCATCTCATGTAGTCTCCACATGTGCGTTCTACTTGCCAATTCATCCTAATTTTGGTGATCCTACTTGAATTCATCCTGAATCAAAGGATTAATAAGTGAATAGTGGTAGTTTTTTATATTAGGTATGGTTGATGGTCTGGTGTTTGTCGGGGTCCGGCCCTCATGGTCATGTGTCTTTTCTAAGAATTTCGGTTTGCTTGTATTACCTTCCAGTGGCGAGGCTGGTCGTTCGTGTGTTTGCTGGGTCTAGTCCTCTATACGACCAAATCTAATTCAAAGTATCTAATTGAAGAGCTCGCAAATTTTAAGTGACTTATTCGACCGTACTACACAATTAAAGCAAGCAGGATAAATACAAAAACTCAATTCATAGCTCCGTTTTGATGAGTATCATTGGGCTTTTGAGACCGGTTTACCATAATTAATTGCTAATTTCATTCACGCATTAATTATTAATATCACAAGGTACTCATGCCTAGTGCATGGCTGAACAGCCACATGTGCTTGTTATTTATTTCTCTACATAACCCAATAATGACAAACGAATTGTTCCAATTGAATCTCCATTAATATAGCGTGGAGATTCAATTGGAACCGTACACGTATATGAGGACGTTTCTCAGTCTGACAATCTTTAAAAATATAGAATTAAGGGCTCGATGTCGTATTAGATCTTATGGGGAAAAAATCATTTCTTAACATCTCTTAAAGACATTAAAAGTTACTTGGCCCTCCCAAAAATAAAAATAAAATCAGAGGAAGTTAAATATGAATTATTTTATTTCGTCAGAGTAAATAATGATTACATCTTCTTTGGTAAAATCGAAACTATCGTCGATTCAACATCTTTAATTTGCTTGCACTATTTTACAGCCCAACACGAATTGATCTTTTGGACCACTTCGTATGGATCACTAAATCTATTACTAAAAAAAAATATGCTCGTCTATAGGGGCGTAAATGGACATTCAAGAAAGTTCATTCACATAATACTTTAGGTTTAATTTTTGGAATACGTTCACCAAAAATCTTAAAACTTTTTTAAAAGTGCAATTATATCCTAAAACTTACAAAAAGTATAATCAAATTATAAAACTTGTTAAATTGTTTCAATTGAGTCATTCCATTAACTTTGTTCAAATTTATTTAACGGAAATGCTGACATGGATTTTTTAAATATTTTTTCTCTCTCACATGGTGATGATGTAGCTAAATCATAAAGTGTAAGGCTAAAATGATATCGTCTTGATCTAAATCTAGTTTTTAAATTTTAAAAATAAACTAAATTAAAAATAAAAAATTTCAAGTGAGTAGGCTTGCAAGCCCTTACTACCACTGCTCCATCATCACCAAAAGGGGTCGGCAAGGGTCGTCGGGCCTTAGCCAAGGTTGGCAACCCTTGCCTAGATTAGGCAAGGGCCTACAATCAACAAGGGTGATCGCCCCTAGCAAAGGCCCGGCAACCCCCACCTACCATTCCCCCACCCTCATCAACCCCTCTGTGTGATGGTGGGGTGGGCAATGGCAGGTCTTGCAACCCTCCCCACTTGACCTATACTTTTTTATAATAAAAAATAGCTTATTTTTAAAATTTGATTTGTATAAAAATAATAAAAGCTACATCATCACCACATTAGTATTTTTCATTAGCCAAATCTGACGGAGTAAATGAAATAACTCGATTAAACAAATTTACTAAGTTTTAGAACTTGACTGCATTTTTTTTTTTTCAAATTTTAGGACTTAATTACACTTTTGTGATAAGTTATAATACTTCTAGTGGACATATCCGTTAATTTTTTATAATGATGAATTTTGAGGTCAATGTGGTAACTTACCTCCAAAACACAAAGAGTAATTGTTTAAAATCTTAAAGCAATGTTACAAATATTCTTACTTGAGGATAAATACCCGCTGTAAAGATAAGAAACTATGATGATTCCCTTTAGCAATTGCATTACCTAACATTAATTCTAAACTGAAATATATGTATGAAAATTGGAAAAATAACTCCAAAAGTGCTAAAACTATTGTGCTTGTGCCAATTTAGTTTTAAATCTTATGACAACTTACTAATTTGATCATAAACCTTTCAATTGTGTCAATTTAGTTTTAAAATTTTAATAAATTATTAATTTAGTCTTAAACATTTTAAAAGATTTGTCAATTTGGTCATTTCGACCAATTTTGGCCTTTCTGACATAGCAGTCTAGTTATCAATGGCCATCTGACATGACATGGTTAGTGTTGACATGGACAATTTTTGTAATTGTTTAATAATTTTATGAAACTTTTTCTACCCTTTCAACCTTGTCAACTTGACCTCACCAAAGGCGAGCAATGCTGGCCTTGGTTAGAGGCTAAAAGGGTGAGCTTTGCCAAAGGTTAGCGAGGTCAACCTCACCAGCCATCACCAAGGTCTGGCCACCAGCTAGAGGTAGAAGGGAAGGGTGAAAAAAGAAAGGAAAAAAAATTATTAAAAATTCAAAAACTATAAAAAAAAAAAGTTCAAAATTGTCAACGTCAACGCCGACCATATCAAATAAGATAGACAGTTAGCCAAAATTTATCAAAATAATTAAATTGGCAACTCATCAAAATGTTTAGGATTAAATTGGTATAATTGAAAGAATTATAACTGAATTGGGACAAATAGATTTTTTTTTTTTTTTTGTTGGTAATTTTCCCTATGAACATTATCCCTGCTTTTGTTGGTGGTCTAGCAAAAGGCCCACCTTCGCCAAGGCCGTTCTCCTTTAAGAAATCTATGAAAGATTTCCTTTTGTAATTACATTCCCTAACATTAATTCACTTTTCTTGTGAAAACTCAGCAAAAAAGATCGGTAAGCACCACACAAAAATTGGTGAATCATTTTTAAATGGATCACAGATCGAACATGACAATATCCTATAGAGTTCCTCATCCATTTCAAAGTAAGAGAACCAAAGATGAATGTGTCCTGGAGGCTAGAGAAGATAAAATCCACTATCCTTCTTGAGGAGTCGAATGTTGCACATCAATTTGTATCAAAGAATTCAATGCCAAATAGATTATGAGTAAGGATGCATCAACTCAAGAATTGGCCCACTTTTTTGTGTGTAAAAAATCAAATTCTTAAAAATAACGTGTTGTTTCATCATGTTGAAAATGCAATTAGATTATTTATGATTTCAATAGATATCTTTTTATAAAATAAAAAAAAAAAAAAGGAAGAAGAGTTGGAAACTGATTCAATTTGAGAACCAAACTAGTTGAATCGGTTCTTGAATAGAACCAGCAGTTTCGGCCTTGAAACTGGGAACTAATATGGTTGGAGGTTACTTCAAGGTTTGCGGAACAAGAAATTGAACCAATTCTCCCTAAAACTAACCTTGAACCGGTTAGTCCAAGCTATTTATGTTTGATCCTCGAGTTATACTATACTAGATGCACACCTCAATTCAAATTTCGACTCTCAAAAATCAACAAGTAATAAAAATTGTAACTTTTTAATGGCATCCTTCTCGAATTGTAGGGAAACATTAAATTACATCAACGAATGAAATTTTTTCATCAGGATTAAGCGTTGGGGCCTAATTGATAGACATTTCCCATTGAGGGGTAAATTGAAAATTTCTTTTTCTTTCTGAAATTTGTCGTTTGCCATGCAGAAATGTCTTCCAGATGATGATGCGAAGGCGAAGGAGAAAGAGAGGCGTTGGGTCTAATTGATTATGTACAAATTACAATGAGCATGTCTAGGAGGAGCATGAGGTATTGGAGTCCAATCCCTTTAATTGATTATATATAATCACAAGGAGTAGCATGAGCGATTGGCGTAATTGTCATTATTGTCATATGTACACGAGTTCAATCCTCACGTCCTGATGACAAAGAACCCCACTGGAGGAGAGCCTCCTCCAATGGGGTTGTTTTTGGGGTCTCCTCCGATGGGTTTCTTTATGGGGTCTCCTCCAATGGGGTTCTTGCTCTCATCCGATTAGGTTCTTTATGGGGTCTCCTCCAATGGGCTTCTTGCTCTCCTCTGATTAGGTTCTCGCTCTCCTCCGATGGGGTTCTTGCTCTCCTCCGCTTGGGTTCTTTATGGGTTTCTTTGTCATCGAGGATTGAACTCCAGAGAATCCCTCATGTCATTTGCGTATAAGACCCGTGGCAGAAGCAAAAGAAGACAGTAGCCATGCATTGCTCGGAGATCAATGGGAAACAACAGCTCAACCGGTCACAATATTCCGAGGTAAGCACCACAACATCTTTGCAGTCCAATCTCCTTCAACAAGTTGGAAGACTCTAAGTAAATTCATGCTGATTTGTTTGAATACCATTTGCAGTCCACTTAAATCAGGTGAACTTGTCCTTTTCAATGCTGCATACTAAAACATGTTTATATCGCATAAGTTTTTTCATCTGTTAATCCATGAATATGCTGGTGTTGTACTAAAATCATGAAACCAATTCAAATAGCCTATATTATTTTAACTTTTGATCTATGAATATGCTTATTCTTGATTGATATTGTTTGCACTCCTATGGAAGAAACATTGTCTAACAAGTCACTTGGTGATGTTAAGACACATAGCACAACACGTAGCTCAAATCAACGAAGGTCGCAAGCCTTGTGTCAGCTCATCAGGGAGATGCATATCTCTATAGGTCTAGCCAACATTACCATTGCACCAGCTCATCAGGGAGAGACATATCTCTATAGGTCTAGCCAACATTACCATTGCACCAGGCATCTTCGAGATGAGAAGGCAAGACATTGACCCAAGGTTTCAATTTGTGTTTGCTATGTTTGTTGTCGCTCCTGGATGCATCGAATGTGGTCTTCTTATGTACGTTCTATTTGGTGACTTGTGTTGACCGATTTTCATTGTGTGCACCCTAATATTGGTAATCCTATTCATGTCCATCGCAAATTAAAGGATGGTTTGTGAACCGGCACTAGTTTCCAGCTTTCGATGTGGTGGCATGTGTTTTGTACGAATTTCATCTGTCTGTAACTTTCCATTGTAGGTCCTGCTATGGACGTCATGCTGTATGTCCTGTAACCTTGAATAAATTTTGTATCTCAAAAATTCCCGCATCGCTTTATCTACATGTTCGGTAACCTTTCACTGCAAAATCGTTTTCTGTTCCTGCTCCTCTATTCTTCTTGTCATGTGTCATATGAAAACTGTGCCTCTAAAGCAAATGTCAAAATCTGGGATTTCTTTCGGTTGCGCATCGCTTGGTTTGTTGCACTCATTAGATGTTAGTTAGCACCTTCACCCCTCGCAGTATCTTTGCAAAGTCGAACGTAACTCCTTACATCTCTGAAAAAAGAAGTTCAATCTTTCAAAAAAAAAAAAAAAAGCAAGAAGAAGAAGAAGGAGGAGGAGGAGGAGGCTAATTTCTCCAAAAATATGGAGGAGCTTGACCCCACGAATCAGACGATGGTCCGCACCCTGCACGAGGCCCTTCAATTTCGCGACTACGATTCCATCCGCCGCACCCCCGCCCCCGACCTTGAGTGGCGGCGGTGGTGATGGTTCCATCCCTCCCTAGTTCTTGATGGGCCTCCTCAGCCACGTTGGACGACGCCTTCCTCTTCGTCCCCGACTCCGTCACCTCCTTCGGCCCCCGCCGCGCTTGACCGAGTGCTTCGGCCTGACCCGCTCCATCTCGTGGGTCAAAGCCTGGATGTTCTCCGGCAGTGGGTTTGGTCGCCCAGGTTGAGGGAGTACTTCAGCACCTCGCTCACCGTTGCGCGATTCGGCGACTCCCTGCCGTCGGATCCGCAACGGCCGAGATCGCCTCGCTGCATTGCCAGTCGCTGTGGGAGAGCAGCGCATATTAGCCCGATCTGAAAGTCCATGCCCGGTCTGGTTCTCGCCGGACCGCGATCTCGTTGGTGGCGGCATTAATGGCCTCGGAGATGCGGTCCTCGTCGATGGGGACGTCTTTGCCATTGATCTCGAGAGAGAGCTCGGGGCGATCCGCATAAGGGTTGTCTTGAAGTCACACCATGAGAGGGATTCGCGTGCAAATTCCCTGCCCCCCCGACCGGTCGATTCCGGCGAGGTACTCGAGTACGCTCGACTTGCGGGAGGACCGGTCGCCGCCGCCAACGATGCAGATCCGGTTGTTGTAGGAGAGAGAGAGAGAGAGAGAGAGCTCCTGACAAAGTGGGAGTTTGGGAGAAAGTGAGGGAAAAGTCAAATGAGAAAAAATAAATATTAACGGAATAAATGGATGGACACTTAGGCCATAAGTTAAGGCAAATTTTTAAGGTTGAAGGCATATATAAGCAAATGGAGGCGTGGAAATAACGGCCTCCATATCGGGAATCCGGAATTTCTTTGTTGCCGGTCGCTTAGTTTCATGCATTCATTAGATGTTAGTTACCAACTTCACCCCCTCACGGTATCTTTGCCAAGACTAACCCCACCGCTTACTTCTCTGGGAAAAAGTACATTCTCACATATGATATATCCGAAAGAAATTTCAAATAGCATCTCAATGTTGATACGCTCGGAAAGGCACGACCACAGAAATCCTATTCTTTCTCCTCCTCTAGTTATAATGTCAGGGACAAGGTAGTCCATCTAATCAAATTTAGTAAAAAAATCGATGACATGGATCATGATTGTTTTACATGATAAGGCCGGCACTATTCCTCTGGTTATAATACTAGAGACATAACTAAATTTGATCAAAAATCACTAATATAGATGATAATCATTTTATATGGTAAGATCAACGCTAAAAATGGACAAATTTTACAAAGTGTTAAGTGTACCTAATAATCATCCGCATGTGGGTATTGTGAAGTTAGCCCAAACTCCAATCCTTTTTTTAACACGATTTTACACTTGTAAAGTGGCTCATCTCCTCTCAACTTTTTTACGTGAGACAAGAATAAACACATTTTATTTGTTTTACAAACAAACAACCAACAGAAAATATGTCTGAACATTTTCAAGTCTTGTCAAAGAAAATACTCCTTTGGATATTTAGGCGTGAACAGGGAAACGTTCATCCCTATGTCTGAAGAAGGTTTTGCTGGTGACATTTACTGAGTGGAGAGGATGGCCGTTTGTTTGTCAAGAGCTAGACTACAAAATATAAAAGATGGTAGAGTTTCCCGAGTGATGGAAAGTGCTCTTGAGCGAGACGGTCCATCGCATTTTAGCACATAGTGGCACGATCGATGGGGGTTGATCGTGGGGTAAGGGGCTAACGGTCCCAATCATTTTTGGGCCGAATTTGGAGCCCATGATCGTCGAAACCGGTAATAATCGTGTAGGTCCGGCGGCTGGGCGCCGACACCAGTCACACCATTTCCTATCCTCTGTCTCTCTCTAACTCTAGGTTTGTGATTGTAATTTTCAATTTTTTTAATATTCTATATGGCAATCTGTGATTCTGGGCGAACTCCCCCTAAATTCGAGCGTGTGAGATGGGAGTGCACCTGAGCCGTCACTTTTCCCACCGGCCTGCAGCATTCGAGACAAAATCAAGTGGAGGGGATCTTCTGCATATAAAAGGCCTACTTTAGATGTCTTGACGTTATTTTATCCGACTTTTTTTTTGTTCTAATATCACAAGAAAAATCCTAAATCTGTACATTTATAATAAATTTAATTTTATTAATTTTTTATGAAAAATCACAAACCAATATACTTATGGTACACCTATTAATTATCATGTATCATCAAACTCAATAATTTGATGTAAATGAAATTAATGATGAGTAAATTTGTTACAAGTGTATTGATTTAGGATATTTGATAGCCAAAAAATTAATTTAGAAGAAATTTGTCACACGTATACGAGTTTGAAATTTTCTGTGGTAAAAAAATTAATTTATGATAAATTTGTCACAAATATAACCGTTTAAAGTTTTTCGGGGCATTAACTATATATCAATTAGCCCCAATGCCTCTTTCTTTACTTTGCCTTCGATCCTCGTCTAGTAGACTTTTTGCATGGTAAACTACAAATTTCATAAGGGAAAATTGTTCAAAAAATCCTAAATCTATTACATTTTTGTCCATTTGATGTTAAATCTTTCAATTTTGCTAATTGAATCATAAACTTTTTCATTCATGCCAATTGAGTTTATCCAGTCAATTTTGGCCGGAAATCACTAATGTGGGAGTCAACAATGTCACGTAGGATTATCGGTCTTGACATGGACAAAATTTAATAATATTTTCATATTTTTTGATTTTTTTCTTTCATTCTCTTTTTCTGTTTTTCTATATTTTCTTTTTGCTTCTTCTTCTTCCTTTTGCCCGTGGTCAGCCATTGGCCATGTTGGGCCGACTAGCCTCACCTCGCTTCCCCCACAAGCAACGTGCAGCCAGGCGAGCCCCAACAAAGGGAGCCCTCACCCAAGCGAGGGCGACGAGGGTCAACCTTGCCTAGCCCAAGTGTGGCTGGCCCTCACCAGGCCAAGGTGGCATCACCAGATTTGGGAGGGAGCCCTCACCGAGACTTGCCTGCCTAGGTGAGGCCCAACGAGGGTCTACCTCGCCCAAGCCAAATCGAGCGAGGGCTAGCCTTGCCAGATGGCCTCACCAAATCTAGCCTAGGTGAGGCGGACCTTCGCCGGGTCTCACCCGGCCACACCTTGCCCGCAACAAATGAGGCCGGTCGATCTAGCATGGCGATGGCTAGCCACCAACAAAAAAAAAGAAAAGAAAAAAAAGAAGAAGAAAAAATCAGCAAAAATAATAATAAAATTAAAAAAATACTAAAGTATTATTAAAAATTGTCTATGTTAGCGCTGGTAGTCCCGCATGGCACCACCGGCATCCACGTTAACGATTTCGATCAAAATTAGTCGGATTGACTCAATTGGTAAGAACTGAAAAGATTTAAGACTCAATTGACAAAATTTAAAGGTTTATGACTGAATTAGTAAAAAGGTAATAAGTTTATAACTTTTTGGATAATTTTTTCAATTTCATAAAGATAGGGAAAATTCCTATTTGCCCTCCAATGGGAAATATATATTGATGAGCCCTCAACACTCAATCTCGATAAAAAAAAAAAAAAAAAAAAAATTGCATTCACATTAATGTTTCTCTTCAATTCGAGGAGAATGGTAATTCTTATAATTCTTATTATTTGTTGATATGTAAGAATCGAGATTTGAATTAGGTGTTACTCGTAAACAAATGTCGCGGCCTCTCGCAAGATCTGAGGCGTTATCGAAATTTATAGCGTTGAAGTCGACACACTTTGCATGCCAATCTTTTCTTTATATCATGGACATTGCTCTTTCTTCATACAGATCAAGCATGAGCAAGCGGAACGTCGAGGAAAGTGCGCAAGAGAGAGAGAGGGCTAAGAGGCAAGAAAGTCGAGAGGAGAAGGAGAGAGAAAAAGCCTCGCGGATGGGCCAACTTACTCATTTGGCAGAACTCTTGAAATCATGCCTTCTCCTCCCCGACATGTCTTTATTCTTTCGTCTCTTTTTGACAGCCACTAGGGGAGGATTAAAACCAGTCAACCACGGGCGGCGAGGTGACTGATGTGCCACTGGTTTTCGTAGCTCCGACGATAAGTACTCCAGAGGGGCCACAATAGATTGAAAAGAAATACTGGTTGGAAGAGGTTTCGGAACAAAGAATAAAAGTTTATGACTTGAAAAGATGCATCTCCGGGTCCAGGGAAGTCTTTATGAGACATGAATGGCGGACTATAATGAGAATTGGTCACGTGTCTTTCATCAGCCCTCTTGTAGCGTGTGGAAGGAAAGGTTCTGCATAAATAGTACGCTGTTGCAATATTAATGATTTAGCAATTTAAATCAACGCAAAATTACTAGATAAATATACGATGAGCAATAAATGATGCAAGAAATTTATATAAGTGTTGGAACTAGAAGAGTCAATTATCAAAGAATTGGAGTTATAATTATTTATACATTCGAATATTTTTTGCATCTAAATTAAGTCTAAATCCATAATATCCACCAATAGATAATTCGAACTGAATGAAAAGCTCATGGCACAAATCACGTGTCCAAACACGTCCGCACAGTCAAAGAAACATTAACTCAAGATGTCTGTCTCAATTTTTGTCCACTGACAGGACTAACCCACCGGAAAAAAAAAATAGAAAACCCACCTAATTGTAATAGTCCTTCCACGGTGAAGTTCCATTCTTGTATATTTAGGAAGGGACCATTAATTGATAAATCTTGGTAAAACTTTGACTTGGATATTATCTTCAGAAAACAAATCTCGTTCAAATAAAGTGCATACCAGATTTTGAGCAAATCAAAATATTCCTGAGGGTCGGGTTTCATACACAATTTAAACTCAACACATAATTTGGTATTATGAAGGACATTATAAGAAGTCATTTATTATCATTGTGCATGCATGATAATTAATGCGTTAAGCTTTACTTGGGTCAAGTGGGAGAATATTAGAAAAAATGCCAAAATCAATGGGAAAATCCTGGAAAGATTGGCTATATCATGGATCGATAAGATAAGACATTAAGTGGCCTGATTATTATGAAAATAGCAGATACATTAATGTGAAAAATTAAGAGGAAATTAACAGATAAACAATATCAATGTTGATCTTAAGATTATGATTATTTTATGAACGTACAAAACTTGTCAAATTAGTCTAATCAAGTCTTTCAGCTAATTGTGTTTTTTGAAAGTTTTAGAATCCATTTGTTATTTCATAGCAAGTTTTAGAACTTGATTGTACTTTTTGAAAGTTTAAAACTCATTTATACTTTTGTGATAAATTTTAAGACTTGATTGTACTTTCTTAAAGTTTTAAAATTCAATTGTACTTTCGTGATCAGTTTTAGAATTTTCAATACACTTTTCCTTAATAATTCAAAAGGACGCACCTAGTGGGAAATTGGCCGAATTTTTCGATTTTGCGTTAAAAAATCACATTCATAAAAGTAACATATTTTTTCTTTGGTGCTCCATGATTGCAAAGGAATTTTTTTTTTTTTAAAAAAGATGACTTGGAAACTAATTCAATTTAGGAACCAAATTGGTTGACTTAGCAGTTCGGCCCTTGGAACTGGAATCGATCTGGTCTTAGGTTGCTTCAAGGTTTCGCAAAATAAGAAATTGAACCGGTTCTCCCTACTAACCTTGAACCGATTGGTCCAAGCCAATTTGATTCGATTCCTAGGTTAACCTGGACCCAATGTACACCCCAATTCAAATCTCGAATCTCAGAAAGCAAGCAACATATAATAAGAATCATGACTTTTGAATCACCATCCTCCTTGAACAAAAGAGGAACATTAAACTACATTAGTGAACAACTTTTTTTCATTGGGATTAAGCATTGAGGGCTTATTGATATACATTTCCCATTAGAGGGCAAATCGAAATTTTTTCCGTCTTTATGAAAATTTTCATTTGTCATGCAAAAATGTCTACCAAATATGATGTGAAGGCAAGGTAAAGAAAGAGGGAGGTCCTAAAGGTCAAATGGGAGAAATGCTCCTTAGAGACAAGCTTGCAAGAATGCTAGATACAAATGCTCCTATGCATTTGTATCTACCATTCTTGCCATTTGACTTGAGGAACTCCCTTCTTTTCATTTGCCAACGGAAGATCTTTGCATCGTCTGTAAGACATAGAAGTTAAGAAGGAAGTAGCCATGCGTTGCTCAGAAATCAATAGGAAACAACAGCTCAGCAGATCATGATGTTCAGAGGTAAGCATCACAACATTTCTATAGTCCAGTTGGAGGACTCTTAGAGTAAATTAATGCTGTTTTCTTTCGAAAACATCTGCACTATGCTTAGATCAAGTGAACTCCAACTTGAATATGAAAAACTGTTTCTTCGAGGTGAGAAAGCAAGATGCAGACCAAAGTTTCCGACTTGCCTTTGCTGTGATCATTGCTGATCTTGGATGTGTCGTATGTGGTCTCTTGATGTGCACTCTGCTCGGCGACTTGCCTTGGCCGATTTTTGTTGCCAGCATCCTAATGCTTGTAGTCCTATTTGTGTTCATCGTGAGTTAAAGAATTATCGGCGAAGGACACAAGTTTCTGGCTTTCGGTGCTGTGGTGATTTGTGTTTTATGTGAATTTCATTTGCCCGTAACCTTTCCCCCCGGTGGTCCTGATATGGACCTTATTTGGTATTATAACCACGCTGCTTATCGAGGGGTTTAACTTTGTTCAGTAACCTTCCACTGCAAAATTGTTTTCTTTTTCTGCTTCTCTGTTTTTCATCTTGTCTCTCTGCCCTTATCAATACTACAAGAATATGAAAAACTGCGACTCTAAGCAAATATCAAAGGGAGCCGCCGCTATTTCCACGCCTCCTCTTGCTTATCCACGCCCTCAAACTTTAAAATTGTAATATATGGGCTTTAAAGTAAGGAAATAAAATAAAAGAAGAAAAAAAGAAAATGTTGAAAAGTCAAAAAAGGGAGGCTGAAGGAAACTTGAAGAAGCTTCGGCTGAGTTTAAAAAGAGAGAAAGAGGGAGAGAAAGAGGAGAATATCGGCAGAAGCAGGGGAAATGCAAAACTAGGGAGAAGAGAGAAAGAAGAGAAAGGAAAAAGGGAAAAAGGGAAAAACTTTGGCACGCTCGTGACCTGGACGCCTCATCAAGCCGACTCAAGTGTGTTTTGCAAGGCCGGTAAGAAATTGAAGCCTTTAATCACTTGCTTGAAGCAATTGCCGCAATTAGGGCTCGAAATTCGGATTTCATGGGTATTTGTGTGGCGAAGCCCAATTTTTGAGTCGTTAAACTGTAATTGTTTTTACAAATGGTACTTTGGGATGTTGTGAAGCTATAGCATCTTTCGGATTGTGATTTGAGCTTGCGGTTTGTTCGGAACGGAATTTTTAAGTTGGAGGCGCAATCTGGTACTGTAGCGAACAGTGACTTCGAGTCTCTTTTTTTGTTATTTCCGGTACTTTTTTTGGGGCGGCTAAGTTAGGATTGTTGTTGTACGTTAAGAGAGCTTTCTAAAGACTATAAGATGTCTTGAAACGGAATTTTGTGGAGGAAGTTATGGCGTGACGAAGTTGGCGCATGGGCCGCGCCTAGCTGAAAATGATGGGTTTATGCTAAATTGTGAACTTTTGGGGCACGTAGGTGTCGTTTATCGACTAATAGGCCTAGTATAGGCGAGTCGTTACAAGAATATCATTTTTTACTCGGCTTTTTAATATTTTTCCGTTAATTGTTAGGAATCCGAATGCGTCAGTTCGTGTGAGCGTCGTAGTTGATTTTTGGCTTTTCCCATGTGAGTGACACTATTTCTTCTTTGTATTTTAAACTCATGTTTTGAGAAACATGGTGGATTAAATACTTTATGAGTTGATAAAAATCATGTTTTGTTGCATAAAACAGGATCGAGCTATTACTGACATTTTTGTTGTTCGAAAGGAATTATATTTTGACGTTGATTTGAATGGTTGTGTGAAAAAGGAATTTGTGAAAATCTTTGTGAAAGAATCTTGAAATGTTATAGAAAATGCTTTGATATTTATATATATCAAATTTGGAGTTGTGGTATGATTCTCTTTCTGATGTTGGATTACTGGATATTGTAATTGGTAGTTGGTGCTCAATGTCTCTGTGGACTCTGAGGGGTGTGGGTATGCACATACTATGCTAGGATATCCTTGTGGGCCGAGCCACCAGCTAATAATAAGTGGAAACCTTGCCAATGGGAGAATCTTGGTCGTTTTGTCACGGGCGTTACGCGTGACCATGGTTAGACATTTGAGCATGAATTGTTCAATGGAGTGAACCATTGACGTGTGATTTGAGTTTGGTTAATGGAGTGGACCATCGATATGAGTTGATGAGATTAATCAACGGAATAGACCATTAATGCATGTTTTACGAGATTAACTAATGGACTCGACCATTGGTGCTTTCGATATTTGAATTATGATTTAGTATTATGATAAAGTGAGTTATGTTTGTGTTTTAAAATGTGCATAGTGATTTCTCGATCCGCTTAGAAGAAATGTGTTACTCACTAAGCCGTGGTAGCTCACTCCTCTCATCTACTTGTTTTTCAGGTTCTTCAGCGAGTCACGAATAGGTGTAAGTGTTCGTTCGGGGATGACTTTTTTGGTGGAAATTTTGGGTATGGCTTAATGCATAGTTCATAAGTTTATAAGTTAGTCTTTGCAGAAGGTTTATGTTTTGATGTTTGTGGATTATAAATATACTCTGATATTGTAACCAATTGCCCATTTTTGTCAAATATATATATGTGGATGTATATATGTTGATATCGGGTTGAAATTTTGGTTACGTTGAGGCTGCGTCCTTTGGAAAAAGGACGGCCGTGTCATGCCTTTCTTCTTGTGAATCGGGATGTGACAAAAATGGCAAACCAACCCATGGTATCCCCCGGTCGCCACGGCCTTTTCTTGAAGCGCTCATCATCCTCCTTTATTTTGCCTTCTTCATCTACTTCTTCTGCTCTTGATTGGAGAAAATCCCCCAAGTCCCACTATAACCTCGTCTTCCTCCATCCATTTGAAGCTCATGCTCACCCCCTTCTTAATAGCCCTAGCCCTGCTGTCAGCTTCTTCGGTGAGCACTAGATGCAGCCGCCTTTCATGGGGGTGATGGCTATGGCGACTTCGTCTTGCGATTGCTCGAATTCAAGACTGTCGTTTGGGATTTTGAGAGAGGGAAGGATTTGAGCTTGCGGAAACGGAACTTGAGGTCGAAGGGCAAGAGGGAGTCATCGGCGGTGAAAGAGGAGCCGTTGATCGTGGCGTTGCTTGAGGACGTAGAGGTCCTTGGTCTGGGAAATAAGGTCTTCCACCGCCGAGTCATCGGTGTCAGAAAGGTTGGAGAATTCGGCCATGGCTTTCTTCTTCTTCTTCTTCTTCTCGGTTTGTGGTGATTTCTGATTTCCCGCTGGCTCTGTTTTACTCTGTTACCAGGAGCAGTGGGGATAGAATTTGCTCAACCGCGAGCTTAAGAGGAACCATCGAATTACAGTAGCACACCAGATAAAACTTCCATTCCCATGCGTAGTTGAAGAACAACGCAGTTTTTTCTTGCCAACGAAGAGCAACGCAGCTGAATAACAAAATTTCAAATTCAAAGAAGGTGAGATATCAGTAAAATGAAGGCGGAAACGGAGAATGTAAGTGCATATGAGAAGCACGTGCGCCTCTGGCCGGTCACTTTTCTCATCGTGGTTAAGCGTTGGGGGGGCAATTGACCCTTGCAGTTCAACAGCGGTCCGTTCATTTCTAGCTTCGCTCGTCCATCCGCCGGCACTCCGTTGTGACCACCGTTGGCTCCTCCAGTCGCCACCGCCATATGGCTGATCAGGGTGCTCTACATTTTCTACAAAATTCTTGTCTGGCCATCTCTCGCGTTCATTTTCACCAGCTAAGAAATTGATTC
This sequence comes from Eucalyptus albens, assembly GCA_014182695.1. Classification (NCBI taxonomy): domain Eukaryota; kingdom Viridiplantae; phylum Streptophyta; class Magnoliopsida; order Myrtales; family Myrtaceae; genus Eucalyptus; species Eucalyptus albens. Next base: position 54,115,782 of record CM024653.1, read on the forward strand.
GGCCATAGCCTAAGACCTTGGAGACTCTTTCCTTACATTCGCATTTCTTGATTAATTATGTCACGTGATTTATTTATCTTAGATCCTTCAAAATATCGAACCTTGCCCCAATATAATTTCAGCCGAATTCAAAGCTTTTTAGAAGCTTGCTCGGGCAATCCAATGGGGGGTAGAGCCAATCGAGAATCAATCGGGTTTTAGTAATGAAGTTCGACTAGCCAACCTCACCATCTCATGTGGATTCCCAAACCCGTCTACTTATAATACACAAAATCCTTTATTATAAAGAATAAGGGAGAATGATATGAATGATCCCAAACTTTGATTTCATGTAAAATGCCATCCCTAATTAATGCCGCCCATGAACTCTTAATAAATGTTTAATGAAGTCATTCCGTTTACGCAAACAAGAAATTATTATTTGATGATATGGATTATTGTTTGATGAGTTAAATTTATAAAAATGGGAAGTCTACGTATCCATCTTTTTATACATTTACATTATAAAAGGAAAAAAAATTCGACGTTAACATGTCCATCATTATTTGATGATGTAGATTATTATATGTTGATTTGAGATGAATTTACTTGGATAATCCACGCATAATTTTCCTTTGTCATCCATCATTCAAACTTAACGAACTCTATAAGCTACATCAATAGATTTCATTAATTTGAATTAACTTAAAGATGGTATCAAGTATTTTTATTTAGTCTAAAAATTAGATTAAACATTTACTAATACTCTAAGGATAACATCAAAAATATTAAAAATTCATTAATGACATTGCACGTTTGACCAAAGTTTAAGAACCATTTTGTGGCATTTTCTCTAGAATTGAAGATCGAAAAGGTCGATGCGAGGCATTGATGCACGGATTCTTACTATTATTATTATTATTATTATTATTATTATTATTATTATTATTATTATTATCAATTCACGGATTGTTATTTTATTTTTATTTTTTATTATCAATTCACGGATTGTTATTTGTTACTGCTATTATTACTATTTTTTCAATTCCCTCTAATTCAGTGATTAAGAAAAAGGGGGACACCAAAGGAATGACATCATCCCACAGTAGATGTCGGAAGCTCCCATTATAACCGAAGACACTTGATTATTTCATGCACAGTCCGGTCTAGAGTTTCCGCGGGAACGAACCCACTCGACCCTTGTCTACCATTATTGCCACCATTTTCCACGAAAGTTAGCAAAAGGGATCGATAACCTAATATTTTCTCAATTGATATGTATCTGTCAAGTGTAGGGGGTCATTCGAGACAAACTCAAATGCAGGGGATCTTTTGCAAAAGAGGAGCCATCGCGCTTCCTACGCTGCATCATTTGTAGTCGCATTTTCTGCTTATGAAGATGTCGAGTGTAATAAAACTCCAGTGCAAGGTATATTTGTCAGTGTAATAAAACCCCGCGCCATAAAACTCGATGAAACTGGGGTGCGTCAGCGCGATTAACTCCACTGGAGGCGGGGTATAGAAGTTCTGCCTTCCTCCCGTCGACAAAATGTAGGCTCGCATCAAGTTTTGTTTCGGACGAGGAAGGAAAGAGGTTGATCACACGAAGCTCGAAGTTTAATGGGAAACAACGAGGTGATCAGAGGTAAGGAACGACCATGAACTGCAACATCACTTCACTTCTGTAGTCCAGCCTCTTTCAATAACTGCGGAGGATCGAGAGCAAATTCATGCCGTTTCGAGTTCCTTTCCTGAAGAAGGAACTTTGGAGGGCCGCCAAGTACATAATGATTATTTTTTTGTAAAAATATGTTGTTTTTTCACGTTGAAAATACAGTTAGATTCTTTATGATTTCAAATGATTCTTTTTTCCTTTTTCAAAAGAAGACTTGAAAACTGATTTGAGTCGGTAATCGATTATTGAATGGAACTAGCATTCCAGCCTTGGAATCGGATCGGTGACCAATCAGGTCCTAGGCTACTTCAAGGTTCGCAGAACAGGAAATTGAATAGGTTTTACATTAGAATTAATCTTAAATCAGACGGCTCAAGCTGATTCAATTCGATAATCAGTTGAATAGAATCGACATTCTGGCCTTGGAATGTCCTAGGCTGCTTCAAGGTTCGCAGAGCAGGAAATTAAACTAGTTCTACGCTAGAACTAACCTTGAATTGATTGGTTTAAGCCGATTCGATTCGTAGATTAAACCACACCCAATGCACACCACAAATCAAATCTCAATTCTCAAAAATCAACAAATAATAAAAACCATAACTTTTGAATCATCATCATCTTTGAACTAAAGAGGAACATTAAATTACATCTGTGAATGAATTTTTTTTTTATGCTAAGCATTGGGGGCTAATTGATATATATTTTCCATCAAGGGGTAAATTGAAACTTTCCACATTTTTTATGAAATTTGTTGTTTACAATGCAAAAATTTCTACCAGAGGATGATGCGAAGGCAAATTAAAGAAAGAGGCATTGATTATAAATATGGGTGACAATGATAAGGAGGAGCATGAGGGATTAAATTGGAGATGCTATGAGACGACAGATGGAATCTTGTCATTTTTGTGTGTGGGTCCATTTTCAAAAGTTCTCAGGGGTGAGTAAATGAGTTTTGGATTTGGCACACTTGGATTGTCAGGATCCAAAAGTCATTGTGCCCAGCAATGACGTCATTATTGTCAGGATCCAAAAGTCATTGTGCCTAGCAAAACGACCACCCCTGAGAACTTTTGGCACACTTGAATATTGTCAGCATACCAAAAGTCATTGTGCCCAACAACGACCAATCGTTGTTGGGCACAATTAAACTATTTTGAATGTTTAAATGAATAGCCAAATCCAAAACTCATTTTCTCACCCCTGAGAACTTTTGACCCACACGTTCTCCTCACATTCTCCTCATCATGCGCCTTTATATGAGAGACGATGACAAACTCTAGTCCAAACTCCAATCGAATTCCTCATGCTCTTTCTTCCAACTCCATCGAATCCCAACTATACATCAAGATCTACGTATCGTCTATATGACATGTTGCAAAAGTAAAGAAGTATCCACATATTGCTCAAAGATCAATGGGAAACCACTACTCAACCCATCACAATGTTCCAAGGTAAGCATCGCAACATCTCCGCAATCCAACCTCCTTCAACAAGTTGGAGGACTCTTGAGTAAACTCATGCTGTTTTGTTCGAATACCATCTGCGAACTCATCCTTTTCAATACTGCATACTAAAACATGTTCAAATCGCCTAAGGTTGTTTGTCTATTAATACTGAAATCATGAAACCAGTTCAAATCGCCTATATCTATCAATATGCTTATTCTTGATCCTCCTGTGGAAGACGGTTATCTAACAAGTTGCTTGGTGATGTTAAGGTATGCATCACTGCATGTAGCTCAAATCAATGAAGATCTTGATTCACTTGCGCAAGCCTTGCGTCAACTCATCCAGGAGAGGGACAACTTTATAGTTCTGGCCAACAATTCCATAGCAACATGCATCGTGCTTATCTGTTCAGCCATTAAAATCATCCGGCAAAGATTAGTCTTTGGAATGGGAAGGCAAGACGTTGATCCAAGTTTCCGACTTGCCCTTGCCGGGATCGCTGTTGCTCTTGGATGCATCGAATGTGGTCTCCTGATGTGCGTTCTGCTCAGTGGCTTGCCTTGGCCGCTTTCTGTTGCCTGTGTCCTGATGCTGGTAATCCCGTTCGTGTTCATTTGAGTTAAAAAGGATTATTAGCTAGTTTCTGGCTTTCGATGTGGTGATCTGCGTTTTGTGTGAATTTTGTTTGTCTGTAACCTTCCCCCCGCTGGTACTGATCCGAACGTCATTGTTGTATTATTATCACACCGCTTATCTAAGGGGTTTACATGTTCTGTGCCCTTCCACTGCAAAATCGTTTTCTTTTCCTGCTGCTCTGTTTTTCATCTTATGTCTCTGTTCATAATAAAACTGTTTCGACATGAATGTGAAAAACTGCGACTTAGGAAATATCAACAGGAGCCGCTATTTCCAGGCCTCCACTTGCTTGCCCACGCCCTCAAAATCTTAAAATGGCAAAAGAACCCACGGTTGCCCGGGTCGCCACCGCCTTTCTTGAAGCGCTCATCATTTTCCTTCATTTTGCCTCCTTCAGCAACTTCTTCTGCTCTTGATCGTGTAAAACACCCAAATCCCACAATACCCTCGTCTTCCTCCATCCATTTGAAGCTCATGCTCAACCCCTACTTAATAGCAATAGCCTCGGTGTCGGCTTCTTCGGCGAGCACCAGAAGCAGCCGCCTTTCATGGGGGCGACGGCTATGGCGTCTTCGTCTTGCGATAGCTCGAATTCAGGAGCGTGGTTTGGGATTTGGAGAGAGGGAAGGATTTGAGCTTGCGGAAAACGGGAACTCGAGGTTGGGGGGCAAGGAGTCGTCGGCAGTGAAGGAGGAGCTGTTGATCGCGGCGTTTTTCTCGAGGACGTAGAGGTCCTTGGGTCAGGGAGATGAGGTCTTCCACCGCCGAGTCATCGGCGTGAGAAAGGTAGAAGAATTCGGCCGTGGGTTTCTTCTGCTTCTTCATCTTCTTCTTCTTCTGGGTTTGTGGTGATTACTGCTTTCTCACTGGCTCTGTTTTACTCTGTTACCGCTGCGAGCGGTGGGGATAGAATTGTGCTCAACCGCGAGCTTAAGAGGAACCATCAAATTACAGTGGCACGCCAGATAAAACTACCATTCCCATGCGTAATTGAAGAGTAACGCAATTTTTTTTCTTGCAAACGAAGAGCAACGCACCTGAAAAACAAAATTCCAAATTCAAAAAGGGCGAGGTATCAGTAGGATAAAGGTGGAAACAGAGGATGTAAGTGCACGTGAGATGCGCGTGCAACTCTGGCCAGTCGCTTTTCTCGTTGGGTAAAGCATTGGGATTAATATATTTCTCGAGTGTAGGGGGGTGATTTGAGACAAACTCAAATGCAGGGGGTCTTTTGCAAAAGAGGAGCTGTCGCGCTTCCTGCGCTGCATTATTTGCCTTGTGATCGTCTACAAAATGTGCTTGCCAACTCGTAGGCCCGCATCAAGCTTTGTTTTAGACGAGGAAGGAAGAGGTTATCCACCGGCTGTGTTCCATTAAGTGAATACTGTTTTATTCAGAAACAATCTGTATGATGAACTCATCCTTTCTCATGTTGTATTGTTAACCCATAGTACAAGTACACATTGACCAGTTTTTTTTTTTTTTTTTTTTTTTGGGTTTGGTTTGGCTTGGTTAAACGATCTATGAGTTTATTCTTGATATTTATTGTGCGAAAAAAGAATGTCTAAGGAATAGTATATTGATTTTTTATCATAGAAGCAAAGCAGGGCACCTACCCTCGCAAAGGAGGGAGATAGGATTAGAGATACTTGCTTATAATGCGTGAGTCCTCACAAATCCATATCTCGTGTGACATTAATTTTCTTAACTATGTGTTCAAAAGGAATCGCCACTAGCCATTGTTGAAGGGTCAGTTAGAAACATTAATCAAGACATGAGAGTATTATTTTGATGCATGCGCAATTAGAGATTTCGGAATCAAGGACCTGATTGCCCTAACTATTTAACTAAAACCCTTTCGATACCTAAAGTCGACCATTTGCTGATCAAAGCATCAAGGCAGCCTATCGAAAATTCTAAAATTCATCATAACTATTCTAAAAATGAAAATAACAATCGATATATTAAAATTGCACAATCAAGTATAATCGAATTGAAATGCACAAGCAAAGATTTAGCATAGTCTCTAAAAAGAAAACAACCCGTATTGTAAAGCCTTAAAGGCTTGTTTAAATTCAAGTACAACTTTTAATGAAAGGGTTTTTAGATTTTTTTTTTTTAATAGTTAAACTAGTTCTAAATTAGAATTAACATGAAAAATCTAACGAAAATAGTAAATATCTATCTTCTAAAGTTTTTTTCTAAATTTTTTAGTTTTTCTTTAAGATTTCTGATTTTATGGATTTTTTTTCTTAATCTTAAAAAAAAAAAAAAAAAAGCCCTCGAGTTGGGTCAAAGGATCCGGCCATCCCAGTGCGGCGCTAAACTGATGGGTTCGAGCTATTTCAACAAAGCAAGCCCAAATTTCTGATTTCCCTTTAAATGATCTAAGCCCAAAACCAAAATCAGCCCACACGTTCAGTCCAAGTTCACAAAACTCCCACCCCACGTTTCTATTCTTTTATTAATCCATTATTCTTTTCTTTTCATTTTTCCTTTTTTATTTCTTTTGTTTTTCTTTTCTATTTTCTTTTTTTTATCTTTTGCTTTTTAACATTTCCTCTTCTCTGCACGTGGTCTTCTTCCTCGCTGAAACTCCCATTTTCGACGTTCTCTTCTCTGCGCGGCCCTCACCCGGTCGTCACCGCCGGTTATCACTCTGGCCGTCGCCAAACATCGCTGGCGACGTCGATGACACCAAACATATATATTTCGAGAGATCGACCATTCTAACAGATCAACCACATATATGCACGCCGAGACAAAAAGAAAAGACTGACTTTGGCGGCCTCTAACCGCGGGCTCCTCCGGCGAAGGGTGTGGATTTCCCGACGAGCAGACGTTCATCCATGGCCGACTCGGGCATCGAACGTTATGCCACAAAATCAAAGAGAAACGCAGACTCAGTGATAATGCAACCATATTAGGACAAACAAAGCGCAAAACAAAGATTGTAAGCATCGTTTGTATGGACTCAAATTCGGTGCTTCATTCAGACATTTTATCAAACAGTTGATGTGCGAAATCAGCGTTATTGGCATCAAATCAGTTTGGGTTTTGTATGTTCTGCTCAAAATCTCGTCGGTTGGGTTTCGCATTCTCGAACTTAATAAGCGAGGGAGAAACGGAGCGTTTCCAGGGATTACCTGGTTCGGGAGCTTGCTGAGACGAAAGGTGACGGGCGAGTTGGCTTCTGCAGAAGGTCGAGACGATACAGACGAACCACCGGCGAAGGGAGACAAATTCATCACTCTCGGTTTCTCTCCTCGCTCTCCCTATCTCAAGTTTCTCTCCCCAAAAAAAAAAAAAAAAAAAAAAAAAAAAACCCGTTCAAGCGAGCCCCCTCTCTCCCTCTTAAGGACAACCGGCAAGCGCGCATGACCTCTGCCATTGCCAGATTGCCGGCCGGCCTGATCCCGATCCGCGGATCACGCCGCCGCCTGCCCCCTCGCGGTCCTCTGGCTAGTGGCTTGTACCTTGCTTATTTTTTGCCTTTTTCAGAAGCGTGAGCGCGCGTGAAGGGGAAGAAGAAGACCAGAGCTTGGGCCGGGCTGGATAATAGAAGAGATGGGCCGGCCCACTCGGGGAAAAGGCAGACAAAAAGACGGTGGACCGAGTCCATCCAAGAAAAGTAAAGAAAGAAATAGGGGGCCGGGTCTACTTGGCCCGACTCCACCTCTTCTTTCTTTTTTCTTCTTTCTCTTTTTAAAAAAAAAAAAAAAAAAAATTCGACAGCGGTGCTGGCCAACCTCCTCCCAGATGAGGGTTTTAAGTGGCCCTTCTTTCTTCTTTCTTTTTTTTAATTTTTTAATGACTAATCTTTTAATTCTTTTAATTTATTCTTTCATCTTATTTTTTATTATATAATTCCTATAAATTCTATTACTATTAATGGAAATGCTTCTAAAATCTGCATGACACACATATTAATCAAAATTTATTTTGTTCAAGGGTAAAAAATTATCCCTAATTTTTCATATAATTAATAAATAGTTAAACGGATCACCAAAATTTAAGTGTTAACAAGTGTTTTTACCTAGCCTACCCCTTGATGCCTCTATCATTAGGCAATTAAGTATGCCTGCCCTTTTGTCTAAAATAACCAAAAGAAATGTTTGAAGTTTAAAAAGATAATGTGCTTAAATTGAGAATGATACTATGTGATTTCATTTCATTGATAAGCTTCAACTTGGAATTGAAAACCAAGCAATCAAAAATATCTGCAAGTATATGACCATGTTCCATGGCTCAGTGCTAGGGGTGAGCATGGTCCGGGTTGGTCCGGCCACCCCTACCCCTAGGATCAACCTGTACAGTGTCGGTCCTCAATTTTTAGGATCGAAGACCGGACCGACCCAGTGGGTTCGGTCCGGTTTCAGGGTCAACCCAGGATTGATCGATAATTTTTTTCATCTTATTTTTTATACTCCCTAAAAAAGCAAATTTACAAATTCAAATTACACATCCATCAACAATACGGCATTGTGCAACTAAACTATAAATACCAATACATATTTAGCAAATTTAAGATGACATAATAATAAAAACTCCGTACCTGCTAACCGCTCATCGAGATATGGGACAAGATGGAAAGTTCTTGTAATAATCTATCTTTAATATTCATAACATCATATGCAAAAGTGTTTTCCTACATTTGATAATGTAGAGTTCACTTAGAGCCGTTAAACGGGTGGGTCGGGTCGGGTTTGGGTCGGGTCATTAATGGTCCGACCCAAATTGACCCATTAACCCATTTATGACCCATTTATGTTCAATGTAAGTTTTTCGACCCAAACCCGACCCGACCCATACCCAATACATACCCAACCCAACCCAACTCATATTAATAAAATATTTTCATATTTAACAAATTTAGAAAAACTTATTCCTATGTTTTTTTTTTAAAGATTATATTATTAAAATACTTCCAAGCTTTTATATATATATTATTTTTTTAAAAATTCTATTGCTAAAATAGTTTTATACAATATAAATTTAATGGACAATTTTTATAAATTTAAAAATAATTATTTAAATAATCGAAATTTAATTATTTTTTAAATTAATTTTTAAAATATAATTTTCTTTTTCTCTTTTTTCTTCTCCTTCTTCTTCTTCTTTGGCTAGCCGCCGGCCACGACGACGGCGACGATCGGGCCACGGGTGAGCCTCGAGCTCCCGGGCGTCGGCGAGCTCGAGCTTGCTCGACGCCGGTGAGCTCGAGGCTCGCCCGGATCGGCGAGGCTCGAGCCTCGCTCGACGCCGGTGAGCTCGAGTCTCGCTAGATCCTGGCGAGCCTCGAGCTCGTCGATGCCGCGAGGCCTCCGCCTCGCCCGGATCCGGCAAGCTCGAGGCTCACCCCTCGCCGAATCGGCGAGGCTCAAGGCTCGCCGATGCCGACGAGCTCAAGGCTCGCTTGGCAAGTCGCCGGCCGTCGCCGTGCCGGCGATCGAAGGAGGAAGGAGAGAGAGAAAAAAAGAGAAGAAAAATAAAAAAGGAAGAAAAAGAAAAGAGAAAATAAAAATAAAAAAATTATAATTTTGATTTTTATAAAGTTAAAAGAGAAGGGAGGAATTATAATGTTTTTGTTAAAGATGAGTTTTCAACCAACCCATTTAAAAACCCACTTAAGACCCACCTATCTTAAACCTTTAATTATGAAACCCATTTAACTATATTTTGTTATAAACAATTGACCCATTCATGACCCATTTAAGATTTAAATGGGTCATAAATGGGTTTATGACCCATTTTAACACCTCTAAGTTCACTCAACCAAAAAATGAGCTTCACACCACTTGACTAGCAAATCACCGTAGCAATCGGCAGACTACTACTTTACTTTTCAAAAACTTCTATCATTTGACACAAATTGAAAAGTAAAGTGCAGCTTAAATTCATTAGTAAAATGCAATTAAACCATAAAAAGTTCAAAATCATTATTATAAACCATGAATATATAACTTCACATATTGTTAATTCACTTGAACATTTAAACACTTGAAAACAAAACAAACGACACATAATTAATACTCAACAAAAGTTTTAAATTGAAATTACTATTAGTGCTATTGATAAAACATCTCAATATAATATAATATAATATAACAGACATTTTACTTAGGTTTGAATATATAAAAGAATTATAAATAATATAATATAATATAATATAATATAATATAATATAATATACATGGTTGGTCCAGGGTTGGACCGACCAAAAACTCTTAAGACTAAGGACCAACCCGTACAGTGTTGGTCCTACAATTTCAGGACCAAGAACCGACCCAAGCACCCTTGGGAACCAGACCGGGGACCGCGGGGTTGGGCTGGTCCAGGGTCGATCCAGGGTCAACTCTAGACCGCTGCTCACCCCTACTCAGTGCAGGTCCAAGACCAAACCTCGAGGCTAATGGGTCCATTTTTTTACTGGCATCTAGCTAGTAGTAACAGTATATTCATCATAGACAAAAAAAAAAATGAATATACAATTTATATACTCATTTTTGCAACAATTATAATTGGATATCTTATCATGTTAAAATTATTTTGTCAACATATCATCATTCTACATAAAGTTTCAAATCTCGAAAACTGAATATTGTCACGAAAAGCATCATACGAAAATACAGAAATACATGAATTAGTGGAGGATGACATCATTGTTAAATTTGGAAGAAAACCGATTTCTCTCTTTATTCCCAATTTTTAATCTCATGGCTTAGATGTTGCACTCACGTGTCGATAGGAAGAACGAGGACCGATTATATATATGTTCATCGGTTATTTTTTTGTACATTCATCAAATAATCATAATCTTAAGATCGATGCCCAAGATTTATTTGTTAATTTCTTCTTAATTTTCGATGTATCTGCTATTTTCATAAAAATCAGGCCACTTAATGTTTAATCTTATCGATGCACAATTTAGCCAACCTTTCCAAGATTTTCCTATTCATTTTATTATTTTTTCCAATATTCTCCCACTTGGCCCGAGTAAAGCTCAGGGCATTAATTATCATGAATGCATGTTGGTAACAAACGACTTCTTATGATGCCATTATAGTATCAAATTTTGTCTTGAATTTGAACTGTGTATGTAACCTAACCCATCGGAATATTTTGATTTGCTCAAAACATGGTAAGCACTTTATTTGAATCCATTTTTTTTTTTCTGAAAATAATCTCCAAGTCAAAGTTTTACCAAGATTTATTGATAAGGGATGGTCTCTTCGTAAATATACAAGAATAGATTTGGTCTCTTCATCAAATTTTGTCTCGAGTTTGGACATGTAACTTGTTCTGTGAGCTTTTTATTCAAATTGAATTATTTATTCATAAATACCATGAATTTGGGCTTAATTTAGATTTAAGCGCCTAAATAATTGTAACTCTGACTCATCGATGATAGTGGATTTATTTATTATTGGCTCTTTTTATGGAGTAAGTAAAAACATTCAAATCGATCACCTAAATCTTTACGTCCTTTACTGCTCCATTTATTTCTCTTAGGATTTCATATTGATTTAAATTGCTAAATCATTACTATTGCAACATCGTGCTATTTACGGATAACCTTTCCTTCCACATGTTATAAGACAAAACCCCATCTGGGGCTGATGAAAGACATATGATATCTTTTTACAGTCCACAATCATGACTCATAAAGACTTTCCTGGACACGAACCGAGATGCATTTTATCAAATCGTGAACTATTATTCTTTGTTTCTAAACCTCTCGCAGCTAGTACTATTTTTTTTAAATCTATTGTGGCACCTCTCGAGTACTTGCCGTCCGAGCTATGAAAGCCAGTGGCACGTGAGTCACCTCGTCGCCCATGGTTGACGGGTTGTAATCCTCCCCTAGTGGTTGCCAAAAAGAGACGAGGGCAAAAGAAAATAAACGAGAGAATAAAGAATTGTCGGGTGGAAGAAGGCGTGATAATAAGAGTTCTGCCAAATGAGTAAAGTTGGTCCATCGGGGACACGTTTTCTCTCTCCTCCTCGACTTACTTGTCTCTTAGCCCTCTCTCTTGCCCACTTCCCTCGACGTTCTGCTTGCTTATGCTTGATCTGCATGAAAAAGAGCAATGTCCTCGACATAAAGAAAAGATTGATATGCAGAGTATGTCAACTTCAAGACTCCGAATTTCGATCAAGCCTTGGAGATACTGAACGCCTCGATTTTTGTAAGAGGCCGCAAGGTTTTCTGTGGGTAAGATCCATTAGTATAGCATGGAGATTCGATCGGAACTGTATGTGCGAACAAGAACGTCTCTTGATCTGATGGTCTTGGGAAAAAAAAATAGTATTAAGAGCTCTCGTATAAGCCCTGGCATTAATTCACTTTCTTTTTTGTGAAAACTCAGAAAAAAAGTTTGGTTAGTGCCCCAAGAAAAAGTGAGGAACCATTTTGAGATGGATTGTGAATTGAACATAAGAACATCCTATAGTATCCCTGGTCCATTTCAAAGAATAAGAAAACCTAAAATGAACGCGTTTGAAGCTAGAAATTATAGAATCCAACATCCTACTTCAACAGTTGAATGCTACATATCAATTCGTAACAAAGAATATCAACACCAAAAATGTCCGATTCAATTGAGCATGAGGGAATAAAGTGGATTCAGGACTCCCGATTCCAATTCTAAGGAGCATAAATGATTGAATTGGAATTGCTTCCCTCCACATTGGGGTGGAGTTTATAGTATATACAAAAACCCAATCCAATCCCTCATGCTCTTCCTTTCCTATACATATGTAGATCTTCGCATTGTCTATGAGACATGTTGGAGAAGTAAAGAAGAGAATACCCTGCATTGGTTGGAGGACTTGAGTAAATTCATGATGTTTAATTTGGAAACCATTTGCACTCCACTTAGACTAGGTTAGCTCATCCTTTTTCAGTGTTGCATACTAAAACCTTTTCAAATCGCCTAAGTTTCATTTCTGTTAACCAATAAATATGTCGGTTTCATACTAAGACCATGAAACCAATTTGAATCGCTTATATTTTTTAGTTTTTTGCATCTATCAATATACTTCTTGATCCTTATTGTTTGCACTTCTATGAAAGACGGTTGTCTAACAAGTGCTTTGTGACATCCCAATTTTCCAATTCTATTTTCAATAAATTGATACGGGCATTTCGTTGGCACGCATATAGTTCTTTTCCTTGAGTCGGCCACTCATGTGAAAACTAGTCTATTAGGTGAAGTCGTTAATAAATTCTAATGCATCAAACTTGAGAATTTGACTCGGAAGCGATCTTTCGACCGAGCTAATCTGTAAGGGTCATTATGGCACAATAAAAAAATCGATTAGAGATCAGAGATAGGTCGACTCGACAGAGGCATGTGATCATATGTGGGTGATTCTTGTCGATCGGCACTGGACCAACTTTTCTATCGATTGGGTACCCTGTGTTCGTATTTGAAACCTTGAGATTACCCCGACAACCGGAAGTTGCAAATGTTTTAAAGATGTACATTATGGCTTGAGATGATCACATGTCAAATGCATGAAAATTTCTAAAGGCTATCCGGTAGGTTGGACCGCACTAGTATCATGCCAAAATGAAATTAACCGTGGAATTGAAATCGAATTCAGAAATTAGAAGTCTGGGTGTGTCACAAATCATTTTAGGAACATTGACTAATCTTCGGAAGATTTTTCATATAATCAGAATTTTTCAGAGATTAAATCAAAGAATGGCTATTTTAGCTTGAGAAATTAGTAGGCCGCTTTTGGTCGCGCTTTTGGGACTTAAGTTGATTAGATAGACAAGTGAAGATGTGAATTGAAGTGTGGTGACATTGAATTAATTTTATGGGCTTTAATTTAATTTAATTAGAAGATAATCGAGTGAAATTGAAGAAGTTATTGTACAAAGAATTGGATCCCGGCGAAAATTGCAAGTGAACCCATTGGAATAAGGTTGTGGGAGATGGTGGAGTATGACATCATCAAGTGATGTCATGGTGGGCCATTTGTTGGATTAAAGAAAAGGAAAAAGAAAAGAAAAGGGCCCCCTCCTTCTCCCTCCTTCTCTCTCCTTCCTCTCTCCCTTCCGTTGGTTTCTCCTCCATCTTCTTTGTGCGAAAGACCAGAAAATTTGCAGAGGAAGAAGCCGAAGCAGTCCTTCGCCGTCCGCCTCCTTCGCTGCTCGTCGCTCGTCGCTGGTGCCGTCGTTGTCGCCGCCATTCTCGCGTGCAGCCGTGCGTCCGCTCACCGTCGCCCTCTCTCCTCCATCTCGGGTTCTTGCTCGAAGACCCATCAAATCTGAGCTTGTCGAAGAAGCTACAGCCATAGCCGTCACTCGTCGCCCGTTCGCCGGAGCTCACTTTGTCGTTGCCCGTCCGCCCGCGCTCGCCCGCGCTTGGCCGACGCCTAGCCGCCTCCATCTGCCCCTGTTCGCGCATTCCAGGAGCTGTCGGAGCTCGTCCCCGCCGCCGTAAGGCCTCGCCTAGTTGCCGCCTCGCCCGTTCGAGCCACCGTCGAGCTGCCGCCCCGATCCTCCGCCCATTCCGGCGTCGGATCTGCCTTCTCCAGCCCCAAAGCAGCAGCTGCAGAAAATGGGTATTGCAGCCCGCTCGTGGCCCGTTTTGGCCGCCTTCCCGAGCCCGGATGCTCGGCCCGCCTTGAGGAAAGTCGATCCTCGCGTTATCCTCGTCATTTTGGTCGGGTCGGCTCATTAATCCGGTGAGTTTAGCTCACTAAACCTCGATTAGAGGGTTAATTATGCTTTAGGTGTGCTTAGCTTAAGTTAATTAAGCTTATGTGGTTAGTTTAATTCATTTAATTGTGAGTTAGATTAAGATGTTTGTTTAATTTAAAGTATGCTTAATTAAAGGCTAAGAGAGTTTATTTAATAATAAACATTGATGGGACATAATAGGATTTTAATTTTGAATTATTAATTGCTTCGAAATTCTGGAAATTATAATATTATATTATAATCCGAAATTATAAAAATATTATTATTTTAAAAAAACGGAAAAATTATTTTTGACCCCAGTTGCTCAAAATTTCGTGCCAATCGCTGCTGTATATTCGGATTTTGAAATTGATGATTTGATATTATAAATTGAATGTGGATTGCGAAAACTATGGATATTATTATTTAATTAATTTTCGGAATAAAATTAATTATTTATTAAATTCCGAAAATTTCGTCAGGACCTTATTCTCTTAGAATTTCATACGATCGCTGCTGTGTATTTAGAATTTGAAATTGATAATTGGTTGTGGTAAATTGAGTGTGATTGCGATAAATAGGGATTCTTTATAAAATCCTAAGTGTGTAAATTGATGGAAGATTGGTCGTGATTGACCACCTATTAGAGGTCGTGCCCAGTGAGGCCGTGATGGACCACCTATGAGAGGTCGTGCCTAATAGGGCCATGATGAATCACCTATGAGAGGTCGTGCTTAATAGGGCCGTGATGAACCACCTATGAGAGGTCGTGCCCAGTGAGGCCGTGATTGACCACCTATTAGAGGTCGTGTCCAATGAGGCCATGATGGACCACCTAATTAAAGGTAATGCTGAGAGGGGCCGTGATTGCCACTAGTTGTCAAACCTTCCTATAGGGCCGTGATTGAGAGCAGTGATTGATTTGCTAGAATGACATGTAATCGGCCGAGTCGATTGATCGCTGAGACGATCCAAATGGTTGAATAGTTTTGATAATGTAATTGTGCCATGGTTGTTTGGTTATCATAATTGCACGTGGTTGAATTATATAAATTATGCTAACCTGCAGATGAAGGCTAATGCAAGGTAAGTCTTTTGTGTGATGTGGCTAGGCCACCCAGGGTGTATTTTCTTTCTAATAGGGGTTTAGGGGGTTGAACTTGCTGAGACATTGTCTCATCCCGGTTTGGGGATTAAAATTTCAGGTCCCTAGTGGACGGAGCGGCTAGATAGCTTTGGTTGGCCTTGAGGAGTTGCAGAGGCGAAGTCATAAGGATTGGAGAACGTGTTCGACTTGTAGGTCGTAGGACAGTTCCTTTTTAAGAGCTAGTCTTTTGTAGACTTTTGGTTGTAGGCCTTTGTTTGTAATTCTGTTGAATTATGAAAGTGTTATGTTATGATTTTGCTTCCTACTTTCCTATCCTAAGTTAAATGTTGTCAGGGGATTTGTTTCACTTCCGCATGAGTAAATAAATGAATGGGTCGGCGACATATCCTGGGATGTCACATATTTGATCAACCGTAGTGGGATGTGCGCGCTCGAGGTTCGGGGCGTGACATGCTTGGTGATGTTAAGGCATGTGGCACAAGAAGTAGCTCAAACCAACAGCAGTCTTGATTCACTTGAGCAAGCCTTATGTCAACTCATCACGAAGAGGCACAACACTACATATTCGGCCAACATTTCTAGTGCACTAGGCATCTTGCTTATTTGTGCGGTGATTAAAATAATTAGGCATAAGATCATCTTTGAGATGAGAAGACAAGATATTGACCCAAGGTTTCGATTTGTGTCTGCAATGTTTGCTATTGCTCTTGGATGCATATAATGTGGTCTTCTTATGTACGTTCTACTTGGCAACTTGAGTTGGCCAATTTTCATCATGTGCGCCCTAGTATTAGTAATTCCTTTCGTACTCATTGTGAATTAAAGGATTATTAAGGGAAGGGCGCTAGTTTCCACCTTTCAACATGATGATGCGTGTTTTATACGAATTTGATCTGTCTGTAACCTTCCATTGCTGGTCCTGACATGGAAGTCATCTTGTATATATCAAAAATCCCACGTTGCTTATTTAGGGATTTATACTTTATGTCGTAACCTTTCATTGCAAAATCGTTTTCTTTTCCTGCTCCTCTGATTTTTCTTCTCATGTCTCTGATCTCATGAAAACTGTCTCGACGTGAATGTGAAAAACTGCTACTCCAAAGCAAATATCAAATCTGAGATTTCTTTCACCCCTCATTTCTTTTTGCTTCTCTGGAAAAAGGAGTACAATCTCAAGAAAAAAAAAGAGGCTAACTTTTCTAAAAATCTAGACCCAATTTTATTCCCATTTTTTTATCTCATAAAAAATCAACTTCCGATGAATTCCCAAATCTGCCCATGGTAAAGTTACCATACAATATACACCATTCCGTTCCATCTAATCCCCCCATCTATCTTTTTTTCTTTTTCTTTTTCCTTTGACTCTCTCTCTCTCTCTCTCTCTCTCTCTATTGAATCCAAGGCAAAGGTTAGCAGAAAAATTTCATTCATCTCCTTCGGCATCTGGATGAGCTTGAGCCCACGAATAAGACGGTGGTCGGCGCCCTTTACAAGGCCCTTCGATTCTGCGACTACGACGCCATCTGCCACATCCTCGCCCCCATCCTTGAGCGGAGGCGGTGGTTGGTCACCTCCTTTGGCCCTCGCCGCAATCGCTCGAGTGCTTCGACTTGACCTGCTCCATCTCATGGGTCAACGCCTGGCCGCTCTCCGCCAGTGGGTTGATCGCCCAAGTGAGGGAGGGCTTCCACACCTCCCTTGCCGTCATGCGATTCGGGAGTACTTCCTTGCTGTCGGATCCGCGATGGCTGAGATCGCCTCGTGGCATTGCCAGCCGTTGTAGGAGAGTAGCGTGTATAGCCGGATCGGAAAGTCCATGCCCAATCCAGTTCTCGCTGGACCACGATCTCGTTGGTGGAGGCCAGGGTCCTCATCGGTGGGGACAACTTTGCCGTTGATCTCGAGGTAAAGCTCGGGGCGATCAGTATAATGGTTGTCTTGGAGTCACATGTGATGGGAGAATAGTAACAATTCGAACAACATCGAATCAATGCAGCAAAATAAAATAATCTTCCCTCTTGTGTAAACATAATAGGAATCAATATAGTAGAGTAAAATAAATACTAAGCACGCGAACACAAGATGATTTTTACGTGGAAAACCTCCTCGATGTGAGGAGATAAAAAAAACCACCGAACCGGAGTCCACCAGAAATTCTTCACTATTAATAAAATTGTTCTTCTTTAGCAAATACTAGAAGTACATAGCAGCAAAGACCTAAAGAACATAATTCTTGGCAATACAAATAAACTTCACAAGAAATCAAGGATAAATCGACAAGTAAACGCAGGTTTTGATCAATCCATGAAAAACCTGATGTATGGAGCTTTAAACAAAAATCAAACCGCTCAGATTCGATAAAATTGCGCCACGAACATGCTGACAAAATTTCAGCTCAATCGGATCACGAATCGACCTCCGACGCCAGCTTAATGTACATCAAATATTGCCAAAAACCGCAAATTTTTTGCTTTCTCTTTTTCTCTTGTTACTGTTTCCTTTTTCTGCGACTATCACTTTATATAGATAGTGAGAAACCCTATTTTCTCATATAACTTATCATATGGGCTCAAGCCCTTTTTGGGCTTGCAACTCATTGGGTCTTCTCCACATAGGAGTGAACCCCACTAACAAATCTTCCCCTCACGACAATGTGGAGGGATTCACCATCCCTGCTATCAAACGGCAATGTTCAAGCTTCTCTCTTGGTAGAGTTTTCATCATCATATCGGAGCCATTATGATCCGTATGAATTTTCTCAAGTTCCATCAACTTTTCATCTACAACATCTATAATCCAATGATATCTAACATCAATATGTTTCGATCTGGAATGAAAAGATGAATTCTTACTAAGATGAATTGCACTTTGATTATCACAAATTAGCACATACCTCTTTTGCTTGAACCCAAGTTCTTCTAAGAACTTCTTCATCCATAGCATCTCTTTACAAGGTTCAGTCACTGCAATAAATTCAGCTTCGGTTGTAGAAAGTGCAACACTCTTCTGCAATATTGACTTCCATGACACAGCTCCACCCGCAAAAGAAATCAAATAACCAGAAGTAGATTTACGAGTATCAATATCTCCTGCCAAGTTGGAATCTGTGTATCCAACTAATTCAAGTTTCCCGGTTCTGAAACTGAGTTTCAAATTTAAAGTTCCCCAAAGATACCTCATAATCCACTTCACTGCATTCCAGTGCTCTCTACCTAGATTTGACAAATAGCGACTAACAACGCTAACTGCGTGCGCCAAGTCTGGGCGTGTACATACTATCGCATACATTAAGCTTCCTACAGCTAAGGCATATGGAACACTTTCCATATCTTTCTTCTCTTTATCAGTTATAGGACTTTGCTTCATAATTAACTTAAAGTGGGCAGCGAGAGGAGTACTAATCACTTTAGCCTTGTCCATGTAAAATTTCTGAAGGATCTTCTCGATATATTTCTCTTGCTTTCTGAAGGATCTTCTCGATATACTTCTCTTGCGACAAAAATAACTTCTTGCTCGACTATTTCTTCAATAACTCAATTATTGAAGCATTCTTACCAACAATCAGCATATCATCAACATAAAGTAAGAGAATAATAAAGTTATCATCAGAAAATTTTTGGACAAACACACAGTTATCCGAGGAAATCTTCTTATAGCAATGTTTTGTCATAACCGACGCAAACTTTTTGTACCACCACTGCCTCGGTGCTTGTTTTAGGTCATAAAGACTTTTCTTCAATTTGCACACATAATCCTCTTTCCCTTTCACTCTAAAACCCTCAAGTTGTTCCATGTATATTTCTTCCTCCAAGTCATCATGTAGGAATGTCGTTTTAACATCCATTTGCTCAATTTCCAAATCTAGGCTAGCTATCAAGCCTAGTATCATACGGATAAAAGACATTTTCACTACCGGAGAAAATATATCATCGAAATCAATACCCTTTCTCTGACCGAATCCCTTAACAACCAATTTAGCTTTGTACCGTGATTGTAAAGTATGTTCATTTTGCTTCAACCTATATACCCACTTGTTTTTCAAAGCTCTTTTACCTTTAGGTAACTTCACCAACTCAAAAGTATGATTATCATAAAGTGACTGCATCTCATCTCGCATAGCATCGAACCAATTGCTTTTGTACTCATCTTCTATTGCTTTTGCATAGCACTCTGGTTCGCCTACATCAGTTAATAATACATACTCATCTTCAAAATACCTAGTGGAAGGTTGTCGGTCTATAACGGATCTCCGAACTGGAACATCTAGTGGAACATCTAATTGAGCCTTTTGTTCATAAATAATATTATCTATTTCAACATGTTCAGGAACATGTGCGTTATTTGGAACATTGACTTCCTGCTGCTCTTCATCAACCTGTGTAGGAATATTTGTAAGAGGAACTGGATCCAAATCAACCAGACTATCACTAATCTATGGTGTTGAAATCATCTCTGCTTTCTCAATATCATCTATAGTTTGATCTTCCATAAACACAACGTCTCTGCTTCTTACAATTTTCATTTCAAGTGGATCATAAAATTTGTAGTCAAGCATATCCTGTTCATAACCAATAAATATGCACTGTCGTGTTTTCACATCAAGTTTAGACCTTTCATATTTGGGAATATGCACAAATGCTTTGCACCCAAAGACATGTAAATAATCATAAGAAATATTTTTGCCTGTCCAAATTTTGTTAGGAACATCAAACTCTAAAGGAACGCATAGATTAAGATTTAATACATGCACAACTGTACTTAAAGCCTCACCCCAAAATGATCCAAGTAGCTTTGACTGTAAAAGTAAGCATCTTACCCTTTCAACTAGTGTTCTGTCCATTCTCTCAGTTAAGACATTTAACTGAGGCGTCTTGGGAGGTGTCTTTTGATGTCAAATACCTTGTTGTTTGCAATATTCATCAAAAGATCCAATATACTCTACTCCATTATTAGTTCTGATGCATTTCAATTTCTTTCTAGTCTGTCTCTCAACTGAAGCCTAAAATTGCTTAAAAGCATATAATACTCGATCTTTAGTTTTCAAGGTAAAAATCCAAATTTTTCTTGAAAAATCATCTATGAAGATAACAAAATAAAGAGAGCCACCAAGTAATTTTGTTTTCATAGGACCGCAAACATCATAATGTACTAAATCCAATATACCTGACTTTCTTAAAGGAGGGGAGCTTTTAAATGCAACTCTATTATGTTTTCCCGCTAAACAGTGAGCACACTTCTTTAGCACCGAACTTTTCAATCCTGAAAGGAGCTTCTTCTTGGCCAATATTGACAAACCCTTCTCACTGATATGACTGAACCTCTTATGCCATAATTCAGCTGCATCTTCGCTGTCTACTGCATTAATTTTGTCTATGGACAACTTTGTCTGCATAATGTACAACGAAGAGTATTTTTCACCTCTAGCCACAACAAGAGAACCTTTGGTGAGCTTCCATTGACCATTATTGAAGGTGCTGCAATATCCGTCATCATCCAACTTGCTTGTAGAAATCAAATTTAAGCGAATATCATGTATATAGTTAACATTATTTAATACTAATATTGTGCCATTGCTGGTTTCTAGGCACACATCACCGATGCCTACAGTTTGAGCTAGTCTATTGTTTCTCATCTTCACGGATCCGAAGTCACTTGACTTGTATGATGTAAAGAAATCCCTACGAGACGTAGCATGAACGGATGTACCACTATCAATTACCCAGTTGGTCTCATGAAATACAAAATTCACCACATCACCATAAAAAATAGTGAGAAAGTCTTCTTTAAGTGTAACGACACGATTATCATCATTGTCATTATCACTTTTCTTCTCTTTACCTTTCTCCTTTTGTTTCTCCTTTTTTACTAGCCACAAAACCTCTGAATATGTCACTTCTGATGACAATAATGAGACTCAACATTAGCAAATTTATTATACTTATCTGCTTTTATCTCGACTTTTATCTCTATTTCTCGGACCTCGAGACTCAATTCTTCCCATTTTTTCGACAACCAATGCATCAGAATGTGAAGAAGACAATCCTTGTGTCTTCCTTTTCATCTCTTCATTCAAAATACTACTCTTGGCCAAATCCATGGTAATCGTACCATTTGGGGCAAAGCTAGACAAATATGTTCGGAATGTCTCCCAGGAGTCCGGCAAAATACCAAGCAACCATAGTGCTTGTATCTCATCATCAAACTTGATTCCCATTGCAGCCAACTGATTTATAATTCTTTGAAAAGAATTTAAATGATCAGTCAAATGAGTACTATCATGATATCTCAGAGCCATCATCTGTTTTATCAAAAATAACTTATTATTCCCAATCTTTCGAGCATATAACTATTCGAGCTTATCCCATAAACTGCGTGCATGTGTTTCCTTAATAATACGATTCAAAACATTATCATTTACCCACTGCCTGATATAACCACACATTTGACGATGAAATATAGACCATTCAACATCAGTTTTATTCTCCGGTTTCTCCTTGGCAAATAGAGGCAAATAAAAATCTTTCACATATAAAAGATCTTCCATCTTCCCTTTCCAAATATGATAATTCGAACCATTCAATATAACCATTCTACTCATATTCGTTTCCATTGTTTAACACAAGGCAGAAAAATCAAGCAATAACCAAATGCTCCGATACCACTCTAATGGGAGAATAGTAACAATTCGAACAACATCGAATCAATGCAGCGGAATAAAATAATCTCTCATTTTGTGTAAACCTAATAGGAATCGATATAGTATAATAAAATAAATATCAAGCACGCGAACACAAGACGATTTTTACTTAGAAAACCTCCTCAATGTGAGTAGATAAAAAATCAGGGGACCAGAGTCCACTCGAAATTCTTCACTATCAATATAATTGTTCTTCTCTAGCAAATACTAGAGGTACATAGCAGTAAAGATCTTAAGAACATAATTCTTGGTAATACACATAAACTTCATAAGAGATCAAGGATAAATCTGACCAAAAACGCAGGTTTTGATCAATCCACGAAAAACCTGATGTATGGAGCTTCAAACAAAAATCAAACCGTTCAGATTCGATAAAATTGCGCCACGAACATGCTAACAAAATTTCAGTTCAATTGGACAACAAATCGACCTCCGACGCCAATTTGATGTAAATCAGATATTGCCCCAAACCCCAAATTTTTTGCTTTCTCTTTTTCTCTTGTTACTGTTTCCTTTTTTGCGGCTATCACTTTATATAGATAATGAGAAACTATTTCCTCATATAACTTATTATATGAACTCAAGCCCTTTTTGAGCTTGCAACTCATTGGGTCTCCTCCACATAGGAGTGAACCCAACTAACAACATGATGAGAGGGATTCACCTGCAAATGCCTTGCCCCCGCGGCAGGTCGATGCCGGCGAAGGACTCGAGGACGCTCGACTTGCTGGAGGACCTGGTGCCGCCACCGACGATGCTTGACGATGAGGATCCGGTTGTTGTAGGAGAGAGAGAGAGAGGGGAGAGAGAGAGAGAGCGAGTTCCTAACGCAGAAGGAATTGATGGGGAGAGTGAGAAAGAGAGTGATAAGAGAGAGTTACGACAAAGTGGGAGTTTGGGAGAAAGTAAGGGGAGAGAAAAAGTTAAATGAGAAAAAAGAAATTTTCACGGAATTATGGATTGATATTAAGAATACGTTTGGTAATTATTATTTTCTCGATAATAATTTCTATTTAAAAATAATTCTTTTTTATTTTATTCTCGAAACAATTTCTGAATATTTGAAGGTATTTGATAATTGCTAGAATTTTTTATTCCAAGACTAGAAATGTATTTGGTAAGATTCTTAATTTTTTTTTGTTTCTTTCAATTTTTAAATATTTTTATTAATTTTTATTATTTTTCTCTTTTTCTTTATCCTTTTCTCTTCTTCTTCCTTCTATTTTGTGGCTGATCGCGCGCCATCGTCGGTGGTGGCGGCGATTGTCAATGGTTGGTGATTGATTGGGGGAAGAAGAAGAAGAGAGAAGAAAGAAAGAAGAAACTAAAAGAGAAAAAAGAAAAATAGGTTTGGGCTTGAATTGGGAATTATTTCTAGAATAAAAAAAAAGTAACTTTTTTCTACTTTTTGATTTTACTCTAAGTCTATTTTCAGAAAAAAAAAATGGATTTTTTTTTCGAGAACAAAATTTTTTATCAAACGGAATTATATTACAAATCTACTCAAGAACAAAATAATAAAATCAATTGCTATTTAGTTAGTTATCAAATGCACCATAAACCCTTAAATCAATGTAGAATTGGAAACCTATTGAAAATTGTTTTTTTTTTTAAATGTCTGTGACAGGTTTACTTAAAGTTGAGGATTTTAAGCTTAATGCCATCATATGAAATTTAAGCTTTTGAAACGTTGCCCACTAAACTTTAACTTAGTATGAGAACAAAAGATGTTGAATTTACATTTCAAGGAGTAAGTCCTTACTTAAAGCCACAAAGGGTGAGAAGATGATCAACTGGGAACCGTAACATGGGAATCACCGCCCTTCGCGAACTAAAGAGGAGCCCTAAATTACATTAGCACACCGTACAAAACAACCAATCCCATGCATAATTGAAGAATGCGAACTTTTTTTTTTTTTGGTCCAAGAAAGAGCGATGCAATTGAAAAACAAAATTCTAAAGTTAAAAAGGTAATATATCAGTGGAATGAAGGTGAATCTGGAAACAGAGAATGAAGTGGATAAGCGACACAATTGACAAACAGAGAATGAAGGTATATATATATATATATATATATATATATATATATATATATATATATATATATATATATTTTGCCCAAGAAAGAGCGACACAATTGAAAATCAAAATTCTAAAGTTAAAAAGGTAAAATATCAGTGGAATGAAAATCAATTGAGAACCGTAAAATGGGATCATCGCCCTCCGCCAACTAAAGTGGAACCCCATATTACATTAGCACACCAGATGAAACAACCATTCCGATCCAAAATTGAAGAAGGCACTTTTTTTTTTTTTTTTTTTTTTTGGGGGGGGTGGGGTTGGGGTCAAGGAAGAGCAACGCACTTGAGAAACAAAATTCTGAAGTTAAAAAGGAGTAATATCAGTGGAGGGAAGGTGAAGCTGGAAACAGAATGAAGTGGATGTAAGATGGGTGCGCACCTCGGCCACTTTTCCCGTTAGAGTTAGCCTAATTGATATTATATTTGTCAACTGTTGGAGGTCTTTTAATTTGAGAATCTTAAGACATCATTCTAGCAAGAAAAGGGTCATTTGAGACATCTTAAAGCGGAAAGAAATAGGTCATTTGAGACATCTTAAAGCGGAAAGAAATAGGTCATTTGAGACCATCTTAAGACCTTTGCTAACAAAAAAATAGAGGTCATTTGAGACAAACTTGACTGCAGGAGGTCTTTTGCAAAAGGAGACTGAAATTTACGCGGCTCTCTGACCCAAAAAAACAAAAAGAAATTTACCCTTTGCCATCCGGTCTTTTGCAAAAGGAACCAATTATATTTGCCAAATCGAAGGCCCGCATCAAGTGTCATTTCAGAGGAGGAAGAGATTAATCACACAAAGCTCGGGACTCCATGGGAAACAACAAGTCAGCCGATGACGGTAATCGGAGGTAAGAATCGATGGCGAACCGCAACATCTCTTCAGCGGTGTAGTCCAACCTGAGTTGGCAGATTGCGAGCAAATTCATGCAGTTTTGAGTTCCATTCCTGACAAAGATTGTCCTACCTCTAAGATTCCAACTTCCTATGCTCTCATCTTGGTGTCTCTTGGATGTGTCTCGTGTAATCTTCAGATGTGTGTTCTGCTTGGTGACATGCCTTGGCCCATTTTCATTGCATGCATCATGATTTGGTTATCTTGTTTGAGTTCATTGCAACTCAAAGGATTAATTAGCGAATGGCGATGGTACCCAGCTTTCGACGTGGATTACACATTTCCTAACATTAATTCACTTTTCTTGTGAAAACTCAGCAAAAAAGGTTGGTAAGCACAGGAAAAAGTGATGAACCATTTTGAGATAAATCGTGGATTGAACATGAGAACATCCTATTGAGTCCCTCGTCCATTTCAAAGCAAGAGAACCAAAAATGAATGTGTCCGAGAGGCTAGAAAAGATAGAATCCACCATCCTAATACACAGCAATTCGTATCAAAGATTTCGACACAAATACATAATGATTAAGGATGGATCAACTCAAGAATCAGCCCACTTTTTTTATTTTTTTTATTTTATTTTGTGTAAACAATTAAATTTTTAAGAATAACATGATGTTTTCTTCATGTTGAAAATATGGTACAATTCTCTATGATTTCAAAGGAATTTTTCATTTAAAAAAAGAGGAAGAATTGGAAACCGATTTGATTCGGGAACTGGACTGGTTGAACCAGTTCTTGAATAGAAGTTGCAGTTGTGACCTTGGAATAGGGAACTGATTCAATCCAAGGCCATGTTGAGGTTCATGAAATAAGAAATCAAATTAGTTCTCCTTAGAACTAACCTTGAATTTGTTAGTTCAAGCCAATTCGGTTTTGATTACTAGATTAAACAGAATCCAATGCAAATCATAATTCAAATCTTGACTCTAGGAAATCAAAAAAGAAAATTATAACTTGTGAAACCTCATCCTCCTCGAACCAAAGAGGAACATTCTTTCATCGAGATGGGGGTTAAATGATTTATATTTCCCATCAGGTGGCAAATCTGTCTTGATGAAATTTGTCGTGTACCATGCAGAAATGTCTACTAGACGAAGATGCAAAGGCGAAATATAGATATATGTAGCCCTTGGGATTTGGTATCAGATAGCCCTCCCTGTCAAAAGGAGGAAGACATATGTGATGACTAAATACATATTATATGCACATTTGCTTTGCATTTGCTTTAAGAGTGCATCCTCAAGTCTAATGACTATATATATAATATTATATGCACTTTTGAGGGGACATTCCTCCAGGTGTCAAAAGGAGGGAGCATTCCCCAAGTCTAATGACTATTTACATATTATATGCATTTGCTTTATTTGCTTTAAGCGTGCATCCTCAAGTGTCATTGTCATCCTCTAATGACTGAAGGATGCTCCCTCCTTTTCATCGTCGTCTACGAATACAAAATCTTCGCATCGTTTATAGGACATGTTGTAGAAGTAGAGAAGAAAGTAGCCACTCATTGCTCGGAAATCAATGAAAAACCACCTCTCAGCCGGTGTTTGGAGGTAAGCACCACAACATCTTTGTAATCCAACATCCTTCAACAAGTTCAAAGACTCCTGAGTAAATTCATGCTGTTTTGTTTGGAAACCATCTACACTCTGCTTAGATTAGGTGAACTTGTCCTCTTCAATGTTGCATATTGAAACCATAAAACCAGTACAAATTCTTTTGACTGTTAATCTATCAAAATGCTGCTTCTTGATCCTTATTATTTATGCTTCTATGAAAGATAATTGTCTAACAAGCAATTTGCTGATTTTTATTCCAAGGAATGTGTTAGAGCATGTAGCTCAAATCAACGAAGGTCTTGATTCCCTTGAACAGGCCTTGCGTCAACTCATTAGGGAGAGGCATAGCTCTACAGGTCCAGCCAACATTTCTAGAGCACCACGCATCTTGCTTATCTGCGAAGTGATTAAAATCATCCAGCAAAGATTAATCTTCAGAATGGGAAGGCAAGATGTTGATCCAAGTTTCCAACTTGCCTTTGCCGGGATCGCTGTTGCTTTTGGATGCGTTGAATGTGGTCTCCTGCTGTGCGTTCTGCTCGGTGGCTTGCCTTGGCTGATTTCTGTTGCCTGCGTCCTAATGCTGGTAGTCCCGTTTGTGTTCATCGTGAGTTAAAGGATTATCAGCGAAGGGCACAAGTTTCCGGCTTTCAATGTGGCGGTGATTTGTGTTTTATAGGAATTTCATTTGCCCTGACATGGCCCTCCTGTGGTATAATAACCGCGCGGCTTATCTGGGGGTTTAGCATGTTCTGTAACCTCCACTGCAAAATCGTTTTATTTTTCTGCTTCTCTGTTTTTCATCTCATGTCTCTGGTCTTATGAATACGACATGAATATGAAAAACTCCGACTCTAAGCAAATATCAAAGAGAGCCGCCGCTATTTCCACGCCTCCTCTTGCTTATCCACGCCCTCAAACCTTAAAATGGCAAACCAATCCATGGTGTTTCCCGATCGCCCCAGCCTTTTCTTGAAGCGCTCATCATCCTTCTTATATTTTGCCTTCTTCATCTACTTCTTCTGCTCTTGATCGGAGAAAACCCCCCAAATCCGACAATTCCCTCGTCTTCCTCCGTCCATTTGAAGCTCATGCTTATCCCCTTCTTAATAGCGCTAGCCACGGTCTCTGGCTTCTTCGGCGAGCGCCAGAAGCAGCCGCCTTTCATGGGGGCAACTTCGTCTTGCGATTGCTCGAATTCAGCAGCGTGGTTTGGGGTTTGGAGAGAGGAAGGATTTGAGCTTGCGGAAACGGGAACTCGAGGTCGGGGGCAAGAGGGAGTCGTCGGTCGTGAAGGAGGAGCCGTTGATCGCGGCGATTTGCTCGAGGACGGGGAGGCCCTTGGTCTGGGAAATGAGGTCTTCCACTGCCGAGGCAACGGTGTCAGAAAGGTAGAAGAATTCGGCCGTGGCTTTCTTCTTCTTTTTCATCTTCTTCTTCTTCTGGGTTTGTGGTGATTTCTGATTTCCGACTGGCTCTGTTTTACTCTGCCACCGCGAGCTTAAGAGGAACCATCCAATTACAGTAGCACACCAGATAAAACAGCCATTCCCATGCGTAATTGAAGAACAACGCAGTTATTTCTTGCCAACGAAGATTCCAAATTCAAAGAGGTAGTTATCGGTATAATGAAGGTGGAAACGGAGAATGGAAGTGCATCTCTGGCTTGTCACTTTTCTAGTCGGGGTAATGGGTTGGGGGCTAATGGATATACATTTGTCAAGTGTAGTGTGGTCATTTGAGTTTTGCAAAAGAGGAGCTGTCGCGCTGCCTACGCTACATTTTTTATAGTCGCGTTTTCTGCACATGAATATGTCGAGGGTCACAAAACCCAAAGTGCAGGGTAAATTTGTCAGTGCAATAAAACTCCGGGCCATAAAACTCGCTGAAACTGGAGTGTGTCAGTGCGATAAAACTCCACCAAGGGGGTTATCGTGAAGCATAATAAAAAACCCAACCGCGAGCGTGGTATAAAAGTGAATGCCAACGAGACCTTACGTCCTTACGTCAAATCAATAGGGATGGTTCTATAGGTAGAGCCAATAATATCGGTGAATGCGGCAATATGCTTATTTGCGTAGCGATATAGAAAATCAAGCAAAAATTAATCTTCGAGATGAGAAGGCAAGACATGGGCTTGATGTTCCAACTTCAGTATGCTCTCAACTCCGTTGCCCTTGGATGCGTCTCATGGAATCTCCAAATGTGCATTCTACTTATCAACATACCTTGGAACATTTTCATTGCATTTATCCAGATTTTGGTTATCCCATTTGAATTCATCCCAAGACAAAGGATTAAATAGCGAAGGGCAATATTTTTCGGCTTTCCATGTGGTTGATGGTATGTTGTTTGCTAGGGTATGGTCCTCATGGCAATGTGTATTTTCTATGAATTTTGGTTTGCATGTGTACCCTTCCGATGGTGAGGTTTGGTCCTCTGTGCATTTGCTAGGTCTAGTCCTCTATACAACAAAACCCAATTTAAAGTACCTAATTGGACAACTTGCAAATTCTAAGTGACTTGTTTAACCGTACTACACAAGTAAAGCAAGCTCGACAAGTACAAGCTTGATTTATTAACAAAGCTCCGGATTCATCACTATTGTTGTGCTTTTGAGATTGGTTTAACATAATTACTTGTCAATTCCGCTTATGCATTAATACTAATATCACAAGGTACTCATACGGTCATACCTAGTTCATGGCCGAACGGCAAGGGCCACATTTGCTTGTTATTTATTTCTCTTGATAACCTGACAATAACAGACAAATTGTTTCCATTGAATCTCCATTAGTATAGCGTGGAGATTCAATCAGAACCGTACATGTGCACGCGGACATCTCTTGATCTGAGGGTCCTAAAAAAGAATAGAGTTAAGGGCTCGATGCCGTATAAGACTACTCTATGAAAAAAAAAAAAAAATCATTTCTTAACATCTCTTAAAAACGTTAAAAGTTACTTGGCCCTCACAAAAAAATATAAAAAAAAAACATTAGGGAATTTAAATATGGATTCTTTTATTTCGTCAAAGTAAATATTGATTACATCTTATTTGGTAAAATCGAAAACTATGATCGATTCAACGTCTTTAATTTGCTTGTATTATTCTTAGAGCCCAACTCGTCTATAGGGCCGTAAATGGACATTCAATAAAGCTCTTTCACTTTGACCAAAAAAAAAAAAATTAACAATAATAAAGTTCATTCACACAATACTTAAGGTTTATATATATTTATAGTGATGAATTCATAGGTTAGTGTGGTAACTTACTCCCAAAACACAAAGAGTAATTGTTTAAAATCTTAAAGCAATGTTACAAATATTCTTACACGAGAATAAAATACATGCGGTAAAAATAAGAAACTAGGATTATTCCCTTTAGCAATTGCAGTACCAACATTAATTCTAAACTCAAATATATGTATGAAAAGTTGGGAAAATTAGTCAAAAAGCCCTAAACCTATTGCATTTATGCTAATTTAGTTACAAACCTTTTGGCAATTTGTGAATTTAATCTTAAATCTTTCAATTATATTAATTTAGTTCTAAACATTTTAATGAGTTGCCAATTTAGTCTTAAACTTTTTAAAGATTGCCAATTTAGTCTGTCTGATTAATTTTGGCCAGAAACCGTTGTCGCGACAGTCTAGTCATCGTTGGCCATCTTACATGATATAGTCGGTGTTGACATGAACACTTTTTTTTATGTTTTTTTTTTCTTTCTTCCCTTTTGACCTCATTAGCCAGGCCTCGTCAGATTTGGTGAGGGTCGAGCCTTGCCAGGAGTGGCAAGGCTTGTCTTGTCCAAAGGCTGCCAAGGGCAAGCTTTGCTAGAGGTTGGTGAGGTTGACCTCATTGGCCATCACCAAGTCCTGGCTACCAACTAGAGGAAGAAGGAAAGAAAAGACAAAGAAACCAAAAAGGAAACAATTTCAAAAATTTTATAAAAAAAATTAGAAAATTATAATAAAAATTCAAATTTATCCACATTAGTGTCAATCATGCTGCATAAGATAGCCAATGTTGATTAAACTGCTCCATTAATGGTTTTTGGCCAAAATTGGCCAAAATGACTAAATTGACAACTCATCGAAAGGCATAGAACTAAATTGGCATAATTGAGGATGAATGCAACAAGTCCAGGACTCTTTTGGTAATTTTTCCTATAAACATTATCCCCGCATTTGCTGGTGGTCTAGCGAGCCCCTTTAAGAAATATATAAGCAATTTCCTTTCGTAATTACATTCCCTTCCATTAATTCACCTTTCTTGTGAAAACCAAGCAAAAAAGATCGGTAAGTGCCACAAGAAAAGGTGGTGAATCATTTTAAGATGGATCCTCCATTGAACATAGAACATCCTAAAGAGTCCCTCATCCATTTCAAACTAACAAAACCACATATGAATGTGTCCTAGAGGCCGAAAAAGATAGAATCTGCCATCCCGCTTCAGTAGTCAAATGCTGCACATTAATTTGTATCAAATAATTCAATGCGAAATACATAATGATTAAGGATTCATCTACTCAGGGAATTGACCCACTTTTTTTTTTTTTTTTGTGTGTAAAAGATCAAATTCTTACAAATATCATATTTCTTCGTGTTGAAAAGACGGTTTGATTTTTTTGTGATCCCAAAAGATTTTTTTTTTTTTTTGTTAAAGTATACTTGAAATCCAATTCAATGCAGAAATCGAACTGCTTGAACTGGTTTTTGAACAGAATTAGCAGTTCCAGCTTTGGAATCGGGAATTGATATGGTCCTAGGCTTCTTCATGGTTCACGGAACAGGAAATTGAATCGATTCCCCCTAGAACTAACCTTTTCGGTTAGTCCAAGCTATTTCGGTTCAATTCCCTAGTTAAGCCAAACCCAATGCACATCACAATTCAAATTTCGACTCTCACAAATCAACAAATAATAAAAATCATAACTTTTGAATCACCATCCTCCTTAAACTGAAGAGGAACATTAAATTAGATCAGCAAATGATTTTTTTTTAATCAAGGTTAAGCGTTGAGTGCTAATTGATATATATTTCCAATCAAGGGGTAAATTGAAAATGCTACCGGATGATGATGCGAAGGCAAAGTAAAGAAATAGGCGTTGGGTCTAATTAAATATCCACAGATGACAATATGAAAATGACAATAGTCCGAGGGGTGTCATTCATTATGAAAGTAGACGGAGGGGAATCGGACATGATGAAACTCGGAGAAAGTAGTGTATACTTTCATAATGAAACCCCTCGGTCCATATATATCAGGATCTTTCTATCGCCTGTAAGACAAGTTGTGGGAGTAAACAAGAGAGTGATCACGCATTGCTTGGAGATCAATGGGGAACAACTCAGCCAATCAAGGTGTTTTGAGGTAAGGACCACAACATCTCTGTAGTTCAACCTCCTCCAATATGCTGGTTTCATGGTTTCACCATGAAACCAATTCAAATCGCCTATATTTTTTTGTTTGTTGATTTATGAATATGCTTATTTTTTATCCATATTGTTTGCACTTTTGTGAAAGATGGTTGTCTAATAAGTAACTTGGCAATGTTAAAGCATGCAGCATAGCACGTAGCTCAAACTAATGAAGGTCTCAATTTGCTTGTGCGGGCCTTGCGTTGGCTCATCAAGGAGAAGCACAAATTTTTAGGTCCGGCCAACATTCCCAGTGCACAAGGCATCCTACTTTTATGTAGGTCAATTAAAATAATCAGGCAAAGATTCATCTTCGAGATGAGAGGACAAGATTTAGACCCAAGACTTCGATTTGTGTCTACTATGTTCATTGCTGCTCTTGGATGCATCGGATGCAGTCTTCTTATGTACGTTCTACTTGGTAACTTGTCTTGACCGATTAAATATTGGTAATCCCATTCGCATCCATCGATAATTAAAGGATCGTTAGCGAATGGGCGCCAGTTTCCAGCTTTTGATGTGGTGACGTGTGTTTTGTGCAAATTTTATTTCTGTAACCTTCCATTGCAGGTCCTGATATGGACGTCATGTTGTATGTTCTGTAACCTTGAATAAATTTTGTACCTCAAAAATTCCCACATCGCTTATCTACGTGTTCTGTAACCTTCCACTGCAAAATCTCTTTCTTTCACTTCTCCTCTGATTTTCTTCTTATGAATCTGGTCATATGAAAACTGTCTCGACGTGAAAGTGAAAAACTGCGCCTCTAAGCAAATGTCAAAATCCTAGATTTCTCTGAGCTGCCCATCGCTTGGTTTGTACTTTGTTGCATTCATTAGATGTTAGTTAGCAACTTCACCCCTTGGAGTATCTTTGTAAAGTCTAACGTAACTCCTTACATCTCTGAAAAAAGAAGTACAATCTTCGAAAAAGAAAAAAAAGAAAGGAGGCTAATTTCTTCTAAAATCTGGAGGAGCATGAGCCTACGAATCGGACGGTGGTCCGCACCCAGTACGAGGCCCTTCATTTCCACGACTGCGACTCCATCCGCCGCACTCTCGCCCCCGACGTTGAGTGGCGGCGGCGGTGGTGGTTCCATTCCCCCCTAGTTCTTGATGGGCCTCCTCCGCCACGTCGGACGACACCTTCCTCTTCGTCCCCAACTCCGTCACCTCCTTCCGCCCCCGCTGTGCCTCCCCGAGTGCTTCAACCCGACTCGCGCCATCTCGTGGGTCAACGCCCTGACGGTCTTCGCCAATGGGTTTGTCGCCCAGGTCGAGGAAGTATTTTTCAACACCTCGCTTACCGTCACGCGATTTGGCGACTCCCTGCCGTCGGATCTGCGACGGCCGACATCGCCTCGCTACATTGCCAGTCGCTGTGGGAGAGCAGCGCATATAGCCTGATCGGAAAGTCAATGCCCGGTCTCATTCTCGTCGGACCGCGATCTCGTTGGTGGCGGCATTAATGGCCTCGGAGATGTGGTCCTCGTCGGTGGGGACATCTTTGCCGTTGATCTCGAGAGAGAGCTCAGGGCGATCCACATGAGGGTTGTCTTGAAGTCGCATTATGAGAGGGATTCGTGTGCAAATTCCCTGCCCCCGCGACGGGTCGATCCCGCCGAGGTACTCGAGGATGCTCGATTTGCCGGAGGACCGGTCGCCGCGCTGACGATGCTCAACGATGCGGATCCGGTTGTCGTAGGAGAGAGAGAGACCTCTCTCCTGACAAAGTGGGAGTTTGGAAGAAAGTGAGGGGAGAGGAAAAGTCAAATGAGAAAAAAGAACTTTTAAGAATAAATGGGTGGACACTTACGCCCTGTTTGGTAATTATCATCAGAAAATTAATTATATTTTTTTTGGAGAAAAAAAAAATATAAAATCGTTTGATAAAATTTTTGTTCCTAAGAATAGATTTAAAACAGAATCAAAAGTATAAAAACAATTATTTCTTGTTTTTAGGAATAATTCCTAAAATCAAGTCTAATTTTTTAATTTTTTCTTCTTCTTTTCTTCTTTTCTTTTGGCCGGTCGCCGGTCTCGATCATAGCTAGTGACCAGCCGACAAGGGTCGTGACCTTGTCGGCCCTTGGTGATGGGGAGCAATGGCAAGGCTTGGCCTGCCCGGATCTGGCGAGGCCGAACTCGTAGTGGCCAAGCGAGCCTCCGGTGAGCTCGCCGACCCTCGCCCTAGCCTAGCGAGGCTCCAACGAGCTCACTGGACCTCCCCAGCCGAAAAAAGAAGGAAGAAAGAAGAAAATATAATAAAAATAAAAATAAAATAATTAAAAAATTAAGAATCTTACCAAACACATATTTATCTTGGAAATATAAATTTTGTATAATTATCAAAATACGTTATTTTGCTTAGAAATCATTCCGGGAACAAAATTAGAAAAAATCATTTTTGATCAAAAATTATTTAAGAACTAAAAAATTATTCATATGAACAAAATCGTTATCAAACGCGTTTTTAATCCTTAAAGCAAATTTTGAATTGTTTTTTTCTTCAATAAAAAAAAAAAGAAGTTTGTGACAGATTTGTTAAACTCAAAGTTGAGGATTTTAAGCATAATGCCATCACATGAAATTTAAGCTTTTGAAACGTTGCCAAGCTAAACTTTAACTTAGTATGAAAACAAAAGATGTTGAATTTACATTTCAAGGAGTAACTCCTCACTTCAGGCCATAAAGAGTGAGAAGATGATCAATTGGGAACTGTAACATGGGAATCACCACCCTCCACAAATTAAAGAGGAGCCGTAAATTACATTAGCACACACTGGATGAAAACAAACATTCCCATGCATAATTGAAGAACGCATATATTTTTTTCTTTTTCGCCCAAGGAAGGGCGACGTAATTGAAAAACAAAATTCTAAAGTTAAAAAGGAGAAATATCAGTGGAATGAAGGTGAAGCTGGAAACAGAGGATGAAGTGGATGTAAGATGCGTGCGCACCTCGGCCACTTTTCCCGTTAGAGTCAGGCGTTGATAGCTAATTGATATTGTACTTGTCAAGTGCAGGAGGTCAATTCATTTGAGACATCTTTAAGAAATCATTCTATCGATAAAAGGTTGACCCCATCTTAAGACCTTTTTCAGCTAAAAAGAAACGGGTCATTTGAGACATCTTAAAGACCTTTTTTTAGCGCAAAGGATAGGTCATTTGAGGCCATCTTGAGGCCATCTTAAGACCTTTGCTAGCAAAAAAAAAAAAAGTGGTCATTCAAGAGAACATTCACAGCCGAAGGTCTTTTGCAAAAGGAGGCGATTATGTTTGCCAAATCAAAAGGCTCGCATCATGTGGCATTTCAGAGAAGGAAGGAAGAGATCAATCACGAAAAGCTCGGAGTTCAACGGGAAACATTAATTCAGCCGATCACGATGGTCGGATGTAAGAATTGATGGTCAACCGCAACATCTCTTCAGTAGTGTAGTGCAGCCTCCTTTAGTAAGTTGGTGGACTACAAGCAAATTCATGCGATTTTGAGTTCCTTTCCTAAAATAGTACATCCTTTTATGAGGCTCCAAATTTCGTATGCTCTCAATTTTGTTGCTCTAGGATGTAAGCGGGAACATCAGCATCAGGCAGGTAAACAAAGCCCTCCACAGTTAATTAAAAATGCAACATATAGAAACCCAGTCCCCGTAAGAATTCACAGATAATCTTCTTGAAAGCATCATCTGATTCGCCAGTCTTGATGGAGTCTAAAATGTTGCAAGTACTCAGTCATCATAAAGAGTTCTACCACAGAGCAAGTCATCCCTGACAAATTTGCCCAAGCTTCAATAGGATAAGTCGTTCATGATTACAACCTTAGAGCAACATTAGCACTACAGATTAGGACTATCATGAAGGCACCATTCTAATCCCTTAATCCAACAGTTACTGTACAGCAAGACAAGCATACAGGACGACCACTTCCCCGACCCAAGTATCTCGTCACTCGAATCAAACGCAACCCAAAAGCCTTACAGACCAACTACCAGTGTTGGAAATTAGATCTAGAGAAAACGCAAACTGTTTGTTGTAATCAGAACATCAATATAAAGAAGACGATAACAGCTATATAATATTATTCTTTTTATGTAAACTTTCAACTCTTGGAGAAGAAGAAAATAAGATATAACATAAAATTGGAGGTGAGGTACGGATATCCAAATCTCCTTAAGGCGATTAGTTCCTGCCAAAAGTGCTCTGTAAATTCACGAACTATGCATCCGAAGATACAACACCTCAAACCTGTTTGAATTAGCACTATGCAAACAGGACTCAGTCGAACCGTTCAATTGAACCAGCACACTCAGAAAAATCAGAAGAGTAGAAAGTATTTCAAAGCCTTTGGAATTGAGTCGGAAACACCAAAACCGAAAGACCGTTATGAAGCCCCATGTTCCTATCTATTTATAGAAAATTTTAGTTCATGTACAAAAGAGATACATGAATTAAATAGACGCATGTATCCACGAAATTCATGAATCAAGAGACTCAATAATTAAAAGATACGTGAATTCAAAAGATTCATGAACTTTATAAATACATGAGCTAAAAGATACATGAATCTAGAAAATTCATGAACTCAATAAATACATGAACATAAAAAATTAGGAAATTCATGAATCCAAAAGAGATATGCGAACAAAAAAGACGTATATTAATTTATTGGCTTTCGTTGATCCATTAGTCATAATTATAACCATAATTACAACAATCCCCCACATTAATGGGTCAGAAAAACATTTTTGACTCGAAGGAATCTGAGCATGCCTATTGAAATACACCGCATCAAGATAGGTAGCTTTCGCTTGAACCTTCTTTAGGAAAAGCCTATCAGACTTACTTAACTAGTCGATGTACTAAGCCTTGAATCGCCGGTTGTTTGTGTAAGCCTAGACAATAAACCTCACATAGAGTATTTCCCATTCAAGATTGGTTCTCGGTTGTGTTCGTTCTTTCGGCCCCAAACCTCTCGGGATTCATGCGTGCTTTAGAAAATCTAACCTTTAAAGAATTTCATAGAGTCGGCCAGCTCCACGTATATAGGTGCATTCCTTTTAAAAATATCCTACCATATCTCACTTGGATGTTACATTCCAAGTTATAGAAATCATTAAACGCATAGCATACCCTTAATAATGCTATAGGAAAGCACCGTTGCATCATAGGAATGGGAGGCAGTGCTTATACTAGAGTTTCCAAAATTTGCATTGTTCTATTGAACCTAGACCATGGGATCTCCAATCGCATAGGTTAGGTTTCCACCCTGTAATCTCTTTATTGGGTTAAGACTCTTAAACCCATTCCCCTCGATGCGCAGTTCATCTACTCTCTTGACAAACCTTTTGTCAGCGGATCCGCAATATTTTCCTTTGACTTTACAAAGTCTAAAGAATTGATTCCATTTGAGAGTAATTGACTTACGGTATTGTGTCTACGACGAATGTGTCTAGACTTATCGTTATAAATCACATTATGCACCCCCACACTTTTAGAAAATTGTAGGATGGTAACTTTTCATTCTATAACTCGTATGGAGTTTTACCTAGCCTTTATGTGGGGTATTTTATTAAGAATATAATTTGCAGTTAAAACTGCCCCCCACAAGTTCTGAGGTCAACCTGAACTCAAAAGCATGGTGTTAGCCATCTCCTTTAATGTCCTGCACAGAGCATTTAACTTCAACATACCCCAATCAGAGCAACAATTCATGCCTTTGCAAATTATAGGTCACAAACAATGGGTTCACCAGAATCTACAGTCAAATAAAAAGGAAAATTATCAAAAATCATTTCCAATCTATCTTAAAAGTTGAAACCATTGACGAACTCACGGACCAGGACTTTCCCCATGGCAGGTGCAGTCAAACAATCCACATATTTCAAGGTCACATCAAAATCCTTTGAACTGGCCTAATAAACTAAGCTGGAATTTTATCCTTGTTTAGGCTCAATTCTCTCATGAAACTGTGCTGCGGCAAGTGTGAAGGAACTGATGATAGATACATATCTCGTCAAAATTAACAGTATTCTTCTCATCCATCTCCATGTTATCTCCCTTCATGTTACTAGATGAACTCTTTAGAAGAAGTATATTCTAAGCTAGCCACAAAGTATTCAGAAAGGGATCTCTCGAATGACCTTTTCTCTATTTCAAATTGAGTGAATAAGCAAGTATTGCAACCCCATTAACCATATCAATCACAACAATTAAAAATGCATGAATGTGGGATAGACATACCTCCAAGTCTCAGCTTACCAGCCAAATGTCCAAGCGCAAAACAACCATCTTAGCTTCTTGGAAGGGAAGACTTGGGACCTCCAGTGCATTAGCCACGCCAGGACAACAGTTCTGTGAATTTTTGCCTAACTGCTTCTTTGGCAAAATAGCTTGTGAAATCCCACCAAACACAGGCAATTTGAAACAAAAATGGCTGACTCCTCAAACTATTGTGATTGGTCAGCCTGAAACACTATACATGTGCCCATCTATATCTGTGCAAGGCCCTTATCTACCATCTCCTCTCTGATTTACATGGATTTACTCTTTCTTTTTGCATTCCTATGTCTGTGATTGCAGATAACATGATTGCATTCCACGGAGCTCACAAAGGTAAAGCATCTTGAGCTTAGGTTTGAAAATAAGGGGTTTTTGAGCTTGAAATCAAAACCGGGCGAAGGAGAGGGAAAAGAAAAAAAGAGTGTTTGTATAGTTTCAAAATAAATGAACTTCAATAGAGAATGTGGTAATAAAAGAACAATATCATTTTGAGCTTACCAATGGCAAAGGAGCTATTCACATGGCAGTGTCGAAATAGGGATACGGATTGGGTGAAAACAAGAACAAATGTCACCAAGGAAAAAAAAAATGAAGCTTCCTCTTCGTCGCTTGATTTCCCAAAATCCAGGTGAGAGAGAGGAGCGAAGTGTGGCAAAGTTCAACTCGTTGGAGCCACCGATGGGGCTCCGAGAGGCAACATCGCAGGTAGCGACGGGACCTAGCTGCGACCGGCAGGGCTCTTGAGAGAGGCGATGTGCTAGAGGCATATATGAGTAGTGGCTATGACCAAAAAGGCTTTTGGGGTGGGAGGCGGAGTCAAAGGCGGAGGCGGAGGCGGAGGCGAAGGTCTGGACGCGTTAGAGAAAGAAAGAAGTGTCTGGCTTCTTCTTCTCTAAGGATCCGTTTGTTTCGCGGAAAATGAGCCATTTCCGAAAAATATTTTCCCAGAAATCATTTTCTAGGAAAATGACAATATTTTCTTATGTTCGGCTAAAACTTGAAAATGTTTCAGAAAATATTTTTCGATATTCGGTAAGGAAAATATTTTTTGCTCACCAGATTAGCAAGCACGAGCGTTAAGCTCGAGGCTCGTCAGATCGACGAACATGAACTTGAGATCGACAAGCTTGAGGTTCACCGGGTAACATCCGACGACTAGCTAAAGAAAAAGAAGATGGAAAACAAAGAAAAGAAAAATGAAAGGAAATTAAAAATAATTCGAATTAAAAAAGAAAATTACAATTTAAAAATAATTAAAAGAAAAAAAGAAAAGAATAAGAAGAAATGGGAGGAGAAAGTGATGCTTTGTAGAGATGTGAGATAAAAGAGATCAATGAGAAAAACGTTTCCACTTTTCAAAAGTGGAAAACATTTTCCCTAGTTTAGAAGACTTTTTTTTTATGGAAAATATTTTTTTCCAGGAATTCATTTTTTACGTGAAACGAACGGATGAAAATCCGAGAAACGTTTTCTCGAAAAACATTTTCCATAAAACGAACGGAGTCTAAGAAAAAACGTAAAAAGTCCTAACAATTGAAAAGAGGAGAGAGAAATTTTAAGAGAGAGTTTGGCATTTATTGTCGTGTCCTTTCTCTGCCAATCGGCAGAGAAAAGAGAAAAAAAAAAAAAGCTCCTTTTTCATCTTATAACCGGTTCAAGTCCAAGGCCATGTGTCAACATTTCAATGGAGCCACTTCAGCTCATGCGCGCCATGTAGGACGCTGACCTGGTGGTTATTTTCTCCCTCCTCAGGCCCCTTTGGCTTTGCTTCATAACGACGCACATGGACTGGGGTCAAAACTCGTTTACGACCAAAAAATAAAAATAAAAAATCGTCAATGCCTAGTTCACTAGCGACAAGTTGCACGATCAGTCTGTTTTTTGACTTCGAGACCTCCCTCCTAATCATTACCAGAACAAAGGATGTTGTAGAAGACATGTTGTAGAAGTAAACTAATTATGCATTGCTTGGAGATCAATGGCAAACCGCTACTCAGTCGATCACGGTGCTTGGAGGTAAGCACCACAACATCTCTTTTGTCCAACCTCCTTCAGTAAGTTTTGTCCGAAAACCATCCACACTCCGCTTTGACTCTTCCTTTTAAATGTTGCATTCTGAAACCATGAAACCAATAAAAACCACCTATCCTTTTGTCTGTTAATCCATTCATATGCTTATTCTTGATCCTTATTGTTTGCGCTACTATGAAATTCGGTTGTCTAACAAGCAATTTGCTGATTTTTATTTCAAGGAATGCCTTAGAGAACGTAGCTCAAATCAACGAAGGTCTTGATTCGCTTGCACAGGATCTACGTCGACTTATCGACGAGAGGGAAAGCTCCATAGGTTTGGCCAATAATTCTAGAGCACCACGCATCTTGCTTATCTGCACAACTATTAAAACCATCCGGCGAAGATTTATGTTCAGAATGGGAAGGCAAGATGATGATCTAAATTACCGACTTGCCTTTGCCGGGATAGCTGTTGCTCTTGGATGCGTCGAATGTGGTCTCCTGATGTGCGCTTTTCTTAGTGGCTTGCCTTGGCCGATTTCTGTTGCCTGCGTCCTAATGCTGGTAATACCCTTCCTGTTTATCGCGAGTTAAAGCATTATTAGGGCGCGCATGATAAAATTT
Organism: Eucalyptus albens; assembly: GCA_014182695.1. Taxonomy (NCBI): domain Eukaryota; kingdom Viridiplantae; phylum Streptophyta; class Magnoliopsida; order Myrtales; family Myrtaceae; genus Eucalyptus; species Eucalyptus albens. The sequence goes on from CM024653.1 coordinate 54,156,892, forward strand.
CTGTTTCTCAATTTTTCGTTTCTCTGTTAGGAACAGGTTTGGAAGTAAATCCGTTTGGTAACGCAATTTGATTTCTCTATTTTGAAACAGATTTCTATTAGGAAATAGAGAAATCGAAGAAATCGAAGCTGAAATTTTTAGCTTCTCGGTTTCGAAATAGAAATAGAAATAGAAAAATTTTTTTCTCAACTTTTCAATTTAGTCCAAAATATTTTAGATCAATAATATTGAAATAGAAATAGAAATAGTTAATTTAGTCCAAAATATTTTAATGATTTTTTAATATAATCATTCTAATCAATATTGATTGAAAATCTTAACCATTGGGCTAGATGGTGAGAATTGAATGAACAAGGCTTCATTTGTTGCACGTAAGAGATTTTATGCATGGTAATAGTCAATTGGTCATATTCATATCTAATGAGTCTTTCTTCACCTACTCTTCCGTGTATGCCAGCCAACGACTCTATTTGGCTAACTATTTTTTTAATCATAAACTTCATATTAAGGCGGTAAAAATGGGTCAAATCATTAGGGTTTCATCCGATTTTTCTTTTATAAGGAAAAGAGATCTAATAAGAAATATGTTGTTCTTGTAAGAGTGTTGATGAAAATATAGATTTTGATAATAAATTTTTAAATAATCCTAGTGTTGATAATTTTGAAAAAATTGGTGACGATTTTTGAACACGGTGAGGATATTTTTAACAAAATTTGGAAAGAAATTGGAATTAGACTTGAAGTTAGGATTTTTTTAGGAGATTAGACTATTATAATCATGGCTATCATTAGACTTATTTGATTAATGTGAAATCAATTTCGGCAAAAACACAACGACATATTCACTACAATTGAATTTCAATTTTTTTTTTGCCACGTTGTTTATTTTTCGAAAGAAAATATTACGTAATAGGAAACGTAAGCACATGTAATATAAATTCCATGAAATTGTATTTTCAACTTTATTATTTCGATTATTTTTTGTATTTGAGGATTTTCTATTATATTTTAGTATTATTATTTCGGCTATTATTTTATATTTGAGAATTTCCTATGTTGTTATCTAATCAATTTCTATTCCAGAAATAGTAAAAATTTTTTCGTTATCAAACAGTTTTGTTTCAAAAATAGAAATTTTGAGTCGTTATCAAACGGGTTTTTCTTTTCGTAAACTTGTCAGGGGAATAGAAATTGAGAAATTGATTTCGGCGGTAAATCAATTTCTGCTTTCGAAGAAATTTTACCACGCGCGCCCTTAGTGACTGGCGGTCGTTTGTGGCCTTCGGAGTGGTGAAGTACGTTTTATGTGAATTTCATTTGTCCGTAACCTTTCCCCCACTGGTACTGATATGAACGTAATTGTTGTATCACTATCACACTGCTTATCTGCAAAATCATTTTCTTTGTCTGTAACCCCCTAATGAACGTCATTAGGGGGTTTACATGCTCTGTTTTTCATCTTATGTCTCTGTTCATATGAAAACTGTCTCGACATGAATGTACTGCGACTCTAAGCAAATATCAACGGAAGCCGCTATTTCCATGCCCCCACTTTTGCTTATCCACGCCCTCAAAACCTTAAAATGGCAAAACAACCCACGGTTCCCTGGGTCGCCGCCGCCTCTCTTAAAGCGCTCATCATCCTCCTTCATTTTGCCTTCTTCAGCTACTTCTTCTGCTCTTGATCGGGGAAAACACCCAAATCCCACAATACCCTCGTCTTCCTCCATCCATTTGAAGCTCATGCTCACCCCCTTCTTAATAGCCCTAGCCTCGGTGTCGACTTCTTTAGCGAGCTCCAGAAGCAGCCGCCTTTCATGGGGGCGACGGCTATGGCGATTTCGTCTTGCGATTGCTCAAATTCAGGAGCGTGATTTGGGGTTTGGAGAGAGGGAAGGATTTGAGCTTGCGGAAACAGGAAATTGAGGTTGGAGGGCAAGAAGGAGTCGTCGGCGGTGAAGGAGCAGCTGTTGATCGCAGCGATTTTCTCGAGGACGTAGAGGTCCTTGGGTCAGGGAAATGAGGTCTTCCACCGCCGAGTCATCGGCGTGAGAAAGGTAGAAGAAGTCGGCCGTGGGTTTCTCCTGCTTCTTCATCATCTTCTTCTTCTGGGTTTGTGGTGATTTCTGCTCTCTTACTGGCTCTGTTTTACTCTGTTACCGCTGCGAGCGGTGGGGATAGAACGGTGCTCAACCGCGAGCTTAAGAGGAACCATCAAATTACAGTGGCACGCCAGATAAAACTACCATTTCCCATGCGTAATTGAAGAATAACGCATTATTTTCCTTGCCAACGAAGAGCAACGCACCTGAAAAACAAAATTCCAAATTCAAAAAGGGCGAGGTATCAGTAGAATAAAGGTGGAAACGGAGGATGTAAGTGCACGTGAGATGCGCGTGCATCTCTGGCCAGTCGCTTTTCTCGTCGGGTAAAGCATTGAGGACTTTTTTGCTATAAAAAAAAAAGCATTAAGGGCTTTTATTCAAATAAAAAAAAAAAAGCATTGGGGGCTAATTAATATAAATTTCTCGAGTGTAGGGGGTGATTTGAGACAAACTCAAATGCAGGGGGTCTTTTGCAAAAGAGAAGCTGTCGCGCTTCCTGCGCTTCATCATCTGCCTTGTGATCGTCTACTAAATGTGTTTGCCAAATCGTAGGCCCGCATCAAGCTTTGCTTTAGACGAGGAAGGAAGAGGTTAATCCACCGTGTGCGTTCCATCGCGTGAATACTGTTTTATTCAGAAACAATCTACAAGATGAACCCGTCATTTCCCATGTTGTATTGTTAACCCATAGTACAAGTACAAATGGAACAATTTTTTTTTTTTTTGGGTTTTGTTTGGCTTGGTTAAACGATCTATGAGTTTATTCTTTGATATTTATTGTGTGAAAAAGAAATGTCTAACGAATAGTATGTTGATTTTAATCTTAGAAGTAGAGCAGAGCGCGTAGCTCAAATTGTTGTAGATTGCAACGAATATTTTGATATATTGGATGAAGCCTTACGTCAACTCATCAAGGCTAGATCTATATAAGTTGAGCCAACATTACTAATGAATGCGGCACCATGCTAATCTATATAGCAATCAAGATAGCTAGGCAAAAATTAGTCTTCGAGATAGGAAGACAAGATATGGGCTCGATTCCTACTTTCATATGCTCTAATCTCTATTGTCCTTTGATGCATCCCGTGCAATCTCCAAATGTGCGTTTTGCTAGCTAACATGCCTTGGCCCGTTGCATTCATCCTGATTTTGGTGATCCCATTTGAGTTCATCCTAAATCAAAGGATTAATTAGCAAATGGCGATAGTTTTTGGCATTCGATACGGTTGATGGTCTAGTGTTTGTTGGGTCTGGTCCTCATGGTTATGTGTATTTTCTAAGAATTTTGGTTTGCTTCTATAACCTTCCGATGGCAAGGCTAGTCCTTCGTGTGTTTGCTGGGTCTGGTTCTCCGTACGGCCAAATCCAATTTAAAGTATCTAATTAGACAGCTAGCAAATTCTAAGTAACTTATTCGACCATACTCCGAAAGTAAAGCAAGTAGTACAAGCTTGATTCATTGACAAAACTCCAGCCCGATCACTAATGTTGTGCTTTTAAGACCGGTTTACCAAAATTACTTGTTAACATCATTCATGTATTAATTATTATAATCACAAGGTAACTCATGCCTAGTACATGGCCGAACGGCAACGGCCACGTGTGCATGTTATTTTTATCTCTACATGACCCAATAATAACAGACTTATTGGGCCATTTGAGATCTTGGTTCCTAAATCCACACAAAAAGCTGCTCGTTTTCTTTCAGCTGCCGCAAAAAGAGTACACGCATGATGGGTGTGGAAATAAACTTTAAATGTGTAGAGGGTGTTAATTATAAAAATAAAAATAATATGAGAAAAACGTTTAAACGATCTTAGGTTTTATATTCAATATTAGTAAGTACGATATTTAGAGGATTAGATCTCAAGTATTTTCTAATTTATAATTCTGTCTATTTTGTTATACTATACCAGCATCATACATATATAGGAGGAATGCGCCTTAGAAATATATGAATGATTCCCTTCAGCATTTACATCACCTAACATTAATTCTCCTCTTGTGAAAACTCAGCAAAAAAGATTGTTAATTGCTTAGGAAGAGAGATTTGAACCAGTTTGAAATGGATCCCGGATAGAACAGGAGAACTCCATCCTACAGACTCCCTATCCATTTCAAAGAGAACCACTCCCGAATCTGTCCTAGAAGCTGTAAAAGTTGGATTCCACCATCGTGCTTCAATTTACCAATTAAATCCTAAATCTTTTGATAATTTATTAATATAGTTCATCTAATCAAATTTATTATATTTGTGCCAATTTGATTATAAATCGTTTGGTTATAAATCTTTCGATTTACCAATTAAATCCTAATCAAATTTGGTAAAAAAATCGCTGATATAGATAATGGTTGTTATTAGGTGCGTTTAATAATTGAGCACCTTGCACACGAATATTATAGGGTCTAGCCCACACATCAACCATTTCTTTGAGTATATTATAAAAGGCTCACACTTATAAAGTAGTCAATTTCCTCCCAACTTTTCTATACGGGACAAAGAAAAAACATAACAGAAAGGATGTCTGAACATTTTCCGAGTTTTGTCAAACAAAATACTCCTTTGGATTTTTAGGCATGAACGGGGAAATGTCCATACCTATGTCTGAAGAAGGTTTTGCTCGCGACATTTACTGAGTGGAGAGAATGGCCGTTTGTTTGTCAAGAACAAGACTACAAAATATAAAAGATGGTAGAATTTCCTGAGTGATAGGAAGTGCTCTTGAGCAAGACGGTCCATCGCATTTTAGCACTTCATGGCACGATCGGTGGGGGTTTATCGTGTGGTAAAGGGCTAACGCTCCCAATCTTTTTTGGGGCCAATCTCGAACCCATGATCGTCGAAACCATCAATAATCATGTAGGTCCGACGGCTGGGCACTGACACCACTTCCTATTTTCTGTCTCCCCTTTTCTTTCTGTCTCTAACTTTAGGCTTAGATTTTAATTTCAATTTTTTAAAATATTCCTTATGGCAATCTGTGATTCTGGGGGAACTGCCCTAACTTCAAGCATGTGAGATGGCGGTGCACCTCAGCCGCCACTTTTCCCACTGGCCTGCAGCATTCGAGACAAAATCAAGGCGAGGGGATCTTCTGCATTTTACATGTGTTAGACTTTATTTTATCAGACTTTTTGTTTTGTAATTAATATCATGGAAAATTTCAAATTCATTCAAAAATTCTATGAAATTTTTTAAATTTATACATTTGTAATAAATTCATCTTTCATTAATTTCTATTATAAAAAGTCACAAATTGATATATCTACGACAAATGGAGAATAAACTCCAAACAAGTACATTCATCAATAATTTGATGGTACAATTTAACGGAAACTAACGTAAAATAAGTTTTTTTTCGGTGGTTAAAAAATTAGTTCAAAGAAAATTTGTCACACATGTACGGATTAAGGTTTTTAGTAATTAACAAATTAATTTAGAGAAAATTTGTTATAAATATAACAATTAAAATTTTTTTGCGACATTAACCAATTCATTACTTATCCCCAACGCCTTTTTCCTTTACTTCGCATTCGCATCTGTGACATCCAGATTTTCGGATTTTAATTTATTTGGATAAATAGAGCCGTTTTCGTTCAGTTGAAGCCAGGAGATTGTGAAATTGGGATGTAAGTACGCCACAGTGGTAAGGAAAAAAAAATACTAATTTGATTGATGAGGTGTTGAATGAATTAATGGGGGTCAATTTGATTTAATTCAAGTGGGATTAAGATTCAATTGGAAGAGAATTAAGTGGAATTAAAGAAATTGTTGCACAAAGTTTTATGCCCCGGCAGAAAAATAAAATAGACCCATTGAAGATTGTTGTGGGAAGAGATTTGAAGTTAGTGGAACATGACATCACTTGATGGTGGGCCAATTTGTTAGATTAAAGAAAGGCAAAAAGAAAAGAAAAGGCCCCCTTCTTCTCTCTCCTCCCTCTCTTCTTCCTCCCTCCCGTGCCATTCCTCCATGGACATTTTCTTCTTCTTCCTCGGACGCTTCCAGTAGCTCGACGCCCCGCTTCGTCCGCCCGTCCGACCGCCGGCAACTTCGCCCGTCGCCGCCAGCTCGCCGCCGGAGCCACCGCGGTCGTCGCCGTCGCCGTGCGTTCGCGCGAAGCCCCCACGCCTGCTTCGCCCAGCTCGCGCTAGCCCACGCCGTCGTCGCTCTCCGTCGCCGTCGCCACTGTGAGCCACCACCTGTCGCCGCCCGAGCTACCGCCGCCCCTCTCCGCCGTTCCTCGCACCCGAACCGCCGCTGAGCAGCCTCCGTCGGCCTCAACCAGAAGATGCAGAAAATGGGTATGGCAGCCCCTTCTTGGCCCGTTTTGGCCGCCTTCCCGGCCCCGGATGCTCGGTCCGCCTTGAGGAAAGTCGATCCTCGCATTGTCCTTGTCGTTTTGGTCCGCTCGGCTCGCTAATCCGGTGAGTTTAGCTCACTAAACCTCGATTAGAGGGTTAATTATGTTTTATGGGTGTTTAGTTTATGTTAAGTGTTATTAGGTGATTAGTTTAATTTATTTAAGTGTAGATTATATTAAGGTGTTTGATTAACTTAAAATGTGTTTAATTTAAGGCTAAGTGAGTGGTTATATTAATATAATTTTTGATGTGACATAAATGAATTTACTTTTGATTTATTTAAATATTCCGAAATTATTAAATAATTAAATAATATATTATTATTCGAAACTATTAAAATATTATTATTTAAATTATTTTCGGAATAAATTTTATTATTTATTAAATTCCAAAAATTTTGTTAGGACCTTAAATTCTCAGAATTTCGTGCCGGTCGGCTTTTGTGGCCAAATTTTGAAATTGATGATTGGATATTATAAATTGAGTGTGGATTGTAAAATATAGGGATATTATTATTTAATTAATTTTCGGAATAAATTTAATTATTTAATAAATTCCAAAAATTATTTTAGGACCCTAAATTCTTAGAATTTTGTGCTGATCGCTGCTTTGTGTATTCAGATTATGAATTTGATGATTGGATAATGCAAATTGAGTGTTGATTGTGAAAAGTATGGATTTTATTTAGAAAATCCCTAGTGTCGAGTTTGGCATTGAAATTGAATTTTTTTTTTTATAATTAATATTGTAATTGGATTATGTGGGTGAAATGTAAAGTATCCAGGGATTGATATCGAATTGTTGTGTGCTGGTTGAAAGGCTCGGGTCGCAGTAGTGGCTAGGCCGACTGGACCTTTATTCTTCTAGAAATGCCGTCGATAGAATGACGTGGCTTGGTCACAGTAGTGGCGAGACCGACTGGACCTTTATTCTTCTAGAAACGCCGTCGATAGAATGACATGGCTTGGTCGCAGTAGTGGCGAGACCGACTGGACCTTTATTCTTCTAGAAATGCCGTTGATAGAATGACGTGGCTTGGTCGCAGTAGTGGCGGGGACCGATTGGACCTTCATTCTTCTAGAAATGCCGTGATAGAATGACGTGGCTTGGTTGCGGTAGTGGCGGGACCGACTAGACCTTCATTCTTCTAGAAATGCCGTCGATAGAATGACGTGGCTTGGTCGCAGTAGTGGCGGGACCGATTGGACCTTTATTCTTTTAGAAATGCCGTAATGTTAGTAGATAGCCGACCCACGAGTAGGCTATGCCATTGTGTGGCAGTGAATAATAATTGGGATACGTACTAAGTGCGATCGTGATTTATATGAAAGTGATGGCGTTCCAATTGTTTGAATTATTATTACTACCTGAGATTGTGTGACACAAATTGTGCTAACTGCGGGGAAGGAATTGAGGCGAGGTAAGTTCTCTCGTGTGATGTGGTTAGGCCACCCTTGGGCATATTTTTTTCTAATAGGGGTTTAGGGGGTCGAACTTGCTGAGACGTTGTCTCAGTGGTTATTGAATAACCATTTCAGGTCCCTGGTGGACGGAGTGGCCAGATAGCTTTGGTTGGCCTTGAGGAGTTGGAGAGGTGAAGTTATAAGGATTGGAGATCGTGTACGACTTGTAGGTCGTAGGATAACCTCTTTTTAAGAGCCAGTTTTTTGTAGACTGTTGGCCGTAAACCTCTGTTTGTAATTCTGTTGAATTATGTTTAAGTGTTATGTTGTGATTTTGCTTTTTGCTTTTCTATCCTATATTTCATTGTCAGGGGTTTATAATACGTTCCGCTTGCGCAATAATAAATGAATGGGATCGGCGACACTACTTGAGAATGTTGCATTTGCATGATCATGGTGGGATGTTGGCGCGCTCGAGGTTCGGGGCGTGACAGCATCCTTGTTTGGTAGACTTTTTGGCATGGTAAACTACAAATTTCATGAAGAAAGGGAAAATTTCTATTTGCCCTCCAGTGGGAAATATATGATGATGAGCCCCCGACACTCAATCTCGAAGAAAAAATTTTGTTCGTTGATGTGACTTATTGTTCCTCTTAAGTTCGACGAGGATGGTAATTCAAAAGTTATAGTTCTTATTATATGTTGGTTTGTGAGAGTCGAGATTTGAATTAGGTGTTACTTGTAGACAAATGTTGCAGCCCCTTGCAAAAACCGAGGCGTTTAATATCTCTAAGGCGTTGGTGAAATTCATGGTGTTGAAGTTGACATACTTGGCAAATCAATCTTTTCTTTGTATCATGGACATTGCTCTTTCTTCATGCAGATCAAGCATGAGCAAGCGGAACGTTGGCGAAAGTGGGCAGAGAGAGAGGGCTAAGAGGCAAGTAAGTCAAGAGGAGAAGGAAGAGAGAAAACGCGTCACCGATGGACCAACTTTACTCATTTGGCAGAACTCTTAAAATCACGCCTTGTTCTCCCCAGACATTTCTTTATCATCTCCTTTCTTTTCTTTCCAAGGAAATGATGCACCTCGGTTCGTGTCCAGGAAAGTCTTTATGGGACATGATCATGGACTACAATGAGACATGGTCATATGCCTTTCATCAGCCCTAGATGGGGTGCTGTCTTGCAGCATGTGGAAGGAATGGTTCGCTGTTGCAATATTAATGATATAGCAACGTAAATTAACACGAAATTACTAGAAAAATAAATGAAAAGTAATGAACACTAGAGATTTACATGATTTGATTCGAATATCAGTACGTACTCCATAGAAAGACCTATCAATAAATAATTCACTACCATTGAAGAGCTAGAGTTACAATTACTTGTACCTGCAAATGTTTTCCGCATTAAAATTAAGCCAAAATCCACAACATTCAAGAATGAATAATTCAATTTGAATGAAAAGTTCACGATACGAATTCACGTGTGCAAACACGTCCCCACGGCCAAAGAAACAAGAACTCGCGATGTCCGTCTCAATTTTCTGTCCACTGACCGAACTAACCCCCCCCAAAGAAAAAGAGAAAGCCCACCTAAGACACGTGTGTGTGTGTGTGTGTGTGTGTGTGTATGTGGACTGACTATAGGATAGTGGGTGGCCCTTCTTAAGAGACCATCGCCAATTGATAAATCTTGGTAAAACTTTGACTCGGATATTATCTTCAGAAAACGAATCTGGTTAAAATAAAGTGCATATTAGATTTTGAGCAAATCAAAATATTTCTATAGGTCGGGTTTCATACATAATTTAAAATCAATACATGATTTGGTATTATGATGAATATTATAAAAGATCGTTTATTATCATCATATGTGCATGATAATTAATACCTTAAACTTTACTCAGGTCAAGTGGGAGAATATTGGAAAAAAATACCAAAATTAATGGGAAAATCCTGGAAAGATTGGCTAAATCGTGGATCAATAAGATCAAATATTAAGTGGCCTGATTATTATGAAAATATGAGATACGTTAATGCAAAAAAATTAAGAAGAAATTAATGGATAAAATATCGGGTGTTGACCTTAAGATTATGATTATTTGATGAACATACAAAACTTGTCAAATTGATCTAATCAAGTTTTTAAGTTAATTGCACTTTTAAAAGTTTTATGACCCATTTGTACTTTCATGGTAAGTTTTTGTGCTTAATTGTACTTTCTGAAAGTTTGGGCTCATTTATACTTCCGCGATAAGTTTTAAGATTTAATTGCATTTTTGGAAAATTTTAGGATTCAATTGTTCTTTTGTGACAAATTTTAGGATTTCCAATATACTCTTCCTTAATAATTAATGAGGATGCACCTAGTGGGAAATTGACCGCATTTTTCAATTTTGTGTAAAAATCAAATTCTTAAAAATAACATATTGTTTCTTCAGTGCCCCTTGATTGCAGAGGATATATATAATCGATTCAATTTAGGAACTGAACTAGTTGAATTGGCAGTTCGGGCCTTGAAACTAGGAATCAATCTGGTCTAAGAGTCACTTCAAGGTTTTGCAGAATAAGAAATCAGACCAGTTCTCCCTACTAACCTTGGACTAGTCAGTCCAAACCTATTTAATTCAATTTCCAGGTTGAACTGGACCCAATGCACGTCCTAATTCAAATCTCAAATCTCAAAAAGCAACAGATAATAAGAACCATAACTTTTGAATCACCATCCTCCTCGAACCGAAGAAAAACATTAAATTATATTAGCCAACGAAATTTTTTCATCGGGATTAAGCGTTGAGGCTTATTGAAATTTTTTTGTTTGCCACACAAAAATGTCTACCACACAATGATGCGAAGGCGAAGTAAAGAAAGAGGGAGGTCCTAAGGTCAAATGGGAGGAATGCTCCTTAGAGATGAGCTTGCTTTCTCACTAGAGACAAATGCTCCGGAGTATTGCTCACTAGAGACGAATAAGACGAGCAAGGCCCGGTTACTTATTTGTTTTGCCTCTCTGGTGAGCAGAGTTGGCACTTATTTTGTTTTTGCCTATCTAGTGAGCACACGGTAGGACAAATAAGATACTGTTCCTTATTTGTTTTTGCCTCTCTAGTGAGCAAACGGATAGGACAAATAAGATACTGCAATGCTCCGGAGCAAGCAAGCTCGTCTGGAAGGAGCATTCTTCACATCGTCCATAAGACATAGAAGCAAAGAAGAAAGTAGCTACGCATTACTCGAAGATCAATGGGAAACAACAGCTCAGCCAATCACGGTGTTCAAAGGTAAGCAACACAATATCTTTGTAATCCAATCTCCTTCAACAAGCTGGAGGACTCTGAGTTACGCTGTTTTGTTTGAAAACCATATGCACTCTGCTTAGATCAGCTGAACTCGTCATCTTCAATGTTGCACACTGAAACCAAGAAACCAATACAAATTGCCTCTATTTTTTTCTCTATTGATCTACCGATATGTTTCTTCTTGATCCTTATTTGTGCTTTTGTGAAAGATGGTTGTCTTTAACAGGCAATTTGCTGATTTTTATTCCAAGGAATGTGCTAGAGCACGTAGCTCAAATCAATGAAGGTCTTGATTTGCTTGAGTAGGCCTTGTGTCAGCTCATCAGGAAGAGGCACAGCTTAGGTCTGGCCAACATTCCTGGTCCACCAGACATTATGTTTATCTGCACAGCAATTAATCATCCGATAAAGATTGATCTTCGAAATGGGAAGGCAAGATGTTGATCCAAGTTTCCGACTTGCCTCTGCTTTGATCATTGTTGCTCTTGGATGCGTTGAATGGGGTCTCCTGTTGTGCGTTCTGCTCGGCAGCTTGCCTTGGCCGATTTATGTTGCTTGCGTCCTTATATTGGTAGTCTCGTTCACGTTCATCGCGAGTTAAAGCGAGTGGGCACTAGTTTCTGGCTTTCGTTGTGGTGATGTGCGTTTATGTGAATTTCATTTGTCTGTAACCTTCCCCCCGCTGGTACTGATATGAATGTGATTGTTATATTATCACCACGCCGCTTATCTAGGGTTTACATGCTCTGTAACATTCCACTGCAAAATCGTTTTCTCTTCCTGCTGCTTTTTTTTGTTCATCTCATGTCTCTGGTCTTATGAAAACTATCTTGAAATAGCGATTCTAAGCAAATAATGTAAGAGTTTTCCTAATGTGGACTAAATTAATTGATATTGTAATTTATTGTTTTTACGGTTATTGTAAAACAGGGTTGGTCTAAAGTGAGATAGAAGGTTTCTTAATTAGTCTAATATGGCTCATTTGGTTAGTGTGGGCTGAGTTGAGCCTGGCCCGTAATGAGGGACCGGCTGGAAACTCTATAAATAGTGCTTCAAGTCTCTCCTCTAACCCTAATTCTCACATGTATCCTCACCTAAGGGGCGTTTACCTAACGCTACACGCGTGAGGGGGCGCCTCGGTGAGCAAGGTGATACGGAGGGCAATAGAGGAGAAGGACGTGCGTGGATCCCCTTTATATGTGGGTAATCCCTTTTTTCGCTTCCGCTTTATGTTCGATGGATTTAGGTGCGTTAATCTTTCTACTCAATTATGCATTCTTGTTCAGTTATGGAGATCTTGGGGTTGCGCAATTTGCGTCTAACATGTGGTATCAGAGCAACCATAATCTTAGAACTCGAACAACAATTGGTTTTGCCCTAATTTGTATGGATTTACCCTAATTTGTACAGATCTACCCTAATTTTTATGGATTAGCCCTAATTGGTACTGATCTTGCCCTAATTTGTGATTTTCGAGACTTTTTGTTCAATAAAAATTAAATTAAATCACAAATTCGAATTGGGCTCGACAAGACGAGCAAGAGGGTAGGCGGCGCGTCGCCGGAGGAGGCCACACGCGCTCCCACGCGCGGCCACGCGCCGCCTGCGCGTCGAACGCTCGCCGCGCGTGAGATCCACGCGCCGAGCACTCAGGCGGCGCGTGTGGGCGCGTGGATAATCTGATCGGCGCGTGGCTGGCGGCGTTGGACTCGTATGATGATTTCCTATCTCTTCGTATATTTATTTTATATGTTTGATGGTTTTATTGATGTGAAATTGCATATGGAACCCTAAATACGTGTATTTTGCGTATTTTTCTTGTATTTTCTGTGATTTTGGAAATACAGGTGATGGGTTACTAATATGTTATCACATAATAAAAGGTGTGATTCATCAATAAAAATCAAACTTTATTGTGAATTGAAGCGGCTTAATGAGATACAATTCGTATGAGATTGTATTTAATTTATGTATTGGTGATGAGAAACAATACAAATTATGAAATTTTGTTACTCAGGTATACTCTTTTACACACTGGTAATCTTTAAATGATAGACGACTTAAGGACTCGTGACCAAACCGATGTATCGATTAACATATCTCGCCGAATGTGGTTAATGCATGTCGATTAAGTTATCGCATATTGTACATGAACTCATCCGGTCACTTGTTAATGTCTATCAATTTGAATATTTTTATGGTTAAGGAGTATGGCAATATTTATGCAGAACAACTTCTACTGTTATAGTTTAGATATTTAGTTCTGTGGTTTGACTCAATTTATAGGCCATTGGTTGAAGTAATGATATTTGTTACCTAAAATTGATTAATAAATCAATTGTTGGCCTTGGAGTCATTTTTGCCTTATGAATTCATGAGTGATAATGGATCAGGTGTCAAGCTTGTCGATTTGGTGCACCCTGTATTACTATTGGTGTTAATTTGTGAGAGATATTATAGATCAACATTCTTTTTATGTTGTTTTGGTAATATGTAATTGGGGTGCATAAGAGATGTTTTATTCTCTGTTATGAGAAATTTCTTGTGATACTATGATCAATGATCTCATTGGAATCTGTCTTTCGGGTTCGTTATATATATATATATATATATATATATATATATATATATATATTAATGAATAAAACAATATAATTAGCATGATATGTGATTTTGTTGATATGATGCCCCTATCACTAAAGTTAAAATCACATATATATGGTGAATGTGAGGAGTAAAGCTTATATCCCCTGGTATGAGAGAATTTCAATGATTCAATTGAGTAGTGACCGCCAAAGTGGCACGCTTGATTGGGTTTGAGAAATTTCGGTCTCGTATGATGATTGGGATGTCTCCCTGGTCTAATACGTAATCATACTCCCAAAGGAGGTGATTGTGTATTAGTTCATGGAGGGATACATGATAGTGTGGTGGAGGAGTGACTGATTCTAGTGATTCATATGCCCAAAGGTGATGAATTCACGAAAAATTGGAACATATTCTCATAACCCTTATCATGTGGGGAGTGTACAATTGCATGTCATGTATTCCGCCCAAAGGTGATTATGTGATTTTGCATGTAACTCTCGGATGTGTACTTGTACGTCAAGTTACACAATGCTCACATGATGCTAATTATATACTGCTTGTTTTTCAGTCACATTTTCTGTAAATGGTAATTCCGTCATCATTGAGGTTTTTACTGCTTCAAATTTTAAGTTGTGGACATATGATTTGTTGCTTGAGAAAAGAGCAATTGAATTTGCTTATTGTCCATGAAGCGTTCCATTCTGGAACACTTGAAAAGAGGTTTGCTTGCAGACTGCACTGCTATAAGATGAATGAAGCCTTAGTTGCTTCAAAATTATGTCTTGTCTGATATTGAAATTAGGACACATCTGCAAAAAGTGTGTTTAAATCCTAATAACATATACATCTCGTATATGATTAAAAGTTGTCAGGTTTAACAGTGACAATGAGTATTTTGGCAAGTATGACAATGCGAAATAGCTTAAAGGGTCATTTGTCAAATATTTGGTAGATTCTGGGGTGGTAATTTAATTACTATACCTGAAAATTCTGACAAAAGGATTTGGGCGAAAGGCATAAATGCGCCATATTGAACATGGTGATGAGTATGATTAGTAAGACTAATTTATCTGGTCTTTTGTGGGTTGATATTATGAAAGCAATTTTTTCATATACAAAAGGGGTATTGATTTTATGACCCTAAAGAAGGTACAAGAATTATGGAATCACATACTCTAAAATTTCTAAAAATTGACGTAATTGTAATGGATAACTGCTCTCAGACTATTAAAGATAATAGTATGATGGAGGTTACTATGTTTTTTGTCTTTACCTATACAGATAATTATGGAATCTCCTGTACCATAGACTAAACTTGTTGAGGTTCAAGGTACTATTCTTAATATAGTTTATAATGAAATTTCTTAAACCTCTCAAGTGCATAATGAAGTGGTTGCAGCTTTATTAAGGAGATTTGTTAAGGAAAGACGATCGGTTATACCATCGACTATATAGTCTATTTGTGAGAGCATGATTACAATATCCACTATATGGTTGATGTAATGATATATTTATAAATGTCGTTTCTTATTCTCAATTAATTATGTGATTAAATGCCATAAAATGCGATATACAATCTATGAAACATGTTTGGAAACTTACTGACTTGTCTAAAGATCACAAGTTTATTAGTTGTAAATTGGCGTACAAAACTAAAAGAATTTCAAACAAAGATTGTGGAATTTAAAGCCAAATTTGTAACTAACGTTTTAACTCTGAAATAGGGGTGGATTGTTTATAGTGAAGAAATAATTATTTCTTTAAATGTTCTTTCAGAGTGAACGTGGCATTAATAATTTATTTTTGATATAAAGTTACGCCAAATAGATACAAAATCTATATTGTGCAAACTGGATGATTTTGCAGCAGATTCAAGTAAACTTGTGTGTAGACTGAAAAGTTCTAATTTATGGTCTTAAGCAAGTTTCCAGACAATATTATTAAAGTTTCATAGTGTTATTATTTTGTTCCATTGAGAACAAAGTAATTCAATATACTGCAAGGTCAGTGGGAGGAAATTTATTTTTCTCATGTTTTGCTTACAAATTGTGACCTTGAGACATCTTATATCTTTTGTACCGAGGTCCTGTAAGGATTGTTTTTGTCATATTATATTAGATTTTCTCGGAGGACATTTGCTGATTGTATATTGGAAATATTCAATATACATCATTGCAAGCCAGGAATTGCTCCTGTTGTTAAGGGTGATGGATTAAATCTATCACATTGTTCTTATTTAGATATTGAGAAAATCTACTTAAATGGTGTACCTTGTGTCAGTGCACTTAAAAGTATAATGTATGCTCGAATTTGCACTAGACTAAATGTTGTCTTTGTGACAGGACTTCTAGACAGATATCGGTCAAATCCAGGACATGATCACGGGTTGCTGTCAAGAAGGTTTTAAGGTACTTAAAGAAGACAAGAGATTATATGCTAATTTATAGCCATGTTCAATTCTTGCAGTTAGTAGGGTATTTAGATGTAAACTTTGCTGGCTGTTCTGATGACATGCAATCAATAACAGAATACATATGTTAGCAGTAAGTGCGGTAAATAAAGTCTTATGTCATATTCTGCTATGTAAGCAGTGTTAGTAACATTCTTTTAGGCTGTTACTTGGGCTTTTAGGCTCCAAAACCTCACGACGGAATTGATTGTGTTAACTTTATGGATAGACCCATACGGTTGTATTGAGATAACAAATTTGTAGTATTATTTATTTACTACGAGAGGTCTCAAGGGGTCTAAATATATGGTGGTAAGATATTTTTTGACCATAAAGAAACGGTACAGAAATGTGACTTATAATATAACATATTTTCACGAGATGATGTGATTGCAGATCCACTAACTAAAGGCCTACGCCCATGTGTATTTTAGTAACATATCGTTAACATGGGCTTAGGAGTATCTTCGGATACTTTGTTGTTTAGTGGGAGCTATTTTGGCTTTACTCGATAAAATTCACATCGTGGTTCGTTACACTTAGTAACGGTTTGATATGTATCAACTTTTGCATTCAATAAAATATTTTTGAATGTATTGTTATTATGTTGAATACATATTGATAAAGTCTCAAGGGATTGTATAAACCTTGATTGAAGGCTAGGGGCATCCGGGCATCCGATTATTAGCCTTGTGCATATGTCTTGTGATACATAAAGAAAGGTTAACTATAAGGACAAGACATATGTGGGTTCATTGGAACCATAAAGCATTCTCTAGTGGCACAAGTTTTTGTGACGCCTAAAGTTAAGAGAATGGTGACTGACAAATGGGATCTCTCTATGAGAGATGTTATCCATTTGTCACACTACCATATTGAATCCATATCAATAAAGTTGAGAACATTCGTGACCATGGAAGGCTCGTGTGTATACATGCAGTTACCGCCATGATTCGGTGTTTAAGACTTTATGGGATAGGATTGACTATTAAGAATTATCTCTGGACCAAATGTGCGCACATACGGTACGATTTCAATTAATATAGTCCAAGTGGGAGAATGTAAGAGTTTTCCTAATGTGGACTAAATTAATTGATATTGTAATTTACTGTTTTTACGGTTATCGTAAAACAGGGTTGGTCTAAAGTGAGATAGAAGGTTTCTTAATTAGTCTAATATGGGAATTTGGCTAGTGTGGGCCGAGTTGAGCCTGGCCCGTAATGAAGGGGGACCGGCTGGAAACTCTATAAATAGTGCTCAAGTCTCTCCTCTAACCCTAATTCTCACATGTATCCTCACCTAAGGGCGTTTACCTAACGCTACACGTGAGGGGGCCGCCTCATTGAGCCAGTGATACGGAGGGCAATAGAGGAGAAGGACTTGATGCGTGGATCCCCTTTATATGTGGGTAATCCCTTTTTCTGCTTCCGCTTTATGTTCGATGGATCCAGGTGCGTTAATCTTTCTACTCAATTATGCATGTTCTTGTTCTGGTTATGGAGATCTTGGGGTTGCGCAATTTACGTCTAACAAATAGGTCGCCGCAGCCTTTCGTGAAGCGCTCATCATCCTCCTTCATTTTGCCTTCTTCAGCAACTTCTTCTGCCCACGATACCCTCGTCTTCCTCCATCCATTTGAAGCTCATGCTCATCCCCTTCTTAATAGCCCTAGCCTCGGTGTCAGCTTCTTCGGCGAGCACTAGAAGCAGCCACCTTTCATGGGGGTGACGGCTATGACAACTTCGTGTTGCGATTGCTCGAATTCAGGAACGTGGTTTGGTGCTTGGAAAGGAGGAAGGATTTGAGCTTGTAGAAACGGGAACTCGAGGTCGAAGGGCAGGAGTGGGTCGTCATTGGTGAAGGAGGAGCCGTTGATCGTGGCGATTTGCTCGAGGACGTAAAGGTCCTTGGGCTGGGAAATGAGGTCTTCCACCGCCGAGCCATCGGTGTCAGAAAGGTTGGAGAATTCGGCCGTGGCTTTCTTCTTCTTCTTCGTCTTCTTATTCTTTTGGGTTTGTGGTGATTTATGATTTCCCGCTGGCTCTGTTTTACTCTATTGCCGCGACCGGTGGGGATAGAATTGTGCTCAACCGCGAGCTTAAGAGGAACCATCGATTGCAGTAGCACATCAGATAAGACTTTCATTCCCATGCGTAATTGAAGAACAACGTAGTTTTTTCTTGCCAACGAAGAGCAACGCAGCTGAAAAACAAATTTTCAAATTCAAAGAAGGTGAGATATCAGTAAGATGAAGGAGGAAACGGAGAATGTAAGTGCACGTGAGAAGCACGTGCGCCTCTGGCCGGTCACTTTTCTCATCGGGGTTAAGCGTTGGGGGGTAATTGACACTTGCAGTTCAACAGCGGTCCGTTCATTTCTAGCTTCGCTCGTCCATCCGCCGGCACTCCGTTGTGACCACCGTTGGCTCCTCCAGTCGCCACCGCCATATGGCTGATCAGGGTGCTCCACACATTTCTACAAAATTCTTGTCTGGCCATCTCTCGCGTTCATTTTCACCAGCTAAGAAATTGATTCGGCCATAGCCTAAGACATTGGAGACTCTTTCCTTACATTCGCATTTCTTGATTAATTATGTCACGTGATTTAATTATCTTAGATCCTTCACAATATCGAACCTTGCCCCAATATAATTTCAGCCGAATTCAAAGCTTTTTAGAAGCTTGCTCGGGCAATCCAATGGGGGTAGAGCCAATCGAGAATCAATCAGGTTTTAGTAATGAAGTTCGACCAGCCAACCTCATCGTCTGATGTGGATTCCCAAACCCATCTACTTATAATACACAAAATCCTTTGTTATATTCCCTTAAAGAATAAGAGAGAATGGTACAAATGATCCCAAACTTTAATTGATTTGATGTAAAAGTGCCATCCCTAATTAATGCCGCCCATGAACCATTAATAAATATTTAATGAAGTCATTCCATTAATGCAAACAAGAAATCATATATTATTTGATGATATGGATTATTGTTTGCTAAGTTAAATTTATAAAAATGGGAAGTCTACATATCCATCTTTCTATCCATTTACATTATAAAAGGAAAAAAAATCGGACGTTAACATGTCCATCATTATTTGATGATGTAGATTATTATATGTTGATTTGAGATGGATTTACTTGGCTAATCCATGCATAATTTTCCTTTGTTATCCATCATTCAAACTTAACAAACTGTATAAGCTACATCAATAGATTTCGTTAATTTGAATTAACTTAAGGATGGTATCAAATATTTTTATTTAGTCTAAAAATTAGATTAAACATTTACTAATACTCTAAGGATAACATCAAAGATATTAAAAATTCATTAACAACATTGTGCGTTTGACTAAAGTTTAAGAATCATGTTGTGGCATTTTTTCTGGAAAGAAGATCGAAAAGGCCGACGCTGGGCATTGATGCACGGATTCTTACTATTATTATTATTATTATCAATTCACGGATTGTTACTACTATTATTACTATTTTTTCAATTCCCTCTAATTCAGTGATTAAGAAAAAGGGGGACACCAAAGGAATGACATCATCCCACAGTAGCTGTCGGAAGCTCCCACGGTAACCGAAGACACTTGATCATTTCATGCACTGTCCGGTCTAGAATTTCCGCGGGAACGAACCCACTCGACCCTTGTCGACCATTATTGCCACCATTTTCCACAAAAGTTACCAAAAGGGATCCATAACCTAATATTTTCTCAATTGATATGTATCTCTCAAGTGTAGGGGGTCATTCAAGAAAAAACTCAAATGCAGGGGATCTTTTGCAAAAGAGGAGCCATCGCGCTTCCTACGCTGCATCATTTGTAGTCGCATTTTCTGCTTATGAAGATGTCGAGTGTAATAAAACTCCAGTGCGAGGTATATTTGTCAGTGTAATAAAACCCCATGCCATAAAACTCGATGAAACTGGAGTGCGTCAGCGCGATAAAACTCCACTGGGGGCGGGGTATAGAAGTTCTGCCTTCCTCCCATCGACAAAATGTAGGCTCGCATCAAGTTTTGTTTCGGAAGAGGAAGGCAAGAGGTTGATCACACGAAGCTCAAAGTTTAATGGGAAACAATGAGGTGATCAGAGGTAAGGAACGACCATGAACTACAACATCACTTCACTTCTGTAGTCCAGCCTCTTTCAATAACTGTGGAGGACCATGAGCAAATTCATGCTGTTTCGAGTTCCTTTCCTGAAGAAGGAACTTTGGAGGGCCGCCAAGTACATACTGATTAATGAGGGATGCATCTAATCAGCCCACTTTTTACTTTTATGTGTAAAAAACTTGTTTCTTTGCATTGAAAATACAGTTCGATTCTTTATGATTTCAAAAGATTCTTTTTTCCTTTTTCAAAAGAAGATTTGAAAACTGATTGGACTCGATAATTGGTTATTGAATGGAACCGATGTTCCAACCTTGGAATCGGACCGGTGACCGATCCGATCCTAGGCTACTTCAAGGTTCGCGGAACAAGAAATTGAACTGGTTTTACGCTAGAACTAATCTTGAATCAACCGATTCAATTCAATAATCGGTTCTTGAATAGAACTGGCGTTTTGGCCTTGGAATTAAGGACCGATCCAGTCCTAGGCTACTTCAACAGAATAGGAAATTACATTGGTTCTACGCTAGAACTAACCTTGCATCAGTTGATTCAAGTTGATTCAATTCCATTCCCAGGTTAAAGCACACCCAGTGCACACCACAAATCAAATCTCCATTCTCAAAAATCAACAAATAATAAAAACCATAACTTTTGAATAATCATCATCTTTGAACTAAAGAGGAACATTAAATTACATTAGTGAATGAAATTTTTTTTTATTAGAGTTAAGCATTGGGGGCTAATTGATATATATTTGCCATCAATGAGTAAATTGAAACTTTCTCTATCTTTATGAAATTTGTTGTTTACAATGCAAAAATGTCTACCAAAGGATGATATGAAGGCAAATTAAAGAAAGAGGCATTGGGTCCAATTGATTATATATATGGGTGACGATGATAAGGAGGAGCGTGAGGGATTAAATTGGAGACTGTATGAGGCATGCAACAGATGGACTCTTGTCATCGTCATATAGTAATCATGTCACTGAGCACCATTGACAAAAGTTCTTGGGTGACGGAGAACTAGGGATTTAGCAAGTACAAAGTTGCGAAATCCCTTGCAATCAAAAGTAATCCATTTGGACTTATTCGCAATGATAAAGTTTACTTTTGACCCACACATTCTCCTCGTCAAATGCCTATATAATGACAAACTCCAGTCCAAACTCCAATCCAATCCCTCATGCTCTTCCTGCCAACTCCATTGCCCAGAGATCAATGAGAAACCACCACTCAACCCATCGCAATGTTTCAAGGTAAGCACCAAATCGCCTATATTTTGTTGCCTGCTAATCTATCGTATGCTTATTCTCTATCCTTCCGTGGAAGACGGTTGTCTAACAAATTGCTTGGTGATGTTAAGGTATGCGGCACAGCACGTAGCTCAAATCAACGAAGGTCTTGAATCGCTTGCACAAGCCTTGCGTCAGCTCATCCGAGAGAGGGACAGCTCTATAGTTCCGGCCAACATTTCCAGAGCACCACTCATCTTGCTTATCTGTTCAGCCATTAAAATCATCCGGCAAAAATTAGTCTTCGGAATGGGAAGGCAAGATGTTGATCTAAATTTCCGACTTGCCATTGCTGGGATCGTTGTTGCTCTTGGATGCGTCGAATGTGGTCTCCTGATGTGCGTTCTGCTCAGGGGCTTGCCTTGGCCGATTTCTGTTGTCTTCGTCCTAATGCTAGTAGTCCCGTTCGTGATCATTTAAAAGGATTATTAGCGACTGGGCGCTAGTTTCTGGCTTTTGATGTGGTGATGTGCTGGGCGCTAGTTTCTGGCTTTTGATGTGGTGATGTGCGTTTTGTGTGAATTTCGTTTGTCTGTAACCTTCCCCCGCTGCTACTGATCTGAACTTGTATTATTACTACCGCACCGCTTATCTAAGGGGTTTGCATGTTCTGTGCTCTTCCACTGCAAAATCGTTTTCTTTTCCTGCTGCTCTGTTTTTCATTATGTCTCTGTTCATATGAAAACTGTTTCGACATGAATGTGAAAAGTGCGACTTAGCAAATATCGAAGGGAGCCGCTATTTCCCGGCCTCCACTTGCTTGCCCACGCCCTCAAAACCTTAAAATGGCAAAAGAACCCACGGCTCCCCGGGTCGCCACCGCCTTTCCTGAAGCGCTCATCATCCTCCTTCATTTTGCCTCCTTCAGCAACTTCTTCTGCTCTTGATCGTGTAAAACACCCGAATCCCACAATATCCTCGTCTTCCTCCATCCATTTGAAGCTCATGCTCACCCCCTACTTAATAGCAATAGCCTTGGTGTCGGCTTCTTCGGCAAGCACCAGAAGCAGCTGCCTTTCGTGGGGGCGAAGGCTATGGCGTCTTCGTCTTGCGATAGCTCGAATTCAGGAACGTGGTTTGGGGTTTGGAGAGAGGGAAGGATTTGAGCTCGTGGAAAAAGGGAACTCGAGGTCGAGGGGCAAGAAGGAGTCGTCGGCGGTGAAAGAGGAGCTGTTGATCGCAGCGATTTTCTCGAGGACGTAGAGGTTCTTGGGTCAGGGAAATGAGGTTTTCCACCGCCGAGTCATCGGCGTGAGAAAGGTAGAAGAATTCGGCCGTGGGTTTCTTCTGCTTCTTCATCTTCTTCCTCTTCTGGGTTTGTGGTGATTTCTGATTTCTCACTGGCTCTGTTTTACCCTGTTACCGCTGCGAGCGGTGAGGATAGAATTGTGCTATACCGCGAGCTTCAGAGGAAGCATCAAATTACAGTGGCACGCCAGATAAAACTACCATTCCCATGCGTAATTGAAGAATAACGCACTTTTTTTTCTTTCCAACGAAGAGCAACGCACCTGAAAAACAAAATTCCAAATTCGAAAGGGCGGGGTACCAGTATATTAAAGGTGGAAACGGAGAATGTAAGCCCACGTGAGATGCGTGTGCGTCTCTGGCCGGTCACTTTTCCCGGCACTGGGGGCTAATTGATGTATATTTGTCAAGTGTAGGGGGGTGATTTGAGACAAACTCAAATGCAGGGGGTCCTTTGCAAAAGAGGAGCTGTCGCGCTTCCTGCGCCGCATCATTTGCCTCGTGATCGTCTACAAAATGTGTTTGCCAAATCGTAGGCCCGCATCAATCTTTGTTTTAGACGAGGAAGGAAGAGGTTATCCACCGGCTGTGTTCCATTACGTGAATCCTGTTTTATTCAGAAGCAATCTGCATGATGAACTCGTCCTTTTTCATGTTGTATTGTTAACCCATAGTACAAATACAAATGGACCAATTTTAATTTTTTTGGGTTTGGTTTGGCTTGGTTAAACGATCTATGAGTTTATTCTTGATATTTATTGTGTGAAAAATGAATGTCTAATGAATAGTATATTGATTTTAATTTTAGAAGTAGAGCAAAGCATCTACCCTCACAAGGGAGGGAGATAGGATTAGAGATACTTGCTTATAAAGCGTGAGCCCTCCTGAATCCATGAAATTAATTTTCCTAACTATGTGTTCAAAAAGAGTTGCAACTAGTTATTGTTGAAGGGTCAGTTAGAAACCTTAATCAAGACGTGAGAGTATTGTTTTAATGCATGCGCAATCAAAGATTTCAGAATCAAGGACTTGATTGCCCTAACTATTTAACTAAAACCCTTTCGATACCTAAAGTCGACCATTTGCTGATCAAAGCATTAAAGCAACCCATCGAAAATTCTAAAATTCATCCCAACTATTCTAAAAATGAAAATAACAATCAATATATTAAAATTGCGCAATCAAGTATAATCGAATTGAAATGCACGAGCAAAGATTTAGCATAGTCTCTAAAAAGAAAACAACCCGTATTGTAAAGCCTTAAAGGCTTGTTTAAATTCTGGTACAACTTTTAATGAAAGGATTTTTAGATTTTTCTTAATAGTTAAACTAGTTCTAAATTAGAATTAACATGAAAAATCTAACGAAACTAGTCAATATCTATCTTCTAAATTTTTTAGTTTTTCTTTAAGATTTCTGATTTTATAGATTTTTTTTTTTAATTCTGAAAAGACAAAAAAAGCCCTCGGGTTGGGTCAAAGGATCCGGCCATCCCAATGCGGCGCTAAACTGACGGGTTCGAGCTATTTCAACAAAGCAAGCCCAAATTTCTGATTTCCCTTTAAATGATCTAAGCCCAAAACCAAAATCAGCCCACACGCTCAGTCCAGGTTCACAAAACTCCCGCCCCACGTTTCTATTCTTTTATTAATCCATTATTCTTTTCTTTTCCTTTTTCCTTTTTCCTTTTTCTATTTCTTTTGTTTTTCTTTTCTATTTTCTACTTTTTAACATTTCCTCTTCTCTGCACGTGGTCTTCTTCCTCGCTGAAACTCCCATTTTCGACGTTCTCTTCTCTGCGCGGCCCTCACCCGGTCGTCACCGCCGGTTATCACTCTGGCCGTCGCCAAACGTCGCTGGCGACGTCGATGACACCAAACATATATATTTCGAGACAACGACCATTCTAACCGATCAACCGCATATATGCACGCCGAGACAAAAAGAAAAGACTGACTGTGGCGGCCTCTAACCGCGGGCTCCTCCGGCGAAGGGTGTGGATTTCCCGACGAGAAGACGTTCATCCATGGCCGACTCGGGCATCGAACGTTATGCCAGAAAATCAAAGAGAAACGCAGACTCAGTGATAATGCAACCATATTAGGACAAACAAAGCGCAAAACAAAGATTTTAAGCATCGTTTTTATGAACTCAAATTCGGTGCTTCATTCAGACAATTTATCAAACGGTTGATGTGCGAAATCAGCGTTATTGGCATCAAATCAGTTTGGGTTTCGTATGGTTTGCTCAAAATCTAGTCGGTTTGGTCCCACGTTCTCGAACTTAATAAGCGAGGGAGAAACGGAGCGTTTCTGGGGATTACCTGGTTCGGTTTGGTCCTCCATGCATTTGCTAGGTATGGTTCTTTGTATAACAAAACCTAATTTAAAGTATCTAATTGGACAGCTCGCAAATTCTAAGTAATTTGTTTAACCATACTACACAAGTAAAGCAAGCTCGACAAGTACAAGCTTGATTCATTAACAAAGCTCCGGATTCATCACTATTGTTGTGCTTATGAGACTGGTTTACCATAATTACTTGTCAATTTCCCTCATGCATTAATATTAATATCACAAGGTACTCATACGGTCGTACCTAGTGCATGACCGAACGGCAAGGGCCACATGTGCTTGTTATTTATTGCTCTTCATAACCTGACAATAACAGACAAATTGTTTCCATTGAATCTCCATTAGTGTAGCGTGGAGATTCAATCAGAACCGTACATGTGCACGCGGACGTCTCTTGATCTAAGGGTCCTAAAAAAGAATAGAGTTAAGGGCTCGATGTGCTATAAGACCCTATGAAAAAAAAAAATCATTTCTTAACATCTCTTAAAAACATTAAAAGTCACTTGGCCCTCACAAAAAATTATATATAAAAAAAAAAAAACACTGGGGAATTTAATTATGGATTCTTTTATTTCGTCAGAGTAAATATTGATTACATCTTATTTGGTAAAATTGAAAACCATAATCGATTCAACGTCTTTAATTTGCTTGTATTATTCTTAGAGCCCAACTCGTCTATAGGGCTGTAAATGGACATTCAATAAAGCTCTTTCACTTTGACCAAAAAAAAAAAACAATAATAAAGTTCATTCACACAATACTTAAGGTTTATATATATATATATATAGTCATGAATTCAGAGGTCAGTGTGGTAACTTACTCCCAAAACACAGAGTAATTGTTTAAAATCTTAAAGCAATGTTACAAATATTCTTACACGAGAATAAAAAACATGCAGTAAAAATAAGAAACTAGGATTATTCCCTTTAGCAATTGCAGTACCAACATTAATTCTAAACTCAAATATATGTATGAAAAGTAGGGAAAATTAGTCAAAAAGCCCTAAACCTATTGCACTTATGCTAATTTAGTTACAAACCTTTTGACAATTTGCAAATTTAATCTTAAATCTTTCATTTATGCTAATTTAGTCCTAAACATTTTAATGAGTTGTCAATTTAGTCTTAAACTTTTTAAAGATTGCCAATTTAGTCCGTCTGATTAATTTTGGCTAGAAACCATTGTCGCGATAGTCTAGTCATCATTGGCCATCTTACGTGATATAGTCGGTGTTAACGTGAACAAATTTTTATGTTTTTTTTTCTTTCTTCCTTTTCGACCTCATCAACCAGGCCTCGTCGGATTTGGTGAGGGTTGAGCCTTGCTAGGAGCGGCAAGGCTTGCCTTGTCTAGAGGCTGCTGAGGGCAAGCTTTGCCAGAGGTTGGTGAGGTTGACCTCATTGGCCATCACCAAGTCCTGGCTACCAACTAGAGGAAGAAGGAAAGAAAAGACAAAGAAAGCGAAAAGGAAATAATTTCAAAAATTTATAAAAAAATATAAAAATATAATAAAAATTCAAATTTATCCACACATAGTGTCAATCATGCCGCATAAGATAGTCAATGTTGACTAGACTACTACATTAGTGGTTTTCGGCCAAAATTGGCCGGAATGACTAAATTGACAACTCATCGAAAGGCTTAGAATTAAATTCGCATAATTGAGGATGAATGCAACAAGTCTAGGACTCTTTTGGTAATTTTTCCTATGAACATTATCCCCGCCTTTGCTGGTGGTCTAGCGAGCCCCTTTAAGAAATATATAAACGATTTCCTTTCGTAATTACATTCCCTTCCATTAATTCACTTTTCTTGTGAAAACCAAGCAAAAAAGATCGGTAAGTGCCGCAAGAAAAAGTGGTGAATCATTTTAAGATGGATCCTACATCAAACATAGAACATCCTACAGAGTCCCTCATCCATTTCAAACTAACAGAACCATATATGAATGTGTCCTAGAGGCTGGAAAAGATAGAATCTGCCATCCCGCTTCAGTAGTCAAATGCTGCACATTAATTTGTATCAAAGAATTCAACGCGAAATACATAATGATTAAGGATTCATCTACTCAGGGAATCGACCCACTTTTTTTTTGTGTGTAAAAGATCAAATTCTTACAAATATCATATTTCTTCATGTTGAAAAGACGGTTTGATTTTTTGTGATTTCAAAAGATTTTTTTTTTTTTTTGTTAAAGTATACTTGAAATCCAATTCAATGCGGAAATCAAACTGCTTGAACTGGTTTTTGAATAGAATTAGGTTCCAGCTTTGGAATCGGGAATTGATATGGTCCTAGGCTGCTTCATGGTTCACAGAATAGGAAATTGAATCGATTCCCCCTAGAACAAACCTTTTCGGTCAGTCCAAGCTATTTCGGTTCGATTCCCCAATTAAACCAGACCCGATGTACATCACAATTCAAATTTCGACTCTCACAAATCAACAAATAATAAAAATCATAACTTTTGAATCACCATCCTCCTTAAACTGAAGAGGAACATTAAATTAGATCAGCAAATGAATTTTTTTTTTAATCGAGGTTAAGCGTTGAGTGCTAATTGATATATATTTCCAATCAAGGGGTAAATTGAAAATGCTACCGGATGATGATGCGAAGGCAAAGTAAAGAATTAGGCGTTGGGTCTAATTAAATATCCACATATGACAATATGAAAATGACAATAGTCCGAGGGGTGTCATTCATTATGAAAGTAGACGGAGGGAGGGGATTCGGACTCCGTCTACTTTCATGATGAAACTCGGAGAAAGTAGACGGAGGGGAATCGGACCGTATACTTTCATAATGGAACCCCTCGGTCCATATATTTCAGGATCTTTCTATCGCCTGTAAGACAAGTTGTGGGAGTAAACAAGACAGTGATCACGCATTGCTTGGAGATCAATGAGGAACAACAACTCAGCCAATCAAGGTGTTTCGAGGTAAGGACCACAACATCTCTGTAGTCCAACCTCCTCCAATATGCTGGTTTCATACTGAAACCATGAAACCAATTCAGATCGCCTATATTTTTTTGTTTGTTGATTTATGAATATGCTTATTTTTTTATCCATATTGTTTGCGCTTTTGTGAAAGATGATTGTCTAATAAGTAACTTGGCAATGTTAAAGCATGAAACATAGCACGTAGCTCAAACTAATGAAGGTCTCAATTTGCTTGCGTGAGCCTTGCGTTGGCTCATCAAGGAGAGGCACAACTCTATAGGTCCGGCCAACATTCCAGTGCACAAGGCATCCTACTTTTATGTAGGTCGATTAAAATAATCAGGCAAAGATTCATCTTTGAGATGAGAGGTCAAGATTTAGACCCAAGACTTCGATTTGTGTCTACTATGTTCATTGCCGCTCTTGGATGCATCGCATGTGGTCTTCTTATGTACGTTCTACTTGGTGACTTGTCTTGGCCGATTAAATATTGGTAATCCCATTTGCATCCATCGCGAATTAAAGGATTGTTAGCGAATGGGCGCTAGTTTCCAGCTTTCGATGTGGTGACGTGTGTTTTGTGCGAATTTTATTTCTGTAACCTTCCATTGCAGGTCCTGCTATGGACGTCATGTTGTATGTTCTGTAAACTTGAATAAATTTTGTACCTCAAAAATTCCCACATCGCTTATCTACGTGTTCTGTAAACCTTCCACTGCAAAATCTCTTTCTTTTACTTCTCCTCTGATTTTCTTTTTATGAATCTGGTAATATGAAAACTGTCTCGACGTGAAAGCGAAAAACTGCGCCTCTAAGCAAATGTCAAAATCCGAGATTTCTCTGAGCTGCCCATCGCTTGGTTTGTTGCATTCATTAGATGTTAGTTAGCAACTTCACCCCTTGGAGTATCTTTGTAAAGTCTAACATAACTCCTTCCATCTCTTGAAAAAGAAGTACAATCTTCGAAAAAGAAAAAAAAAAGAAAGGAGGCTAATTTCTTCTAAAATCTGGAGGAGCATTAACCTAGAATCGGACGGTGGTCCGCACCCAGTACGAGGCCCTTCAATTCCACGACTGCGACTCCATCCGCCGCACCCTCGCCCCCGACGTTGAGTGGTGGCGGTGGCGGTGGTTCCATTCCCCCCTAGTTCTTGATGGGCCTCCTCCGCCACGTCGGACGACACCTTCCTCTTCGTCCCCAACTCCGTCACCTCCTTCCGCCCCCGCCGCGCTTGCCCGAGTGCTTCAACCCGTCTCGCGCCATCTCGTGGGTCAACGCCCTGACGGTCTTCGCCAATGGATTTGTCGCCCAGGTCGAGGAAGTACTTTCAACACCTCGCTTACCGTCACGCGATTTGGCGACTCCCTGCCGTCGGATCTGCGACGGCCGACAGTGCCTCACCACATTGCCAATCGCTGTGGGAGAGCAGCGCATATAGCCGGATTGGAAAGTCCATGCCCGGTCTCGTTCTCGTCGGACCGCGATCTCGTTGGTGGCGGCATTAATGGCCTCGGAGATGTGGTCCTCGCCGGTGGGGACATCTTTGCCGTTGATCTCGAGAGAGAGCTCAGGGCGATCCACATGAGGGTTGTCTTGAAGTCGCATTATGAGAGGGATTCGTGTGCAAATTCCCTGTCCCCGCGACGGGTTGATTCTGCCGAGGTACTCGAGGATGGTCGACTTGCCGGAGGATCGGTCGCCGCCGCTAACGATGCGGATCCGGTTGTCGTAGAGGAGAGAGAGAGAGACCCCGCTACTGACAAAGTGGGAGTTTTGGAGAAAGTGCGGGGAGACGAAAAGTCAAATGAGAAAAAAGCAATTTTAACAAAATAAATGGATGGACAATTACGCCATGTTAGGTAACTATCTTCGGAATAAGTAATTCTATTATTTTATTTCGGAGAAAAAAAAGAACAAAAATTTATTTGATAAAATTTTTGTTTCCAGAAATAGATTTGGAATAAAATCGAAGTAGAAAAAAAGTTGTTTCTTGTTTTTGAAACAATTCCTAAAATCAAGTCAATTTTTTTTTTTTTTCTTCTCTTTCTTTTCTTCTTCTTCCTTTTGGCCGATTGTCAATCTTAGTCATGGTTGGCGATCGGCCAACGAGGGTCGGCGATGGGGAGCAATGGCGAGGCTTAGCCTCACCCAAATCTGGGCAAGGCTAAGACTCGCGGTGGCCGGGCGAGCCTCTGGTGAGCTTGCCGACCCTCGCCCGACCTAGCGAGGCTTCGGCAAGCTTGCTAGACCTCTCCCAGCCGAAAAAAAAGAAGGAAAAAGAAGAGAAAAGAAAAAAGAAAAAGAGAAAAATATAATAAAAGTATTAAAAATTAAAATAAACAAAAAAATTAAGAATCTTACCAACTACATTTTTATCTCGAAAATATAAATTTTGTATAGTTACCAAACACATTTTTTTACTTAGAAATCGTTTCAAGAACAAAATCAGAAAAAAAAAAATCATTTCTAATAAAAAATTATTTATAGAAACATAATTGTTACCAAACACGCTTTCAACCCTCAAAGCAAATTTTGAAAATTGTTTTTTTTTTACCATAAAAAAAGAAGAAGTTTGTGACAGATTTGTTAAACTCAAAGTTGAGGATTTTAAGCTTAATGCCATCACATGAAATTTAAGCTTTTGAAACGTTGCCCACTAAACTTTAACTTAGTATGAAAACAAAAGATGTTGAATTTACATTTCAAGGAGTAAGTCCTTACTTAAAACCATAAAGAGTGAGAAGATGATCAATTGGGAACTGTAACATGGGAATCACCACCCTCCACAAATTAAAGAGGAGCCCTAAATTACATTAGCACACCGGATGAAAACAAACATTCCCATGCATAATTGAAGAACGCATATATTTTTTTCTTTTTTGCCCAAGGAAGGGCGACGCAATTGAAAAACAAAATTCTAAAGTTAAAAAGGAGAAATATCAGTGGAATGAAGGTGAAGCTGGAAACAGAGGATGAAGTGGATGTAAGTTGCGTGCGCACCTCGGCCACTTTTCCCGTTAGAGTCAGGCGTTGATAGCTAATTGATCATGTACTTGTCAAGTGCAGGAGGTCAATTCATTTGAGACATCTTTAAGACATCATTCTAGTAATAAAATGTTGACCCCATCTTAAGACCTTTTTCGGCTAAAAAGAAACGGGTCATTTGAGACATCTTAAGACCTTTTTTTAGCGCAAAAGATAGGTCATTTGAGGCCATCTTGAGGCCATCTTAAGACCTTTGCTAGCAAAAAAAAAAAAAGGTGGTCATTCGAGAGAACATTGACTGCCGAAGGTCTTTTGCAAAAGGAGGCGATTATGTTTGCCAAATCGAAGGCTCGCATCCTGTGGCATTTCAGAGAAGGGAGGAAGAGATTAATCACGAAAAGCTCGGAGTTCAATGGGAAACATTAATTCAGCCGATCACGATGGTCGGAGGTAAGAATCGATGGTCAACCGCAATATCTCTTCAGTAGTGTAGTGCAGCCTCCTTAGTAAGTTGGTGGACCACAAGCAAATTTATTCGATTAAATGGCAGTTTCAGCCTTGGAACTGGGAACCAATATGGCCCTAGGCTGCCTTAAGGTTCACGGAACATGAACTTGAACCAATTCTCCCTAGAATTAAACTTGAACCGGTCATTCCAAGCCAATTCTAATTGATTCTCAGGTTAAACTAAACCCAATGCACACCCCCATTCAAATCTCGACTCTCAAAAATCAATAGATAATAAAAACCATAATTTGTTAATCACCATTATCCTTGAAGTGAAGAGAAACATTAAATTACATCACCGAACAAAATTTTTTCATCAAGGTTAAGCGATGAGGGCTAATTGATATATATTTCCCATCGGAGGGCAAATCAAAATTTTCCGTCTTTATGAATTGGTTGTTTTCTATGCAAAAATGTCTACCGGACAAGGATGTGAAGGCGAGATGTGTATGTGTGTGAATATGTTGCTCCCTTCTGTCACAATCAAAAGGAGGGAGGTCCTCCAGTCAAAAGGAGGGAGTAGCATATTCTCACAATATTGTGTCCCTCCTTTTGATCAAAAGAGCGAGTGACCGTGGGAGAATATCATATTCTCGCACGGTCACTCTCTCACACGGTTACTCCCCTCCTTTTGAAAAGGAGGGAGTTTGGAGGTCCTCAATATAAGCGGGCGCCAATGCAAGGTCTCGGCGTCATTTATAAGACTTGTAGAAGTAAAGAAGGAAGTAAGTACATGCATTTGTCACGGTCCGTGAATCCTCCCGTATTTGTGACACTTGTGAGTGGCGCTTGGGGTTATCTGGTGAAGAGTATGAGGTAGAATGGTAGAACACAACTAGTCCGTGGGAGTGGCATAAGGACAGTTGGTGCTAGGAGTTCTAGGATAGAATGATTATATTACTTAGGAGCTCTAAAGACGGGGTAGGCCTCCCGTGCACAAACTGGTCGGGGAGAGGCGTGCGCGCTCCCGATGAGGCCATGGAGGCCGAAACCAGGTTGTTATGCCTAAAGAGAATCGCTCTCGATGGACTAAACACCCGAGCAAAGCTAGGCGTGGTAGGATCTCGTACAAAGAATCATTCACCGTATCGTTCGTGGAATAGCTAAAGAAGGAAGGCTAGCCTGGCTAATTATGCTCGCTAGGCGCCCACGGGTCTTTCCGAGGCCAAGGAAACTCTTGGCCCGTGACACATTGCTCGGAGATCAATGGATAACAACAATTCAGCCAATCACGGTGTTCAGTGTTCGGAGGTAAGCACCGCAATATTTCTGCAGTCCAACCTCCTTTAGTAAATTGGAGGATTTTTAGTAAATTCATGCTATTTTGTTTAGAAACCATCTACACTACTTTAATCAGGTGAACTCGTCCTTTTTGATGTTGCATACCAAAACTATTGACCAGTACAAATCGCTAGTAATTTTTTTTTGTCTCCGTTGATCTATCAATATGATTTTTCTTGATCCTTATTGTTCGCACTTCTGTGAAAGATGCACGGCACATAGCTCAAATCAACGAAGGTCTTGATTTGCTTGAACAGGCCTTGCGTCAGCTTATCAAGGAGAGACACAACTCTATAGGTTCGGCCAACATTCCTAGTGCACCAGATATCCTGCTTATCTACACAGCGATTAAAATCATCCCACAAAGATTAATCTTAGGGACGGGAAGGCAAGATGTTGCCCCAAGTTTTTGACTTACCTCTGCCATGATTGCCATTGCTCTTGGATGCGTTGAATGTGGTCTCTTGACATGCATTCTACTTGGTGACTTGCTTTGTCGATACTCGTGTCCTAACATTGGTAGTGCCGTTTATGCTCATCGCGAGTTAAAGGATTATTAGCGACTGTGCCGCTATTTATATATGAATTTCGTCTGTAACCTTCCCCCCGCTGGTCTTGATGTGTACGTCACGTGGTACTATTACCGCGCCGCTTATCCAGGGGGTTTACGTGTTCTGGTACCTTTCCACCGCAAAATCGTTTTCTTCTCCTGCTTCTCTGTTTTTCATCTCATGTCTCTCTGGTCTTATGAAAACTATCTCGACACGAATGTGAAAAACTGCGACTCTAAGCAAATATCAAAGGGAGCCGCGCTATATCCACGCCTCCACTTGCTTACCCACGCCCTTTAAACCTTAAAATGGCAAATCAACCCATGATGTCGCCGGGTCGCCACAGCCTTTCTTGAAGCGCTCATCATCCTCCTTCTTGTGCCTTCTTCAGCAGCTTCTTCTGCTCTTGATCTGGGAAAACCCCCGAAATCCCACAATACCCTCGTCTTCCTCCATCCATTTGAAGCTCATGCTCATCCCTTTCTTGATAGCCCTACCCTTGGCATCGGCTTCTTCGGCGAGCACCAGAAGCAGCCTCCTTTCATGGGGACGACGGCTATGGCGACTTCGTCTTGCGATTGATCGAATTCAGGGGCGTGGTTTGGGGTTTGGAGAAAGGGAAGGATTTCAGCTTGTGGAAACGGAAACTCGAGGTCGGGGGGCAAGAGGGGGTCGTCGGCGGTGAGGGAGGAGCAATTGATCGCGACGATTTGCTCGAGGACGTGGAGGCCCTTGGTCTGGGAAATGAGGGTATTGTGGAGAAGAAGAAAGCCACGGCCGAATTCTCCTGCCTTTCTAGCATCGACGACTCGGCGTTGATTTCTGATTTCCCACTGGCTCTGTTTCTGCTCCGTTACCGCGAGCGGTGGGGATAGAATTGTGGTCAACCGCGAGTCACCGTCGATTTCCTCGAAATAACGTGGGCCGTGGAGATTGGGGGCCCCACCATGGGTTGCTTTGGCATTTTAAGGTTTTGAGGGCATGGACTAGGGCTGAGCGCGGTTCCCGGTAACCGGGGAACCGGAACCGAACCGGAGGAGGGTCCGGTTCGGTTCCCGGTTCCAGGGGCCGGTTCGGTTCCGGTTAGGTTCCAGCCGGAACCGGAAGCGGAACCGAACCTGTTTTAACCAACTGTTTCGGAATCGGAACCTAACCTTCTTAGGGCAGAAAAAGTTTCGACCTTGGATGTTACAGTGACTTGTATGTGACGTTCTAGTTGAATTTTGGCTTTGGCCTCTAAATGAAAGTTGTAAAGGACTTCTTGGAGTATAACATACTCAAATTTGGGACAAAAAAATAAGTATAAGTGGGTGAAATCGTTATTCTTTGGAAAGACTGGATCTGGAGATTTTGGGACCGCCCTTGATGAATGCATGGACTGTAAGGCAACCTTTTGTCGAAATTTCACTTCGGTTTCTTAACAAAAGTTGTAAAGGACATCCTGAGGTACCACATATAAAAAATTTAGAGAAAAAAACAAGAATAGGTAGGTGAAATCGTGGTCCTTTGGAGATGGTTAGATCTGGAATTACGGTACTACGAACAGGGATTTTAACCGTCCATATTTAATTATCTAGGACGAATTTGACTTCGATGTTTTCATGAAGTATATACCTTATGGTCTTGGCTATCACATAGTCGAATTTCATAATTTTTGAAGGTCATTTGGGTATTTAATCGGAAATGTTTCTAAAACTGTGCAATCTGATGTGTTCGGATCTTGTAAGTTGCAATGTGTGGACTATATCATTTTGTATGAGGTTCTTTTGGAAATGTATTCTGCATGAAATATCTCTCTTCATGTCTTCCCTACAACATATTTAAATTTCGTAATTTTTTTAGTTCATTTGCCTATTTAACCAAAAAAATTTCAAAAACTGTGCAAGTAGAGAATATGAAAAGTAAATCGATTTTATCTTTTAATCCAGAACGAATTGGACTACGATTTCTTAATGAAACTTGTACCTCTAGGTCTTAAATACAACGTGTCCAAATTTCATAATTTTCTGAGTTCATTTAAGGGTTTAATCGAAATTGTTTTCAAAACTTGTACCTCTAGACATTCTTGTTCTAGTGGTGTTTTATTTCTACTTTCTAGTTTACTATTTGTTTTGAAATTTCTAATTATATTCTATTATTGTTGTGCAGTGCGAAGTTAATGTATCAAGATAACATGTCAATGGGAAGTTACCGTGTAGTATACACGTACATTATAGTTTTTTTTTTGGTAACGTGCGCATACGTTATATTTTTTTTGGTAACGTGCGCATATGTTATAGTTTTTTTTTTTTGGTAACGTGCGCGTACGTTATAGTTTTTTTTTGGATAACGTGCACATATGTTATAGTTCAAATCTGAAAATAACAAAAAAAAAAAAAAAAAAAAGGAACCTGTTGGAACCACGGAACCGACCCCGGAACCCGTGACAAGGTAGGTTCCAGGTTCTCTGCATTCCCACGGGAGGTTCCGGGTTCCTCATTTTGAGGAACCCGTACCCAGGGTAGGTTCCAGGTTCCAGACGGAACCGAACCGGAACCTGGAACCGCTCACCCCTAGCATGGACGAGCAAATGGAGGCGTGGAAATAACGGCGTCCGTATCGGCGGAATTTCTTTCTGTTGCCGGTCGCTTGGTTTCATGCATTCGTTAGATGTTAGTTATCGACTTCGCCCCCTCACGCTATCTTTGCCAAGACTAACGTACCTGCTTACTTCTCTGGGAAAAAGTACATTCTTATATATGATATATCTGAAAGAAATTTCAAATAGCATCTCAATGTTGACTCACTCGAAGAGGCACGACATAGAAACCTTGTTCTTTCTGCTCCTCTAATTATAATGCCGGAGATAAGATAGGCCATTTAATCAAATTTGATAAAAAAAATCAATGACAAAGATTATGATTGTCTTACATGGTAAGACCAACACTGCTCCTCTAGTTACAATGACAGGGACAAGGTAGTCTATTTGATCAAATTTGGTGAAAAATTGCTAACATAAATAACGGTAGTCTTTCATGGTAAGATCGGCGGTGCAAATGGACAAATTTTACGAAACATTAAGTCCGTCTAATAATCGCGTACTTGCACGCTGAAATTTTGGGGTTAGCCCACACTTCAATCCCTTTTCTGAACGCACTAAAAAATGCTCACACTTGTAAAATGGCTCATTTCCTCCCAATTTTTTTACGTGAGACAAGGTAAAGTACATTTTGTTTGTTTTACAAACGAACAACCAATGGATTGTATGTCTGAACCATTTCCAAGTCTTGTCAAAGAAAATGCTCGTTTGGATTTTTAGGCGTGAACAGGGAAATATTCATCCCTATGTCTGGAGAAGGTTTTGCTCGGCACATTTACTGGGTGGAGAGAATGGCCGTCTGTTTGTCAAGAAGAAGACTACAAAATATAAAAGATGGTAGAATTTCCTGAGTGATAGAAAGTGCTCTCGAGCAAGACGGTCCATCGCAGTTTAGCACTTCGTGGCACGATCGATGAGGGTTGATCGTGTGGTGAAGGGCTAACGGTCCCAATCCTTTTTGGGCCGACTTTGGAGCCCATGATCGTCGAAACCATTAATAATCATGTAGGTCCACCGGCTGGGCGCTGACGCCACTTCCTATCTCTGTCTCTCTCTAACTTTATGTTTATGATTGTAATTTCAAATTTCTTTTAATATTCTATATGGCAATCTGTGATTCTGGGCGAAATGCGCCTAAATTCGAGCCTGTGAGATGGGGGTGCACCTCAGCCGCCGCTTTTCCCACCGGCTTGCAGCATTCGAGACAGAATCAAGTGGAGGGGATCTTCTGCATATAAAAGGCCTACTTTAGATGTCTCGACGTTATTTTATCTGACTTTTCTTTTGGGTTAATAATTAGGGTTAATATTACAACAAAAATTTCAAATCGATACGTTACATTTGTCCAAAAAATCACAAATCAATGCACCTATTGCATCCATCAAGTGCTGTGTAATTTGATGTAACGAAAATTAATGGATGGTAAATTTGTTATAAATATATCAATTTGGGATTTTTTATAATAAAAAATCAGTTTATGAGAAGTTTGTTACACGTATATTAGTTTAAGGTTTTTAGTGATCGAAAAATTAGTTTATAGTAAATTTATCACAAGTATAACAGTTTAAGGTTTTTCGTGATTTTAACCCATTTATTATTTAGCACCAGTGCCTCTTTCTTTACTTCACCTTTAATCCTCGTCTAGTAGACTTTTTGCATGGTAAACTACAAATTTCATAAAGATAGGGAAAATTTCTATTTGCCCTCCAATGGGAAATATATATTGATGAACCCCCAACACTTAATCCCGATAAAAAAAAATTCATTCGCCGATGTAATTTAATGTTCCTCATCAATTCGAGAAGGATGATAATTTGAAAATGATAGTTCTTATTATCTGTTGATCTGTGAGAGTTGAGATTGGAATTAGGTATTACTTGTAGACAAACATCGCAGCCTCTTGCAAAAACCAAGGGTGCCATATACAGTTTAAACTCGATACATAATTTGGTATCATGATGGACATTATAAGAAGTTGTTTATTATCATTGTACACGCATGATAATTAACGCATTAAGCTTTACTCGGGTCAATTGGGAGAATATTGAAAAAAATATCAAAATTAATGCAAAAAATCCTAGAAAGAACCTAAATTGTGGATCGATAAGATCATATACTAAGTGGCCCAATTATTATGAAAATAGCATACACATTAATGTGAAAATTACGAAGAAATTAATGGATAAACAATATCGGGCGTTGGCCTTAAGATTATGATTATTTGATGAACATATAAAACTTGTCAAATTGATACAATCGAGTTTTCAAGTTAATTGCACTTTTTGAATGTTTTAGGATCTATTTATACTTTCGTAACAAGTTTTAGAGCTTGATTGTGCTTTTTGAAAGTTTATGACTCGTTTGCATTTTTGCAACAAGTTGTAGAACTTGATTACATTTTTTGAAAGTTTTAGGATCCAATTGTACTTTCATCACAATTCTTAGGATTTCTCGTATGTACTTTTCCTTAATAATTAACGAGGATGCACCTAGCAGGAAATTGGCCGAATTCTTAGGATTTCTCGTATGTACTTTTCCTTAATAATTAACGAGGATGCACCTAGCAGGAAATTGGCCGAAGCTTTCAATTTTGTGTAAAAATCAAATTCTTAAAAATAACATATTGTTTCTTCAGTGCTCCTTGATTGCAAAGGATTCTTTTTTTTAATAAAGAAGACTTGAAAATCGATTCAATTTAGGAACCGAACTAGTTGAATCAGTGATTTGAGCCATGGCACTGGGAATTGATATGATCTTAGATCATATCAAGGTTTCGCAGGATAAAGAATCAAACCGGTTCTCCTTAATGACCTTGGACCGATCGGTCCAAGCCTATTCAATTCGATGTCCAAGATGAACGAGACCCGATGCACATCTCAATTCAAATCTCAAATCTTAGAGAGCAACAGATAATAAGAACCATAATTTTTTAATCACCATCCTCCTCGAACCGAAGAAAAACATTAAATTACATCAGTGAACAAAATTTTTTCATTGGGATTAAGCGTTCGGGCTTATTGAAATTTTTTGTTTACCATGCAAAAATGTCTACCATACGATGATGCTAAGGCGAAGTAAAATGGGAGGAATGCTCCTTAGAGACGAGCTTGCTTTCTCACTAGGAACAAATGCTCCGGAGCATTGCTCACTAGAGACGAGCAAGACACGGAGAGATGAATACAGGGAGACGAATAGGACAAATGAGGCAGCCTCTAGTGAGCAATTTTCCGGAGCGAGCAATGCTCTGGAGCAAGCAAGCTCGTCTCCAAGGAGCATTCTTCGCATCGTCTATAAGACATAGAAGCAAAGAAGAAAGTAGCCACGCATTGCTCGGAGATCAATGGGAAACAACAGTTCAGCCAATCAAAGTGTTCGGAGGTAAGCATCACAACACCTACCTAGTCCAACCTCCTTCAACAAGTTGGAGGACTCTGAGTAAATTCATGTTGTTTTGTTTGAAAACCATCTGCACTCTGCTTAGATCAAGTGAACTCGTCCTCTTCAATGTTGCATACTGAAACCAAGAAATCAGTGCAAATCGCCTCTATTTTTCCTCCATTGATCTACCAATATGTTTCTTCTTGATCCTTATTTGCGCTTCTATGAAAGATTGTTGTCTTTAACAAGTAATTTGCTGATTTGTCATTCCAAGGAATGTGCTAGAGCACGTAGCTCAAATCAATGAAGGTCTTGATTCGCTTGAGCAGGCCTTGCGTTAGCTCATCAGGGAGAGGCACAGCCTAGGTCTGGCCAACATTCTTGGTCCACCAGGCTTTATGTTTATCTGTACAACGATTAAAATCATCCGACAAAGATTGATATTTGGAATGAGAAGGCAAGATGTTGATCCAAGTTTCCGACTTGCCTCTGCTGTGATCGTTGTTGCTCTTGGATGCATTGAATGGGTCTCATGATGTGCGTTCTGCTCAGCAGCTTGCCTTGGCCGATTCTGTTGCTTGCGTTCTAATATTGGTAGTCTCGTTCATGTTCATCGCGACTTAAAGCGATCTGGCTTTCATTGTGGTGATGTGCGTTTATGTGAATTTCATTTGTCTGTAACCTTCCCCCGCTGGTACTGCTATGAACGTCATTGTTGTATTATCACCACGCCACTTATCTAGGGTTTACATGTTCTGTAACCTTCCACTGCAAAATCGTTTTCTCTTCCTGCTGCTTTTTTTGTTCATCTCATATGTCTCTGGTCTTATGAAAACTATCTTGACATAGCGAACGAGAGATCCGACAGTTCACACCCTACCTTGACGAGGAGCTTCAAGTAGATATCGTCCGACTTGGGAGCGGTCCTCTTGGTCTTCTTGCTTTTACCTCCTGCCTTCAGATCGATCCCCTGCGATTATGTGCAGAGATTGTTATGCTTCGGATGAATGAAGACGACGACGGAAAGAAGAAGATGTGACGGAGGGTAGAGAGAGAGAGAGAGA
This sequence comes from Eucalyptus albens, assembly GCA_014182695.1. NCBI lineage: Eukaryota > Viridiplantae > Streptophyta > Magnoliopsida > Myrtales > Myrtaceae > Eucalyptus > Eucalyptus albens. The sequence continues at coordinate 54,197,410 of CM024653.1, forward strand.
GAGAGAGAGAGAGAGAGAGAGAGAGAGAGAGAGAGAGAGAGGGGAGGGTTACCATCTTCTTCCTCTGCTTCTGGCACTCCGAGCTCGCCTCTGCCGCGACTGCTGCGTTGCTTCGGGGTGAACAGGGGAGCCTAAATGGAAGCGAAGGAGGAACAGAGGCTAGGGTTTTTGCGAGGGGCCGCGAGGCTTGTTTGCGGGTCAGGTCCACTCATATGGCGTGGGGATTCGATCTTGACCGTACACGTGGAGGAGACCGTCTCTTCATCTGACGGTATGACGAAAAATATAATTAAGCGCTTGGTGTCGCATAAAAAACAAATCATTTCTTAACATTTTTCAAAAACGTATGCATCCATTAAGGGTGCATGCCCCTCCAAAAAAAAAAAAAGAAAGAAAGAAAAATCATTGAGGAATTAAATTCTTTTTCTCATTAGTGTAAAGTTCGTGTGCTTAGGGGAAAATCAACTAATATTACCTTAATAATTAAATAATACAAAATACTTTCATTATCCATAATAATTTATATCTAAATTTGTTTGTGTAAATATTTTCCATCATTACAATTTTGTAAAAGATAGCTATGATAATTGTTTTTTGAAAAATATATTATAAAGTATGAATTTTCCTCAAAACAAGCAAATTCTACATAATGATCACTTTTCTCAATTTTGAATTATCTAAAAAAATTGAAAACTATGATCGATTGAACGTTTATTCTAGGGCCCAACTTGAATTAATCTCTTTGCCCATTTCGGGTATATCACGATGGTAACATCTATTGGTAAATAAATGTTGACATGCGTTTTCTCTGAATGTTGGTGGTCTGCTGTTTGCAAGGGTTTGGTCCTCATGGGGATGTGCATTTTCTATGAATTTGGGTCTGCTTGTGTAACCTTCCGTTTCTGGTCCTTCTAGTTTAACCTCAGAACATTTTTATGATGATGACGGTTGTTAAAATATCATGCATCTCTTATCCATAGAAGTTTATATGTTTTTCACACACATATGATGTCCCTTCACCTAACAAAATAATTACAATATCCAAAATTAGCAAATGATGGAAACCATATGTCTCTGGTTAAACATATATAACATCCTACAGCAAAATTTCATAAAAATTTCAACAATTCAACCGTGCCAAAAATTTCGGAAAACCAAGCCAATTGAATGCAATAACAAGCTATTTAATAACACACCAAAAAAAAACAAAAGTCCATCAAATTTTTCTTTTCTTTTTTTACTCAGAAAAAAGGCTAAAGAATATGTAAATAGTTGAGGATGAGTGGAAGCCACAAGATGGGAAAGTCAAACATAAGAAAGAAAAAATGTCAAAATTTGTTAGTCTTTCTTTTAGGATTTAGGATACATGCATTGCGAATTTGATACAACTTGTATATCCGTCCTCATATTACGAACTCGACAATTTCTGTACAATAAAATCAAATCTAAAGTATCTAATTGGACAGCTCACAAATTCTAAGTAACTTGTTTGACCGAACTACACAAGTAAAGCAAACCGGACAAGTGCAACCTTGATCCTTTAACAAATCTCCGATTTAATTACTATCATTGTGCTTTTGAGACCGGTTTACCATTATTACTTATTAATTTCATTTATGCATTAATTATTCATATTGCAAGGTACTCACGTCTAGTGCATGGCCGAACAGCAACAACCATGTGAACATGTCATTTATTTTGCTACATAGCCCAATAATAACAGAGGAATTTGGCCAATTGAGATTTTGGTTCTTAAAACCACGTGAAAAGCTGCTTTTTTTTTTTTTTTTTTGTCTATGTAAAAAGAGTACACGCATATGTCACGGTCCGTGAATCCTCCCGTACTCGTGACACTTGTGAGTGGCGCTTGGGGTTATCGGGTGAAGAGTGAGAAGGCAGAAGGGTAGAAAACAACTGGTCCGTAGGAGTGGTGTCAGGACGGTTAGTGTTAAGAGTTCTAGGATAGAAGGATTATATCACTTAGGAGCTCTGAAGATAGGGTAGGCCTCCCATGCACAAACTGGTCAAGAGCTGATGCCGCTTTCCTGACGAGGCCATGGCAGGCCGAAACCAGTTGTTGTGCCTAAAGAGATATGTTGTCTCACTCAATGGACTAGACGCCTGAGCGAAGCTGGGTGTAGTAGGATATCGCATGAAGAGTTATTCACCGTATTGTTCGTGGAACAACTAATAGAAGGAAGGTTGGCCTGGCGAATTCCACTCGCTAGGCGCCCGCGGGTCGTTCCGAGGCCAAGGAAACTCTCGGCCCGTGACACATGGATGTCGGAAAAAGATTAAAAAGGTATAGCGTGTTAAATATAAAAATAATAATAATATAAGAATAACATTTAAATGATCTTACGATTTGTATTCAATAATAGTAATCGCGATATTTAGAGGATTATATCTTAAGTATTTTCAAATTTATAATTCTGTCCATTTTGTTATACTATGTCACCATCATATATATGTAAAATAGACATAATAATTACATATAAAAGTTTGATGTTGAAATTATCGATAAATTTGTTTTCTACACAATTGATTAAATTTCTCCATAATGGAGTGAAGAAGAAACGAAGATATGGCACCATCGGCCTTTGCAGTTTGGATGGTAGATCATTTGCCCTCCACCGAGGAGGCCAAGGTTCAAATGTGAGGCTGAAGCGTTATGTGGTGAGTTAAGCGTGGCGTCGGGGTGGTGGTTTCCCCGCTAGCAATACTTGGGGGTTTACGTGACGGCTGTCGGCCAAAGTGGTTCCTCCAGCAACAAAAAAAAGAAAAAGAAACGAAGATATGGCTTTTGCAAGAGGCTGCAAGGTTTATCTACGGGTAAGATCCATTAGCATAGTGTGAGATTCAATCAGAACCGCACACGTGCACGAGAACATCTCTTGATCTGAGGTCTTAGGGAAAAGAAAAATTAGAACTCAGGGCTCGATTTGTATAAGACCTTATAAAAAAAAAATCATTTCTTAACATCTCTTAAAAGCCTTAAAAGTACTTGGCCTCCGAAAAAAAAAAAAAAAATCATTGAGGAAATGTGGACTCTTTCATTTTTAAATAATGATTACATCGAATTCAATAAAATCGAAAACTATGATCAATTCAACCTCTTCAGTTTGCTTGCATTATCTTTAGAACCCAACTCAAATTAATCTTTTGGCTCACTTTGTACGTATCACTATGGTAACATCTATTACTAAATAAATATGCTAGTCTATAGGGCTGTAAATGGACATGCAATAAAGTCATCACATAATACTTCAGGTCTAATTTTTTATATTGATGTCAGTGTGGCAACTTACTCCCAAAACACAGAGTAATAGTTGAAATCTTGAAGCAATGTTACAAATATTCTTACATGAGGATAAAATACATGACATAAATATAAGAAACACATATTTAGTTTTCTCTAACCCGTGCAACCGTAGGAATTTCTTTCCAAGTCAGCCTTATTCACTCACAAGAATCATAGAGAGAAACTCTAAAGAGAGAAGTTCTGAAAATTATATTATTTGTAAGATGATACATTTGAGGGGGAAGATGCTCCTATATATACAAGTAAAGGCTTAACCGTAATCATTGATCTCTCCTCAATTGATGGTAGAGATTGCATCTCCCTATTTACCCAACTATCCATATTTATTACAAGAGTTTACAATATCCCCTTTAGAAGTATTTTAGAATACACAAGAAAATTCTAAGACTTAGGAGCATGATTCGCCCTTCTTTCATCGATCGGTCATGGTCCTTTAAAAAAACCCTTGGCTTGTGTTGTTTCTATGAGTCATGACACTAGCATGATTCCCTTTAGCAATCACATTTCCAAACATTAATTCTAAACTCAAATTTTTGTATAAACATTATACCTACCATTGCTGGTGGCCCGGTAAGGAATATATGTATGATTTCCTTTTGCAATCACATTCTCTAACATTAATTCATTTTTCTTGTGAAAACTCGGCAAAAAAGATTGGTAAGCGCCATGAGAAAAGTTGTGAACCATTTTGAATGGATCTTGGATGGAACAAGAGAACATCCCCTCGTCCATTTCAAAGTAAGAGAACCGAAAATGAATGTGGTACTAGAGGTTGGAAAAGTAGGAATCCACTGTCATGCTTCGATTGTTGAATACTACACATCAATTCAGATCAAAGAATTCACCACCAAATACATAATAGTCAGGTATAAGTGTATTGGAAGTTCTAAATTTTGTCTTTAAAATACAATTGAATTCTAAAACTTTTAAAAGTACAATTAAGTCCTAAAACTTGTAAAGAAAGCAATTGAGATTTAAAATTTTTAAAAAGTGTAATCGAGTCCTAAAACTTGTCAAATTAGTAGTCTTTTCATTGATTGCATTTTTGAAAAATTTAGAACCCAATTGTACTTCGTGGCAAATTTTAGGACTAGATTATACTGTTTGAAAGTTTTAGAATTCCATTGCACATTCGTGACAACTTTTAGGAATTAATTGCATTTTTTGAAAGGTTTAAAACTCAATTACACATTCGTGATAAGTTTTAGGATTTTTAGTGCACATATCCTTAATAATTAATGAGAATGCACCTAACCGGAAACAAGCTGACTTTTTTTCTATTTTGTATAAGAAATCAAATTCTTATAAACAACATATTGTTTCTTTAGTTCCACATGATTGTAGAGGAATTTTTTTTCTTTGAAAAAAAAAAGGAGACTTGAAAACCAACTCAATTTAGGAATAGGACTGGTTGAACCGGTGTTTTGGCCTTGTAATCAAGAACCGATCCAGTCTTAGGCTGCTTCAAGGTTTCGTAGAACAAGAAATCGAACTGATTCTCTCAAAAACTAAACTTGAACCGGTTGGTCCAAACCCATTCGATTCGATTCTTGAGTTAAACTAGACCCAATGCACACCCAATTCAAATCTCTACTCTCAGAAATCAAAAAAATAATAAGAACGATGACTTTTGAATTACCATCTTCCTTGAATTGAAGAGGAACATTGAATCAGTTAAGCATTGGGGGCTTTGATATATATTTCCCATATGAGGGCAAATTGAAGTTTTCCTCGTATTTAGGAAATTTGCCGTTTAAAGAAAGAGGTTGTGGTTCAAATTGATAATTATAACTATATAATGTATATAACCGTGGACCAGGTCCACAATTCCAACCACGAGAGGGCATAGCATGGGCCATGGCACCATTGCAAGATCTTCGCATCATCTATAAGACGTTGTAGAACTAAATAGAAGAAAGTAGCCACGCATCGGTCGGGGATCAATGGGCAACAACAAACTCAGTTGATCGTGGTGTTTGGAGGTGAGCACCACACCTCTCTTTAATCCAACCCCCTTCGACAAATTGGAGGACTCTTGAGTAAATTCTTGCTGTTTTGTTTGGAAACCATATGCATTCCTAAATACGAGCACGCTGTAGCAACATTAATCATTTAGCAATTTAAATCAATGCGAAATTACTAAAAAAGAAAATAGCAATAAACGACGCAAGAGATTTATGTAGTTCGATCCGAGTGTCGGAATTTACTTCATAAGAAGTGCCAGTAACAAATAATCCACTATTATTGGAAAGTCAGAATTATAATTATTTATAGACTCGAGTGTCTTTCACATCTACACTAAGTCCAAATGAGGATGCCAAGGCAAAGTAAAGAAAGAGGAGTGGAGGCTAATTGATATATGTGTGTGTGAAAAGGTGGGAGGTCCTCAAATTTAATGGGAGCTCAAGAATCTTATAATATGACAATGAAGAGTCACAAGGACATTAGGATATAAACTTTATGGGCTGACATCATAGGCAACCCATGATGTCAGCCCCGTAAAGTTTATGAGTGGGTTTAGTTCAATATTTTCAAGGAGCTATTGGCCTTCAAAGGCCCTTAGGGAAATCTTAGACCATTTGATAACTATTTTGAAGTAACTTTTAAGTGAAAATCAACATTTGGAAGGCTGAATGTCTAATACTAATAAAGACTAGTCTAATACTCATTTTTTTCCAAAACTACCCTCACTCATTTTTCAAATTTCAAATTTTGCTATTGTTATTATTTTTTTAAATGCTAAAAAAACAAATAAATATATAACTCTTTAAAAAAAAAAAAAAAAAAAAAAAACTAAGCCTTCATCGGTTCGGCGAGCTAGATCTCGACGTCGATGACCGTTGGCGACCTCCGAGTGAGGGTCGCGTGGCCCTGGCAAGGGTTGCTGAAGGTCGCACGACCTCGGGTGACCCAAGCGATGATCGCGTGGGTCGCACGCCGCTTGGGTCACGCGGCCCTTGCCGAGGGTCGCCTGAGGTTGGGCAACCTTTGGCAACCCTTGCCAGGGTTGTGCGACCCTCGCCGGAGGTCACTAAAGACTGAATGACATTTCTCTAAAAGCATAGTTTACCAAATGAACTTTGCATTTACTTAAAATCCTTTAGACTAATTATTTTACATTTTTCTAATGAGCTTTCAAAATATTGAATCAAATGCACCATATATCTTAAGCTCTCGTTAGACTTTAGACCTCCCTCCTTTTCCTTATGTGTATCCTGTAACCTTGGCAATGGTTTGTTACGCAACCTTGACTGACTAGTAGACCCCTGCTAGCAACCTTGTCTGCCTTGCAACCTTGACAATGACTAGCAAACCCTCCTTACAACCTTGACAATCTTGCAATCTTGACAATGACTAGCAAGATGCTTGCAACTTTGATAACGACTAGCAACCCTCTTGCAACTTTTCCACAATGACTAGCAAGACGCTTGCAACTTTGACAATGACCAGCAGACCCTCTCGCAACTTTTCCACCCAAATCTCTAAGAAAAGATTCTAGTGGATTTGACAACATTAGTTGATCTGGCCTTTCTCTCATAACAAACGAGTTACATTTATGTACTATCAGTGCTAATATTAGCATGTTTGGGGGCAATGAAAGAAATAGCTAATTAGTCATTCTATTGTAGGCATTATATTTTTTTTTGTACAAAAAAGAATTAAGAAATACTCATGGTAACTATTAGAGCCGATGAAATTAGTAATATTATCTGTGAACGTATTGAGCAATATAATAGAGAAGTAAAGATTGTAAATACCGGTACCGTACTGCAATTTGGCGACGACATTGCTCCAAAAGTTGCGAGAGGGTCTGCTAGTCATTGTCAAAGTTGCAAGCGTCTTGCTAGTCATTGTCAAGTTTGTAAGCGTCTTGCTAGTCATTGTCAAGGTTGCAACTTGCAACTCGGCGATGACATTGCTCCAAAAGTTGCGAGAGCGTCTTGCTAGTCATTGTCAAAGTTGCAAGCGTCTTGCTAGTCATTGTCAAGGTTGCAGACCCACCCCTGCTAGATTGTCAAGGTTACATGGGGCTTGTGTCAATATGTATATATATTATCCATGAGACATGTTGGAGAAGCAAAGAACACGGTAGCTGCGCATTGCTTAGATATCAATGGGAAATAACAGCTCAGCCGGTCACAATGTTCTAAGGTAAGCACTACAGCATCTCTGCAGTCTAACCTCCTTCAACAATTGGAGGACTCCAAGTAAATTCATGCTATTTTCTTTGAATACCATATGCACTCCACTTAGATCAGGTGAACTTGTCCCTCTTAAAGTTGCATCCTAAAACCTGTACTAATTGCCTAAGTTTTCTTTGTCTCTTAATCTATGAATATGCTCTCTTAATCTATGAATATGCTGGTTTCGTACTTGAAACCAGTTCAAGAGCCTATATTTTTTTTTAAGTGTTGATCCATGGATATGCTTATTCTTGATCGATATTGTTTACACTCCTGTGAAAGAAGGTCGTCTAACAAGTCACTTGGTGATGTTAAGGCATGTAGCACAACACGTAGCTCAAATCAACGAAGATCTTGATTCTCTGGAGCAAGCCTTACGCCAACTGATTAGGGAGAGGCATACCTCTATAGGTCCGGCCAACATTTCCATTGCACCGGGCATCCTGCTTATCTGCGCAGTGATTAAAATCATCCGGCAAAGATTCATCCTCGAGATGAGAAGGGAAGATATTAATCCAAGATTTCGATTTGTGCTTGCTATGTTTGCTGTCGCTCTTGGATGCATTGAATGTGGTCTTCTTATGTACGTTCTATTTGGTGACTTGTGTTGGCCAATTTTCATCGTGTGCGCTCTAATATTGGTAATCCCTTTCGTGTCCATCGCGAATTAAAGGATCGTTAGCAAACAGGCGCTAGTTTCCGGCTTTCGATGTGGTGACGTGTGTTTTGTACGAATTTCATTTGTCTGTAACCTTCCATTGTAGGTCCTGCTATGGACGTCAAGACGTATGTTCTGTAAACGTGAATAAATTTTGTATCTCAAAAATTCCCGCGTCGCTTGTCTGCATGTTCTGTGACCCCGCACTGTAAAATCTCTTTCTTTTCCTTTTCCTCTGTTTTTCATCTCATGAATCTGGTCATATGAAGCTATCTCGATGTGAAAGTGAAAAACTGCGCCTCTAAGCAAATGTCAAAATCCGGGATTTCTTTCAGTTGCCCATCGCTTGGTTTGTTGCATTCATTAGATGTTAGTTGGCAACTTCATCCCTGACAGTAGCTTTGCAAAGTCTGACATAACTCCTTACATCTCGGAAAAAAGGAGTACAATCTTTAAAGAAAAGAAAAGAAGAAGAAGAAGAAGAAGGCTAATTTCTCCAAAAATCTGGACGAGCTTGAGCCCATGAATCGGACGGTGTTCCGCACCATGTACGAGGCCCCTCAACTCCGTGACCACGACTCCATCAGCCGCACCCTCGCCCTCGAGCTTGAGTGGTGGCCTTGGTGGTTCCGTCCACCCCTAGTTCTTGATGCGCCTCCTCCGCCACGTGGGACGACACCTTCCTCTTCGTCCCCGACTCCGTCACCTCCTTCGGCCCCGCCGCGCTCGCCCGAGTGCTTCAGCCCGACCCACTCCCTCTCGTGGGTCAACGCCTGGCGGTCTCCGCCAATGGGTTGGTTGCCCAGGTCGAGGGAGTGCTTCCAACACCTCGCTCGCCGTCCCGCGATTCGGCGACAGGTTGATGCCGGTGAGGGACTCGAGGACGCTCGACTTGCTGGAGGACCGGCCGCCGACGACGACGATGCTGGGGAGCTGGGTTCCCTCCTCCTTGACCATGTCCAAGCCTGTCGAGCAGTGGGCGGACCCGGTAGCTGTAGCCTGTAGGAGTTCTGAAAAAAAGTGGGAGTTTGGGAAAAGTGCGGTGGGTGGGGCGGAGAGAAAGGCAAATGAGAAAAATAATTTTTAACGGAATAAATGGATGGACACTTAACCCTTAAGCAAAGGCAGATTTGAAAATATATATAACATCATCTAAGGTTGACCGGTACGAAGAGGCACGACCCCAGCAACGCTGTCTTAGATGAGAAATATGCTCTGATATTTGATTAAATAGTTGATCCTACTCCGAATATAATGAAGTTGAAAAATCAGCGGATGAGTTATGGTCAAATGTCCCTTAGAGTCAAGTGAAGAAAATGAAATCACTTACTAAAAACTCCATGTTTTCAAAGAGAGGTGGATCAACTCATGAAGTTTTCATTGATTTAGGATCCACACAAAAAAAAGAAGAAGAAGAAGCACATATCATTTTTTAGTTATTAGCGATATCCCAAAAACATCTGAATCAAATGATATAACATAGCTCGCACTATCCCAAATATTGGTTCAAGATTATATGTGTAGACTATATGGGAGAAAAACGATTGGTACGTATCTTGACCTTATGGTATGACAAACTAGAATTAATTGTGCGATGTTGTATGAGACCTTATATTAAAAATAATCATTTCTTAAAATTTATTAAAATTACGTGCAATGATTAAGGTACTTGGCCAAAACAAAATCATTGATGAATTTGAAAATAATCGTCAGATTCTTTTATTTGTCAGAATAAGTTATCACATCTTCTAAATTTTAAAATTTTTATTTAATTTTAACTTATTTGAAAAATCGAAAACCATGATCAATCGAACGCCTTTAATTTGCTTGCATTATTCTTAATCTAGGGCCAACTCGAATTAATCTTTTTGCCCACTTCGTATTTACATCACCGTTTGCTGAAATCCATTTTTCTAAGTTTTACTCTTTTATCACCAATCTTCCGCAATCGTCAATTAAAAGCAAAATTCAAAAAAAGAAAGCAAGCGTTTAGTACTAAATGAATATGCTCATCTACAGGGATGTGAATGGACATGTAATAAGGTTCATTCAGAATTTCGGATAATACTTTAGGTACAATGTTTTTAAAGTAACAAATTAAAGGACAGTGTTATAACTCATTCTCAATTCACAAAATAAGAAAATAGAATGATTCCCTTTAGCAAAAACATTACCTAACATTAATTCGATTCTGAAATATATATGGGCATTTCTACTTAACATACCTACCTTCGCCGGTGCTCTAGCGATGGTCTCACGAGCCGCCCTGCTTGAAGAAATATACGAATGATTCCCTTTGGCATTAAAATTGATTCTCTCTTCCTGTGAAAACTCGGCAAAAGAGATCATTAATTCGCGCAGGAAAGAGATTTAAACCAGTTAGAAATGGATCCTGGATAGAACATAAGAACTCCATCCTACGGACTCCCTATCCTAGAACCGACCATAAACTTCACGCAATGAAGAAAAGGGCCAGCCTGATGGAGAAACACATGACCTCTTGACTTGTAATTGAACAGAAAAAGGGAAAAGAAAGTATAAATAAGGGCCTTCACAAAGTCGTAAGATATGGATTAACACTATCCTCTCGAATGAATACTCTGAAGCTTCATCATCAGTCTAAACGCTCCATCTGCAGGGTTAATAACGCCAGTTGATAATAAGTCAGTTTGCCGGTAAAACAAAGGCAAATACGGCCAGCAGGAGGCAGCCCATACAAAATTCGCATGACAGGTAAACAAAATCATCAATGAACAATTGCTTGTTCTCTCGTTCGGGTTGGTTAGGATTATGGAAAGTCAAATGATGCATTACCTTCCAAAGACCATCATTAAGATAATGCATGTTATCCACCCCCAACGCCCTTGTTAAGAGCCCGTCTGCATATCAAGCAATTGACTTAGTCTTAAAAAGAGACATCAAAGATATGCAAAACAAGAAACAAGTAACTATTATTCATGTCGTTCACCGAGAATTCTGTTGAGTAGGTTCCAAATAGGATTCTACGAAAGAGATTCTGATTTTTGAATGTGGAGATGGGAGGAAAGTCACATGTCTTTAGCTGGCATTTTTGTAAAGCCTATCTCAAGAGCATGTTGCTTGCCTTCAGCCATAATTGCCTGAAAAAAAAAAAAATAGAAATGGAAAAATATACCTTTCCACACTATAATGCCACAGCCAAAAGCAAAAAACTCAAGTCTAAATTGAACAGTGTCCTAAAAGAGAACTGCTACCAATTAAGCCAAGCACTAAACATCGTTGGATAGACTCAACGTTGGTACGTGTGCAGCTGTGGAAATTGATAAGTGTGACCATCACCACAGGAGTCTCTGCACCAACTTCATCATCCAAAGCACTTCTAGGAGAGGAAAGGCCAGGACACATAATGTTTGCACCAGCAAGAGCAAATTCTATTGCTCCCATCTACTTGTAATTTCTTCATTATGTTTGGATCTGCACCACTCGGCAACATTAGATGCAACAACTCAAGAATTTCTAACGAGCAACATTGTCATAACAGGCAAATTTTCCGATGATTATCCTAATTCAAGTTTAGCACGTCTACCAAATCGAAGCCCCCAATGAGGTTTGCTCCAAGTGACAAAGAGGTATTGTCTGAGCATTAAGTTTATCTATTCCGACCTAGAAGTTAATCTAAAGTATATTTAACAAGATCACAGGTTAAGTGCAAACCCAGTCAGCACACCTGGACTAACAGCATATGACTCAGTTAACAAAAATATGACATGATTACAATTTAAAGCCAAGAATCCAGCCTAAAGAATCAGACATAATCAGTATTTACTCATGTCAGCCTACACTGAAGTTATCCAGCTTTCTGTAATTTGTATGCAACTCCAGTTTAAAGATTTATGGATAACTACTAGTAAGATGCATTTTCAAATATACACTCTGCAAGCACTCAAAACATATAAGTGTGTGATTGTTTATGCTTCGGCAAAAAAAAAAAAAAAAATGTGTCAAAATTTGTATATCGTGAAAGTTTGAGGTGTTCCGGATTAAGATAACTCTAGTGTGTCCATCGCAATATTTGGATTAGGCAAAAAGTAAAAACCTATTAGGACACGCCCTAAATTTACTGAGGCCCATCTAAGAGTAACATTGACATGGTACTGCGAAAACTAGCAGATAAGTAATGGTAGAGAAGATTATCATCTACAAATCAAGGAGAGCTATGAAAACTTGAGAAGATGGTGAGAGATGCTTTACATTGATGCAGAAGTCGTAGGGTTGGCATGTATGAAGCATCACGGATGTGGAAAAAGAGAGGCACGTTGTTCACCAGAACCAAATTCAGATGGTTTTGACTGGAGGGAAGCGAAGAAAGCCCTCTCAGAGGCGAGTCTGGACAGCACTTTATAGTTGTAAATGACGCCACAAGAAGAGTGTCTATCAACTGAAATCTTACAAAGGAGCTCGACAAAATAAATAGCAATTAGATGAGAACAAACCATTTGGCAACAATGATTGGAGATTTCTTGGGAAGCAAATCATCCAGCACCGGCTCTAATCCTGGATACTGAATTAGCAGCACAAGTGAATCAACCCATATCAAGTGAAGGACGGTAAAAGAAAATAGTAAATAACCAACAATTATCAGATGCCTTCACTTGATTTTGTGCGGATACCTCTTCTGAGAACTTGAAAAGTGAACTTGTGACCAGTTGATCGAGAGAGAGAGAGAGAGAGAGAGAGAGAGAGAGAGAGAGTACTCTCTCCCGATTGTGGGCAGGAATATCAGCATCAAGCAGGTAAACAAAGCAAACAAGAACAGTTAATTAAAAATACAATATATAGAAACCCAGTCCCCATAAGAATTCACAGATAGTTTACTTGAAAGCATCATCTTATTTGCCAGTCTTGATGAAGATTAAAATGTTGCAAGTGCTCAGTCATCTTAAAGAGTTCTACCACAGAGCAAGTCATCCCTGACAAATTTGGCCAAGCTTCAGTAGGATAGGTCGTTCATGATTCCAACCTTACAGCATTAGTACTACAGAATAGGACCATTTTAAAGGCACCATTCTAATCCCTTAATCCAACAGTTACTGTACAGCAAGACAAGCATACAAGACGACCGCTTCCCCGACCCAAGCATTTTGTCACTCGAATCAAGCGCAACCCAAAAACCTTATAGACCAGGTACCAGGCTATTACCCAGAAAAGACGACCCAAGCATTGTCTCTGCAGTTGTATCACACCATAAGATGATACTTACTGAGAAATCCAAATTTAAAAGATTTTGGCATGGGGCGGTAAATGTTCCCGCCCGATCTATATCAGCATTCCTTCCATTCCCGACAACTTGTCAAGATGGTCTTGATCGTCGACATAGTAATACTAAGCAAAACGACAGGATTACCTGTCTGAATGCAAATCCGGAGAGGGGAAAAAAACTAAAAGGAAAAATTTCAGCATCATCCGGCTTCGCTGCCCGTTGAACGGGCCCCAGTCAGCGTAGCTCACGCTCTGGAGCACGTAACAATCGCTGCCCAACCTCATTCGGACGCACAATCAAGGACACCCAGGATTTGCTACCGGCAGAGGCCACGAAACCCAAGTACCCAGGACTTAAAAGTCGCAACGATTCTTTGTCCCCGACAGATTTCACTTCCTCGAAACATCGATCCCACTGAAATTCGCGTAAATTTTAACTTTTTGAACATAATTGCGACGGAAACACGATTCTTTGCCCACCAGGAATCATACAAAAAACAAAAATGGCACTGCAGAGCAAATGGAAGGGGATATATATAAGCAAACCAAAGAGCGAGCGGAAGGAAAGGCAGACATATAAATTCATAGGTCACGTTGAACAAATTAAAAATTATGGACTATATTATACAATGCTCAAAATTTAGAAATCATTTACATCATTACCCCTAGATTAATCTAATTTGTACATTTCCTAAAAAAAAAAAAAAAAACTAGCGTGTCTTTCTTTGGCAATTCAATGATCTACCATTACCTTTGGTTATGTTAATTTGTGAAAATCAAATTGTTTTAATTATAAAGTTGCACCATTTTAATATAAAAACATATGTTTATCAAGTAGTTAAGTTTGCTGTTTCTATAAATTGAAGACACGATTCGATTCTCTTGTGTTGCAAAGCAATAAAAAATGAAATAAAATAAAGGACTTGAAAATCGGTTCCACTCCAATTCCCAAATTGAAACAATTCTTAGGTAGAACCGGCACTTCCAACCTTGAAACTTGGAACCAATCTGGTTGTAGGCCACTTTAAGATTCAGAGATTGGGAACCAGACCGATTCTCCTCAAAATTGACCTTGGACTAGCTGGTCCAAGCCAGCCCGGTCCGATTCCCGTGGTGAACTAGACCCAAAGCACACTCTTAATCAAACCACAAAATTCTAGGAACAAAGAAATAATAATAATAATAATAATAACTTTTGAACCACCATCCTCTCCGAAATCCTCAAAATGAAGAGGAACTTCAAATTACAGTAGCATGCCGGATAAAACAACCATTCCCATGCGTAATCGAAGAAGAAGGCACTTTTTTTCTTGCCAACGAAGAGCAACACAAATGATAAACAAAATTCCAAATTTAAGAAGGGTGAGATATCAGTGGAACAAAGGTGGAGCTGGAAACATAGAATGAAGTATACGTGAGATGCGTGTGCACCTCTGGCCGGCCAACTTTCTCATCGGAGTTTAGCGTTGGGGCTAATCGATATATATATTTATCAAGTTTAGGGGTTCATTTGATACAAACTCAAATAGTCGCGTTTTCTGCATATATATTTACCAAGTGTAATAAAACTCAAATGCAGGTGTTAAGAGCATCTCCTCTAGTGCAGGTGCTCTTTTGCAAAAGGTGTTAAGAGGATCCCCTCCAACGGAGGGGATCTTCTGCAAAAAGCGTTAAGAGGATCTCCTCTAGTTGCTCATAAAAGGTGTTGAGGATCCCTTCTAATGCAGGGGGTCTTTTGCAAAAGGTGTTAAGATGATCTCCTAGTGCAGGGGGTCTTTTGCAAAAGGTTTTAAGAGGTTATCCTCTAATGCAGAGGGTCTTCGCAAAAGATGTTAAGAAGATCAAGTTGCGTAAATATTTGTCGAGTGTCAAAACTCAAAAGCAGGGGCTCTTTTGCAAAAAGGAGCTCAGTAGGGGCTAATTGAAAATAACACTGCATCATTTTGGCGTTTTTTTTTTTTCGTTTGCGGGGACATGCCTTCCGATGGTCTTCAAAATGTGTTTGAGGCTGCAAAAAAGAAGAAGAGCTCATTAGGGGCTAATTGAAAATAACAAGTTTTGTTTGAGACGAGGAAGGAAGAGGTTAATAACACCGTAACACGTAGTTCGGAGTTTCATCGGAGACGACAATTTAGCCAGTGATCGGAGGTAAGCATTGACCCTCAAACTGCAACATCACTTCACTTCTGTAGTCCAGCCTCCAATAACTTTGGAGGACTGCGAGTAAATTCATGCTGTTTTGAGTTCGTTTCCTGAAAATGAACCGTATGTATCTGATCATGTCCACCGTGTGTGTTCCATTAAATGAATGCTGTTTTATTCAATTAATATGATGAACTCATCCTTTCTCATGTTGCATTGGGAACCATAGCACAAGTAAATTAGACAATCCATGAGTTTATTTTTTATCCTTATTATTTGACCTTCCGTGAAAAACGGATGTCTAACAAGTTATTTGCTTATTTTAAATCCAAGAAGTGGAGCAAAGCATGTAGCTCGAATTGCTATAGAATATAATTAATATTTTGATACTCTGGATGAGGCCATGTGTCCGCTTACTAGGGACAGGTGTAGCTCTACAAGTTGAGCCAACGTTACTGGTGAATGCGGCACTATGCTTATTTGTGTAGCAACTATGCTTATTTGTGTAGCAATTACTATAGTCAGGCAAAAATTAGCCTTCGAGATTAGAAGCTAAGATATGGGTCCGAGGTTCCAACTTTTATATGCTCTCATCTCTTTTGCCCTTGTATGTATCTCATGCAGTCTCCAAATGTATGCTCTTGCTGACATGCCTTGACCTATTTTCATTGTGTGCATCCTGATTTTGGTTATTCTGTCCGAGTTCATCACGAATCAAAGGATTAATTAGCGATCAACGATGGTTTGTGGCTTTCGATGTGGCTGAGAGTCGGCTTTTTGCTGGGGTCTGGTTCTTGTATTTCTACCTTGAACATTTTTTATGACGAGGATGGTTGTCAATATATAAGGCATGGCTTATCCATAGGATGGCTTCACTCTATTTAACGATAATTACAATATTCAAAATTAACAAATGATGAAATCCACATGTCCCATACCATTCTACAGAAAAGTAATACATCCGTGGCGAAAGATTTCGGAAAACCAACACCATTGAATGCAATAATAAATCATTGAATAATCCACCGAAAACACGAGTCCATCATCATTATTTTTTGGGAAAAAAAGCCTTAAATATGTAAATATGTTGAGGGTGAGTGGAAGCGATAAGATGGTAAAGTCAAACATAAGAAAGAAAACATGTCCAAGAGATCCAGACCACATCCACTTTCCATATATGCATAGCCCCAATTTGACGCCACAGTTGACCCACCATTTACCATCTACAAGTAAGATGCAATGCAAAATCATTTTCTTTCTTCTCTTCTAGATTTATTTCCATTATATGACAATATAAGCTTTTTGAGTGTTGCACTCTGAACTTCAGCTTGTCATTTACATCGAGATGCATCCGCCTAGTATAATTTGCAGTTGAGTTCAATTTTCTGGGTGTGGAATGGAGCGGATAGCTCAAACTGCGGACAGTGTTCGGCACCCTGTACGAGATCAGCCCAAACTCCAATCCTTTTTAACACAGATTCATACTTATAAAGTGACTCATCTCCTCCCAACTTTTTTACGTAGGACAAGAATAAACATATTTTGTTTGTTTTACAAAAAAACAACCAAGAAAATATGTCTGAACATTTTTCAAGTCTTGTCAAAGAAAATACTCCTTTGGATTTGTAGTCGTGAACAGAGAACCGTTCATCCCTATGTCCGAAGAAGGTTTTGCTGGTGACATTTACTGAGTGGAGAGGATGGCCGTTTGTTTGTCAAGAACAAGACTACAAAATATAAAAGATGGTAGAGTTTCCCGAGTGCTGGAAAGTGCTCTTGAGAAGACGGTCCATCGCATTTTAGCACTTCGTGGCACGATCGATGGGGATTGACCGTGTGGTAGAGGGCTAACGCTCCCAATCCTTTTTGGGCCGAATTTGGAGCCCATGATCGCCGAAACCGGTAATAATCGCGTAGGTCTGGCGGCTGGGTGCCGACACCAGTCACACCATTTCCTATCCTCTGTCTCTGTCCAACTTTAGGATTGTGATTGTGATTGTAATTTTAAATTATTTTAATATTTTATATGGCAATCTGTGATTCAGGGCGCACTGCCTAGGGGTGATCGGGCCCAGGAGTGGATAGGGTGCCTTGAACTGACCCCGTTTCGACCCCCGTTATAAACCGGTTCTCTTTTTTTGAACCATATTCCTACCCCGTTTGCATTGGGACCCTGTTCCCGGCCCACCCTATTTTTCCGATCCGGGAACAGGGGTTAACCCCTGTTTTTATTAGAACCTGTTTTGCAACCGCACATTTATACGATTTCGAATTTTATTTTAATTCATGAGAAAATAATATAATTCTTCTAATTTATATTGGAATATTAAACGTAATTAATAAGTAAATTTCTATTTCATTTTGTATGCATTAGCCAAATCCTAGATGATTTTAGGTCACGACAGCTTGATGATTCCACCGGGATTTTATTTTTGGGATCACTCGGCAGGAGGCCTTCTTCATTCCTTGGAAAAAAGAAACACAAAAAAAAAAGGGAATGAAAGGCTTGAGAGTCAAGGTCAAGGTCAGGAGGCAGAGGAGACGTGAGCAGCGTAGAGAGGGACATGAGGGAGACGTGACAAGCCAGCAGGGAGAAAAAGAAAAAAAAGAAGAAACAGAACAGTGCACTGTTCATCTTCTTCACGGGCTTCCTCCGCACGCCACAGCCGCCGACCGTTGCGCCTACGTCGCCGTGGCCGCGCCACCGCGCCACCCGCCGAGCCCCCTCACCCGCGAGCTCGCACCGCCACTCGTCGCCCCTGCTGTGGCCGCAACGACCCGACACCTCTGACACCCGAAGCTCCGTCGCCATCACCCTTGCCCCTGTGAAGCTGCCACTGCACCAGCACCATCGCTCGACTCCTCGCGACACCAGCAACCAGTGGAGCTGCAAGGTTGACAAGAAGGCGTACAACCCGGTTCTCAAACAGGGGAACAAATTAGGGTTTGGACTACCGGTTCTCAAACCAGTTCCCAAACCGGTCCGGTCGATCCGGTTCCCGGGTGGGTAATCCCTCGGAACCGGTTCCCGGACCGGTTCAAACCGGTTCTGAATTTTGGGAACCGGTTCCCGGACCGGTTTCAACGGGAACCGGTTCCCGACCCTATTTTCCGGGTGGGCCGGTCCGGGAACCGGGTTTACCCGGTCCGGTTGCACACCCCTAGTACTGCCACCAAGTTCGAGCATGTGAGATGGGGGTGCACCTCAGCCGTCACTTTTCCCACCGGCCTGCAGCATTCGAGACAAAATCAAGTGGAGGGATCTTCTGCATATAAAAAGCCTACTTTAGATGTCTTGACGTTATTTTATCCAGCTTTTTTTTTTTTTGTTATGATATCACAAGAAAAATCCTAAATCTGTACATTTATGATAAATTTTAACTTTATTGATTTTTAAAAAATATCACAAATCAATATATTTGTGGTACACCCATTAATTACCATATATCATCGAACTCAATAATTTGATGTAAAAGAAATTAATAAATGGTAAATTTGTAACAAGTGTATCGATTTGGAATATTTGATAGTAAAAAAATTAGTTTAGATGAAATTTATCACACGTATACCAATTTGAATTTTTTTGTGATAAAAAAATTAGTTTATTATAAATTTGTCATAAGTATGGCTATTTAAGGTTTTTCGGAGTATTAACCATTTATCAATTAACCCCAATGCCTCTTTCTTTACTTCGCCTTCGATTCTCGTTTGGTAGACTTTTTGCATGGTAAACTACAAATTTCATAAAAGTCATAAATGTATTACACTTTTATTCATTCGATGCTAAACTTTTCAATTTTGCTAATCGAATCATAAACATTTTCATTTTTTTTTATCAATTGAGTTCATCCAACTAATTTTGGCCGAAACTCGCTAATGTGGAAGTGAATGGCGTCACATAGGATTATTGATGCTGACGTTAACAAAATTTAATAATATTTTCATAATTTTTTTGATTTTTTTTTCTTTCTTTTTCTATATTTTCTTCTTCTTCTTCTTCTTTCTTTTAGTGGCCGAACATTGGCCATGCTAGGCCAACTAGCCTCGCCTTGCTTGCCCCCCCCCAAGTGAGGCGCAACTAGTCGAGCCTAACGAGGGGAGCACTCACCCAAGCAAGGCTTGGCGAGGGTCGGCCTTGCCTAGGCCAAGGTGGCCTCACCATATTTGGTGAGGGAGCCTTCACTAAGACTTGCTTGTCGAGGTGAGGCCCAGCGAGGGTCGACCTTGCCTAAGCCAAATCGAGCAAGGGCCAGCCTTGCCAGATGGCCTTGCTAGATCTAGCCTAGGTGAGGTGGACCTTTGCCGGGTCTCACCCGGCCACGCCTCACTTATAGCAAATGAGTCCAGTTGATGAGGCCAGTCGACTGGCATGGCCAATGGCCACTAATAAGAAGAAGAAAAAGAAGAAGAACCTAGGTGAGGTGGACCTTTACTGGGTCTCACTCGGCCATGCCTCACTTATAGTAGATGAGGCTAGTCGACTTGGCAAGAAGAAGAAGAAGAAGAACTTAGGTGAGGTGGACCTTTGCCGGGTCTCACCCGGCCATGCCTCACTTATAGCAGATGAGTCCAGTAGATGAGGCCAGTCGACCTGGCACGGTCAGTGGCCACTAATAAGAAAAAGAAGAAGAAGAAGAAGAACCTAGGTGAGGTGGACCTTTGTCAGGTCTCACTTGGCCACGCCTCACTTATTGCAAATGAGTCCAGTAGATGAGGCTAGTTGACCTGGCAAGAAGAAGAAGAAGAAGAAGAAGAAGAAGCCGGCAGTCCTACATGGCATTACTAGCGTCCACGTCAGCGATTTCCAATCAAAATTAGTTGGATGGACTCAATTGGCAAGAACTAAAAATGTTTAAGACTCAATTGGCAAAATTTAAAGGTTTATGACTAAATTAGTAAAAAAACAATAGATTTAGGAATTTTTTAATAAAAATAGGGAAAATTTCTATTTGCCCTCCAACGGGAAACATATATCGATGAGCCCCAACGCTCAATCTCGATAAAAAAAATTTGTTCATTGATGTAATTTAATGTTCCTCTTTGATTTGAGGAGAATGATAATTCTTATAGTTCTTATTATTTGTTGATATGTGATAATCGAGATTTGAATTAGGTGTTACTTGTAAACAAATGTCGCAGCCTCTCGCAAGATCTGAGGCATTTGATATCTCTTAGGCGTTATCGAAATTCATAGCGTTGAAGTCGACACACTTTGCATATCAATCTTTTCTTTATATCATGGACATTGCTCTTTCTTCATGCAGATCAAGCATGAGCGAGCGGAACGTCGAGGAAAGTGCGCAAGAGAGAGAGAGAGGGATAAGAGGCAAGTAAGTCGAAGACAAAGAGAGAGAAAACGCCTCGCGGATGGACCGACTTACGCATTCGGCAGAACTCTTGAAATCATGCCTTCTTCTCCCCGACATGTCTTTATTCGCTCCTCTTTTTGACAGCCACTGGGGAGGATTACAACCAGTCAACCACGGGCGGCGAGGTGACTGACGTGCCACTGGTTTTCGTAGCTCGGACGACAAGTACTCCAGAGGTGCCACAATAGATTGAAAAGAAATACTAGCTGGAAGAGGTTTAGGAACAAAGAATAATAGCTTATGACTTGATAAGATGCATCTCCGTGTCCAGGGAAGTCTTTATGAGACAAGATTGGCGGACTATAATGAGAATTGGTCACGTGTCTTTCATCAGCCCTCGATGGGGTGTTGTCTTGTAGCGTGTGGAAGGAAAGGTCCTGCATAAATAGTATGTGGTTGCAGTATTAATGATTTAGCAATTTAACCACCGGTCGTGGTTGCTCAAGAGCTCAATTGATCATTTTTCAAAAGTGAGGGATTCAAAATCCAGTGTAGGCATTTGGTGTCTTAAGCTATGTAGTACCGACATGGACACACGACATGACACGACATGACACGATACGTCGATATGTCATTTCTAAAAAAATAAAGAATTATAATACGTTCCGACACGTTATATATGAAATATATATTTTTATATATAAATGCAACAATAAATAAATAAATAAATAATAAAATGAGCATAGAATTAATTTATACTAAAAATATTAAACCAACATTTGTAAATATTATTCATTATTTTAATTTAACAGAGATCGAATAAGAAATTCAAAAATTGCTAACACAAAAGAGTAAATTTGAAGGAGCATGTCCTGTTTTCTTACACTTGTCGAAGATTAGTCAGATTTCTTAGTCCCAGACAGAGTTTGGAATTCATGATGTAGACTGGCATGAAGCTCCTTTGCAAAACAAGGTTCAAGAAAAATGAAAATCTATGACAAGAACTCAAAGAAAAGGAAATAACTAAATTGGCCACGGAAAATATGAGAGATAACTTACAAGCCAATGATATAGACCAAAAGAGATAACTCATAGGCGACGCCTCCGAGAGGCAGAAAGAAGCAAAAAAAAATCACAACTTTAAGTTTACGAGGGCTATGGAGCGACATCGGCGAGAAGATGGGTGTTCCATTGTCACTCATGGGAATGTCAAAACTTATAAGTGAGAAACTTGAGAGTGATAATTTTCTTCTTTCTGCTTTATTTTTGTTATTTTCATTATTTTTTTTTCATATATTTATATTTTGACCCCTTAAGTATTGAAAATTTTTAAAATTGACCCCGTGTATGTTGGAATTGCATGTTGGAATTTTGGACTCGCGTGTCGGGAAGAGTTGACCACGTGTCGGATTTCTCGACACTCGTTGACCGCGTGTCGGAATGTGTCGAAGCGTGTCGGAGTGTCGGACACAACATGAAGGCTTCCGGAGAATGTCGGTGCTTCTTAGGTCTTAAGTGTGGCACCGAGGTGGTGGGTCCTTCGCTAACATCATTCCAGAGTTTACCCGCTGGCTACCGGCTGTATGGGGTTCCTTAGGTATAAAAAAAAAAAAAACGATTTAGCAATTTAAACGCAAACGATGAGCAATAAATGATGCAAGAAATTTATTCTAGTGTTGGAACTAAAAGAGTAAGCAACAAATAATTCATTATTATTAAATAATAGGAGTTATAATTATTTATACATTTGATTTTTTTTTTTTTATGCTGAGGATTTGGCTTAGCTCACATTATGGGAGCATAGTATCGACTATATCTCGGGGGAGATTAGCCTAACAACCTACTAGCCGGGCCCTCCCGCTTAAGTCACGGAACTACTCGGGAGTTGTGGCAGACTCGAGAGTCGAACCCCGATCCGGCAATTAGGAGGTTAGATCTCAACTAGTGCAGCCATGCGAGGGTGGGTTTACATTCGAATATTTTTCACATATTAAGTCTAAATTCATAATATCCACGAATAGATAATTCAAATTGAATGAAAAGCTCACGGCACAAATCACTTGTCCAGACACGTCTGCACAGTCAAAGAAACAATAACTCGAGATGTTTGTCTCAATTTTTGTCCACCAGCCGGACTAACCCGCCAAAGAAAAAGAAAAAAAAAAAGAGAAGAGAAAACCCACTTAATTGTACAGAGTCCTTCCACCGTGAAGTTCCATTCTTGTATATTTAGGAAGGGACCATCGCGGATTGATAAATCTTGGTAAAACTTTGACTTGGATATTATCTTCAGAAAAAAATCTGATTCAAATAAAGTGCATACCAGATTTTGAGCAAATCAAAATATTCCTGAGGGTTGGTTTTCATACACAGTTTAAACTCCACACATAATTTGGTATTATTGATAGACATTATAAGAAGTCATTTATTACCATTGTGCACACATGATAATTAATGCATTAAGCTTTACTTGGGTAAAGTGGGAGAATATCGGAAAAATACCAAAATCAATGGAAAAATGTTGGAAAGATTGGCCAAATTGTGGATTAATAAGATAAGACATTAAGGCTGCGTTTGACAGTCCGGATAAAATTCAGGATATGATATAATTTATTCTATCCTACGTTTGGTGCTTTCGCTCAAGATATGATAAAGTTAGATATAAATGGGATATAGACATGATAAAATTATCTCATGGGGAATGTGGGATAAATGTGGATAGGATTTCTAATGTCCACAATAAGAAAGTTATTTTTCTCGAATAACAAACTTATTAAATTAACAAAATTGAAATTATATTTCAATATAAATAATATTTGAATTATAATTTAAGAAATAAAAAATAAAAAAATAGAAATTTATTTTTAATTAATCTTATTTCAATTTATATATTCAACTTTAATTCTATCTTATAAAAAGCATCCAATCTATAAATTAAATATTTATATTTATTATATATTTTAGGTATTTTTGTATTTTTAATTCTATTTTAATAAACATTCAATCTATAAATTAAATATTTATTTTTCTTATATATTTTAGGTATTTTTGTATTTTAGGTATGTTAGTACAGTTTACTATTTAATAAAATTTTATTACAGAATGATGAAAGGGGAAAAAAAGAAATAATAAAGAAAATAATATAAAAAAGAGGAAAAATAAAATAAAAATAAATTAAGGAATGGTGTTACGAGAGATTTTCAACATCTCAATTTATGAACATTTAGGTTCATTTATAATAATATGCCGTTTATATTAAACAAAAATGTATATGATATTATGTGAATATATCTGACTTTAATATTACGATTTACCAAACAATGGACATGATATAAAAAAAATCCCAGGATTTCATCTTCTATATTATCAAGTCCTATCCCAATTAGAAATCTAGACTACCAAACGTAGCCTAAGTGACTTGATTATTATGAAAATAGCAGATACATTAATGCAAAAAATTAAGAGGAAATTAACCGATAAACAATATCGATGTTGATCTTAAGATTATGATGAATGTACAAAACTTGTCAAATGAGTCTAATTAAGTCTTTCGGTTAATTGTGTTTTTTGAAAGTTTTATTATTCATTTGTACTTTCGTAGTAAATTTTAGAACTTAAAACTCATTTACACTTTCGTGATAAGTTTTAAGACTTGATTATACTTTTTAAAAGTTTTAAAACTCAATTGTACTTTCGTGATAAGTTTTAAGATTTCCAATGCACTTTTTCTTAATAATTTATAAGGATGTACCTAGTGGGAAATCGGCCGAATTTTTCAATTTTGCGTTAAAAAATCAAATTCCTAAAAGTAACATATTGTTTCTTCGATGCTCCTTGATTGCAAAGGATTTTTTTTTTTTTTTAAAGATGACTTGAAAATCGATTCAATTTAGGAACCAAATTGGTTGACTCGGCAATTCGTGCCTCGGAACTGGAATTGATTTGGTCTTAGGTTGCTTCAAGGTTTCGCAAAATAAGAAATTGAATCGGTTTTCCCTACTAACCTCGAACCGATCGATCCAAGCCAATTTGATTCAATTCCTAGGTTAACCCGGACCCAATGCACACCCCAATTCAAATCTTGAATCTTAGAAAGCACTGGATAATAAGAATCATAACTTTTGAATCACTATCCTCCTTGAACCGAAGAGGAACATTAAACTACATCAGTGAACAAATTTTTTTCATTGGGATTAAGCATTGAGGGCTTATTGATATACATTTCCCATTAGAGGGCAAATCGAAATTTTTTCTTGTCTTTATGAAAATTTTCATTTGCCATACAAAAGATGTCTACCAAATATGATGTGAAGGCGAGGTAAAGAAAGAGGGAGGTCCTACGGGTCAAATGGGAGAAATGCTCCTTAGAGACTAGCTCCTTAGAGACAAGCTTGCAAGAATGCTAGATACAAATGCTCATATGCATAGAAGCATTTGTATCTAGCATTCTTGCCATTTGACTTGAGGTACTCCTTCCTTTTCATTTGCCAATGGAAGATCTTTGCATTGTCTATAAGACCTAGAAGTAAAAAACGAAGTAGCCATGCGTTGCTAAGAAATCAATAGGAAACAACAGCTCAGCCGATCATGATGTTTAGAGGTAAGCATCACAACATTTCTGTAGTCCAACCTCCTGCAACAGGTTGGAGGATTCTTAGAGTAAATTCCTACTGTTTTGTTTGGAAACCATCCACACTCTGCTTAGATCAAGTGAACTCCAACTTGAATATGAAAAACTGTTTCTTCAATATGGGAAAGCAAGATGCTGACCAGAGTTTCTGACTTGCCTTTGTTGTGATCACTGTTGATCTTGGATGTGTTGAATGTGGTCTCTTGATGTGCACTCTGCTCGGCGACTTGCCTTGACTGATTTTTGTTGCCAGCATCCTAATGCTTGTAGTCCCGTTTGTGTTCATCGTGAGTTAAAGAATTATCGGCAAAGGAAACAAGTTTCTAGCTTTCAGTGTGGTAGTGATTTGTGTTTTATGTGAATTTCATTTGCCTGTAACCTTTCCCCTCAGTGGTCCTGATATGGACCACATTTGGTATTATAACCACTCCGCTTATCGAGGGGTTTAACTTGTTCAATAACCTTCCATTGCAAAATTGTTTTCTTTTATTCTTCTCTGTTTTTCATCTCGCATCTCTGGCCTTATGAATACTACAAGAATATGAAAAATGTGACTCTAAGCAAATATCAAAGGGAGCCACCGCTCTTTCCACGCCTCCTCTTGCTTATCCACGCCCTCAAACTTTAAAATGGCAAACCAACCTATGGTGTCCCCTGGTCGCCACGGCCTTTTCTTGAAGCGCTCATCATCCTCCTTTATTTTGCCTTCTTTATCTACTTCTGCTCTTGATCGGAGAAAACCCCCCAAATCCCATTATAACCTCGTCTTCCTCCATCCATTTGAAGCTCATGCTCACCCCCTTCTTAAGAGCCTTAGCCCTGGTGTCAGCTTCTTCGGCAAGCAATAGATGTAGCCACCTTTCATGGGGGCGATGGCTATGGCGACTTCATCTTGCGATTGCTCAAATTCAAGAGTGTCGTTTGGGGTTTTGAGAGAGGAAGGATTTGAGCTTGCGGAACGGGAACTTGAGGTTGAAGGGCAAGAGCGAGTCATCGGCGGTGAAGGAGGAGCCGTTGATCGTGGCGTTGCTCAAGGACATAGAGGTTCTTGGTATGGGAAATGAGGTCTTCTACCACTGAGTCATTGGTGTTAGAAAGGTTGGAGAATTCGGCCATGGCTTTCTTCTTCTTCATCATCATCATCTTCTTCTTCTCGGTTTGTGGTGATTTCTGATTTCCCGCTGGCTCAATTTTACTCTGTTATCGCGAGTGAAGGGGATAGAATTTTGCTGAACCGCGAGCTTAAGAGGAACCATCGAATTATAGTAGCACACCAGATAAAATTTCCATTCCCATGCGTAGTTGAAGAACAACGCAATTTTTTTCTTGCCAACGAAGAGCAACGCACCTGAATAACAAAATTCCAAACTCAAAAAGGGTGAGATATCGGTAGAATGAAGGTGGAAATGGAGAATGTAAGTGCATGTGAGATGCGCGTGCGCCTCTGGGCGGTCACTTTTCTCATCGGGGTTAAGCGTTGGGGCCTAATTAATATATATTTGTCAAAGTGTAGGGGGATCATTTGAGACAAAAACTCATATGCAGAGGGGTCTTTTGCAAAAAAAAAAGCTGTCGCGCTACCTGCTTTGCATTAGTTGTAGTCTCGTTTTCTGCATATGATTATGTCGAGTGTAATAAAACTGTTGGAGGTTATAAGTTTGAGAGAGAAGAAGCGGTTGCTTGAAGTATTACACAAAAAGACGTCAAGTTTGGAATACTCAATAGTGCTACCTCCAGCGTACGGGAACCCTAGAATTTTTATATGCAAGTTATTGGGCTCCGGACCATATGAACTCAAATAACTATGCTTTCACCTATTAGGCTTGTATGTGAACATATTATTTTGGACTATATTAACAATATATCCAACAATCTTCTCCTATATTCACCATACAACACAATCCAATAAGATAGTCAGTGTAATGTTAAGACAAATAGGAATCATCCATATTCAGTTCAAGACAATCAACTCGGATCGGTCAAATAGTTTTTTAGCAATAAAGTATTAAAATAAATCATTATTTGCAATTCAAATAAGTGAATCATTCTTATCATAAATCTATTTTGAGATCAATAAATCAAAATAAATATTAGGAGTTTTAGATTCAGTCTAAACTCATCCAAATCTCAAAATAAATCTCAGACTCAGTTTACAACCAATATGTACATAATAATCAAGTATAAGTAAGCCAATCAAAATAGTCCAAGGCCTTACAAATATAAGAAACAAATATAATAATGTTCACAAAATAGAAATAGCAAAATGCAAGTCTCAAGTAAATGGAATTCATCAAAATAGACAATATCAGGTAAATTGTCAAGTCCGCACACGCTCTAAATGATATATATATATATATATTCATTCATTCATTCATCAAGTAGGTTATCCTAGTCAGGACCCCACTCATTAAGCTCTCTTCTATCTCTGTCATCTCATGTAAAATGCAAAATGTGAATTTCATATTATCATGAATTTAATCACTTGAATAAAAACTTGGCACAATTCCATCGGGCGAGAGAAGAACATATATTGATGTCATAAAATATCATAATATCATGTTCATAAGCATCAATATAGTTTCATATATTATGAACAAGACCTAAACAATGTGATTTACAAAGAGCCATCAAGTCTTTATTTGTGACCTCTTATTGTCTATATAAGGCATGGAGGGTGTAATGTGTTGGGCAGAGTCCCTCGAAATAAAGTGAATGCTTTGTGAAAACCCTCTCTATGACTTTCTAAACTCCTCTTCTTCTCCAGCCTGGTAGAATCCTCCAAGAAATGTAGCTTGTGTACATTAGAAACGTTTCCATCTTGGCATCTCTGAGTATTTCTAGGCTCTGAACTAAAGGGCTGAGTGGTTTTCTATTAAAAGGCTATCCCTAAAGGGCTTGAACGGGTTGTTCACCCACTGTGGGAAGGCATACCTACAGGAAATTGACTCGGTCTTCCCTGGTTCTAAGTCTAGGTCCATTCATGGTATCAGAGCCATGATTTTGTTTGTAATGGTATACATTCCATGGGCTTGGTAGGAGAATCCAGTGCTGAGAAGATTTTTTTACATCATGTCTACAGAACCAGAAATTCTCGAAGCACCTATTTCTCTTGCTCCTTCATCTTCAACCCCTTCAGATTTTTGTGTTTCTAATGCTTCTAATATAGATTATCTTTATGAAGTCTCTTTTAGTGATGAAACTAAAATCTCTGAAACCCAACTCCCTCTCATGAACCTTTATTCCGCTTTTGCTAAACCCACCTCATCATTTTCACCCATTCGCTCCATTCGTCAACTTATACACCAAACCTCAAAGCAAGTAAAGGAGTATGTCTAGTCCTCCAAATTCGACCAGCACCCCATTCCTACTACTGAAAAAGAGTATTTTGTTACTCTTCAAATCCCTCCAGAGTTTCCCAAATAGTGGGCTCAACAGGGATATACTCATGTTCATTATGGCATTGTTCGTCTTGCTCTCACCTTTCATGGTCGCAAAGGGCTGCCAGTTGTTGCCAGAATAGCCTTATTGGATACTTGTTTCTTAGAATACCAACATGCCTGTATTGGCACTGTCCAAACTACCTTAAATGCTGGCACAGTTTTTGTGACTCTGTATCTTAACTTCAATATCGTTCTTTCAGATCCACATTTACTTTCTTTCATAAAGGTATGTGTTTGGCTCACTGGAGCTCCTCAAACTGCTGATTCCGTTGCTGCAACACTTCACTACCAAATGGTCTATCGAGTGCAGAACCATGCTCTTGATCTAAATTTCAATAATGGAAATGAAGATGCCTTGTTCATCTCCATGCAAAATGATTAAGCTTCCTGTATCCATGTTCCTAGACAGATTCCAAAAGAGAAGTTAGCCATTCTCCTTCCAGAAACATGGATCACTAACTATAAAAAGCTGCATCAAAGCAACAAGCCTTTTCAATCTTTAGACTTTGAATTCGTCCAAAGAAAGATGGAACTGTTTCCATCAAATTTAGCAAGGAAAAGGAAGAAAGTTCATCCATTTTCCAAACCCTCTTCATGATTGAACCATGTGTTCCTAAATCAATTTTCGAGCTAGATCCAAAAAAGCTTGTTCGACATTTCAATAGTAATGAACATTCAGTCCATCACTACAAAGACCGGTTTGGTCATTGTTTCTGGGATCCTTTTTGCCAGTGTTCTTATTGCATAAATTCCCTTGACGAGGTAAATCCATTTGACAAACGTCCACCTCAAATGAGAAAACGAAAAGATCCCATATTCCAAAGGTACTTAAACGGAGATCCATCAGTTGATACTCTTAGTGAGTATGATAAATACCAGTTCATGGTTTCCTATGCTCCACCTCCACCACCAGAGTTTATTGCTCCACCCTCAGTCTCACCAACTCCACCATCGTCATCTCCACCATCCTCACAGTAGAAAAAGCCAGCTCTCTCCCCGTTTTATAAGCCAATCCTAAAATGGGCTAAGAAGTATTCTTACCCACTTGAAACTCCAGCAGAAACGCCTCTCATTTCCTCCATAGCCATGTTCCAGGAAACGGATTTTCCCCCTCTTGTTCGAGAAAGTTCTAAACTCTCATTCCTTGCTCCGGAAGAATTTATTGATCCACAAGGGAGGTATCGTCATACTCCTAAAATATTTACTCCCACTGATATGGATGAACATAGGAGACACAGAAAGACTCTTACTGCTGAAGCTATCCTAAATTAGCAATCGGGGACTTTGTTAGCACAAAACAATGCCTTCAAAGCAATTGATTCCAAGATTGGAAATGTGCAACAAGATTTTCGAAAGTATGATGAGACCACCAAGAAAATGGTTTTTGAATTTCAAAAGGGCTTAATACCTTGGAATCAGGACAACATCTAGGGTATCATCATCTAGAGAGCCTAAAGTCGGAGATAGAAAAACTCAAGAGACAAATTCAGCTCCTTGAAGAAGGAAGATTTAGACCTTTTGATCCATTTGCAACTACTGTAAGAATCGGGTACCCGCCTCCGCAACCCCAGACGTCTATCTTTGCTGCCATCCTAGAAGATCCTTACAAAAAAGGACCATATATGACAGAAGTGCGAAATCACCTCAAAGATTTAAATCATATCTGGAAGGAAAAGGAAAATGAGAAAATGCCTACAGAATCAAGTTCGATTGTTATAAGAGAAAAGCTAGATCAGATGGTGCTATCAAATCCATTAAAATCATTTCTGAAGGATTTAGGTACTCGGGAACAACAACCTGATCTTGCTATTCCAAATGATCAGATTCTTTTCCCAGCTGAACAAACTTTTCCTAACATCTTTGAAACTGAATTAGATTCGGTATCTCTTTCCTCCTCTTCATCCTTCTCAATTCCTGCTATTGATTTCCTCCCTATTGCACCGGTAACTTCATCAATATTCATGGCTAATCAGGATATGGAATCAAACTATTCTGAACCAGAGATTGTTAAGACAAATAATCTTGGACAGAATGTGTCCATGACATCATAACAATTTTTCACCATCGATGATATTCCTTATCATAAATGACCATAAATACTTGAGGAATTTCATACTTGGTTGAATATTCAGTCAATCACCAACCATGATATGAATGATATCATTTACAATTTTGTCACGAGGTTTATAGGAAGCCTCAAACTTTGGTGGAAATCAGTGTCAGAACAAGATTAAATTCATTTTCTAATGTAACCTGATTTTAGCTATGCCATCACCCTCTTATATCATTTCCTTGTGGGAAAACCCACTAACCTTGTTGAAATGAAAAGAAGAGAATTTTTCGTAATAAAATGTTGCTATCTCTAAAAGAAATATCTTGATAAGCATTATTGGGAAATGCTTAAACTTTTTTATCAGATTGGAGCTGATCCAAATCTAAAGCATGTTTTCCTGACCTCCATCCCTAAAGAACTATCCTAGATGGTCGAAAGATCTTTTTTTGGAAGACGGAGAAGAGTACAGGATATTCCCTTGGGAGAAATACAACAAGAGATCCATCTATGCCTTGAAGAATTGTGCCTAAAGTGTCAAATGGTCCGCATCTACATCACAGATGACAAGGAACTCGAGACAGCCCGTTCTCGTCAGAAGCTAAAAATCAAATGTTCCAAGCAAGACTGTGATGGTACTTGTGAAAAGTTTTCTCAAAAGAAGAAACACTTTAAGAAGTTCTGGATGAAGAAATCCAAACATGGCCTTAAGAACTTCAGAAGAAAGATTAAATGGCGATATCTATACAAAAGGAAAGATCACACAGGTCACAAGAAATCAAATTGATGCTTCATCTGCAATCAGAAAGGACACTTTGCCAAAAAATGTTCTTAAGCGAGAACATGTCGAATCGTCTAATTCATCACATTGAAAGTGAAATCAGGATTTCCTTTGAAAATGATGATATTTAATCCTTATTCTCTACTGATGAAGAACCATCTGAACAAATTCTTTGTGTCATTCCTTCTTACCAAACTCCCAGTGAAACCGAATCTGACTCAGATTTTGAAGATATTTTTCATATATCCCTCATATCTTCAGAACAAACTCTTGATATATTTTCAAGTCAAACTCATTGTCCACATTTCCTTATAAAAATTCTCACCTCAAAGTTTTGCCAAATCTATCATTGTTATTGCTTTCATTGATACTAGAGCAAGTTGTTCCATTCTGCATACTAAAGTTCTACTTGAAGAATGCTGGACTTCTCATGTCCAATATTTCAACTCTGTCTCTGGAGATACTTTCTCCACAAATTTCAGAACTACTCCCGTAACTGTCCATTTTTTTTCCTCAATGTTCCATAACTGTAAAAATCTTTGGATCTAATCTCCCCAATAAAGACTTGATAATTGGGTGGGACATAATGACTTAGATTTCTCAACTTCGTATCATCCCTGGAAAAGGTCTTAGGTATAAGGATCAATTCTCTGAGTTTGTCAATATTCATAAAATTTTTTCCATTTAGATGAGTCTATTAGATCCAATTATGCAAAAACTGTTAGAATCTTGTTCAGAATCCCATTCTGAATTCGCTCAAAAGTGTTCACATCCTTTATGGGAAAATCTAGAATTCTTTGTTCACATTCCTTTTAAAAAAGAATGAAGACATTAATTCAACCAAAGCGAGTCACATGGGTATGAAGCCAGAACATTTGGCTTTTGCCCAAAGGGAATGCTCAGAACTATTGCAACAAGATCTTATTGAACTCTCCAACTCCCAATGGGCTTGTGAAGCCTTTTATGTCAATAAGCGTGCTGAGCAAACCAGGGGAAAAATGAGATTGATAATTAACTATCAACTTGTCATGCCCCGATTCTCGGGCATGCACATATCCTACTCCTTTGGTCGATTTTATAATGCGATATCCCATGACTATATATTGCCGACCCTTTCATTTATTAAGCACATGCGGAAGCAGTTATAAATCCCCAGACAGTAAATACGATGTGATAGAAAAGTAGGGCCATATTTTTCATATTGAAACTTATAATCAAACTTTTATACAAAACACAAACTCTAGGGCACTTATAAACTTTTTACTCTAAACTCTATTCACATCAAAATGGAGTTCTCAAAAGAAGATATAATCTCAGTCCATCTGGGCCGTACTCAAGGCCCCTCTCGGGATTATCTTATTCTTCCAAAATTCTTCTCCTTAGGTTTCACCTTAGAGATCTCCCACTTAGATTCCTCCTCCTCAGCTTCGCATCGGCGTCCTAAAATGTTTTTCCCCAAACTGGGATGAGACTACGTCTCAGCGAGCTCTACCCCACTAAGGCCTGATTAGCAAACCCTTATACTATAGGCTGCCTATACATGCATAGGGTAGAAGACGTACCTTGGCATTAGTCTCAACCTGCAATTCAAGGTTATATACAGATACTTCAAATATCTCAATGCACAATCAATCAAATCGTAGATCGAAGTATCGATCAAATTGATCTAGTCGATTACATGCCAACAAGACCACTCACGGTCATTTCCAATCAGTCAATCAATTTACGACATCAAATCAAAGCAATGATCAATCGAGCTAGTTGATTACATGCTAGCCTGATCATTTCCCAGTCATTTAAGCTATTGCTATTTAGTTATAACTAATAGAACCAATCACCAAGCCACGTGTATTCTCCAAGGAGACATACTTTGTCACCGAGCCACGTGCATTCTCCGAGGTGATATATACATTTAGTCACCGAACCACATTCATTCTCCAAGGCGACATATTTCGTCACCAAGCCATGTGCATTCTCCGAGGTGATATATACATCTAGTCACCGAGCTACATGCATTCTCCAAGGCGACATATTTCGTCACCGAGCCATGTGCATTCTCCGAGGTGATATATATATCTAGTCACCGAGCCACATGTATTCTCCAAGGCGACATACTTCGTCACCGAGGTATGTGCATTCTTCGAGGTGACATATCTAATCATCAAGCTCCGTGCATTCTCCAAGGCAACGTACTAATCGTCGAGCCACGTGCATTCTCCGAAGCGATATACCAAATCACCGAGCCACGTGCATTCTCCGAGATGATGTACTATTCACCAGCCACGTGCCCTTCATGATGATTCATCCCATTTCTAAAGTAATTATCCACAACCTTAATTCGTACCCAATTTACCCAAATAATCAATTTAGGAACATATCATAAAAATCCACAATTAAATCAATTCAGCACAAATTAAAGCTCAATTAAATAAATGAACTGTGCCACGACGATCAGCACGAGATTTCGGCCGTTGGCCATCTCAATCTTAATTTCCAAAAATAAATAATTAATTAATTAATTTCGAAAATTAATTATTAAATATTAAAAATTCCGTTTAACTCAAAATAAGGCCCAATTAAATAAACATACTACACCACGATCACCAGCATAAATTTCCAGTCAAGGGCCATCCTAGTTGAATTTTTGAAAAATAAATAATTAATTAATTAATTTCGAAAATTAAATAATTAATATTAAAAATTCAATTTAGCTCAAAATAAAGCCCGATTAAATAAACGGACTTCACCACGTCATCAGCATAATATTTCGGTCACCAACCATCTCAATTGAATTTTCGGAAAAGAAATATTTAATTAATTAAATTCCGAAAAATAGTATTTGAATACCAAAAATTCGACTTAGGCCCGAAAAGCCTAATTTGAAGCCCACTAAGTGTCGGGAAAAATCCCAAGATGCTTTCAATAAATAGTAGACCACGTCTACTTGCTAATTGCATAATCAATTTGTCTAATTTACATCACAATTAACTAATAATCGCTAATATATTTTAATCTAACCACCTAAACCTAATTAATTGAAACTAAACAACCCTTAAGCATAATTAGCAAAATAATAAGGGATTAGTGAGATTATTCACCCAAAACGACGGGCTCGACGCGAGGATCGACTTTCCTCAAAGCGGGCCGAGCATCCGGGCTCGGGAAGGCGGCAAAAATGGGCCAAACAGTTGCTGCAATACCCATTTTCTGCCCTCTCTGTTCGCTGCTGGTGAGGCCGAGAAAGGTGAGGGAAAGGCTCGGGTTGAGGCAAGCAAGGGTGGCTAGGGCCGGGCAGAGGTTCGACGGTCCGAGGTGGCGACGCACGATGGTCAGAGGGAGCTCGGGTGGGCCTCTACCGTCCCTCACGACCACTGAACAATAGCTAGCCAGACGGGGTCGTGGACGGCAGCTCGATTAGACGAGGGCAGATGGTGCGGCTAGGCGGCTGTGGAGTTGCAACGGTGCACGGCGTGAGGCGGCGATGACGGCCTTGGTTATGATTTCGGCTGCTGGTTGTGACAACAAGCTACTCTCTCTGTTTCTGCTCTTGTTGGTTCCAACGGCCGAGAGGGAGAGGAGGAGATAGAAGGGCGAAGGGCATTCGAGCAGGTGAGAGGGAGACGGATGGCGGCGGTACTCCAGCACGACGGCGACGGCAACTTCGTCCTACAGCTCCTTCAAGCGACGATGGTCGCTACTTCTGCTTCTATTTCTGTTTTGCTAGTTCGCCCGAACAAGAGAAGGGAGAGAGGGTCGGTTACGAGAGAGAAGAGAGAAGAAGATAAGAGAGAGAGGATAAGGGTTGAAAATTCAAAAAGTAGAAAAGAAAGGAAAAGCAAAGTTGAAGACAACAAGGTATACGGTGGAGGGGGCATTTTGCACAAGGGGGAAAATGAGAGAGAGAGAGAGAGGAAAAGAAAGAAAGAAAGAAAGAAAGAAAGAAAGGAGAGAGGAACTTGGTCTCCACTAGCACTTTGTATCCAAAATCTCTCTTGAATTCCTCTCAATTAATTCTCACCAAAAATATTTCTATTATCATATTGATTATTTTCCTTATCCAAGAATCCCTCATGCTTCCCAAATTTTGCAATCCCTGGCTTCAATTGAACAAAAACGGCACTATTTATCCAGTCGAAATTAGAACCCAAAAATCTGGATGTCACACAACCTCTCAACATTTTTCTCTAAGATGATAAATTCCCTTTACCCTCCAGAGACTCGCTCTTTACTGGTTTAATCAAGGCCCACATTTATTCCAAATTCGACCTCAAAGTCGGATTTTGGCAATTGGGTATCCATCTTGAAGACAAATTCACAGAATTCTGTATTCCAAACCACCACTTCCAGTGGAAAGTTCTTCATTTTGGCCTAAAAGTAGCACCATCCCTTTTCCAAAAGGCCATGTGTAGAATCTTCCAATCAATTCTGTCAAGTGCAGTAATTTACATTGATGACATTCTACTCTACAGTCCTGATGAGCAGTCGCATTGTCAATTTCTTGAGCAATTCGCAGAAATCGTGAAGAAGCATGGTATCATGCTTTTCCAATGAAAGATGAATATTACCGAGACAGAAATTGAATTTCTTGGTATGCACCTCAACAAAGGTACATACTATCCAGGGCCACATATTGCTCAGGAAGTGTTGAAATTTCCTAAAGAAAACTTCACGATAAAACATGTTCAACAATTTCTTAGGATAATTAATTATCTCAGAGATTTTGTTCCAAACTTTGCAAAGTTGCTGATTCCACTTCAGTCAATGCTGAAGAAGCATCCTCTACCTTAGGGAAAAACTCAAACTAAAATAGTCGCTGAACTTAAGGAGATTATGCAAAACCTTTCATAATTGCAAATACCATCAACAGGAAAAAAAAATTCTTCAAACTGAAGCCAATGACGAATATTGGGTAGCAATCCTGCTTAAAGAAATTGATGGTAAGAGACATCTTTGTGCTCACAAAAGTGAAAAGTTTTCTCAAGCTGAAATGCATTATTATTCCACTTTCAAAGAAATCTTAACAGTAAAAAATGGGATCAAGAAATTTGAATTTCATCTCATCGGCCATCATTTCCTAATAGAATTAGACATTGCATCTTTCCCATAGATGGCCAAGTTCAAACATAAGCAAATCCCAAATTCCCAGCTGCTTCGATGGGCTGAATGATTTTCAAAATACTCTTTCGAAACCAAGCATATTCTTGGAAAGAAGAATGTTCTTGTTGACTTCTTGTCAAGGGTAAAAGCACCAGCAGAAATTAACATGTATATCAAGAGATCTGCTTTCCATATACTCAATCATGGAGTAAAATATAAGATTGAAAAGATCAAAGATTTGCCAAGCTGGAAATATTCCCAGGAGATTATTGAATAAATCCAGAATGACAGTCTCACTGAAAATCTTGATAAACTCATGTGGAACTACCACATAGAACTATTCGAGAGACAAATAAGGTTCGATTTTTTTTTTATTCCTTTGGGTTAAATTCGGATTATCCTTTCATACATCCTCTTATCAGGAAGGAAGATAATTTTCCTAATCAACTCAAGACGTTATTATGGTACTTAACTAACATGTACCTAATAGCTATTGAAATCCCAACCAGGAGATTCATTGCCAACCTCACCAGGATATTCTTACTTGGCAAAAAAGTTGAAAGAGAAAGTGATAAGAATCTCTTAGACTTTCTCAATTGGTTCTATCCTCCTACTCACTGGAAACATCTCTTAGAAAAAGAACTAAGAACCATGACACCAAATCCTGAAGTCCATACCATCTTGTTTTTCTGACGTCCATGGCAATTTTAAGAAATAATGGTAACATAATTAAAGCCCCACAGGATATAAGAACTACATCCTATAAACCTCACTTGGATAGTAGATAAGCTCACATTCACAAATCTTATCTAGGAGTTGTTGGATGTTGTGAACACTAGTAATGAGAACTCCAAAGAATTCTCTGTCAAGAAACAAAACCATTCTTGAAGATGTCTGGAACTATAATGTATCAACTACATGGGATCATTATGACCTAGCACCATAGGCTAAACAAGCACTCAGAGATTTCAGACAAGTTGCGTCATCCTAGGAGCATGAAATGACAAATGCAGATGACATTGTCCAATCGACTTAGGACCCTTATGCTAGATGGGGAGGTCCTCTTTCCCAAGACCCCTATGATCAAGGACCTTTGTCCTTATCCCAAAGCATGAACACATCCTTCTTTGCACAATCATCCAATTGGCCTTAGCCAAGCATTCCTACCGACACTACAGGAGATGACACTACAAACTGGAACCATGAAGAAGCATCACATTGGGCACATGAAGAGGCATCCTCATCACACCGTCTAAATTAGATTCTCTCACCAGAAGATCTTGGAGCTCTTGAACAGAAATATGAAGAACATTTTTTTGCTACAAGGCATAGCTCAGATGACTCAGACTATGACTACAATGCTCATGAGGGACAAGACTGCTAAAAAGCCGATGTTTGTACAATTTTACTGTAGCAAGTTAATGTTCACTTTTACTGTAGTACTAGGCTAAGGAAGGTACTATTCACAGTATAATTACTGTTCATAGTGTGTGAATAATTCCCTCTCGGAAGTTTCCAGTGCCTTTGTCTTGTTTTCGGACCTGTGAGCTTAGTCCTTGTATGTTTGTGACCTCTTATTGTCTATATAAGGCAATGAGGGTGTAATGTGTTAGGTAGAGTCTCTCGAAGTAAAGTGAGTGCTTTGTGAAAACCCTTTCTATGGCTTTCTAACCATTGTCTAGTTTCAAAGAACAAGACCAATAGTCAAGTCACTTACAATAACCTAGTCATGTTATATCAAGTTTTAATTAAGAACAAGACCAGTAGACTTCTTATGTAAACAACTATTTCTATGTTTCAATTTGGAATGTCACAGTTACTAATTCCTTAAAGTCAAATAATCTAGCATTAAGTTTGGAATGAGATCATTTAACCAAAAGGATAGTCCAATCTAGTGGAATTGTATCATCAAGTTTGGAATGGCACAAGTTTCCCGATAGAACATTTGAATTAGGTTAAAGTCATCTTCATCAATTTTGGAATGAGACAACTCACCCTTTTCAAATTAGTCAACAACTGTGAACATCGATGAAACATATAAACTGTGTTTATCATTGTAGCTAATAAAGGAAAATTCGATAATTCAAAACACACAATTGAAAGGTAAGTAAATGGTAGTTAAGACTTGCCTATATAGTCTTTAATCCTATTTCCCTCACTATTTTGAATAATTGATCTTTAGGCATACCTTTGGTGAGAGTATCAGCTATGTTATCCTTCAATCTCACATCGATCAAGGTGATAACCCCCTGTTGTCTTAGATAATTCAACAACGCATGTCTCAGTCTCACATGTCTTCATTTTGAATTAAAGATAGCATTCTTAACGACTTGGACAGCTGCTTGATTATCATAGAATAGGCTTAAAGAATTAATATTTAGCCGAGTCAAAGGAATATCCATAATTAGATTCTTTATCCACTCGACCTCTTTGCTGGCTGAGGCTAAAGCAAAAAGTTATGATTCCATAGACGACAATGCAAGACAAGTTTGTCGTTTGGATTTCCAAGTAATAACAGCTCCATCCAAAGTGAATATATATCCACTAGTTGACTTACTATTTTCAATATCTAAGTACCATGAGGTATCGGAATATCCATCCATAGTTGGAGGATAACTAGAATAATAGATAGCATAATCTTTAGTACCTTTAAGATATCTCATTAACCTATTAAGGGCATCCTAATGCTCTTTATTAGGATTACTAATAAAACAGCTTAGCATATCAACTGTAAAGGCTATGTCGGGTCTAGTGCAACTCATATCATACATGAGATTACGAAGCAGTTTCGAGTACTTTAACTTATCAACACTGGTCCTTTCATTAAGATTCAATCTATTATTATAATCACATGGTATCTCACTTGGTTTACACTTATTATATCTCCAAGTAAAAAGTAGATGCTCAATATAATGAGTTTGGACTTGCTATTTACAGCTTACTTTCATACCAAGAATGATATTAGCAATACCAAGATCTTTCATGTCAAATTCTTTAACTAAAATAGCTTTCATGTCACTCACTACAGAATGATCGAAACTAAGAATTAACATGTCATTAACATACAAGTAAACAATGACTATCTTTTTTTGACATAGAACGATGGTAAAGGCATTTATTTGAATAACTAGATTGAAAGCCATAACTCTTTACCACTTT
Source organism: Eucalyptus albens (assembly GCA_014182695.1). Classification (NCBI taxonomy): domain Eukaryota; kingdom Viridiplantae; phylum Streptophyta; class Magnoliopsida; order Myrtales; family Myrtaceae; genus Eucalyptus; species Eucalyptus albens. The sequence goes on from CM024653.1 coordinate 54,237,420, forward strand.
GTCAAATTTAAAATACCACATCTTAGGTGCTTGTTTAAGACCATACAAGGATTTGTTCAATTTACAAACTTTGTCCTCAAGACCTTTCATAATATATCCTTCCAATTGTTCCATGTAAATTTCCTCATTTAACTCCCCATTCAAGAAAGCTGTTTTTACATCCATTTGATGCACTATAAAGTGTTCAATATATGCCAAAGCAAGAAGAATTCTTATAGTTGATAGATGGCACATAGGTGAATAGACATCAAAATAATCTATTTCACTTTATTGTTTATAGCATTTAGCTACCAAACGTGCTTTGTATATGGCTATTAATCCATCACTATTCAGTTTCTTCTTCAACACCCATTTACAGCTTATAGCTTTGGCTCCTTTTGGCAAATTAAATAGTTGCCAAGTGTAGTTCTACAGTAGAGAGTTCATTTCATCATCTATGGCTTCTGTCCACAGTAGAGATTCCCTAGATCTCATTGCTTCCTGGCAGAAGAATGGATTATCCTCAAGATGATATGCAACAAAGTCATTACCAAAACTTTTAGGAACTCTCTCTCTCTCTTGTAGATGCTCTAACTGGAATTGGTTCAACAATCAAATGTGTGGAATTAGTGTCAGAAGGGCCGCTTCAAATTCTACAAGAGATTTTGAAATCATATTTGTAGATCCAAAAATATTTAAGCTTTGATATATGAGAAACTTGTTTTTGAAGAACATTGCATCTCTAGATTCTATACAATGTTAGTAGATAGATCTAAAAACCTATTGCAACACTATCTTTTGCACTACTTAGATATATGCAAGTAATGGTTCTAGATCACACCTTAGGTTTCTTAGGATTTGGTATACTTATATAAGCAATAGAGCCCGAAGTCTCAAGAGTATCATATCTACAATGGCGTTTATGCCATATCTCATAAGGTGTCATGGACAACTTAGAGTGTGGTAATTTGTTCAAGATGTGATTAACAGTTAGAACTGCTTCTCCCCAATAGGAGGAAGGCATGCCAACTGTAAGTAACATAGAGTTTAACATTTCAGTTAACGTTCTATTCTTATGCTAGGCAATACCATTTGATTGGGGTAAATAATGAGTAGTGGTTTCAAGTATTATACTTTTTGAAGCATAAAATTCCTTGAACCTTAACATAGTATATTCTCCTTCCCTATCATTCCTAAATCTCTTAATTTTCACGTTGAGTTGATTTTCTACTCTAGACTTGAAAATTTTAAATTTTTCAAAAGTCTTATCTTTCGATTTCAACAAATGGACATGACAATATCTAGAAAAATTGTCTATAAATGTTATTAGATACTTCCGACCACCTCTAATAATGTAATTTCTAAAGTCACAAATGTCATAATATATTAACTCAAGAAGTTGTGTACTTTTAGAAACCAACTTAAAGGGTTTTCTAGTAATTTTAACTTGTGCACACACTTCACACTTGTCAAATCGAATATAAATATCTAATAGAATGTTGTGAGTTTTAGCTAGATATTGCATTTTCCTATAATTCACATGTCCAAATCTATTGTATAGCAACTTTGGATCAATCAAAGTAGAATTCACATGATTTATGTTATCGGTATTTAAACTCAACCTATACATACCATTAACCATGAATGCACAACTGAAATAATATGAGTTAATAGATAAAGTTATTCTACTATTCATAATTGAAAAAGACATGCCAGCTTTATCAAGTAAATTCATAAATATTAAATTCTTTTTAAGTAAATATACTACTCTAACATGTTTCAGAGTTAGTAATTTACCCGAAGAAAGCACCAAATTTGCAGTTCCATCATGAGTCACATTTGCCTCACCACAATTGCAATTTTCGACAATGTCTTTCACTTCTGTGACCTCGGTGAATAAGTTCTTGTCATTTGTAGCATGACAAGTAGCACCACTGTCCAACCACCACTCAAAAGAGACGCTGGCCTTTCCATTCTTCATCATTCCAATGAAAGCTTGAGGCTCAGATCCTCTAATTAGCATATTGGCCTCATTTTGTGGTGTGTCATTATTTGGTTTTTTCGGCAACTTACACTCTGCTGCCCGGTGACCCCACTTTCCATAGTTATGGCACTTGTCATTCTTTTTTTTTTTTTTTTTTTTTTTTTGAAGATAGTCTTTTTGGCCTTTAACTGTAAAGATGATTCACTTTTTAGTGACTTGGATCTTTTCTGAGGTTTATTGGAGTGTGAAACTAAATCCTACTTGCTCTAAATTTTTCCTAATAATATTTTGATTCTCAATGTGAATATATCTTTTTAATTCATCCAGTCACATCCGTACCTTCAGTTTGTGCATTTCAATCTTGAAAGAATTCCCTTCAATTGGTAGTTTGCTCAACATAAAACCGGCAAAGAGATTATCGGATATATCAGAGTTATCATCTTTTAGCTTGTTTCTCATGTTCTCAAATTCAACTAGCTGAGAGGTAATGCTTGAATTCATAGTAAATTTAAAGTCAAAGAATTTTGTCTGCTATGAGAGTTTTAAAGAGCCCCTCTTGTTTTTGGAACTGAGCATCCAAGTGATCTCATATCTCTTTCACCATCTTATACTCACTATAAGTCATAGTCAGATGAGGATTTAAAGAGTTCAACAAGTAATCTCTACAAAAATCTTCATCTTTGTTCCATTGATATTAATCCACATCTTTAGTGGTAGATGCAAAATTACTTAATATAGTATAGAATATGTTACGTTCTTTCATGCCAAATTGAACATGTAATTTTCAGTTATGAAATTCTGTAACATCAAATGATTGCAACTTTATAATATCATAGGAACTATGCTTTGCCATTTTAATTAGAGCAAAGTGTTAGAAAGAGTGCACCTTGGAGTCCTCGAGCCACAAAATCGAATAACTCCTCTAACCTTGATCAAATCGCTCTGTAGAGATGGAATTTGCCAATACAAACCAAAAAAAAAAAAAAGATCTAGAGCACCCAAAAACCTTAAGATCAACTACCCTTGTCATCGAAACTCGCTGGAAATTTCATCGCTGAAATTCGTTGGAAATTCAGATGGAAACTTCCGGGTGCCGTAACTTCTCTGTCCAACCTTCCATCGACGCAAGTGACCACTCAAAATGTTCGTATCGACGAGTAAAACAAAGATCAAGTGGTTTCACCCTCTAAAATTGGCTATAATTTTTGGGTTTTTGAATCAAAGATTTCAGTTACCCGAATCTTCAAACTTAGATCCCTGGCCAATACTACCGTCGAAATCAAAAGTAAATTACACTAGTGAGTTCATCTTGACGAAATCTTCAAGAAGACACCTTACTCGCTCAAATCCGACACACGAACATAATACTTTAAGATTGTTGGAGGTTATAGGTTTGAAAGAGAAGAAGTGGTTGCTTGAAGTATTACACCAAAAGACGTCAAGTTTGGAACGCTCAACAGTGTTATCTCTAGCGTAGGGGAACCCTAGAGTTTTTATATGTAAATTATTGGGTTTCGGCCCATATGGACCCAAATAACTATACTTTCACCTATTGGGCTTGCATGTGAACATATTATTTTTTGGACTATATTAACAATATATTCAACAAAACTCCAGTGCCATAAAACTCGATGAAACCGGAGTGCGTCAGTTTGAAAAAACTCCACTGCGGGCGGGGTATAAAAGTTTTGCCTTCCTACCATCAACTAAATGTAGGCTCACATCAAGTTTGTTTTAGACGAGGAAGGAAAGAGGTTAATCACACAAAGCTCGAAGTCTAATGGGAAACAACAAGGTGATCGGAGGTAAGGAACGACCGTGAACTGCTACATCACTTCACTACGGTCTAGCCTCTTTCAATAACTTTCGAGGACCACAAGCAAATTCATGTTGTTTCAAGTTTCTTTCCTGAAAAGGGAATTTTGGAGGGCCGCCAAATACATAATGATTAATGAGGGATGCATCTAATCAACCCACATTTGTTTTTTTTTTTTTAGTTTTGTGTAAAAAACGTTGCTTCTTCATGTTGAAAATATGGTTCTATTCTTTATGATCTTAAACGATTCTTTTTTCTTTTTTCAAAAGAAGACTCAAAAACCGATTTGATTCGGTAATTGGTTATTGAATAGAACTGGTGTTTTGGCCTTGGAATCAAGGACTGATCCGATCCTAGGCTATTTCAAGATTCGTGGAACAAGAAATTGAACTGCTTTTACGCTAGAACTAATCTTGAATCAGCCGGTCTAAGCCGATTCGATTATGTAGTTAGTTCAAAATCATAAATTTTGAATCATTATCATCCTTGAATTAAAGAGGAACATTAAACTACATAAGTGAATATATATATATATATATATATATATATATATATATATATATATATATTTATCTGAGTTAAGCATTGGGGGCTAATTGATGTATATTTTCCAACAAGGGGTAAATTGAAATTTCCCCTATCTTTATGAAATTTGTTGTTTACAATGCAAAAATACCTACTAGAGGATGATGTGAAGGCAAATTAAAGAAAAAGGCATTGGGTCTAATTGATTACATATTTGTGTGACAATGATAAGGAGAAGCGTGAGGGATTAAGTTGGAGACGGTATGAGGCGCACGACGGATGGACCTTTTTCTTTGTCATATGGCGTCTATGTCAGTGAGCATTTTATGTGTGTATGTCCATTTCCAAAAGTTCTCGGGTGACCAGTAGTTTTGGTTCTCTATAGGTCAGTGCTCTCGGTTGTTCCCGAGTTCAGTGCTCTCGGTTGTTCCCGAGCACTAACTACTGAGAACCAAAACTGCTCCGTCACCCCTGAGAACTCTTGACCCACACATTCTCCTCTTGTCACGCGCCTATATATGAGACAATGACAAACTCCAGTTCAAACTCCAATCCAATTCATCATTCTCTTTCTTCCAACTCCACCAAATCTCAACTATACATCAAGATCGATGCTATATGACATGTTGTTGCAGAGGTAAAGAAGTATCCACGCGTTGCTCAGAGATCAATGGAAAACCACTACTCAACCCATCACAATGTTCCAAGGTAGGCACTACAACATCTCTTGTGTCCAACCTCCTTCAGTAAGTTGGAGGACCCTGAGTAAATTCATGCTGTTTTTTTCAAATGCCATCCGCACTCCACTTTGATCCTTTTCAATGTTGCATACTGAAACCATGTTCAAACGTCTAAGGTTTTTTGTCTTTTAGTAAAAATGAAACCAGTTCAAAATATATTTTTCCCTACTAATCTATCATATGCTTATTCTAATCCTTATTATTTTGTGGAACACGGTTGTCTAACAAGTTGCTTGGTGATGTTAAGGTATGCAGCACAGCACGTAGCTCAAATCAACGAAGGTCTTGATTCGCTTGCGCAAGCCTTGCGTCAACTCATCAGGGAGAGGGACAGCTCTATAGTTCCGGCCAACACTTCCATAGCACCACGCATCTTGCTTATCTGTGCAGCCATTAAAATCATCCGGCAAAGATTAGTCTTCGGAATGGGAAGGCAAGATGTTGATCCAAGTTTCCGACTTGCCATTGCTGGGATCGCTGTTGCTCTTGGATGCGTCAAATGTGGTCTCCTGATGTGCGTTCTGCTCAGTGGCTTGCCTTGGCCGATTTCTGTCGTCTGCATCCTAATGCTGGTAGTCCCGTTCATGTTCATCCTGAGTTAAAAGGATTATTAGCGACTGGGCGCTAGTTTCTGGCTTTCGATGTGGTGATGTGCGTTTTGTGTGAATTTCGTTTGTCTGTAACCTTCCTCCCGCTGGTACTGATCTGAACGTCACTGTTGTATTATTACCACACCGCTTATCTAAGGGGTTTACATGTTCTGTGCCCTTCCACTGCAAAATCGTTTTCTTTTCCTGCTGCTCTGTTTTTCATCTTATGTCTCTGTTCATATGAAAACTGTTTCGACATGAATGTGAAAAATTGCGACTTAGCAAATATCAACGGGAGCCACTATTTCCAGGCCTCCAGTTTCTTGCCCACGCCCTCAAAACCTTAAAATGGCAAAAGAACCCATGGTTCCCGGGTCGCCACCGCCTTTCTTGAAGCGCTCATCATCCTCCTTCATTTTGCCTCCTTCAGCAACTTCTTCTGCTCTTGATCGTGTAAAACACCCAAATCCCACAATACCCTCGTCTTCCTCCATCCATTTGAAGCTCATGCTCACCCCCTTCTTAATAGCAATAGCCTCGGTGTTGGCTTCTTCGGCGAGCACCGGATGCAGCCGCCTTTCGTGGGGGCGACGGCTATGGCGTCTTCGTCTTGCGATAGCTCGATTTCAGGAGCGTGGTTTGGGGTTTGGAGAGAGGGAAGGATTTGAGCTTGTGGAAAACGGGAACTCGAGGTTGGGGGCAAGAAGGAGTCGTCGGCGGTGAAGGAGGACTTGTTGATCGCGGCGATTTTCTCGAGGACGTGGAGGTCCTTGGGTCAGGGAAATGAGGTCTTCCACCGCCGAGTCATCGGCGTGAGAAAGGTAGAAGAATTCGGCCGTGGGTTTCTTCTGCTTCTTCATCATCTTCTTCTTCTGGGTTTGTGGAGATTTCTGCTTTCTCACTGGCTCTGTTTTACTCTGTTACCGCTGCGAGCGGTGGGGATAGAATTGTGCTTAACCGCGAGCTTAAGAGGAACCATCAAGTGACAGTGGTACGCCTGATAAAACTACCATTTCCCATGCGTAATTGAAGAATAACGCAATTTTTTTCTTGCCAACGAAGGGCAACGTACCTGAAAAACAAAATTCCAAATTCAAGAAGGGCGAGGTACCAGTAGGTTAAAGGTCGAAACGGAGAATGTAAGCGCACGTGATATGCGCGTGCATCTCTGGCCGGTCGCTTTTCTCGTCGGGTAAAGCATTGGGGGCTAATTAATATATGGCCCTTCAATCACGCGACTGCGACTCCATCCGCCGCACCCTCGCCCCCGACCTTGAGTGGCGGTGATGGTGGTTCCATTCCCCCCTAGTTCTTGATGGTCCTCCTCCGCCACGTCGGACGACACCTTCCTCTTCGTCCCAGACTCCGTCACCTCCTTCGGGCCCCGCCGCGGTCGCCCGAGTGCTTCGGCCCGGCCCGCTCCATCTCGTGGGTCAACGCCTGGACGTTCTCCGCCAATGGGTTGGTTGTCCAGGTTGAGGGAGCGCTTCCAACACTTTGCTCACCTCACCATCACGCGATTCGGCGACTCCCTGCCGTCGGATTCGCGACGGCCGAGATCGCCTCGCTGCATTGCCAGCCGCTGTGGGAGAGCAGCGCATGTAGCCGGATCGGAAAGTCCATGCCCAGACCACGATCTCGTTGGTGGCGGCATTAATGGCCTCGGAGATGTGGCCTTCGTCGGTGGGGACTTCTTTGCCGTTGATATCGAGAGAGAGCTCGGGGCGATCCGCATGAGGGTCGTCTTCAATTCACACTATGAAAGGGATTCGCGTGCAAATTCCCTGCCTCCGTGACGGGTCGATTCCGGCGAGGTGCTCGAGGATGCTAGACGTGCCGGAAGACCGGTCGCCGCCGCCGACAATGCTTGACGATGTGGATTCGGTTGTTGTAGGGGTGGGGGAAGAGGGGTGATGAAAAGTCAAATGAGAAAAAAGAAATTTTGACTGGATAAATGGATGGACACTTAGCCCCTACGTTGAGGCAGATTTTTAAGGTTTTGAGGGCATGGATGTGCAAATGGAGTCGTGGAAATAACGGCCTCCGTATCGGGAATCCGGATTTTCTTTCTGTTGCCGGTCGCTTGGCTTCGTGCAGTTCATTAGATGTTAGTTATCAACTTCATCCCCTCACAGTATCTTTGCCAAGGCTAACATAACTGCTTACATCTCTGGAAAAAAGTACATTCTCAAAATGCGATAGTTGAAAGAAATATCAAACACCGTCTTAAGTTTGACCCGCACAAAGAGGCACGACCATAGAAACACCGTTCTTTCTCCTCTTCTAGTTATAATGCCAGGGAAAAGTACTAAAAAAAAAAGTTTTAAACTTAATGTATTTGTGCCAATTCGGTTGTAAAATTTTTGATTGTACCAATTGAGTTCTAAACTATTTGACGATTTTCCATTATGGTGCATTTGGTCAATTTTGATAAAAAATCACTGACATAGATGACGGCCATCTTACGTGGCATGGCCAACACTAAAATGGACAAATCTTATAACTTTTAAATATTTTTCCTGAAATTTTTAAATAATTTTTCCTTTCTTTTTTTTTTTTTTTTTTCCTTTCTTTGTTATTTTTTTAAAATTTTTACAACTCTAGACCAACGACGTTTGCCCGGTTTGGGCAAGGGTGTCACGGCCCTCACCAACCATAGGTGAGGGCCTCTGTGCCTTTGCCAAGATCCACGCGAGGGCGTCGGACCCAAATCCAGCGAGGCAGCAGCCACCATTTTCTTATTTTATTTTGTGTCTCGATCAAAAGGAGTGAGGTTCCAAGTCACATGGGCAAATTGCAAATGTGTCTCCATCAAAAGGAGTGAGGCCAAGTCAACTGAGGGGACAATGTGCACCAATGCAACATCTCGGCATCGTTTAGAAAGGAGTCAGGTTCCAAGTCAAATCCAATGCAACATCTTAAATGAGCAGACAAGGTGCGCCAATGCAAGATCTCAGCATCATTTATAAAACAGGATGTTTTAGAAGTAAAGAAGAAAGTAGCCACATTGCTTGAAGATCAATGGAGAATAACAACTCAGTCGATCACGTTGTTCGAAGGTAAGCACCTCAACATCTCTGTAGTTCAACCTCCTTCTACAAGTTGGGGGACTCGAGTAAATTCATGCTGCTTTGTTTGAAAACCATCTGCACTCCTACTTAGATCATATGATCTCGTCCTTTTTTATGTTACATACCAAAACCATGAAATCAATAGAAATCGCTTGTATTTTTTCTCTATTGATCTATCAATATACTTCTTCTTGATTCTTATTTTTTGCACTTATGTGAAAGATAGTTATCTAACATGTCACTTTTGGTGACCTTAAGGCATGTAGCACAGCACGTAGCTCAAATCAACGAAGGTCTTGATTCGCTCGAGCAGACCTTGCATCAGCTCATTAGGGAGAGGCACACCACTATAGGTTCAGCCAACATTCCCAATGCACCAGCCATCTTGCTTATCTGCGCAGTGATTAAAATCATCCGGCAAAAATTAATCTTTGGGAACAGAAGGCAAGATGTTGACCTAGGTTTCCGACTTGCCTCTGCTGTGGTCGCTGTTGCTCTTGGATGTGTCGAATGTGGTCTCCTGGCGTGTGTTCTGCTTGGCGACTTGCCTGGACCGATTTTTGTTGCCTGCATCCTAATGCTGGTAGTCCCGTTCGTGTTCATCGCAAATTAAAGGATTATTAGCAACTGGGCACTAGTTTCTGGCTTTCTATGTGGTGCTGTGCGTTTTATATGAATTTCATTTGTCTGTAACCTCCCCCGGCAGGTACTGATGCGGACGTCCTGTTGTATTATTAGCACGCCGCTTTTCTAGGGGTTTAACATGTTCTGTAACCTCCCACTGCAAAATCGTTTTCTTTTCCTGCTTCTCTGATTTTCATCTCATGTCTCTGTTCATATAAACTGCGTCTCTAAGCAAATATCAACGGAAGCCGCTATTTCCGTGCCTCCACTTTGCTTATCCACGCCCTCAAAACCTTGAAATGGCAAAACAACCCACGGTTCCCTGGGTCGCCGCCGCCTTTCGGGGGCGATGGCTATGGGGACTTCGTCTTGCGATAGCTCGAATTCAGGAGCGTGGTTTGGGGTTTGGAGAGAGGGAAGGATTTGAGCTTGTGGAAACGAGAACTCGAGGTTGGGGGGCAATAAGGAGTCGTCGGCGGTGAAGGAGGAGCTGTTGATCGCGGCGATTTTCTCGAGGACGTAGAGGTCCTTGGGTTAGGGAAATGAGGTCTTCCACCGCCGAGTCATCGGCGTGAGAAAGGTAGAAGAAGTCGGCCGTGGGTTTCTTCTGCTTCTTCATCTTCTTCTTCTTCTTCTGGGTTTGTGGTGATTTCTGATTTCTTACTGGCTCTTTTTCACTCTGTTACCGCAGCAAGCGGTGGGGATAGGGTTGTGCTCAACCGCGACCTTAAGAGAACAATCGAATTCAAGTGGCATGCCAGATAAAACTACCATTCCCATGCGTAATTGAAGAATAACGCAATTTTTTCCTTGCCAACGAAGAGCAACGCACCTGAAAAACAAAATTCCAAATTCAAAAAGGGCGAGGTATCAGTAGAATAAAGGTGGAAACGGAGAATGTAAGTGCACGTGATACGCGCGTGCATCTCTGGCCGGTTGCTTTTCTCGTCGGGTAAAGCATTGGAGGCTAATTGATATATATTTCTCGAGTGTAGTGGGGTGATTTGAGACAAACTCAAATGCAGGGGGTCTTTTGCAAAAGAGGAGCTGTCGAGCTTCCTACGCTGCATCATTTGCCTTGTGATCGTCTACAAAATGTGTTTACCAAATCGTAGGCCCGCATCAAGTTTTGTTTCAGACGAGGAAGGAAGAGGTTAATCCGCTGTGCGTGTTCCATTACGTGAATACTGTTTTATTCGGAAACAATCTGCATGATGAGCTCGTCCTTTCCCATGTTGCATTGTTAATCCATAGTACAAGTACAAATGGAACAATTTTTTATTTTTTTTTTTGTTTGGTGAAACGATCAATGAGTTTATTCTTGATTTTTATTGTGTGAAAAATGGATATCAAGCAAGTAGTTTATTGATTTTAATCCTAAAAGTAGAGCAAAGCATGTAGCTCAAATCACTACAAATTATAACGAATATCTTGATACACTGAATAAGGTCTTGCATCAACTCATCGGGGATAAATCTACAAGTTGAGCCAACATTACCCGTGAATGCGGCACTATGCTTATCTATGCAGAAATTAAGATGGTCAGGCAAAAATTAGTCTTTGAGATGGGAAGACAAAATATGGGCTCGGTTCCAATTTTCTTATGCTCTCATCTATGTTGCCCTTGGATGCATCTCATGTAGTCTCCACATGTGCGTTCTACTTGCCAACATGCCTTGGCCCGTTGCATTCATCCTAATTTTGGTGATCCTATTTGAGTTCATCCCGAATCAAAGGATTAATAAGTGAATAGCGGTAGTTTTTGACATTAGGTATGTTGATGGTCTAGTGTTTGCTTGGGTCCGGCCCTCATGGTCATGTGTCTTTTCTAAGAATTTTGGTTTGCTTGTATAACCTTCCGGTGGCGAGCTGGTCGTCCATGTGTTTGCTGGGTCTAGTCCTCTGTACGACCAAATCTAATTCAAAGTATCTAATTTGAGAGCTCGCAAATTTTAAGTGACTTATTCGACCGTACTACACAAGTAAAGCAAGCAGGATAAATACAAAAGCTCGATTCATAGCTCCGTTTTGATGAGTATCATTGTGCTTTTGAGACCGGTTCACCATAATTAATTGCTAATTTCATTCATGCATTAATTATTAATATCACAAGGTACTCATGCCTAAGTGCATGGCTGAACAGCCATATGTGCTTGTTATTTATTTCTCTACATAACCCAATAATGACAAACGAATTGTTCCAATTGAATCTCCATTAATATAGCGTGGAGATTCAATTGGAACCGTACACGTATATGAGGACGTTTCTCAGTCTGACAATCTTTTAAAATATAGAATTAAGGGCTCGATGTCGTATTAGATCTTATGGGGAAAAAAAAAAATCATTTCTTAACATCTCTTAAAGACATTAAAAGTTACTTGGCCCTCCCAAAAAATAAAAAAATCAGAGGAAGTTAAATATGAATTATTTTATTTCGTCAGAGTAAATAATGATTACATCTTCTTTGGTAAAATCGAAACTATCATCGATTCAACATCTTTAATTTGCTTGCACTATTTTACAGCCCAACACGAATTGATCTTTTGGACCACTTCGTATGCATCACTACATCTATTACTAAAAAAAATATGCTCGTCTATAGGGGCGTAAATGGACATTCAATAAAGTTCATTCACATAATACTTTAGGTTTAATTTTTGGAATATGTTCACCAGAAGTCTTAAAACATTTTTTGAAAGTGCAATTAAATCCTAAAGTTTACAAAAAGAATAATTAAGTTATAAAACTTTTAAATTGTTTCAATTGAGTCATTTCGTTAACTTCGTTCAAATTTATCTAACGGAAAATACTAACGTGGCTTTTTAAAATATTTTCTCTCTCACGTGGTGATGATGTAGCTAAATCATAAAGTCTAAGGTTAAAATGATATTGTCTTTATCTAAATCTAATTTTTAAATTAAAAAAAAAAAGCTAAAATATAAAAAAAAATACAGGTGAGTAGGCTTGCAAGCCCTTACTACCACTACCCCATCATCGCCATAGGGGGTCGGCGAGGGTCATCGAGCCTTAGCCAAGGCTGGCGACCCTTGCCTAGATTAGGCAAGGGCCTACAATCAACGAGGGTGGTCGACCCCTGGCAAAGGCCCGGCGACCCCCACCTACCATTCCCCCACCCTCATCGACCCCTCTTGGCGATGGTGGGGCGGCAACGGCGAGGTCTTGCAACCCTCCCCACTTGACCTATACTTTTTTATAATAAAAATAGCTTATTTTTAAAATTTGATTTGTATAAAAAAATAATAAAAGCTACATCATCACCACATCAGTATTTTTCATTAGCCAAATTTGACGGAGTAAATGAAATAACTCGATTAAACAAATTTACCAAGTTTTAGAACTTGACTGCATTCTTTTGCAAATTTTAGGACTTAATTACACTTTTGTGATAAGTTATAATACTTCTAGTGAACATATCCGTTAATTTTTTATAATGATGAATTTTGAGGTCAATGTGGTAACTTACCTCCAAAACACAGAGAGTAATTGTTTAAAATCTTAAAGCAATGTTACAAATATTCTTACGTAAGGATAAATACCTGTGGTAAAAATAAGAAACTATGATGATTCCCTTTAGCAATTGCATTACCTAACACTAATTTAAACTGAAATATATGTATGAAAATTGGAAAAATTACTCAAAAAGTTCTAAACCTCTTGTGCTTGTGCCAATTTAGTTTTAAATCTTATGACAACTTGCTAATTTGATCCTAAACCTTTCAATTGTGTCAATTTAGTCTTAAACATTTTAGTAAATTGCTAATTTAGTCTTAAATCTTTTAAAAGATTTGTGAATTTGGTCATTTCGACCAATTTTGGCCTTTTTGACATAGCAGTCTAGTTATCAATGGCCATCTAACGTAACATGGTCAATGTTGATGACATTGACAATTTTTGTAATTTTTTAATAATTTTATGCAATTTTTTTCTGCCCTTTCAACCTCGTCAACTTGACCTCACCAAGGGCGAGCAATGCTGGCCTTGGTCAAAGGCCGAAGGGTGAGCTCTGCCAAAGGTTAATGAGGTCAACCTCACCAGCCATCACCAAGGTTTGGCCACCAGCTAGAGCTAGAAGGGAAGGGGGGAAAAAAGAAAGAAAAAAGAAAGGAAAAAAATTATAAAAAATTATTTAAAAATTCAAAAATTATAAAAAATCAAAATTATCAACGTCAACGCCGACCATATCAAATAAAATAGCCGGTGAGTAGATAGTTAGCCAAAATTTGTCAGAATGATTAAATTGGCAACTCATCAAAATGTTTAGGATTAAATTGGTATAATTGAAAGGATTATAACTAAATTGGGACAAGTACAATAGATTTTTCTTTTTTTTGGTCATTTTCCCTATGAACATTATCCCTACCTTTGTTGGTGGTGGCCCACCCTCGCCAAGGCCGTTCTCCTTTAAGAAATCTATGAACGATTTCCTTTTGTAATTACATTCCCTAACATTAATTCACTTTTCTTGTGAAAACTCAGCAAAAAAGATCGGTAAGCACCACACAAAAATTGGTGAATCATTTTCAAATGGATCACAGATCAAACATGAGAATATCCTATAGAGTTCCTCATCCATTTCAAAGTAAGATAACCAAAGATGAACGTGTCCTAGAGGCTAGAGAAGATAAAATCCGCCATCCTGCTTGAGGAGTCGAATGTTGCACATCAATTTGTATCAAAGAATTCAATGCCAAATAGATTATGAGTAAGGATGCATCAACTTGAGAATTGGCCCACTTTTTTGTGTGCAAAAAATCAAATTCTTAAAAATAACATGTTGTATCATCATGTTGAAAATGCAATTAGATTATTTATGATTTCAATAGATCTTAAAAAAAAAAAAAAAAAATGGAAGAAGAGTTGGAAACTGATTCAATTTGAGAACCAAACTAGTTGAATCAGTTCTTAAATAGAACCAGCAGTTTCGGCCTTGAAACCGGGAACTAATATGCTTGGAGGTTGCTTCAAGGTTTGTGGAACAGGAAATTGAACGGATTCTCCCTAAAACTAACCTTGAACCGGTTAGTCCAACCTATTTCAGTTTGATCCTCGAGTTATACTATACTAGATGCACACCTCAATTCAAATTTCGACTCTCATAAATCAACAAGTAATAAAAACTAACTTTTGAATGGCATCTTTCTCGAATTGAAGGGAAACATTAAATTACATCAACAAATGAAATTTTTTCATCGGAATTAAGCATTGGGGCCTAATTGATATACATTTCTCATTGAGGGGTAAATTGAAAATTTCCTTTTCTTTCTGAAATTTGTCGTTTGCCATGCAGAAATGTCTTCCAGATGATGATGCGAAGGCGAAGGAAAAAGAGAGGCGTTGGGTCTAATTGATTATGTACAAATTACAATGAGAATGACTAGGAGGAGCATGAGGTATTGGAGTCCAATCCCTCTAATTGATTATATATAATCACAAGGAGTAGCGTGAGCGATTGGCGTAATTGTCATTATTGTCATATGTACAGGAGTTCAATCCTCACGTCCTGATGATGACAAAGAACCCCATTGGAGGAGAGCCTCCTCCAATGGGGGGTTGTTTGATTAGGGGATGGGATTCTTTATGGGGTCTCCTCGGATGGGATTCTTGCTCTCCTCCGCTGGGGTTCTTTATGGGGTCTCCTCCAATGGGTTTCTTTGTCATCGAGGATTGAACTCCAGAGAATCCCTCATGTCATTTGCGTATAAGACCCGTGGGAGAAGCAAAAGAAAACAGTAGCCATGCATTGCTCAGAGATCAATGGGAAACAACAGCTCAGCCAGTCAACAATGTTCCAAAGTAAGCATCGCAACATCTTTGCAGTCCAATCTCCTTCAACAAGTTGGAAGACTCTTAAGTAAATTCATGCTGATTTGTTTGAATACCATTTGCATTCCACTTAAATCAGGTGAACTTGTCCTTTTCAATGCTGCATACTAAAACATGTTTATATCGCATAAGTTTTTTCATCTGTTAATCCATGAATATGCTGGTGTTGTACTAAAATCATGAAACCAGTTCAAATAGCCTATATTATTTTAACTATTGATCTATGGATATGCTTATTCTTGATTGATATTGTTTGCACTCCTTTGGAAGAAAGATTGTCTAACAAGTCACTTGGTGATGTTAAGACACACAGGCTACACAGCACAACACATAACTCAAATCAATGAAGGTCTTGATTCTCTTGAGCAAGCCTCCGTCAGCTCATTAGGGAGAGGCATACCTCTATAGGTCCAGCCAACATTACCATTGCACCAGGCATCTTCAAGATGAGAAGGCAAGACATTGACCCAAGGTTTCAATTTGTGTTTGCTATGTTTGCTGTCACTCTTGGATGCATCAAATGTGGTCTTCTTATGTACGTTCTATTTGGTGACTTGTGTTGACTGATTTTCATTGTGTGCGCCCTAATATTGGTAATCTTATTCATGTCCATTGCAAATTAAAGGATGGTCAGTGAACAGGCACTAGTTTCCAGCTTTCGATGTGGTGGCATGTGTTTTGTACGAATTTCATCTCTGTAACTTTCCATTGTAGGTCCTGCTATGGACGTCATGCTGTATGTCCTGTAACCTTGAATAAATTTTGTATCTCAAAAATTCCCGCATCGCTTTCTTTTCCTGCTCCTCTATTTTTCTTCTCATGTGTCATATGAAAACTGTGCCTCTAAGAAGAAGAAGGCTAATTTCTCTAAAAATATGGAGGAGCTTGAGCACCCCCGCCCCTGACCTTGAGTGGCGGCGGTGGTGATGGTTCCATCCCTCCCTAGTTCTTGATGGGCCTCCTCAGCCACGTCAGACGACGCCTTCCTCTTCGTCCCCGACTCCGTCACCTCCTTTGGCCCCCGTCGCGCTTGCCAGAGTGCTTCGGCCTGACCCGCTCCATCTCGTGGGTCAAAGCCTGGATGTTCTCCAGCGGTGGGTTTGGTCACCCAGGTTGAGGGAGTACTTCAACACCTGGCTCACCGTTGCACGATTAGGCGACTCCCTACCGTCGGATCCGCAACAGCCGAGATCGCCTCACTGCATTGCTAGTCGCTATGGGAGAGTAGCGCATATAGCCCGATTTGAAAGTCCATGCCCGGTCTGGTTCTCGCCGGACCGCGATCTCGTTGGTGGCGGCATTAATGGCCTCAGAGATGTGGTCCTCATCGATGGGGACATCTTTGCCATTGATCTCGAGAGAGAGCTCGGGGCGATCCGCATAAGGGTTGTCTTGAAGTCACGCCATGAGAGGGATTTGCGTGCAAATTCCCTGCCCCCCCTGACGGGTTGATTCCGGCGAGGTACTTGAGTATGCTTGACTAGCGGGAGGACTGGTCGACGCCGCCAACAATGCGGATCCGGTTGTTGTAGGGGGGAGAGAGGGAGATAGAGCGAGCTCCTAACAAATGCCCCTGTTTGGTTCAACATTCAATGGGCTTTCACGGAAAGCCCCCCGAGAAAAAAATTTAAGTGTTTGGTTCAGCATTTGGAGGTATCCTTGGCCAAATGCTGGCTTTTAAAATGCTGAAAGCCCAAAGCAGGTGGGGACGTGCTTTGGGCTTTCAACATTTTGGAAATGCAAGTCCATCCGTACTATTCATCCGTTGACTTCTTTTTCTTTTTCTTTTTAAACCAATCATCTTCCCCACACCCAAACCATCGTTAATTGGCGACGGAGTTTCATCGGATTTTATTTTTATATTTTAAAAAAATAATAAAAACTCTTTGCAAATGTTGGGTTCACCTTCTTTTTTTTTTTGTCATTTTTATCTTTGAACAATCAATAGCCCAACTTTTTATCAATACACGAGAATGCTCATTAATTAATGAAGATGATTAATACTACAATAATTTTAAAAAATTATTCAAAGTTGAAAACAAATATAAAAGAACCCTAAGCCAAAAGTTGAGCTTTGTATCTAATTTATAATCAAATTCTTTTAATATAATTTTTAAATAAATTTACTAATATATATCTTTTACATTACTCTCAACATGAAAATGTAAAATGTTATATAGTCATTGTTTCTTTTTTACAATTTTAAAAATATTAAAACTAAAAAACTTAATTTGGTTACACTAAAGGGCTTTTCAAATATATGTTTACCAAACAGTTTTGCATTTCCCTAAAGCACTTTTTAGTTATGGTTTGTCAAACAGTTTAGCATTTCGGAAAACCCCTTTACCTCAAAGGTATTTGCATTCTCGCAAGAGCATTTTCCCAAAGCCGAACCAAATAGGCCCAAAGTGGGAGTTGGGGAGAAAGTGAGGGAAAAGTCAAATGAGAAAAAAGAAATTTTAACGGAATAAATGGATGGACAGTTAGACTATAAGTTAAGGCAGATTTTTAAGGTTGATGGCATATATAAGCAAGTGCAGGCGTGGAAATAACAGCCTCCATATAGGGAATTCAGAATTTCTTTCTACTGCCGGTCGCTTGGCCGGCCGGCCACCCCGGAGGAGTTGCCCTCCTCCGGGACCTTTCATTGGGGGGTTTACTAGCCTAGTATGCTAGGAGAAGGCAGTGACCTCCCTCCAGGTGGGATCCTAGAGCTAGAAGCTCTGTGGCCGGAGAGCCCAGTGGAGACTTTATCCCGTGTTCCTCCCCTCATTTCCCTGTAAATGGGTTGTGGGGGGAGGCACCTTGGGATGTCCTATTCAGGGTGAAGTAGTTTAAGGACATGCTTAGGTCCAGTTTCATGCATTCATTAGACATTAGTTATCAACTTCACTCCCTCACGGTATCTTTGCCAAGACTGACGTAACTGCTTACTTCTCTAGGAAAAAGTACATTCTCAAATATAATATATTTGACCACCCAAAAAAATATCATATATTGGAAAGAAATTTCAAATAGCATCTCAATGTCGACACACATGAAGAGGCACGACCATAGAAACCCTGTTCTTTCTCCTCCTCTAGTTACAATGCCGAGGACAAGGTACTAAAATTTATTATATTTGTGCTAATTTGGTTATAAACCTTTTGATTTACCAATAAACTCTAAATTTTTTGACAATTTGTCAATGTAATTTATCTAATCAAATTTATTATATTTGTGATTGTTTGGTTATAAATCTTTTGATTTACCAATTAAATCTTAAATCCTACTCAAATTTGGTAAAAAATCGCTAACATAGATAATGGTCATTTTATATGGCAAGACCGGTGCTAGACAAATTTTACAAAGTATTAAGTACGCATAATAATTGAGCACACCACACACGAGTATTATAGGGTCTAGCCTACACATCATCCCTTTCTTTTAACATATTATAAAAGGCTCTAACTCATCTTCTCCTAACTTTTCTATATGGGACAAAGAAAAAGCATATTTTGTTTGTTTTAAAAAAAAATAACCAACAGAAAGTATGTCTAAACATTTTCCGAGTCTTGTCAAAGAAAATACTCCTTTGGATTTTTAGGAGTGAACGGGGAAATGTTCATACCTATGTCTGAAGAAGGTTTTGCTCGCGACATTTACTGAGTGGAGAGAATGGCCGTTTGTTTGTCAAGAACAAGACTACAAAATATAAAAGATGGTAGAATTTCCTGAGTGATAGGAAGTGCTCTAGAGCAAGACGGTCCATCGTATTTTAGCACTTCATGGCACGACCGGTGGGGGTTGATCGTGTGGTAAAGGGCTAACGGTCCCAATCCTTTTTGGGCCCAATCTCGAGCCCATGATCGTCGAAACCTTTAATAATCATGTAGGTCCGACGGCTGGGCGCTGACACCACTTCCTATTTTCTGTCCCCCTTTCTCTTTTTGTCTCTAACTTTTGACTTAGATTTTAATTTCAATTTTTTTAAATATTCTATATGGCAATCTGTGATTCTGGGGAACTGCCCCTGAATTCGAGCATGTGAGATGGGGGTGCACCTCAGCCGCCACTTTTCCCACTGGCCTGCAGCATTCGAGACAAAATCAAGTGGAGGGGATCTGCTGCATTTTACAAGTGTCAGACGTTATTTTATCTGACTTTTTTTTTTCGTAATTAACATCACAAAAAATCCCAAATTCATTCAAAAATTCTATAAAAAAAAAAAAATCTTAAACTTGTATATTTGTGATAAATTATCTTCCGTTAATTTCCGTTATAAAAACCACAAACCGATCAATTTATGATAAACAAAGAATAAACTCTAAACAAATATATTAATCAAATATCACATGTCTTTCAACTCAGTAATTTGATAGTACAATTTAACGAAAATTAATAAAAAATAAATTTGTCATAAGAATACCAATTTAGGATTTTCGATGGTCAAAAAATTAGTTTAAGGGAAATTTGTCACACATTTACTAGTTAAGGTTTTTAGTGATCTAAAAATTAATTTAGGAATAATTTGTCACAAATATAACAGTTTAAAGCTTTTTGTAATATTAACCGATTCATTACTTTGCCTTCGCATCCTTGTTTGGTAGACTTTCTTGCATGGTAAACTACAAATTTAATAAAGAAAGGGAAGATTTCTATTTGCCCTCCAGTGGAAATATATGATGATGAGCCCCACCACTTAATCCCGATGAAAAATTTTTGTTCATTGATGTCATTTATTGTTCCTCTTCAATTCGACGAGGATGGTAATTCAAAAGTTATAGTTCTTATTATCTATTGGTTTGTGAGAGTTGAGATCTGAATTAGGTATTACTTGTAGACAAATCTTGTAGCCCCTTGCAAAAACTAAGGCGTTTAATATCTCTAAGGTGTTGGTGAAATTTGTAGTGTTGAAGTTGACATACTTGGCATATCAATCTTTTCTTTATATCATGGACATTGCTCTTTCTTCATGCAGATCAAGCATGAGCAAGCGGAACGTTGACAAAAGTGGGCAGAGAGAGGGCTAAGAGGCAAGTAAGTCAAGAGGAGAAGGAAGAGAGAAAACGCGTCACCGATGGACCCACTTTACTCATTTGGCAGAACTCTTAAAATCACGCCTTCTTCTTCCCGACATTTCTTTATCCTCTCCTTTCTTTTCTTTCCAAGGAAAAGATGCACCTCGGTTCGTGTCCTGGAAACTCTTTACGGGAAATGATTGTGGACTATAATGAGACATGGTCATATGCCTTTCATCAGCCCTAGATGGGGTGCTGTCTTGTAGCATGCGGAAGGAATGGTACGCTGTTGCAATATTAATGATATTAGCAAAATAAATCAATGTGAAATTACTAGAAAAATAAACAAAAAGCAATTAACATGAGAGATTTACATAATTCGATCCAAATGGCAGTACTTACTTCATAGAAAAAGCCAGCAATAAATAATTTATTATCATCGAAGATCTAGAGTTACAATTATTTATACTCTCGAGTTTCTTTTGCATTAAAATTAAGCCTAAATTCACAATATTCACGAATAAATAATGCAATTTGAACGAAAAGCTCACGATACAAATCACGTGTCCAAACACGTCCACACGGCCAAAAAAACAAGAACTCGCGACGTCCGTCTCTATTTTCTGTCCACTGACCGCACTAACCCGCCGAAGGAAAAAGAGAGAGCCCACCTAAAACACACGTGTGTGTATATATGTGTATACGTGGACTGATTATAGGATAGTGGGTGGCCCTTCTTAAGAGACCATCGCCGATTGATAAATCTTGGTAAAACTTTGACTCGGATATTATCTTCGGAAAACGAATCTTGTTAAAATAAAGTGCATACCAGATTTTGAACAAATCAAAATATTTCTATAGGTCGGGTTTCATACATAGTTTAAACTCGATACATGATTTGGTATTATGATGAATATTATAAGAGGTCGTTTATTATCATCGTACATGCATGATAATTAATACTTTAAGCTTTACTAGGGTCAAGTGGGAGAATATTGGAAAAAAAATACCAAAATTAATGGGAAAATCCTAGAAAGATTGGCTAAATTGTGGATCAATAAGATCAAATATTAAGGGCCTATTTGGCAACATGCCAAACAGTGCCTGATTCTGATTTTTTGTTCCCATAATCAGTTTGAAACGAGAATCGCATTTGGTAAAATTTTTATTCCTGATAACAAATTTGTTCTCGAGAACAGATTGAGAAGAAAATTGAGAATAAAAAAAAGGTGATTCTCCATCCGAGAATAAAAAAAAAAAAGAATCAAAAAAGTGAAAGTATCATTCTTCCCTTCTATCATCCCGCGATTGACGTCCACTACCGCCCACCGCCGTCCCCCGTCGCTCGCCACCGTTGTCCGCCGCCCGCCGCCATCGCCATCGCCACTGGGTCGCCTTCCACCGGTCGACGAGCTCACCGGAGGCAAGCCCGGCCACCGACGGGCCGGCACGGCCACCCGCGAGGCTCGGCCGACAAGGGTCGTGGACGCTCCGATGAGTGTCACGGCCCTCGTCCGCGCAGTCACCGGTTCGACGACTAGCCACATGAAGAAGAAGAAGAAGAAGAAGAAGAATAGGAAAAAGGAAAAAAAAAAAATTTAAAAAAAAATAAAAAAAGTAAAAAAAATTATTTAAAAATTAAAAGAAATTAATTTGGAACATAATCAATGAACACGGTATCAAACATAATTCTATTCCGAGTCAAAATTTTGGACGAGTTACCAAACGCGTTTTTACTCATAATCAGTTCCCGAGAACAGAATAAAAATAATTATTTCTAGTCATAATCAATTCCCGGGAACAGTAATCATTATCAAACGCGCCCTAAGTGGCCCAATTATTATGGAAATAGGAGATACATTAATGCAAAAAATTAAGAAGAAATTAATGGATAAACAATGTCGGGTGTTGACCTTAAGATTATGATTATTTGATGAACTTACAAAACTTGTCCAATTGATCCAATCGAGTCTTTAAGTTAATTGCGCTTTTTAAAAAATTTAATGACTCATTTGTACTTTAATGGTAAGTTTTCGTACTTGATTGTACTTTTTGAAAGTTTAGGACTCATTTATACTTTCGCGACAAGTTTTAAGATTTGATTGCATTTTTTGAAAGTTTTAGGATTCAATTGTTCTTTTGTGGCAGATTTTACGATTTCCAATGTACTTTCCTTAATAATTGATGAGGATGCACCTAGTGGGAAATTGACCGAATTTTTCAATTTTGTGTAAAAAATCAAATTCTTAAAAATAACATATTGTTTCTTCAGTGCTCCTTGATTGCAGAGGATTTTTTTTTTTTTTTAAAGACTTGAAAATCAATTCAATTTAGGAACCGAACGGTTGAATCGGCGGTTCAAGCCTTGAAACTAGGAATTAATCTGGTCTTAGGTCGCTTCAAGGTTTCGCGGAATAAGAACTCAAACCAGTTCTCCCTACTAACCTTGGACTGGTCGGTCCAAGCCTATTCGATTCAAGTTCTAGGTTGAACTGGACCCAATGCAAGTCCCAATTCAAATCTCGAATCTCAGAGAGCAACAGATAATAAGAACCATAACTTTTGAATCACCATCCTCCTCTAACCAAAGAAAAACATTAATTATATCAGCAAATGAAATTTTTTCACCTGGATTAAGCGTTGAGGCTTATTGAAATTTTTTTGTTTACCATGCAAAAATGTCTACCACACAATGATGCGAAGGCAAAGTAAAGAAAGAGGGAGGTCCTAAGGTCGAATGGGAGGAATGCTGCTTAGAGACATGCTTGCTTTCTCACTAGAGACAAATGCTCCGGACCATTGCTCACTAGAGACGAACAAGACGAGCAAGGCCCGGTTACTTACTTGTTTTGCCTCTCTGGTGAGTAGAGTTGTTCCTTATTTCTTTTTGCCTCTCTAGTGAGCACAAGGTAGGACAAATAAGATAATGTTCCTTAGTGAGCATACGGATAGGACAAATAAAATATGTTTTTGCCTCTCTAGTGAGCATACGGATAGAACAAATAATGGGATAAGTATATTAATGGTGCCATAAGTTGTGTACGGCGCTCACTTTGGTGCCAAAAGTTTCCGTTGGATCACTTAAGTGCCAAAAAATTTGAAAAATGCTCACTTTGGTGCCAACTTCGACGAAATTGGCCGGAAATCCGACGTGGCCTTTTTTTATTAATTTTTGACGCCGACGTGGCTCGTCGGAGAGTTGAGTTAGCATCCAAACACCAAAACGACGTCGTTTGGTGTCTCCCCCAATTCAAAACCCTAATCTCCGGCCGTCGCTGTCCTCGACGGTCCTTGCGCTCGGCGGCCACGGCTTCGACCCCGACCTCGACCCCAACGCCGACAATGGCCACTCAACGACAGCGGCTCCGACCTCGACCCCGACCCCGACCCCAATGATGGCCACTCGGCGGCCGTAGCTCCGACCCCAACCTCGACCCCGACCGCGACGATGGCCACTCGACGGCCGCAGCTCAAACCCTGACCCCGACCCCGACGATGGCCACTCGATGGCCGTAGCTTCGACCCCGACCCCGACCCCGACCTCGATGATGGCCACTCGGCGGCTGCAGCTTCAACCCCGACTCCGACCCCAACCCCAACCCCGACGACGGCCACGGCTTCAAACCCTAATTTCTTCCCCATGTGAGCTAAACGGCATCGTTTCCATGAAGCCATCCACGTAGGACGGCAAAACGACGTCGTTTTTTAGGAGGACCGAAAATGACGTCATTTAAAGGCTTATCGATTTTTTTTAAAAAAAAAAAATCATTTTGGCTGGAATCTTTCGCCAGTGGCACCAAAGTGAGCGTTTTTCCTCCGATTTGGCACTTAAGTGATCCGACGGAAACTTTTGGCACCAAAGTGAGTGCCGTACACAACTTATGGCACCATTAGTGTACTTATCCCGACAAATAAGATACTGCAATACTCCGGAGCAAGCAAGCTCGTCTCCAAGGAGCATTCTTCGCATCGTCTATAAGACATAGAAGCGAAGAAGAAAGTAGCCACGCATTACTCGAATATCAATGGGAAACAACAGCTCAGCCAATCACGGCGTTTGAAGGTCAGCAACACGACATCCCTGTAGTCCAATCTCCTTCAACAAGCTGGAGGACTCTGAGTAAATTCATGATGTTTTGTTTGAAAACCATATGCACTCTACTTAGATCAGGTGAACTCGTCCTCTTCAATGTTGAATACTGAAACCAAGAAACCAATACAAATCGCCTCTATTTTTTTCTCTATTGATCTACCAATATGTTTCTTCTTGATCCTTATTTGTGCTTCTGTGAAAGATGGTCGTCTTTAACAGGCAATTTGCTGATTTTTATTCCAAGGAATGTGCTAGAGCACGTAGCTCAATCAGGCCTTGCGTCAGCTCATCAGGGAGAGGCACTGCTCAGGGCTGGCCAACATTCCTAGTCCACCAGGCATTATGTTTATCTGCACAGCGATTAAAATCATCCGACAAAGATTGATCTTCGGAATGGGAAGGCAAGATGTTGATCCACATTTCCGACTTGCCTCTGCTGTGATTGTTGTTGCTCTTGGATGTGTTGAATGGGGTCTCCTGCTGTGCGTTCTGCTCGGCAGCTTGCCTTGGCTGATTTCTGTTGCTTGCGTCCTAATATTGGTAGTCTTGTTCATGTTCATCGCGAGTTAAACTGAGTGGGCGCTAGTTTCTGGCTTTCGTTGTGGTGATGTGCGTTTATGTGAATTTCATTTGTCTGTAACCTTCCCCCCGTCGGTACTGATATGAACGTCATTGTTGTATTATCACCACGCCGCTTATCTAGGGTTTACATGTTCTGTAACCTTCCACTGCAAAATCGTTTTCTCTTCCTGCTGCTTTTTTTGTTCATCTCATATGTCTCTGGTCTTATGAAAACTATCTTGAGATAGCGACTCTAAGCAAATATCAAAGAGAGTCGCGCTATTTCCGCGCCTCCACGTGCTTACCCACGCCCTCAAAACCTGAAAATGGCAAAACAGCCACGGTCCCCGGGTCGCCGCAGCCTTTCTTAAAGCGCTCGTCATCCTCCTTATTTTGCCTTCTTCAGTAACTTCTGCCCACGATACCCTCGTCTTCCTCCATCCATTTGAAGCTCATGCTCATCCCCTTCTTAATAGCCCTAGCCTCGGTGTCGGCTTCTTCGGCGAGCACTAGAAGCAGCCACCTTTCATGGGGGTGACGGCTATGACAACTTCGTGTTGCGATTGCTCGAATTCAGGAACGTGGTTTGGTGCTTCGAAAGAAGGAAGGATTTGAGCTTGTGGAAACGGGAACTCGAGGTCGAAGGGCAAGAGTGGGTCGTCGTTGGTGAAGGAGGAGCCGTTGATCGTGGCGATTTGCTCGAGGACGTAAAGGTCCTTGGGCTGGGAAATGAGGTCTTCCACCGCCGAGCCATCGGCGTCAGAAAGGTTGGAGAATTCGGCCGTGGCTTTCTTCTTCTTCTTCGTCTTCTTATTCTTTTGGGTTTGTGGTGATTTCTGATTTCCCGCTGGCTCTGTTTTACTCTGTTACCGCGACCGGTGGGGATAGAACTGTGCTCAAGAATTGCAGTAGCACATCAGATAAAACTTTCATTCCCATGCGTAATTGAAGAACAACGTAGTTTTTCTTGCCAACGAAGAGCAACGCAGCTGAAAAACAAAATTTCAAATTCAAAGAAGGTGAGATATCAGTAAAATGAAGGAGGAAACGGAGAATGTAAGTGCACGTGAGAAGCACATGCGCCTCTGGCCGGTCACTTTTCTCATCGGGGTTAAGCGTTGGGGGGTAATTGACACTTGCAGTTCAACAGCGGTCCGTTCATTTCTAGCTTCGCTCGGATGGCCATATGGCTGATCAGGGTGCTCGACATTTTCTACAAAATTCTTGTCTGGCCATCTCTCGCGTTCATTTTCACCAGCTAAGAAATTGATTCGGCCATAGCCAAAGACATTGGAGACTCTTTCCTTACATTCGCATTTCTTGATTAATTATGTCACGTGATTTATTTATCTTAGATCCTTCACAATATCGAACCTTGCCCCAATATAATTTCAGCCGAATTCAAAGCTTTTTAGAAACTTGCTCGGGCAATCCAATGGGGGTAGAGCCAATCGAGAATCAATCAGGTTTTAGTAATGAAGTTCGACCAGCCAAACTCATCGTCTGATGTGGATTCCCAAACCCATCTACTTATAATACACAAAATCCTTTGTTATATTTCCTTAAAGAATAAGGGAGAATGATATGAATGATCCCAAACTTTGATTTGATGTAAAATGCCATTCCTAATTAATGCCGCCTATGAACAGTTAATAAATGTTTAAAGAAGTCATTTTGTTTACGCAAACAAGAAATCAGACATTATTTGATGATATGGATTATTGTTTATTGAGTTAAATTTATAAAAATGGGAAGTCTACATATCCATCTTTTTATCCATTTACATTATAAAAGGAAAAAAAATTCGGACGTTAACATGTCCATCATTATTTCATGATGTAGATTATTGTATGTTGATTTGAGATGGATTTACTTGGATAATCCACGCATAATTTTCCTTTGTTATCCATCATTCAAACTTAACGGACTCTATAAGCTACATCAACAGATTTCGTTAATTAGAATTAACTTAAGGATGGTATCAAATATTTTTATTTAGTCTAAAAATTAGATTAAATATTTACTAATACTCTAAGGATAACATCAAAAATATTAAAAATTCATTAACGACATTACATGTTTGACCAAAGTTTAAGAACCATTTTGTGGCATTTTCTCTAGAATGAAGATCAAAAAGGCCGACGCGGGGCATTGATGCACGGATTCTTACTAGTATTATTATTATTATCGATTCACGGATTGTTACTACTATTATTACTATTTTTTCAATTCCCTCTAATTCAGTGATTAAGAAAATGGGGGACACCAAAGGAATGACATCATCCCACAGTAGCTGTCGGAAGCTCCCACTATAACCAAGACACTTGATTATTTCATGCACAGTCCGGTCTAGAGTTTCCGCGGGAACGAACCCACTCGACCCTTGTCGACCATTATTGCCACCATTTTCCACAAAAGTTAGCAAAAGGGATCGATAACCTAATATTTTCTCAATTGATATGTATCTGTCAAGTGTAGGGGGTCGTTCGAGACAAACTCAAATGCAGGGGGTCTTCTGCAAAAGAGGAGCCATCGCGCTTCCTACGCTGCATCATTTGTAGTCGCATTTTCTGCATATGAATATGTCAGAGTGTAATAAAACTCCGTGCAAGGTATATTTGTCAGTGCAATAAAACCCCGTGCCATAAAACTCGATGAAACTGGAGTGCATCAGCGCGATAAAACTCCACTGGGGGCGGGGTATAGAAGTTCTGCCTTCCTCCCATCGACAAAATGTAGGCTCGCATCAAGTTTCGTTTCGAATGAGGAAGGAAAGAGGTTAATCACACGAAGCTCGAAGTTTAATGGGAAACAACGAGGTGGTCGGAGGTATGGAACGACCATGAACTGCAACATCACTTCACTTCTGTAGTCCAGCCTCTTTCAATAACTGTGGAGGACCGCGAGCAAATTCATGCCTTTTCGAGTTCCTTTCCTGAAGAAGGAACTTTGGAGGGCCGCCATGTACATAATGATTAATGAGGGATGCATCTAATCGGCCCCTTTTTTTTTTGTGTAAAAAATGTTATTTCTTCATGTTGAAAATATAGTTCGATTCTTTATGATTTCAAAGGATTCTTTTTTCTTTTTTCAAAAGAAGACTTGAAAACTGATTTGATTTGATAATCGGTTATTGAATGGAGCTAGTGTTTTGACCTTGGAATTGGATTGGCGACTGATCCAGTCCTAGGCTACTTCAAGGTTCGCAGAACAGGAAGTTGAATCGGTTTTACATTAGAACTAATCTTGAATCAGCCGGTTCAAGCCGATTCGATTCGATAATCGGCTCTTGAGTAGAACCGGCGTTTTGGCCTTGGAATTGGGGATCGATCCGGCCTTAGGCTGCTTCAAGGTTCGCACAACAGGAAATTAAACTGGTTCTATGCTAGAACTGACCTTGAATTGGTCGGCTCAAGCCGATTTGATTTGATTCCATTCCATTCCTAGGTTAAACCACATCCAATGCACATCACAAATCAAATCTCAATTCTCAAAAATCAACAAATAATAAAAACCATAACTTTTGAATCATCATCATCTTTGAACTAAAGAGGAACATTAAATTATATCAGTGAATGAAATTTTTTTTATCGGAGTGAAGCATTGGGGGCTAATTGATATATATCTTCCATCGAGTGGTAAATTGAAACTTTCCCTATCTTTATGAAATTTGTTGTTTACAATGCAAAAATGTCTACCAGAGGATGATGCGAAGGCAAATTAAAGAAAGAGGCATTGGGTCTAATTGATTGTATATGTGTGTGTCAATGATAAGGAGGAGCATGAGGGATTAAGTTGGAGACGGTATGAGGGGCGCGACAGATGGACTCTTGTCATTTTCATATGGCGATTATGTCAATGAGCACATTTGTGTGTGGGTCCATTTTCAAAAGTTCTGAGGAACTTTTGGTTGTTAGGGTTTTGGGAAAAGGTATTCATGTTAAGAACTATTGAATGAATTAGGGTTTTGGGAAAAGGTATTCATGTTAAGAACTATTGAATGAATATTCATTCAATAGTTCTTAACATGAATACCTTTTCCCAAAACCCTAACAACCAAAAATTCTCCATCACCCTCGAACTTTTGACCCACACATTCTCCTCTTGTCACATGCCTATATATGAGACAATGACAAACTCCACTCCAAACTCCAATCCAATCCCTCGTGCTCTTCCTTCCAACTCCATCAAATCCAACTATACATCAAGATCTACGCATCGTCTAAAGTAAAGAAGTATCCACACGTTGCTCAAAGATCAATGGAAAACCACTACTCAACCCATCACAATGTTCCAAGGTAAGCACCGCAACATCTCCGCAATCCAACCTCCTTCAACAAGTTGGAGGACTCTTGAGTAAACTCATGCTGTTTTGTTCGAATACCATCTGCACTCCACTTAGATAAGGTGAACTCGTCCTTTTCAATGTTGCATACTAAAACATGTTCAAATCGCCTAAGGTTTTTTGTCTGTTAATACTGAAATCATGAAACCAGTTCAAATCGCCTATATTTTTTTGCCTGCTAATCTATCAATATGCTTATTCTCGATCCTTGTTACTGTGGAAGACGGTTGTCTAACAAGCAATTTTGATTTTGATGTTAAGGTATTCTGCATAGCATGTAGCTCAAATCAATGAAGATCTTGATTCACTTGCGCAAGCCTTGCGTCAACTCATCAGGGAGAGGGACAGCTTTATAGTTCCGGCCAACAATTCCATAGCACCACGCATCGTGCTTATCTGTTCAGCCATTAAAATCATCCGGCAAAGATTAGTCTTCAGAATGGGAAGGCAAGATATTGATCCAAGTTTCCGACTTGCCATTGCTGAGATCGCTGTTGCTCTTGGATGCGTTGAATGTGGTCTCCTGATGTGCGTTCTGCTCAGTGGCTTGCCTTGGCCGATTTCTGTTGCCTGCGTCCTAATGCTGGTAGTCCCGTTCTTGTTCATTTGAGTTAAAAGGATTATTAGCGACTGGGCGCTAGTTTCTGGCTTTCGATGTGGTGATGTGCGTTTTGTGTGAAATTCGTTTGTCTGTAACCTTCCCCCGCTGGTACCGATCTGAACGTCATTGTTGTATTATTACCACACCGCTTATCTGCAAAATCATTTTCATGTTCTGTGCCCTTCCGCTGCAAAACGTTTTCTTTTCGTGCTGCTCTCTTTTTCATCTTATGTCTCTTCATATGAAAATTGTCTCGACATGAATGTGAAAAATGCGACTCTCAGCAAATATTAACGGAAGCCGCTATTTCCATGCCTCCACTTGCTTGCCCACGCCCTTAAAACCTTAAAATGGCAAAAGAACCCACGGTTCCCTCGGGTCGCCCAGGCTTTTCGAAGCGCTCATCATCCTCCTTCATTTTGCCTTCTGCTCTTGATCGGAGAAAACCCCCAAATCCCACAATACCATCGTCTTCCTCCATCCATTTGAAGCTCATGCTCACCCCCTACTTAATAGCAATAGCCTCGGTGTCGGCTTCTTCAGCGAGCACCAGAAGCAGCCGCCTTTTGTGGGGGCGACGGCTATGGCGTCTTCGTCTTGCGATAGCTCGAACTCAGGAGCGTGGTTTGGGGTTTGGAGAGAGGGAAGGATTTGAGCTTGCGGAAACAGGAAACTGAGGTTGGAGGGCAAGAAGGAGTCGTCGGCGGTGAAGGAGGAGCTGTTGATCGCAGCGATTTTCTCGAGGACGTAGAGGTACTTGGGTCAGGGAAATGAGGTCTTCCGACGCCGAGTCATCGGCGTGAGAAAGGTAGTAGAAGTCGGCCGTGGGTTTCTTCTGCTTCTTCATCTTCTTCTTCTTCTTCTTCTGGGTTTGTGGTGATTTCTGCTCTCTCACTGGCTCTGTTTTACTCTGTTACCGCTGCGAGCGGTGGGGATAGAATTGTGCTCAACCGCGAGCTTAAGAGGAACCATCGAATTACAGTGGCACGCCAGATAAAACTACCATTCCCGTGCGTAATTGAAGAATAACGCAATTTTTTCCTTGCCAACGAAGAGCGACGCACCTGAAAAACAAAATTCCAAATTCAAAAAGGGCGAGGTATCAGTAGAATAAAGGTGGAAACGGAGGATGTAAGTGCACGTGAGATGCGCGTGCATCTCTGGCCAGTCGCTTTTCTCGTCGGGTAAAGCATTGGGGGCTAATTAATAATATATTTCTCAAGTGTAGTGGGGTGATTTGAGACAAACTCAAATGCAGGGGGTCTTTTGCAAAAGAGGAGCTGTCGCGCTTCATCATTTGCCTTGTGATCGTCTACAAAATGCGTTTGCCAAATCGTAGGCCCGCATCAAGCTTTGCTTTAGACGAGGAAGGAAGAGGTTAATCCACCGTGTGCGTTCCATTACGTGAAATACGGTTTTATTCAGAAACAATCTGCATGATGAACCCGTCCTTTCCCATGTTGTATTGTTAACCCATAGTACAAGTACAAATGGAACAGTTTAATTTTTTTGGGGTTTTGTTTGGCTTGATTAAACGATCTATGAGTTTATTTTGATATTTATTGTGTGAAAACAAATATCTAACGAATAGTATATTGATTTTAATCTTAGAAGTAGAGCAGAGCAGAGCGCGAAACTCAAATCATTATAAACTGTAATAAATATCTTGATACATTAAATGAAGCCTTACGTCAACTCATCAAGACTAGATCTACAAGTTGAGCCAACATTACCGATGAATGCAGCACCATGCTAAGATAGTCAGGCAAAAATCAGTCTTTGAGATGGGAAGACAAGATATGGGCTCGATTCCTACTTTCATATGCTCTCATCTCTATTGCCCTTGGGTGCATCTCGTGCAATCTCCAAATGTGCATTTTGCTTGCTAACATGCCTTGGCCTGTTGCATTCATCCCGATTTTAGTGATCCCATTTGAGTTCATCCTAAATCAAATGATTAATTAGCGAATAGCAATAGTTTTTGGCATTTGATACGGTTGATGGTCTGGTGTTTGTTGGGTCTAGTCCTCATGGTTATGTATATTTTCTAAGAATTTCGGTTTGCTTCTATAACCTTCCGATGTAGTCCTTCGTGTGTTTGCTGGGTCTGGTTCTCTGTACGGCCAAATCCAATTTAAAGCATCTAATTAGACAGCTAGCAAATTCTAAGTAACTTATTCAATCATACTCCAAAAGTAAAGCAAGTAGTACAAGCTTGATTCATTGACAAAACTCCAGCCCGATCACTAATGTTGTGCTTTCAAGACCGGTTTACCAAAATTACTTGTTAATATCATTCATGTATTAATTATTATAATCACAAGGTAACTCATGCCTAGTACATGGCCGAACGGCAACGGCCACGTGTGCATGTCATTTTTATCTCTACATGACCCAATGATAACAGACTCATTGGGCCAATTGAGATTTTGGTTCCTAAATCCACACAAAAAGCTGCCCTTTTTTTTCAGCAGCTGCAAAAAGAGTACACGCATGGGTGTGGAAATAAACTTTAAATGTGTAGAGGGTGTTAATTATAAAAATAAAAATAATATGAGAAAAACGTTTAAACGATCTTAGAATTTATATTCAATATTAGTAAGTATGATATTTAGAGTATTAGATCTCAAGTATTTTCAAATTTATAATTCTGTCAATTTTGTTATACTATACCAGCATCATACATATATAGGAGGAATGCGCCTTATAAATATATGAATAATTCCCTTCAGCATTTACATCACCTAACATTGATTCTCCTCTTGTGAAAACTCAGCAAAAAAGATTGTTAATTGCGCAGGAAAAGAGATTTGAACCAGTTTGAAATGGATCCTGGATAGAAGAGGAGAACTCCATCCTACAGACTCCCTATCCATTTCAAAGAGAACCGCACACGAATCTGTCCTAGAAGCTGTAAAAGTTGGTTCCACCATCGTGCTTCGATAGTCGAATGCTACCCATCAACTCGTATCAGAATTCAACGCCAAATCCATAACGGTTAATGAGGGATGCATCTGTACAGTAGACCCGACCATAAACATCACCGCAATGAAGAAAAGAGCCAGCCTGATGGAGAAACACATGACCTCTTGACTTGTAATTGAATAGCAAACGGGGAAAGAAAGTATAAATAAGGGCCTTCATAAAGTCGTAAGATATGGATTAACACTATCCTCTGGGATGAAGACTCTGAAGCTTCATCATCAATCTAAACGCTCCATCTGCAGGGTTAATGACACCAGTTGATAATAAGTCAGTTTGCCAGTAAAACAAAGGCAAGTACAGCCAGCAGGAGGCAGCCCATACAAAAATCACACGACAGATAAACAAATCATCAATGAACAATTGCTTGTTCTCTCGTTTGGGTTGGTTAGAAGTGTGAAAAGTCAGATGATGTCTTTGAGCACGCATAGAGCCTTTGATTATGTCTCGACAAAAATCTGATTGTTGTGAATAACATATGAAAGTCACTTCGTCGGCTTGATCAAGATTATTAGTATTTTTGCTGTTAGCATCAGTATTTTTATCAGTAAAAATTAGTACATGTTTGGTTTTTCTGGAACAAATCTGATGATCCTCTGCCACGATTTCTTCGTTTTCTCCATCCTGTTGTTCCAAATCGTTGATTAATTTGTATGACCATGAAGGAACTTTTTTACTTATTTCTTTTATTCCAATAGATTTTTTTTTTTTTATTCTTTTAGTCTTTGGCTCAATTATAACTGCATTGAAGAAAATTTTCAAAATTTTTATTTGATCTTCTGAATGAATTTTTCCTTGTTCGGTTTCTGGAAATGGAAATAAAGAAAGTTTTTTTTTCTGTTGATAATGAATTTTTATCAAATGCATCTATTTTTTCTTCAAATTTTTCCTGATTAGTAGTAAAAAGTATACTATGAATCTTATTTATCCAACTTGTCTCGATGTAATTTTTTATGGACATTTATTTAGGATTTGGGATGAAAAAAAAAAAATTTGACCCTTCCACGACAGGGCCCATTCAAAAAGGGATCATATATTTTAGGCAAGTATTCTTTTTTATTTTCATCATTACACAATCTAGTTCTTTTTTCGAATATATCTAGAGTAATGGATCCTTTATTTAGAGTTTCCATTTGATTTCGAAATTTTTTGCTCAAGTTGTTCTTTTTTTGGTCATTGGTATAAATACAATGATCATACAATTCATCAGAGGGTAGTTTTTCTCTTGTCAACAAAGAAATTTTTCTTTCTATCATTTCCAAGAAAGTTGACAAACTGGGGGGATTACCTTCCAAAGACCATCATTAAGATAATGCATGTTATCCACCCCAATGCCCTTGTTAACAGCCCGTCTGCATATCAAGCAATTGACTTAGTCTTAAAAAGAGATATAAAGATATGCAAAACAAGAAACAGGTAACTATTATTCATGTTGTTCACCAAGAATTCTATTGAGCAGGTTCCAAATATGATTCTATGAAAGAGATTCTGATTCTTGAATGTGGATATGGGAGGAAACTCACATGTCTTTAGCCGACATTTTTGTAAAGCCTATTGCAAGAGCATGTTGCTTGCCTTCAGCCATAATTGCCTGAAAATAAAAAACGAACGGACAAATATACCTTTCCACACTATAATGCCACAGCCAAAAACAAAAAACTCAAGTCTAAATTGAACATCCTAAAAGAGAACTGCTACCAATTAAGCCAAGCATTAAACATCATTGGATAGACTCAACGTTGGTAGGCGTGCAGCATTGGAAATTGATAGGTGTGACTCTTACCACAGGAGTCTCTGCGCCAACTTCATCATCCAAAGCACCTCCAGGAGAGGTAAGGCCAGGACACATAATGTTTGCACCAGCAAGGACAAATTTTATTGCACCCCTGTCTACTTGTAATTTCTTCATTATATTTGGATCTGCACCACACTCGGCAACATTAGATGCAACAACTCAAGAATTTCTAACGATCAACATTGTCATAACAGGCAAATTTTCTGATGATGATCCTAATTCAAGTTTAGCACGTCTACCAAATTGAAGCCCCCAACAAGGTTTGCTCCAAGTGACAAAGAGATATATATTCCGACCTAGAAGTTAATCTAAAATATATATATACACACAGGGTAAGTGCAAATCCAATCAGCACACCTCAATTAACAACATATGACTCGGTTAACAAAAATATGACATGATTACAATTCAAAGCCAAGAATCCAGCCTAAAGAATCAGACATAATCAGCACTTACTCATGTCAGCCTACACTGAAGTCATCCAACTTTCTGTAATTTGTATGCAACTCCAGTTTAAAGATTGATGAATAACTACTAATAAGATGCATTTTCAAATATACACCCTGCAAGCACTCAAACATATAAGTGCGTGCTTGTTTGTGCTTCAGCAAAAACAATGTGTCAAAATTTGTATATTGTGAAAGTTTGAGGTGTTCCGGATTAAGAAAATTCAAGTGTGTCCGCCACAATATTTGGATTAGGCAAAAAGTAAAAACCCATTAGGACACGTCCTAAACTTACTAAGGCCCATCTAAGAGTAGCATCGACATATGGTAGAGACTACTATCATCTGTAAATCAAGGAGAGCTATGAAAACTTGAGAAGATGGTGAGAGCTACTGTACATTGATGCAGAAGTCTGAGGGTTGGCATGTAAGGACCATCACGGATGTTGAAAAAGAGAGGCACATTGTTCACCAGAACCAAATTCAGATGGATTTTGACTGGAGGGAAGCAAAGAAAGCCCTCTCAGAAGCGAGTCTTGACAGCATTATATAATTTTAAAGGAAGCCACAAGAAGAAAGTGTCTATCAACTGAAATCTTACAAAGGAGCTCGACAAAATAAATAGCAATTAGATGAGAACAAACCATTTGGCAACAATGAGTGGAGACTTCTTGGGAAGCAAATCATCCAGCACTGGCTCTAATCCTGGATACTGAATCAACAGCACAAGTGAATCAAATCATATCAAGTGATGTACGAGAAAAGAAAATATAAAATAACTGACAATTATCAGACCTCTTCTGCAATACTTTGCCGTATTTTACGTTGTACAGATGCCTTCACTTGATTTTGTGCAGATACCTCTTCTGAGGAGAACCTGAGAAGTGAACTTGTGACCAGTTGATCTAGAGAGAGAGAGAGAGAGAGAGAGAGAGAGAGAGTACTCTCTCCCGATTGTAGGCGGGAACATCAGCATCAGGCAGGTAAACAAAGTCCTCTACAGTTAATTAAAAATGCAACATATAGAAACCGGTCCCCATAAGAATTAACAGATAATCTACTTGAAAGCATCATCTGATTTGCCAGTCTTGATGGAGTTTAAAATGTTGCAAGTACTCAGTCATCATAAAGAGTTCTACCACAGAGCAAGTCATTCCTGACAAATTTGCCCAAGCTTCAATAGGATAAGTCATTCATGATTACAACCTTAGAGCAACAGTAGTACTACAGATTAGGACTATCATGAAGGCACCATTCTAATCCCTTCATCCAACAGTTACTGTACAGCAAGACAAGCATACAGGACGACCACTTCCCTGACCCAAGTATTTCGTTCACTCAAATCAAACGCAACCCAAAAACCTTACAGACCAGCTACCAGGCCATTACCCAGAAAAACAACCCAACAATTGTCTCTGCAGTTAACGCATGTATCGCACCATAAGATGAATATTACTGAGAAATCAAAATGATAAAGATTTTCACATAGGGCAGGGTAAATGTTCCCGCCTGACAAACTCAGAAGCCTATATCAACGATCCTCGACATAGCATACTACGCAAAACGACAGGATCAGGCCCGTCCGAATGCAAATCCGGAGAGGGGAAAATAACTTTAAAAAAAAAAAAAAAATTCAGCATCATCCAGCTTCACTGCCCATTGAACGGCCTCCAGTCAGCGTAGCTCACACTCTGGAGCACACAACCATCGCTACCAACCTCATTCGGACGCACAACCGACGACACCCAAGATTTGCTACTGCCAGAGACCACGAAACCCAAATAACCCAAGATTTGTCCCCAACAGATTTCACTTCCCAGAAACTCGTCTAAAGTTCACTTTCTGAACATCATTGCGACCGAAAAAACAAGTCTTTGTCCACCACGAATCATACCAAAAACACCAAGATGGCACCGCGGAGCGAACGGGAGCGGATACGCGAGCGAGCCGAAGAGCGAGATAGCGAGCGAAAGGGGGAAGAGGAACTGGGTACGGAGCTTACTTCTTGAACATAATTGCAGAGGGAGACGACGAATTTGAGGGCGCCTGATCACCTCAATGCGAGCGAAGAAGACGACGGTGAGGAAGAGGTTTAGATCGATGGAGAACAAAAACCCCCCTTTCCTCTTTTACAGTTTCTGGAAGGGGGAAAAAGGCGGAAGTGCACGCGGCCCCGCAGCGCGCGTCGTTGTCAAGCTCCCTTTTTCCATTTACACATAAAAGTAATGATGAATAATTTTTTTGTATCACAAAAAACGCCGAAGTAATTTATTAGAGATAAATTTATAAATTGGGAAAAAGTCACAAAAAAATTTTTTTGCCTAAAGTAAATATTTATCCTAAATTTTTTTTTTTCATAAAAACTCCAAACTTTTCAAACCGCGACATTTACCACACTAAAGCGCATTTTTTGTCTTTTATTCTATTTTTTCCTTTTTCTTTATTTTGTTTTTTGTCTTCTTCTTCCCTCCGCTGGCCATGGCGGAGTCGGCGGAGGAAAGCTAGTGTCCGGCGAGGGTCACCCTTGCCACGTCGGGGGAGGGCGGCCCTCGCCCCATCTGGCAAGGGCACCCCTCGCTAGATCTAGCAAGGGTCGTCCTCACCAAACGCAAGCAAGGGCCGCCGACGTAGTGAGGGCCGCCCTCGCTAGCGACGGGCGAGGACGGTCCTCGCCGGATCTGGCGGAGGCAAGGACACCCTGCTCGACACGGGCGAGGTTGGCCCTTGCCCGACGTCGGGCGGACGGCCCCGCCTAGCGAGAGCAGGGACACCCTCACCCGACGAGGGCGCCAACGGCGGAAGAGAAGAGAGAAGAAAAAAAAAAAAAAAAAAAAAATTAAAATGAAAAAACCAAATGCCCTATAATTTTGGGGTAAATGTGTAATATAACAAAAATTTATGGTTTTTTGTATCACAAAAAAAATTTAGGGTAAATGTGTCACGATTGGTAAAGTTCGGGGTTTTTCACATCAAAAAAAAAATTTTGGATAAATGTGTCACTTTTGAAGAAAATTCGGAATTTTTCGTTACTTTTTCCCTTATAAATTTAAGGCAGAACTATGGCTATTAGCATGTTTTCAAGGGAAATCTCATGGTAAAATTAATAGATTTCTCAACTTTAGTTGATTCTTTTTAGATTTAACTTTCCAAAACGATACGGTAAGCTTATTTATATTGAGTTTTCTGGTCACACCATGTTAAGTGTGAATACTAAATCGAACTAATCCTACTCGATCGATTCTAGTCCAGAATAAATTGCACATTTCCAAAACTAGTAACTGACGTCTATCTAGAATCACTCATCCTGAACTTGAATAACTTTTGTATTTGTCTAGCAAGAGCTGTTGCACTTTTAGGACAATAGTTATTGGTCATACAATAACAAAAGTCGTAATAGCTTTCGTGGTAGAATGGTTTTACTCTACAACTTTTGGTAGTGTCCAATTTGTCTTCAACTTAGTAAATGTTAGCACATCAAGTAAACTTTTTCGGGATATGCATCGTTTGATCTGTTTATGGTGTTAAACACTTAATATTCCCCATCTGCCCTACAGCACAGGCAACACTAACCACAGCAAAACAGCATCGGTGACTCCTGAGCATGCTCAGCCTGCTCATAGCAAACCAGGTCCCTCTGCGTCGTTCCATCAAACACCTTGCGCGCATAACTGATTTGCCCTCGTTCTGCATATGCATCAACCAAAGCCGCCTCAACATACGTAACGGACTCAAATCCAGTTTTTATGGTCTCCCCATGAACAACTTCCCAACCGCACGCAAGCAGCTTCGGATCGGAAGCGCACGCTTTGAGAACGAAAGGGGAAGTGTAGTTTAGTAGGCAAGTCGCCACCTCTGCGCATAAGGGCGTAAAGCTCCATCGTATCCGCACAATGCGCATTATTGGCATCCGCTCGCATCATCGTTTTCCATAGGAACAAATTGGGTCTCTCGCACTTGGCAGTGACCCCGTCGAACACGGACCGCGCACCATCTGGGCGTCCAAATTTGGAGTAATTGATGATCATCCGAGCGCTCAAGTGTAGGTCTTGTGTGATGAGACCGCGAGCCGAGTAGCCAGCAAAACACTTTTCACAGCAAATAACATGACAACGCTTTTGCAAATAGTTCTTTTTATTTCTGCTCAGAAAACAATTTAAGTAAAAAATCCAGGTTTGGTAGAACGACACAAAATTTCTACTTTCTTGAAATAGAAAAAGAATAGAAATGCATTTGGTAACGCAACAATTTCTTTTTTGTATTTATTCATTTTTTATTTTTGCCAACGGGCCGCCAATGGCGACCGACGATCGGCGTGGCGACCGATGGCGGGAGGCGGCGGCCGCCGGCGATGGCGCGGCGAGAAGGCAGCGGAATCGGCAATCGACCGTGGCGGAGGGGCGATCGGCGGCCGCGCGAGCGGCGACCGGCGATCGGCGGCGGCGCGACCGGCGATCGGCGGCGGGCGACCAACGGCCGGCAGTAGCGGCGGCGGTCGGCAACGGTGGCGGTGGGCGGTGGCTCCGGGCGATTGACAATGGTCACGGCAAGAAAAGAAAATTAAAAAGAAAATCAACTTACTTTTAAAAAAGCAATTTTTTTGCTTTCAAAATTGTTTCAGGAACAATACGAGAACAAAAATTAGAGAAATTGTTCTCAGAACAAATGTTTTACCAAACAGTTTGTTTTTTTTTTTGTTCAAAGGAACAAAATAACAAAAATTGGGAGAAACAGAAGCGTTACCATACGCTACCTAAATTTGATTTTGTGTAATACTTTCCAGAATTTTGAGGAAATGGATATGGATTGTTCTTTCTTTTCTTTTATTTTCATTTTTCTATTAGGCAAATGAAAGGATTGGATCATGTGCCGGCTCACATATCTGTTGAATCGAATTGATCTATTTTTCTACATGTTTTAGCAACTCAAGATATAACCCAGATACGTTCAAATTACTCACAATTCCAATGCATTAGTTAAGAGTCGTCATTGTCGCCACTGCTCTATCACCCCACCAGCTAATGCCGCCTCCACATCTCCGCTACACAAGCTCGAACCTGGCAGAAGTATACATGGTAAATTATACTTTAAAAGAAATTGGACTGAGAAAGTCGCCACAACGAGAAGAAAAAGTAAGGAAATGGACTTGGAGATGCGAATGAATAGCCGTAAGCTTAAATCCTTGATATTCGTGCATGTTACCCACTTGAGGGGTAAAACTGGTTCAATAGGTGAAGAGGCATGCGCTAATCTTTAGGAACCAGCAGTTTACCAAAACAGGTAGCTATGGCCAAAAAACAAGTCAGCTCTCTACACCAAACTCCTATAAAAGGAGCGACCCCTTGGTCCGTGGCAGATGCATCATCATCAGAGGACCTCAGAAAGAAAAACTAACGAAAACCACAGGCGAATGAATCACTAGTTAGAACATACAGAACATCATGGAGGGGAATCTTCACCATCACATATCATAAAAACATCACTATTAATTTGCTAAAGCCAGTTCAGAGACCAAGTTAATCAACAGGTCTGGTGGCATCCATTTGCAATGCAAAAAAGATCAACTAGCAGCTAACTTTGCAGTATGTCACTTCCTCCTTAGGTCTCAGCCAGCAGAACTATTACGAAATAGAAGAACCCATCTAAAGTGATTCATTTACAGAGGCAGCAGTGTCACAGAGACATGCCAGTTATGAGGCAAACTTACTACGAAACAGGTCCTAAGAAATCACCCTCCAAGCTAACTAACACCCGAAACTCCCTCTCCACCTCGAGCCACTTTGTTCCAATCACCATGAATCGGACCGTCACATCTTTACTGATCTTGGAAAGCTTGTCGTTCAGGAATACAGGATTCTCCCCAGGCACATACTTGTAGTCCGCCATCTTCTGGTTGGAGAGGTAGACGTTATCAACAGGCCCACATCTCAACAAGACCCCATGCTTGAAGACCTTGTGCACCACTCCGTCCAGGATTTCTCCCCGGAGAAGCATGAAGGTGATGCCACTGAAGACCACAGGGAAGAGGACATCTCCAGAATGTTGTCTCACTTTCCCTTCACCGATGCTATCCAGCGTCATCACAGCA
Organism: Eucalyptus albens; assembly: GCA_014182695.1. Lineage (NCBI taxonomy): Eukaryota > Viridiplantae > Streptophyta > Magnoliopsida > Myrtales > Myrtaceae > Eucalyptus > Eucalyptus albens. The sequence goes on from CM024653.1 coordinate 54,278,501, forward strand.
CAGAAATAACCGAGGTCCTTTGTTGCCTTCTTACACGCAAAGTCGTCCAATAGGCGTATTGTGATGGACCTTTGCAGCATTAGTCCCTTTGCATCCAGGTCTTCTGCTGAAATGATCACATTCCACGGCAACTGCACCTTCAGAAACATTTCCAAGTGCTATCTGATGAACATTAACAGATGGATCAGTTTTATCTACAACTCTTTGGGAAGAGCCATTCGATTGCACTAAGTTCAAGCTCGTGACACGACAGTACAAAGTCCAACAATCTAATCATTAAATGAACTGGCAATATGACACTACCACATTCAAAAAGAAACTCTTGGATGCTCTTCAACTTCCAATATGTTAATTCTAGATATTTGAGCAAAATGTAATCACTATAATCCATGCAGAGTCATTGAGGTATTGGACTTTTGTCAGCAAAGAACCATGTTACATCAATAGAGTGCTAGCCCTCACGAACCATACCTTGGGAGAGCTAAGGTGTAGAATTGAAACTTGAGACAGGAGAAGAGTCAATTTTTAAGTGCAGATAATTATAGTGAGGCATGTTCCAAACTTATCCACAATTGAACTTAACTGACATGTCAAACTGCATGTATATCTTACAGAGTGCGGACAATGGAAAATCTTCATTCAATATCGAGTTCAGAACTCACATTTCTCAAAAAGAAAAGTACAAATCAGAAATGATAAAACTCAAAAAATATGAGATAGAGCATAGCTATGCACACTAATCAAAAGAGAGAACATGGCAACTAATCCATCTTACAAGTTACTTCAGTAGTGTATTTTCCCTCCCTAAACTGTACTCTGTAAATAGAGACGGGCAGAAGGCAAATAAGACTGAAAACAAAATAAATTGATAGCACAATCTCAAGCCAGTTAAGACATGCAAACCCAAATCAAGCGACACTAGGCCACTTCCAGGTACCCACTCATTACAGATAACCCTAGCATTCTCTAAAATACCGCGGCCACTATGACTGAAGCAATTCAAGTCAACCAAACGGGTCATCCAGAAAACAGAAATAGCACAATCTAGAGCACACTTGCAGTATTTCCTTTCAAGCAGGAAGCTAGCTGTCAAATCAGCGAGTGACTTTATAGTTTCCCTCCTTTCCCATCCTCAGTAGTGAGTACAGACTATATTAGCAGACCTTAGCCCTTCAGTTTGTGTTTTTACATGCACCGACCCAAACACGAATCGATGTGAGCTCAACCAAACCATCTACTTGAACTACCACATTGCATCCTTTCATCGAAGAGCTACTGACTAAACCCGCATTACGCAGATTCTTCCAGATGATAGCTAGAATAACCTGGTTCATTCTCTCACATTCCTAATATCTTCCCTTTGCCCAGTTGCCCTAGGTCACTGTAGTCCATCTCCTGCTTCGAATGAAATGGAAAGCTCTCAAATTTTCACCCCATACCCACCATTTCTAGCCGGTAATCACCGATGATCAGGAGTAAAAGGATCACATTCCATAACCAATCCCACGGAAATGGGAAAGTACAATATAGGTGTCAATATTTTCGTGCAAAGGCTAAATTAAGTGCCAAAATTCTTTTTCGCTCACTTTGAGTACCATAAATTCAAAAAATTGATCACTCCAATTGGCTCCGCCAGAAAAGCCGAGATGGCTGTCGGAAAATATTATTTTAATATTTTAATATTTATTATTATTTTTTGAATTTTTATTTTTACTTTTTTTGCTTTTTTTTTTTAGGGCCAAACAAGAGGTCATGAGCAGTGACCCTCACCCACGGCCATGAGCCTGATGGCCGGCATGAGCGAGGCCGGCGAGGCCTCGCCCACAACCGATGAGGGCCCAATGGCCGGCATGGGCGAGACCGGCGAGGGCCCTCGAGGCTTCACCAGCAATCGATGAGGGCCCGATGGCCGGCAACCCTTGCCGGCCATGAAACCGTCGCCCTCGGCTGCGAAGGTCTTGGGCAAGGCCGTCGGGGCCTCTCGCCGGTGATTGCGAGGGCCCTCCCCGCCTTGCTCTCACCGCCAAGGCCTTGGGCAACGGCGTCGGGGCCTCACCGGCAGCAGGCAAGGCCGCAAGGACCCTCGCCCACAGCCGCCCAAAGCCAGTGAGGACTCTCGCGGCCTCACCAGCAGCCGGTGAGGCCCCAACGGCCTCGCCCAAGGCCTTTGCGACCAGGGGCAAGGGTTTCATGGCCGGCGATGATTCATAAAATCCGCGTAGGACGTGTGGCGAAAGTGGTACTGAAATGGAGCGATTTTTACTCTAGTTCGGCAGTCAAGTAAGTCAAAAAAAAAAAAAAAAAAAGTTTTATATTTAAGTGAAAATTGCACTGTTCTTGACCCCACAGAAACCAAAACCAGAGCCTACAGTCATGCAAATCGGCGAGCAAAGCAAAACGGCTCGCCTCGATTCAAACCCTCGAAAATCTGGAGCGATCTTGAAGAAATTGAGTTGAAGCAAACCTGGAGTGCGAGGCAAACGGCGAACGAGAGTCGTCAAACTCCTCGTCTCTTTTTCTTACGACTTGCTAATGGTGTGTTTGGATTTTGGGACCTAGGGCTTCCAAAAAATTTGTGTTCTTCTCTCTCTTTTGTTGCGCTTTGCACTGTTATAATCCTCCCGTTGAAATGGGTCTTAAATTTTCGGCCAAAAAAAAAAAAATGGGTCTTAAATTTATCCATGACTCATTTAAAATATAGATAATTCATAAAGTAGGTCACTTAAATCTTGAAAAGTTTGCTTAAATGAGTTTAAAAATTAAAAACCTAAAATAAATTATTCTAAATGGGGTTAAGCTTAGAATCCATTTCCAATCAAAGGCTCCCACACTATCTTTCCTTATAAAAATATTTACTTTTTATCTTCCTTTTTATCTTTTTTATCTTTTTCTCTCTCATTTTTTTTCCTTTCTTCTTCCATCTTCCTTAGCCGGTGACCGGCGTGACGACAGTTTAGAAGGGACAAACTTGATGGAGGCCAACAAAGCTCGAGGTCGCTAGCCTCAAGCAAGCTCAAGGTCATTGACTACTAGCAAGGCTTAAGCCTCACCGATTTTAGGTCTAGTTAAATTGGTCAAGAATTTTGCATTACGGTAAATGGATCATAAACAAGTTAAATAAATTGATATGGTCAAACTATTTATGACTTAACCTAAACTCGATCTAATCGACATGTTATGATGTTGAACTTAGTGCAATCGAATGCCTCTTTCTAAAAAGTTGTAGATAAAATTGATCTGTCTATTAATGTCCATTAGATAGCATCCAGAATTTTTTTGGTGATCATTTTGGCAGAAAATCTAACACTAAGGGACTAACTTCATGAATCTCTAAGCAAATACATGCCATTTCCTATCTAGATTATTGGCCGGGGTTATCCCTCTTTCTTAATCATCCCAAATGCAATTACATTGTTCTGTTGTATTCCATGGATTGTCTATCCTTAACCTCTATGTCAAAATTAGATTAGAGAGATAGTGGTTTATCGTAGGGCGGATGTCAACTATTCAAATTTGTATATCTCTAACTCATGAACTTAGCCGATACAAAGTTATAAAATAACAAACAAATTTTCCGATTTTACAGTTCAATCTATTATTTCTCATCCATGGATGATGTTCTTAAATTGTATAGTTAACTATCTATAAATTATTTTTCATCCTCTATCATTTTGCTTTGAGAAAATTCTAAATAAGAGTTTGAAGTGCCTTCATCTTCTCAAAAAATGTCCAAAGTCGATCTTGTTTTAAATAAGGATAAATCTTCGCCAATCGACAAGTATATGCATCTCATGTGCTGATTCTTATGGCAAAATTAATAGATTTCCCAATTTTAGTTTTCTCTTTAAATCTAACTTCCCAAAACGACATAAGAAGCTCATTTGGGTTGACTTTTCAAGTCATTCCACGTTAGGCATGAACACTAGACTGAACAGACTCTACTCGGGCGATTTTGGTCCGGTTTTAGGGTTTACAAGGCAGGTTGCAGATTTTCAAAAACTAAGAACCGATGTCAACCTAAAATAGCCCACCCTTGACTTGCATTACTTTTATACTTGTACAGCAAGAGCTCTTGCACTTTTAGGATAATACTTACCTGTCCTACAATGCCAAAATTCGAAATAGCTTTCCCGACTGAACGGTCCGCTCTACAACTTTTGGCAACGTCAAATTTGTCTTCAACTTAGTAAATGCTAGCACATCAAGAAACCTTTTGGGAAAATGCCTTGTTTGATCTCTACCTCCTCCGAAGAATTCGATTCTTTTGAGACATAAGCGGCTCTCGACCCTTTACAATAACGTGAAGAGGCCGTGGTTTTTTTTTTTTTTTTTTTTATGGTGTTTAACACTTAATATTCCTCACCTGCCCAACAGCACAGGCAACAATAAGCGAAAGACCCTCCTCTGGCTCCATCCAGCAAAATAGCATCATTGACTCCCGAGCATGCTCAGCCTGCTCATAGCAAACCAGGTCCCTCTGCGTCGTTCCATCAAACACCTTGCACGCATAACTTATTCGCCTGTGTTTTGCATACGCATCAACCTAAGCCGCCTGCATTTTGCATACACATCAACCTAAGCCGCCTCAACATACAATTCAGACTCAAACCCAGTTTTTATGGTCTCCAATGAGCAACTTCCCAACTGCACACAAGCGGCTTTGAATCGAAAGTGCACACTTTGAGAACAAAAGGAAAGGTGTAGTTATTAGGCAAGACGCCACCTCTGCACAGAGGGTATAAAGTTCCAATGTATCCGCACAATGCCCATTATTGGGATATGCTCGCATCATCGTATTCCTTAGGAACAAGTTGGGCCTCTCGCACTTAGCAGTGATGCCATTGAACAAGGACCGCACACTATCTGGGCATCCAAATTTGGAGTATTGATGGGAAGAGCTCATCACTGTCACCACTCCACTGCTACCACCACCACCAGCTGCTGCTGCCTCCATATCTCTGCTCCACAAGCTCAGACCCGACAGAAGTAAGTATGGTAAATTCTACTTCAAAAGAAACAGGATTGAGAAAGTTGAGGTAACAAGGAGAAAAAGTTAGGAAATGGACTTGGAGAATCGAATGAATAGCCGTAAGTTTAAATCCTTGATATTCATGCATGTATTCCCACTTGAGGTGCAAATCTGGTTCAACAGGTGAGAGACAATTGATGCACTAATCTCTAGGAACCGGCAGTTTGCCAGAACAGGTAATAATGGCCAAAAAACAGGTCAGCTCTCTACACCAAACTCCTATAAAAAGGTCCACCCCTTAGTCCGCAGCAGATGCATAATCATCAAAGGACCTCAGAAAGAAAACTCATGGAAACCATTGGTGGATCACTAGTTAGAGAATACAGAACATCAAGAAGGGGAATCTTAACCATCACATATCGTACAAACATCACTATTCAACTTGCTAAGGCCAGTTTATAAACCAAGTTAATTGACAGATCTGGTGGCATCCAACCGCAATGCTTAAAAGATCAACTAGCTAAAGCTAATTGAACAGGTTGCAGTATGCAACTCCCTCCCTGTGTCACAACCAGCAGGACTACTACAAAATAGAAGAACCCCTCTAAAAGTGATTCATTTACAGAGGAAGAAGCATCATAGAGACATGCTGGTTATGTGACAAACTTACTATGAAACAGGACCTAAGAAATCACCCTCCAAGCTGACCAACGCCTGAAACTCCCTCTCCACCTCGAGCCACTTCGTTCCAATCACCATGAATCGGACCGTCACATCTTTACCTATCTTGGACAGCTTGTCGTTCAAGAATACAGGATTCTCCCCAGGCAAATATTTATAGTCCGCCATCTTCAGGTTGGAAAGGTAGACATTCTCGACAGGCCCGCATCTTAAGAAGACCCCATGTTTGAGGACCTTGTGCACCACTCCATCCAGGATTTCTCCCCGGAAAAGCTTGAAGGTGATGCCGCTGAAGACCACAGGGAAAAGGACGTCTCCAGAATGTTGTCTTACTTTCCCTTCGCCAATGCTATCCAGTGTCGTCACAGCACTGAAATAACCCAAGTCCTTTGTTGCCTTCTTACATGCAAAGTCATCCAAGAGGCGTATTATGATGGACCTTTGCAGCATTAATCCCTTTGCATCCAGGTCTTCTGCCGAAATGATCACATTCCATGGCAACTGCACCTTCAGAAACATTTCCGAATGCTATCTATGAACATTAACAGAAGAATCAGTTTTATCCACAACTCTTTGGGAAGAACCATTCGATTGCACTAAGCTAAAGATCACGGCATGACAGTGAAAAGTCCAACAATCTAATCATTAAGCAACTGGTAATATGACGCTATCACATTCCAAAAAAAAAAATACCCTTAGATGCTCCTCAATTTCCAATATGTTAATTCTAGACATTTGAACAAAATGCAATCAATATAATCCATGGACAGTATTTGAGGTATTGGAGCTTTTGTCAGCAAAATCCAACCATTTTACATCACTGGAGTACTAGGCCCTCATACCTTGGGAGAGCTAAGATGCAGAATTGAAACTTGAGACAGGAGAAAAATAAGTTTTTAGGTGCAGATAATTATAGTGAGACATGCTCCAAACTTATCTACAATTGAACTTAACTGACACTTCAAACCGCATGTATATCTTACACAGTGAAGAAAACAGAAAATTAGACAGTTGAAAATCGAGTTCAGAACTCACATTTCTCAGAAAGAAAAGAATAATCAGATTTGATAAAACTCGAAAAATATAAGTCAGAGCATAGCCATGCATAATAATCAAGAGAGAGAACTTAGCAACTAATTCATCTTACAAGTTACTTCAGTAGTGTATTTCCCCTCCCTACACTGTACTCTGTAAATAGACACAGGCCGAAGGCAAATAAGACGGAAAACAAAATAAATGGACAGCAGGATCGAGCCATTTAAAGACATGCAAACCCAAATCAAGCAACAATAGGCCACTTCTTTGATAGCCCTGGGATTCAATTGTGGATTTTAAAAAGCCACCTGCCAATGCTTTACAGCATTATACCCACTCATTTCAGATAACCATTGCATTCTCTCTATTACCACGGCCTCTATGACCGAAGCAATTCGAGTAAACCAAATGGGTCATCTACAAAACAGAATTAGCAGACCCTAAAGCAGACTCGCTGCATTTCCTTCCAAGCAAGAAGCTAGCTGTTGAATCAGCACGTGACTTTCTAGTTTCCTTCCTTTCCATCCTCAGTAGTCAGTACAGACTAAATTAGCAGAACTCACTCCTCCAGTTTGTGTTTCTACATGCAAAGACCCAAACACGAACCAATCTGTGAGCTCAACTGAACCATCTACTTATACTACAACATCGCGTCCTTTTATCGAACAGCTACCGACTAAACCCGCATTCCGCACATCCTACCCACATGATAGCAAGAACAACCCGGTTCATTCTCCCACATTCCTATTATCTTTCCCTTTGCCCCTTGCCGAGGTCACCGTAGTTCATCTCCCTCTTCGAATGGAAACGGGAAGCTCTCATATTTCACCCAATACCCACCATTTCTAGCCGGTAATCATTGATGATCGCACTCCACAAATAGTTCCACGGAAACCAAACCAGAATCTACAGTCACCCAAATCGGCGAGGAAAGCAAAATGGCTCACCTTGATTTAAAACCCTCGAAAATCCGGAGCGATCGTGAAGCAATCAGTCGGAGCAAACTTGGAGGAGAGCTACTGGACGAGAACTGTCGCTCGGACCAAGTGCGAAGGCAAACGGCGAACGAGACTCGTCAAACTCCTCGTCTCTTTTTCTTACAACTTACTGAGGGCTTGCTTGGATTTGGGTGCTAGGGCTGCAAAAAAATTGTGTCATTCTCTCTCTTTTTTGGATTAATGGATCTTAAATCTATATATGACCCATTAAAAACATAAATAAATCATAAATATAAGTGAAAAACCGTAGCAAATTTATCGGGAATCGGACCAGTCCACCCAAAAAACTTGTCCAAAAACCGGTCTTGTTTGAATGGATTGGTAACCGGTTCCATTTTGTGGGAACCGGTTGAAATCGATTCAGATCCCAATTCTAAGAAAAGGCCCACTAATGTTAAACTGGTTTTTGAACCGGGTTTTACTAATGTTAAAAAAAAGAAAGATTTGTTAATCATTTTAGATATATGAACAACTTCATATAGTAATTGTGGAAATAAGACTAATATTAGACTTATGTTTACTATTAATGTTTATGCAATGTTTGTAATTTTGCTTTGCTTTGTGATGTTTGTTTATGATAATTAGCTCTATAGATCTTTAGCATTTTTTCAGTTAAAAAGTTTATGCACTTATTAATTACATGTGCTTAATGTTTTAATACAAATTTTAAAAATTACATTGTTATTTTCTTACGTATTTTTATTTCAATACAAATTAGGAGGATTACATTGTTATTTCCTCACATATTGATATAAAATTCAAAATCATATAAGAATATTAGACAATTGCAAAACAAGTTTAGACCTTGGAATCAAACCCAAAAAATCATATAAGTTCCAATGCAAACAAGATAAGGTACATGATCCAAAAAAATAATCGACTATAACATGGTAGGATACACGGTTTGGAACCAATCAATCCTAATGGGATTCCAAATTTTAAAGAACCCAATCAATGGATTTAAAAATTGAAAACCTAAAATAAATGAAAACTCATTTTCAACCCAAAGCTCACACACTCTCTTTCCCTCTTTAGGCTTATAAAAATATTTTTTTATAAAAATCAAAATTATAATTATTTTCTATATTTCCCATTTCTTTTCTTTTTACCTTTTCTTTCCTTTTTCTTTGTTCCCCTTTCTTCTTCCATCTTCCGCCGCCGGTGGCTAGCATGGCAACTAGCCAAACAGGAGATGAGCTGGCCAAGTTTGAGGTTGCCAACTATTAGCAAGGCTCAAGCCAATCAGTTTAATCAAAAGTTTAATTAAATAGATTGGGTATTGACTGAAAATGAGTCGGTAATTTTACATATTGATAAATAGATCATAAACAAGTTAAATGGGTTGATTTGTGTTAAATTATTTATGATCTGATCTAAAATCAACCTAATCCATCCATTTGACAGGTCAACATGTTATGATCTTGAACTTAGTGCAATCAAATGCCTCTTACAAAAAGTTGTGGATAAAATTGAGCCGTCTATTAATGTTCATCAGATAACATTTGGAAATTTTTCAAGTGATTATTTTGACAAAATACCCAAACACCGGGAATAAGTTCATGAATCTCTAAGTAAAATACATGCAATTTCCTATCTAAACTATTGGTGGGGCATTTCCCTCTTTCTTAATCGCCCCAAATGCAATTACTGTTGTGTTCCATGGAGAGTTATTGTCCTTGTTAGCCTCTATGTCAAAATCAAGCCAGAGAGACAATGATTTACCTTATGACAAATGTCAACTATTCAAGTCTATATATCTCCAACTCATGAACTTAGTTGATACAAAGTTATGTAATAGCACCCAATTTTTCTGATTCTACAATTAAATCTATTATTTCTCTTTCATGGATGTTATTCTTATATCAAACAACTACCTATCTATAGATTATCTCCATCTTCTATTATTTTGCTTTGGAAAAATTCTAAATAAGAGTCTCGAGCGCCTTCATCTTTTCAAAAGAGGGTCCAAAATCGATCTTGTTTTAAATAAAGGCTGAACTTGTCAACCGGTAAAATCTTCGCCAAGCAGCAAGTAAATGCATCTCACGTGCTGATTCTGAGGACGTAGATGAGCAAGTAAAATGAAAAGTGAAAGAAATACTTTTGGACAAAAATGCCCATTATCACGGTTGGAATTATCACTTAAGACACATGTGCTCGCCGGTCAACGATGATTTGGCTAGCCAATGGATTAGGCTGTAATTTGAAACTAAATAAATCACTTCAAAGTCCTCATTTAAAATTAAGTATCACAATTCATACTCTTACTTGAAATAAAATGTGTTAGATCCTATTTTTGAGAAAATGAAGCCACTTTGACCTCTATTTGAAATTTTTTCTTTTGCTTTGGTTTAATATCAAGAAAAACTCCAAACTTATACATATTTGATAAATTTTCCTCAAATTACCTGAAATTGATACATTTGTAATAAATTTACTCTATATTAATTTCCGTTAAATTGGATTAATACTAAAAAAAAAAAGCTACAAGTACTACACTTGACAAACAAAGGATAAAATTCTAAACTAATACACCCGTTAATATCATATATTATCCAACTCAGTAATTTAATAATAAAATTTGACAGAAATTATCAAACAGCAAATTTATTACAAGTGTACCGATTTAGGGTCTTTTTGCTTTTTATCTCAAACCTATAAGTATGTTACTACATACAAAAGATTTTATTTATACATAAATCAAATTAAATTGCCATATCTATTGTTTAGATGACGACATTGACTATTCTTTGCTTCAAATTCAATATTCTTTAGTATTTTTAAAAATTCTCCTTCTTTCTTTATCCATCAACATTACGCATTGAAGAGAGAAAGAAATGGCGCAAGCAAAAACCAGTGCTTATTTGTGCTAGCGAGTTATAAAAAATAATCTAAATAATTCTAAACAAAAGAACAAATTCTTCTCATGGCACGAGCTGACACAGCAGAAGATATATACACTAACTCTATGAAAACCATATCCTTTATCGTCATCATGTTAATTCATATCTTTGAGTGTTATTATCCATGTTATACACCGGAAGAACTCCATCTACCAAAAAAATGAAAGGCATCGATGAGTGACCAATTCGTGAACGTAGTATTTTATATATAGTAGAGGTATTTTCCAACTTGAGACCTCCACAAAATTAGTTGATCGACTATGTTTACCAACTGAACAGATTGTCATCCCACATCATTGGAGCACATCCCCATTCAATCTTCTCACGAGGAGGAGAAGGAGAAGGCTCAAGCAGAAGGGATTGATTTTGATTTCACTTTACGCACACATAAAATCTCAGAAACCATATCTCTTCAGAAGGTTTCCAAGAAGAACTATGTGCGATCCCTCACAGAAAACTCTCTACTACTGCAATAGCACGGGTCAAGGAAAGAGACAGGCGTATGAAGCATCCTGAAAAACAATGGCACAAAGCAAAGCTTTAACCTCAGAAGGTTCCCTGTCATACAGGTTGTTTATCTATGACTTCAGGATCAAAGGAAGCTCATGAAGCAACCAGAAATCACCGTGTCAGGCTGCTTTTGTTTCTTTTCAAGCACTCAAAACGGTGTATCAAAATTCTGCCCTTTTACGGGTGAAAGTTGGAAGTATCCATGAAAATAGATCTGCCTCAATCATGGCCAAGAGAATAAACAAATAGTCAAAACGCCATTTCTTAAACATGTCGTCCAAATCAGAGTCACCAAGAAGCTCATAGCAGCTTCTCATGGATAAAGACCCCACTTCCAAGACTTCGAGAAACATAAAATGTATTGGACGGTTGCCAAGGAGGAACCCAGGACCATCAAATGGAGTTGGAAGAAGAAACATCATGTTGTACATTCACCTCCACAGTTGGCCAACATCCTCAATGATCAATCAAAACTAGCATTCAAGAACTTTAGCAGTTCACTTCTTTTGCTTTCAGCCATCTTGTCCTCCTTTGTTTTGTCAAGTTTCAAAAGAATCTATAGCATTAAAGATGAATAGAATCAAACTCATTAACCAAGAAAATACCCTTAACCATCTGATGAGTAATAGTAGTATAACCAATTCATAGCGAAGAATATCCCTACCTTTTTGCCAGAGACAGCACTGCGACGAACACCATCAGCTTGGTCCCGCCCCAAAAACTATAAGTGTACAAAAATTAGGATACATAAGGCACGACAAGAGCGAGAACATAAGGGGAAACTAGAGATGTCAAATCACAATACACACCTTAGAAAGCTGCACCGGACCGCTACTTCTTTCATCCTGCTCACTCTATTTATGGCTCATATTGCCAGACACACCATAGTGAAAAATCCAGGCAAGCCAGTCAAGCCGCCAATAACCATGCCAGAGATCCCAGCTCCAATTTCGAAGAGCAATTAAAAAAAGCAATGAGCATCTTACGGACCTTAAAATCTTAAACATTAAGAGATCGCAAAATAACTTGTACTGCTTGATGCATTCCTAAACGTAACCTTGTCTATAAAATGCCAAACCAGTACTAGAATATCCATAAGTAATTTACAAGTAACAAAGTCTTTTACAAACCTAAGATATCAAAACAGCATAAACTAGTTAACCATTCAAAAGTTCACCAATAATATAAGTCTTAACATCGATACCACGTCATATAATTTATCCCCACAATCATCTGATCTCCATTGTAAATTGAGTAATGCAGTACATGAGCTGTAAATACTTCTTTCCTATGAGGATGTTAACATGAATTCAACAGGGAGACATGCAGAAGCTCTATCCACAATGCCAGCTGCTTCACTTTTTTGTTTGTCAATTAATCTCACATCTACAAAACTTAAATCCAATCTCTCTCAACCAACAACTTAGCTGGTTCAGAAAAGCCAATGCCAATGGAGAGAAAGAAACTTGGAAATGCTGGAGCACCAATCTTATTGATAAAATAATCTCCTACTAAATACACAAGCAACTTTTTTTTCTTTTCAAAGATGTGATATATATCAGCCACACAAATAGTTGGAAAATAACTGCCTATAGTCAGGTTACCATAGCAGAAATGTAAAATCTCCGCTTACCTCCTTCACTTTATGCTTATCACGTTTATGATGACGATTCTTGCTCCTATCCTTTTCCTTGCGCTGCTTGTCAAGAAAAGAAACAGATGGAGAGTGACAAGGCAAAACGAATGAAAAAATAGAAATAAACATAGCTAACAAAATGCACAACCAAACACAGACCTTCTTGGGCTTGTCACTTTTTCTTGGCTTCTTCGAGCGTTGAGATGTGTCATGCCCGCTTTCAGAACTATCACTACACAACACCATCGAAAAGTTTGCCATCAGCCAAGAAGCAATTGGCAGCAGTGTATTATTTAAGCAAGACATGCCACATTTGAATCATGACAAGTGCAGATATACATAGGCAACTATGGTGGAGCAACAGCACATAAAATCCACTCGACAAATTTGAGCTGTTCTCCAATTGCAGGGAGCCAAAGAACACATCACACAACCCCTCATCACACAGCGCAAATGCATAGCTGACCTAAGAGAGCTCAAAACACCAAAGTTCCATTCCTATGTCAAGGAAACATAACTGTGGAACGGTCAGATTGAAAGAACAACTAAACATAGCTCCAGAAACAACGACCATCGAATCAACAAACGACCATAACTCGGAAATTCACGAATGAAAGAAAGAGGACTGATTCCAAATTCGCTAATTAACTATCAGGGAGGTCACCAAAAGAGCTAGAATGTAAAAAAAAAAAAAAAAAAAAAAAAAGAGCTTTTTCCTTAATTGAAGCACCTGGAGTAATCCGAGGAAGAGCAGGAATCCGAGGAAGAGCGGTTGCGATGCCGGCGACGCCGCTTGCCGTTAGACCGGCTCTTCTTGCGGACTTTGAGGGCGTCCCTCTCCCTCTCGCGGCGGCGGCTGCTGCTGCTCGTGCCGCCGCTAGCGCGGTGACGGCGACGGCGGCGCGACGGCGAGGAAGCCGAATCGGAGGAGGAGGTGGAGGAGGAGTAGTCGGAGGAGGAGGCGGAAGATGCCGCCATTAGGGTTTTCCTCGTCGATTGGAGAGGGCAGAGAGATTTCGGACAGCCGAAGCGAGGAATGATGCAGACCGAAGAACGACGGAAAAATATAAAGAAAAACATAAAATAAAAAAAAAAAAAGGCGGTGGATAAAAAAGGTTGTAGCCCAACTGAATAAAGGGAGAGAATGAAAATGTTTCCATGTCGGGTAAATTAGAGACAATAAATCGAAACCTATCCTATTGGAGCCGGTTCATAATTATTGAAGTCGGAATCGAACCGATCCCCATATGTTTATGGTCGGACCGGTCGATTTTAGAGCTGATCAGAAAACCGAATCTAATATATAACATAATGATTGAGACATTGACGAATTCTTTTGATTTTCAAAAATACGAAACTCGTATCCAACATATCTATCTTTTTCTTGAAAAACGGCGGCTAAAATCAGTTTTACATGAGGTAGAAAATCGAACATTGTCTCGATCAAGGTTGGCTTCCTAATTCTCTTACCAAGGAATTGAACTTGTAAGGTTATTCACCATAAATTAATAAAATGAGGTCTTTATATTTGGCAAAATTACTAAATAAGTATGCCGTATAAACTACAAATTGTGTGGATTATCATATCTAATAATTCTCACATTAAATCCATCAAATTTAACAATTTTTTTAGTTTTTATTTTCTCCTTAACAATCCAATATTAAAATGGGCTAAATCAGCGCCATAGTTCACGAGTAAGATGAACTATGAGTTTGAAAACTCAAGTTCAACCTCCATTTTTCATCGATCTAGGTAGAGTTCATTCAAATCGCCGCTGAAGGGCCATATCTAGGTCACCTCGAGTAGCATGAACCCCGACAAGCCTCAACGATGGCGACCTTCAACCTTGATCTCAACGACCGGTGCCACCAACAACCATAAAGAGTGTGAGAAAGAAGATGAACAATGTTTATAGAGGGCAAAAGTGGGATGTGCAATAATCATTGAGGGGAAGATTGAAAGGAAAATAAAAGTCCTCAAACCCCAATATATTATTACGAAAATGCCGAAAACCCAAGGTACCTCCTCCACCTTATTTCACTTGCTTTGGGCTTTTAGTTTGGCCAATGCTAGCATTTTCCAAACATAGTTCAAAATGTTTTTTTATCAAAATAATGATATCAATGTTGAACTCAATATACAATGCTATCCGTCAATTTGTAATTTGTTTAATATGGTCAATCGACTATATGAAAACAGTTTAGTGCACATTATATGAAAATATTCAATGTTACACAGGAACTCAATTTAACATTTTCATATAGTTTAAAGACTAAATTAAGTATCAAAAGTCAATGGATCACATTGAACAAATTGAAAATTCATAAACCACATTACACGTTAGATTAGAGTTTTTCTATCATTTGCCCTGAAGGAATTTATAAGCTTAAAACTCTTAAAGAAAGCTAAACAAAACACACCTTTTAATAACTTAGAGGAAGAGTGATGTACGACAATGCAAGATTGATCAACAAAAACTAAAAGAGTGATTATAACTATCCAGGATTAACTACTGCTAATTTGGGATCGATATGAAGTTACTTAAATTAGACTAATGTTGAACAGGACTTGGTATTGACAAATGGGGAAAAGTGCTAAAAAAGTCATAAACCTTTTGCATTTGTGTCAATTTAGTCATAAACATTTTTACGTTGTATCAATTTAGTTCTTTCCGGCCAATTTTGGCTAGATTTTTTCTTGGATCTTTGGCCAGCCCAATGTGGTCTTATTATCGGTCTTGACATAGACAACTTTTAATATTTTTTAATATTCTTTTTCCTTTTTCTTTTTTCTTTTCCTCTTCTTCCTCCGGCGGGTCACCGGACCTCGACAACCGACCACCTCGCTAGTGGCCTCGAGGGTGGCCTCGCACGGGCGGTGAGGCTCGGGGTTTGGCAAGGACGAGTAAGGTAATGGCGTCGAGGGGAGGGGGTGGGGGGTGGAGGCGACTTCGGGGAGTAACAGTCGCGACGAGACGGTGAGGGTGGGTCCGCCGTCCTTTAGATCGACCCTTTCCCTTCTCTCCCTAGGTTCGCTCGCCCTTGCCGGCCATGGGCTAGGCTCGACCCTCGCTAGATCCGGCGAGGGCGAGCCTCACTGCCCTCGCGCAGCCATTGGCGAGGTGGCCGATGAGGTTGACCTCTAGCTCGCCGGCCGTCGCTTACGGCGAGTCGTCGAGGTCCGACGACCGGTTGGAGGAGGAAGAGGAAAAGAAAAGAAAATTAAAAAAATGAAAAAATATTAAAATATTATTAAAAGTTGTTTACATAAGTGCCGATGAGGCTTCGTCAACCAGCCGGTGTCCAGTCAGCAAAATTGGCCGGAAAAAGATTGAATCGGCACGACGTAAAAATGTTTATGACTTAATTGATATCAAAAAAAGGTTTATGACTAAGTTGGCACAAATACAAAAAGTTTAAGACTTTTTTGACACTTTTCCCTCGACAAACAACGACTTGGGACCAAGCTGGCAAGATGAGAAATTGGGGTATGGATGGACTCCATTTTACGATTTCTAGGGTGATATACTGACTTTAAAAAAAAAAAAATTACCTCTAAGTTTTGGGAAAAACTTCTAGTGAAAAAATAATCATTCTCATTATTTTTGAACATTTAGAAACTTACAAGTCGTTCACCTTGAATTTTCTTCTTTCAACTAGCAAAAAACGCAGGAATTGTAAGTGAAGAAAAACAAATGAAGATCAATAAGTAAAGAAGCAAATAATATCCAGAACATTTTATCCGTTTCATAAAAAATAAATTTGATTTGTTCGAAAACTGAAAAGATTTAAAATTAATTTTATAAAAAGAGTGAGAGATGGCAGCAACGATATTGTAATTATCTCAACTACTTCTAAAATTACCTTGATCCGGTGTCTGGTAATAAATGTTATTTTACGCTAACAACAAATCTCATGAAAGTTTAAGGTTGTATTCTTCTATCGCAATTGTTTTAACTGCGATGTGAAATGAATTTTCCTACTACTTCGTATTACACACTTGAGCTTGACTAAAAAACTCAATGAGATTAACATTGGTTGACAACACCTTAAATAAAATTGACTTAAATGATTCAATTAAGTCAAAAATCAACTTAATTCAGTAAGTAATCTTGCCAATATTTTGATTAGAATCTTAATTGCTTAATTCGTTCAATAGGAAAATGGTTGATAATTAGAATGTCGCCAAATTTTGATAAGATGTACCAACAATAATCTTTTATTCATTGGGGTAAGAACTTAATAATATCCAGCTATCAATTTTTATCTTCATTAAATAACATTGTAATTCTATTTTCAACACTTAATCTTCAATTTTAGCAAACAAGTCCAAATTATCCGGAGGTAACAATTATTGATATCCTTATAAATTAATTTTACATGAAAATGGGCACCAATTCGAAGTTGGGGATTAGAATGTAAGCCAAAAAGGCTATCTCCTTATCTTTCATTTAAGATATTCCAACCACGTTACAAATTTAATTGAAGGAGAAGATAATATAAGTTGAAAAATCAGAATTAACTCACCGGAGGCGCAATTTGCACGGTTAGAGCAGGCAGCTTGAACATGCACAATTACCATCTTGACAATCAATAACTCAATTTCTTTCTTTTCTTTTTTCGAATTTTCTAATAACTCGAATCTCCCGAAAATTAATGTGAAGAACCAATGAGCCGATGATGTTTTTGTCTATCATTTTGCTCCATTATCGTATATAGATTTTTTTTTTCCTAGTAAGACAGTTATATAAGAGATTTCAGTTGGAGTGCCATTTGAATTATGTACACGAAGAAAAAGATACGTTAAGCCCTCCAAATTCCAACATGGAAGGCCAACATTTTAAGGCAAGAACACTACACTATCCAAGAAAACAAAAACAAGCTCATCTCAACCCTCAAGCATTCAACATTCCGGCGACGTATGGTACTCCGGCCGTGCGAATCCACCTGTCACCCTTCATGAATCGCCCTGCCGTGAAGTCCACAGCATGCTGCGGCGCGATCGTCTTGATGCCCTTCCACTTCACGCGCCTGGCGGTGCTCGCGCCGGGTCCTCGGTTCTTATACTCAGCGTAGGAGCAAGTGTTTAGACCGAAGTCGCCGAGCCAAGGCATCCACCCCTCGGGCTGGATTATGTCGTCGATGTACGACTCCATGATTATCGTCCTCGAGTAAGCCTTCCATGGTCTTCCGAGGTACGAGAGTATCTGCCCCTTGAAGGGTGTGTACGAGGGGTCCGCAGTGATGGTGCAATTCTGGAGGATGAGCGCCGACGCCTCACGCCTCTTCGACCTCCCCTGAGCGGTCACAATACACCGTTGGTTGTCCAGCGGCTTCCGGATGAGCATCTTGCAGTTCTGGAAGACAGCGGCCGCATCCCCGAGGACAAAGTCGATCGTGCCGGTGATGGTGCAGTCTCGGTAGAACTGGCGCTTGCTGTGCGCATAGAGCGTGTCCTGATAGCCATCCATGTGGCAGTTGTGGAAAATGGCCATGTCGGATCGAACCATGAGCGCCACGGCCTGGTGCTTTATCGCTCCAGCACTGTTCTCAAAGCCGATGTCCCTCGCTATGAAGTTGTCTCCGAAGACAGCTGCAACATCAAAGGAAGTGATCAACATATGTTTCTGGGTACACCGCTAATCGATTCTGAGTATGCAAGAAATCAATTCACTAGGTAAGTGGGTGAGGATGTCATCAGTCGAATATTGGTATGCGCTTCGTCTGTAAATCAACTAGACTCGAGCCCTCCTTTCTTGATTAAAGAGGTCGATCTAGAACTTTTTATACCCAGAAAGAAATAAGACAAGACGAAACTTACAGACTGTGGCAGTTTTGAATGTGGTCGTGCCATCGGCATAGTTCTTGTTGAAGCTGATCCGGGTCTTGGTCGGGCCATCGCCAATCAACATGACATTGGTCATCTTCTCATCGAACACCACCTGCTCCTTGTAAACCCCAGCCTTGATGTGGAGCACAAAGGTCTTCTTGCTATTCAATGGAATGTGCTTTAGGGCTTCATTTATGGTCCTGAATCTTCCACTCCCATCCTTGGCAACTACAAGATTCGGCTTCAGGTTGGCCACTGTCTTGCTGAGAAGCTTTCGCTTCCTCAACAGGATCGGTGGGTCGAGCACGAAGGGATCATCGCCGCCGAGGCCTTTCTCCTCCGAGAGGAGCTTGCGTTTCTGCAGGTTAGTTGCCCACATTGAGAAGTCGTCGCCGTGTCCAATCACGTTGTCGTTCGATAGGAGCTTGCGGTTAAAGTTTGTGAGGTTCATCTTAGCAAGGGCCAAGGAGATCTCGTCGACCATGGCGAGTGCATTGCTGGTCAATTCTTCGGAGCTCTTCAACGCCTCCCTCATCTTGTGGCCCGCGTTGCCCGTGGTGTTCTGGAATCCGTCCAAGCAGGTATCTTGGTAGGTGACCACGGCGCTGAGCCAGACTTTCAAGTCTGCCAACGCATCGTCGAGCTCGCTAAACTCAAGCTCGCCCAATTTGTCGAACGATCTCTCGAGGTCGTTGATTGCAAACCCCATCAACTTCTTGCAATTATTTAGAGCCTGCTGCGCTCTCGGGGTCTTCTCCAGCTCTTTCAGCACCGTTGATTTCTTCGCGGCCTCAGCAATGTGCTTCATCGCGGCTTTGAAGCTGGCTTTTATGAGCTCCTTGGGATCGGCGGTGTTCGCACCAGCCTCTTTGAGGCTCCGCACGCACGCTTCTTTGTAATCGGTCGGTTGGCATATCCCCTTGATGGCTTTGATCGAGGCCGAGACCTCACCGGTCTTCTCGCTGGCTTTCGACGCCTGGCTGGACACGCTCGCCGTGTACACGCCAAAGGTCACAGCAGCGCCGATCACGATCAGGATGAATGAAGAGACCACGATGATCGCGATCCTCCTCCTCCTCTTCGGGTCACTCCCATCAGACATTGTTTAAAGTTTTCTTGAAGAAGTTCTTGGAAGAAAACAAGCGAATAGCAGGAGACGGTTTGCTTTTTTTAGGGAGATGAAGATGCATTCTTTATAAGAGAGAAAAGAAGACAGACAGATTTCTGTGAGAAGTAGCTGGCGAAGTTGATGTTTTGGGGGGACAAGGCTGAAGAAAGATAAGAAGAATGTATCAATCCATTCCAACAAGAATTTGGCGGATTCTTGCAATAACGTTGGCTGTCTAAATACCGAACTCTTACTATAAATATATAGATACAGGAGAGCTTGGCCAACGTTCAAAAGGTGGCATCTTTTCTGGCAATATTTGCCAATTCGGTCAGCCCTAATCTCATCACGAGCTAAAATTGCACACGAGAATCATTTTTTACATTTCTTTTAAAAAATCTTGTATGGCTTAAAGGTAAGGTTGATTTGACAATCAAAGGAGATTTATTCGTAACTGCCGGACTAGGATGTAAAATTGGAAAAAAATTTAGGCTGGAGAGGTCCTTATCGTGAAAATATCTCCCCATACGATTCAAGGACTCGGGTTTGTATTTGTTTGCAATTTGGTGCATTTCTTAATGAACAGGCAAGGGAAGGCCCTATTCTAGAAGAACTGAGGGAGGGATATGGAATATTTTGTGAGGTTAGGATAAACAAATGTATTAATGGAAAAGGGTCGCCCCGTAAATACAGAGTAATCTGATCTTTTCTTTTTCCCATTGTGGATTACTATGAAGTTCATATTAAATACGCATGGCATGGTTACAACATCTAATACAGACACGCGTTCATAGTTAATCTACTATGTATATACGAAATCTTTTGATTTTGCATGATGTAAACTTTGAAGTGAAAGTGGGGAATTCTTTTCAACTAAATTTAATTTGTTCTTACTTATGGTTTTACTCGACTCAATTAGCAAACTAATTCACATATACCATATATCAAAGTGGGAGTAATAGCCGACAAAATCATAAACCTATTATAAGAATGCTGATCCGGTCTAAAATCTTTTAATTTAAACAATTCAATCATGAACATTATTACAATATGCTATTGTCACGGTCAAGAGATTTCTGTAGCTAAAAGCCTGTGCCTTTTTAGGAGGACCTCCTGCGATTGCAAGGATTCCCAACAAGAGAGATTCCGGAGCATTCCAAGAGCAGGCGATACGGTAATTGAGCCGAAATTTAGAACTCTCCTGCCATTAGTTTCGGTAGTTGGTAGATTGGGCGGATGAGCCATTAGTTTTGGTAGTTGGTAGATTGGGCGGTATGATCTCGTCCACCATATAAATTCTCGATCAATGGTTATAATTCGAGGGACTCTAGTATAAGAAAGAATGCCCTCCCCCTCATTTGTAACCATCCAACCATTTCAATAATCAAAAGCTCCTTTTTCTTCGGAGTTTTCTCTCTAGAAACTCTCTCTCTCTCTACAATCTAGGTGAGCGAGTGAGCGATCGATCTAAGCAAGGCTTAGCTTAGGCATCTCGACAATCCTAGTCGATCCAAAAGAGCCTGAGTCGCCGCACGGTCACGATCCCAATCAATCGGCCGGTGACACTAGTCTAGTACTTACGACTAATTTTAGCAAAAATCTGCTGAGGTAAATGATAGCCGTTTTACATGGCACAACTGGCATCATGTGGATAATTTTTATAACATTTTAATAAATTTCTTTTTAGTTATTTTTATTTTATTTATTCCCTTTATTTTGCCCTCACCTGCCACTAGTGAGGCCCCAACTACCTTGCTAGCCACAATGGAAAAAATAAAATAACATTTTAGAAATTCAGAAAATTTATTTAAAATTTTCAAAAAGAAAAATATTTATATTAACACTGAATGTGTTATGTAGAACAATTAACATTCACGCCAATGGTTTATGATCTAAATTGGTTAGAAGAATTAAACTGACAAATTATCAATATTTTTAAAACTAAATTGATCAAATTAAAAGGTTTGTGACTAGGATAGGTATAACAGACTTAGGACTTTTTGGGTAATCTTCTCAATCAAAGTGACTACATGAATTGGATCTTGTATACATAATTTTGAATAGCATAATTAAGGCAACAATTTGTAGAAAGTACTTAACAAATTATTACAACTTGACAATTCTGAATCGAATAATATCCTTGGACTTTAAATGCCTTTCTATATGCCTTTTGACAATGCCTACCTAAAGTGAACATACTTTTAAATGCTTCCACATATCTTCATTGCTATTTGCAGAAGATGTAAGTAGTCGGCACATATATTTATTATATATATGCCCTAATCAAATATATATTGAACGCATGAGTTGGCATGTAATTTACAACTATGGAACCATATCTTTACCATTTTTATCATCACTTGTTTCAAACTATTTGAGTCGATATGTTCGAGATATCTTTGGAAATATAACATGACTTGTCTATATAATAACGTATACATATCTTGTAAGGCTTGGTCATCACATTTTTGATATCTTGTTCGATATTTGGAAGTGGGTTCGAGTCGGTAACTATGAAAGAAGATTCATTGCCATAAAGATAAAGATTGGTTATCAAACTATTATTGATTATCAAACTATTTTATCTGACAAACAGATCAAACTTTGCTATCATAAGCTTGCAAGGTCAAAAAGAAAATCTTTTCATTTAATGGCGATTATGCCATGCCCTTCAGAAGGCCCCAGCATCTCAGCTGCTTCTGGAGAAACCTAAATTATGATCATCTTCAGAAGGCCAAGAACAGATTGAACATGAACGAAAAGATGGCCGACCCCGCCACTTACCGTCATCTGGCAAATCAAAAGATACCCGTACAGGACGATGAGAATGGCGTCATTGGCTCAACCAACCTAGACCTCAAGCTCTTCAACCAAGGCGAGCCATCCAATGCTAAGAAGAGCGACGAATCCTCAACGGATAAGAACTGCAAGGTCACGAAATCTAGGGTTTTCGTGTGCAACTTTTGCAAGCGAGAGTTCTCTACCTCGCAGGCTCTGGGTGGGCACCAGAACGCGCACAAGCAAGAGCGGGCCCTCACCAAACAGCGCAAGGGTTTGGAAGCTGACTTGCTTGGGTTTCATCCGCACTTGTCGTATTATTGCTCGAGTGTTCCTCAAATGCTAAGTAGGGCGCTGGAGGTCCGCCATGAGTCAATGATTCAGAAGCCATTTTACCCATCTTCCGTGCTTCCCGGGTTTGGGGGTCTAAGGCAAGCCTGTGGCATGAACCCGAACTCGAGACCACCTTTCGATCGTATGAGGGTCGAGAGTCTTCAATCATATGGCAGCGGCGCCGTTCGTCTTGGTGAGTCTCCCCCTCCTCCTCTTGCTTTTGATGGAAGCACTGGTTTTCTAGTGCGCCAAGCTCAAGTTGATGTGGGTCGTGGTAATAACAAGTCAATGAAAAAGGAAGGTGATCATCCGGATGAAGTACTTCAAACAGATGGTTCTGATCCATCCGGAATTGATTTGACTCTTAAGCTTTGATGATACGACTATGTTCTTACTTTTTTTTTTCTCATTTATTTGGTTTCTTTTTTAGTATTTTTCTCTTATGTTTTGTTCGTTGAGATATGAGATTATAGGACTATAGGTTTTCGAATGAGCTAGGACGATGTAGAGTGCATGTAGCGTGTTCACATATGCTCGATGAATGTTCATAGCCTATTTGACTCGATCTATGCCTATTCATGTGTCTCCAATATTGTCTCTTCTTCTTTGTCACTCATTATTTCTTAATTGCATCCTCGTGAAATTTGAACTTGGAGTCGTTTCCAGTGACGCAAACAATGGTGTAAACCAAATTATTTGATGACTGGAAGATCCCATGATTAATGAGGATGGTCATCTTATCAATCGGAAGGAGTAATAAACTTCCTTGCTTGCTAGTTTCATTCAGAGCCAACACGTACTTAATTTCTTTGAATTTTATCCTTGGAATGCAATGGTACATACGGATGGCTCATGAATAGGACTTTTAATTTTCAATAGTTTCGAAACTGAAGATCACATGTTTAGATGAGGACTATCACATTAATAAACAGAATAATACACCATAAGCGGGTTTAAGTCTCCTAAAATTTGCTGAAATTTCATGCAAATTGCATCTTTGACCAATCAAAAGGGTAACTAATAGGACCGGTTCAACTAAGGAACAAAACGGCCTTACCTGATCAGTTCTGATCGGTTCCAAGCTAGTCCGCCCAGGTACTTATTCAGTTTCGGGTTAAAAAGTTCGGGTCAGCCTTGACCTATTTAGTTCCAGTTGCACGCCAAGAATTGTTGATTCTACTTGAGAACCGGCTTATAGGACCAATTGAACAAGTTCAAAACTAACTCAAGACCATTAATATTTAAAACACTTTCTACTTTCTTGTGATGAAGTATTTTGTTTGGTCTTATGTTTATTCTTTGTAGGCAAAATTTTATATACAATTATAAGGTAAAGAAAAAATAATTGTCCAAAAAATCCTAAACATATTGAACGGTAACTAATTCAATTGTAAACTTTTGAATTAATTCAATTTATTCTAAACATTTTAATGATATTTCAATAGAGTACTTCCGATCAATTTTAGCATAAAATCACTGATATGATTGTTGGACAAAAAAAAAAAAAATCGCAAAAATCTTCCATGTAATGATTTATGGCCAAAATTGGTTAGAATGAATTTATTGGTAAATTACCAAAAAATTTAGGACCGGTTGGACAATTATGCCCAAGATAAATATGATTGATTAAAAAAAAAAAAAAAAAAAAAGCCAGTTCCGACTAACTCTAGAATTGGCATAAAACTAAGTTGATCGGTTTGGTTTTCGATTCCAAAAACTAAGTATTGACTCTAATTAGGTAGGTTTTCAACTCTTAGTTTGTAGCTTATATACCTTGGAATCGATCATCCCTAAATCAAATAATTTAAATGGGCAATGGCAAAAGGAAAAATAAAGAATAGTGGTCACATTCTTTTTCTCTAAGCATGTGTGATAGAGTTATATAAGTTTGGTGGGCTGAAGTAGCCAACTTAGTTGCAAATTTGCTAACCAACACAACTTGCATGTGTCTTGCGTTCTTATTCTAGCATAAACATTAGGAAGCCAAAAACAACATGCATGATGGAAACAGAGATGACGAGTCAATGATATTAGAAGGACAATTGCCCTCGAAAGAACCATACTTGTTGATCTAAAATTTCACCCAAAATTTAAACATTGAATAAATAAATAGTTCAACCTCCAACAACGTACATAATTTTGTTGGGTTAATTAAAAAAAAAAATACCAACTTTAGGTCAAGTGACAATTTTGGCCTAAATTTTTTTTCATTTTGAAAAATATCACAAACTTTCACTTAAATCCTAAATCCGGCTCCCCTTGACTTAGATTCATTGATTGTCCTTACCAAAAATCCATGTGCACTTGCTGGCTAACATCATCCATTGTCTTTTTGTTTGAGCCACGGCTTGAAGAATAAAGGTGAACTTGTGTTGTCTCCTATACTTCACTAGCAAAAATAAAATAAAATCTCTAGATTAAATTTCTCTAGCTAGACTTTATCGTTTTGTCGTAATATGAAATTGTAGATCACCGCCCATAAAGAGAAACCATGGATGAGATCCACCAACCTCACAGTTAGAACCTTTTCTCCTAAAATAAGGTTAACTTCAAATAGAAAGTTAATGGTAGGGGTTAGATTTTGGATATGAGTGAAAATTTGTGATTTTTTATGAGACAAAAAAAAAAAAAAAATTGGGGCTAGAATTGTCACTTAACCTAAAATTGGTGCTTTTTTATGAGACAAAAAAACGTTTGGGCAAATTTGTCTCTCGACCTAAAATTTGTGCCTTTTCATTAGACAAAAAAAAGTTTTGGCCAGATTTGTCCATCGACCTCAAGTTGATTTTTTTTTTTATTTATGGAATTATCCATAATTTTGTTTATGCACAATTGAAACTCCTGTTATAAAAGATATGCTCCTACTTTTACTACACACTCTAATCCATTCTTCAAAGAAATCATCGGAAGCACTAATCTAAATGCCTTTACGTTCCAACTCAACAAAATTAGACAATATTTTGGATAAACTTAAAACTCAATAAATAAAAAACTCTAAGTCCAAGGTAAGAGATCATCTTACTATTCGATCAATGAGCATAATAGCTTAATAATATAAAAAAATAATATCACATAACATTTCAAGGAAATGCCAATCACTCATTTGAAAGATTATATTATGTATTCAACTTATTCTTTAACTACTTTCCATATTCAAAGTAGAAAATTTATCACACAAGAATGCAACATGTATTCTACATGATTCAAGTTAATAATTTAATCCCAGTCAAACATGTTAACCAATTAGTCTTTTATGAGCAAATAAAAATCTACATAGTCACAAAAAAGGTTACAAGCACTAAACAACCATAGCAAATTTCCATCAACAATTGTTTGCTAATGGAATAAAGATATCAACATACTAAAAACAATGGCATATGCCACCAAAATCATCAAATTATGCCAATTGTGACCCAATTTACCCTAAACTTCTTTTTAACTCTAAATTTCTTCTTTTGACTCCATAAAATCTAAACTTGTCTACCGTGACACAAATACTCAACTTTTTTTCTATCACAAGAAAAAGCTTACTTACACATATATGACATGTATACCTTCTATTGAAATTTCATTCAAGGAATATTTGTCACACTAATATAAGTTTGGAGTTTTTTATAAAATAAAATAAAAATTGGGGTATTTGTGTCAAAATATGCAAATTTAGAGTTTTTAATGATACAAAAAACATTTGAAGTATTTATGATATAAATGGTATAGTTTTGATTTTTTATAATGTTATCCTAAAAACAACAAATATTCATATGCTCTTTCCAAACTTATTACTAAAGTTTATTAAGATGTAAGTCATATATTATCAACAAATGATTACAATCATATATGCAATGAATAAAGATACAAGGTATAAATAATATTCAATTTATCATTCAAATGCATGCAAATGAATGTACTAGCTTCATGATGTGCGGATACTACAAAATAGCTCATCAATATACACAGATGAGTATCTATTCTATACTCATCACTAGTCAAGATTCACTCAACCAATAAGATATAATCACTACTGACTTTTGGGGGACAGAATGATAAACATCTTATCACTAGTACCCCCTATATCAAAGAGCTAAAATACACCATTGTACAATCACATGATAATAGCAATTTCATAAAATCACGTCAAGCTATACAAGCCATATCTTATGTGTATAATTCTCAGAACTTCTTATCCTCTCAACCTTGTAAATACAGAACATCTATTTTTTCTCTATAGTCTTATACACGTACATGCAAGGGAATTCACCCTCTCATTAATGGGCCGTGGGCAATAGCCTTCATCACACGGTGTCATTGATATGCAAATTACTATTGCATTGTAATTACCATGTTCAATCATATAGAAATAGCTCAGATAATATCATTCTTTTTTTTTTTTATTCTCCGTATAATTGATAGAACCAAATATCCGTTTATTATCATTTGCAAAACCACTAATAAACAATCATCATTTGATATGCAAATCATTAACATATAACAAGGGACACATTTTGCAATAATAACAATTACAAATAATAACACACTAATCTCTTTTTGTGTTTTTCGTATAAATAATAATCAAATAATTATGTGTACTTCAACATATAAATTTTAATCCTCTGAACACCATGTTATCATCATTTAGTAGAGAACTAATGCAAATTCATAAATCATTTAGATGAATTTTTCCTAAGAGAATTGACATTTCTATAATTTAAATAATTCATACATTTTTCATTATTAAGACCATGTTTGATTAAATTCACCTTAATCATTTTTAAACCGATTTCCTATTATTCTAGATTTCAAGAATTACATAATTGCCCCCAATAAAATCCCTCATGTTACAATTTTTACCCCTAACTTCCCATCTTCACTTAAACAAGTCATAATAATTAAATTTAATACTAAAAGTCATTCATTTGTTATCTAAAACATAGGAATATTTCATTTATACTATAAACACGTCGTAAATATTATAAAATTATTAGGGAAAGTACATCACAAGTGCTAAAACTTGGCATTGGTGAATATTTAAGTGCCAGAACTTCCAAATGACCCCACCCTAGCCAGCAGCTGATGATCTAGGCGAGGGTCGGCGACCCTCGCAAATGGTAGGTCAGGGTTGTTGGCCATTGCTCATGGCCCGGCAACCTTTCGGGTGACAATGGGGTCGCGGCAATGAGGGTTGTGGAGACCCTTGCTGAACATATTGTTTCCCTTTTTTAAAAAATAATTTAGTTTTTGATTTATTGTTAATTAATATATATTAAAAATTGATTTTAGGGGCTTATAGCGCCACGTGCATATTTTTTTTTTCAAAAAAAAAAATTGCCACATGTATTTTTTTTTTTAAAAAAAAAAATCACCACCTCAATAAAAAAAAGTTACATAAAAATGCTGTGTCAGTTGTTTGACTAGAATTTCTCACCGTTGACCTTAGTGTTCCATTTTTCTCCAATTTTAGTACTTACTTGTACCTTTTGAAACTTTCGACACTTAAGGATGAGCATGACAAAAATTTTGTTTCTCTATTGCGTTGTTTTTTTATTCCTTGAAATAGGTTTGGAATAGAAATTTGTTTAGTAACGTAATTTCATTTTTTTTTTTTTAGAGCAGATTTCTATTTTAGAAATAGCTTTTGAGGAAAAATTAAAAGTTAAAATTTTTAGCTTTTTTATTTCTGAAATAAAAGTGAGAAATGAAAACTCTTCTCATCATTTACTCTCATCACTACCCCTGCCCGCTCGCTGCCAGACGCCCGCCACTAGATGCCTTCCGCTACCCCCTAGAAATAGAAATTTTATTTTGTTATCAAACGAATTATTTTTCCAAAACCAAAAATTTTGAATCATTATCATACGTTTTTCTTTGATTAGAAACTCGCCCAAAAAATAGAAATTGAGAAATCAATTTCTTGTCAAAAATTGATTGTTCCAAAAATGTTATCATACGTGCCCTAAGTGTCCTCTTATGCCAAGTTTTGGTACTTGCAATGTCTACACCCCTAAAATTATCAAAACTACCTACTATTAATTGTGCAATTTAGTTCAAATTGACTAGTTCAATATATTATATGGATTAAGCAGTTATTTTAAAATTAACTTAACTATCTATTACTGTGAGGTTTCTAATGTCGTGAAGTGCCCCCAACATTTTCAGTTTTGTAGATTAGTCCCCTAACTTGGTGTAATTACAAAGTTGCTTCTAAAACTTCAAAACTAGTTATTTTGAACTGATTTGATTTCCTTTTATTAATCTAACTTAATATCACACTAATTAAAATTTTGGATTATAAAATATCACTATAAAAAGATTATTGTCAATTTCAGAAATCTTTTGGACCTAGACATACAAAAAATTACTAGAATGCCTATTTGGGTCTAGTTTTACCATTTTATCACTTTTTCCCATTCAAGATGAAATAAACCCTATCTATTTCAATTCAGGCAAGAAATCACCATATCTCAACATGCCAATCTTGAAGCCCCACTAAACTTCAAATTGAAATTTAAATTAAATGAGCAAGCAACAACCAAACAAGATCAAGAGTATCAAGTAAATCAATCCAACTTAGTCCATTAGGTTCTTAACTTACCCTGATTGGAACAAATCAAAGCTCTAATTACCTTGAAAGAAAAACAAACAATATGAAAATTTAAACAATCCTCACTCTTTAAAATCAAAATTAGTTCAATAGAAAAAACAAGTCCATGAATTTACCTTGTAAGACACTTATGGGTGAATGTAAAAACTTAAGGCAACACAAATTGGACATATTTGGACTTGGTTGAAAGTTGAGTTAAAGTTTGTCTTTCTTTATTGAAGATTGGCAGGTAAGAGCGACTACACTTAAAGAAGTGGAGATGCAGGAGTTTTGGTTCGTTCAATAGGAGGAATGGAATCGTTTTATTCTTTTCTTTTTTTTATTTTCACACGATGGTCAAGATAAATTGTCATGCATGATGCCATTTTAGGGGTTAAGTTCAATGGCACAAATTAAGATAATGTGGATTGCTATTTCGGTGACAAGTGATTTGGATAAAAAATATGACGATATTAGGCAATTTCGGATGATATCTTACATTGCGGTATATAAACAAAGAAATTGGTATATGTTCTAACATCGCTAAGTAAAAAAAAAACCCCACTAAAATCATTAGTAAAAAGCTCTCGGACATTAGGAAAATCTTAACTCAATAAATCTCAACTTTGAAAATATCCTATGCATCTTTCGGAGTATATTGGTTCCATTGGGAAAAATTAAGTACGATAGCTTTTTAACCATTGTTCATATAATCAACTAATATTTCAATATTTATTAATTTAAGCATATAAAAGTTAGTAAACACATATTTTTAATTTATTTCCTTCAATTATGACTCCTCGTAAGGAATCGCGTTTCAAAAAATCATGAATAGGGAAGGTATCTTTCAATCTTTTTGTACGTCACACAATTTTGTAACCTAATTGAAATTTTAAACATTTATCAAAAAAATCCAAGTCAATTGATGACTATCTTGATATACCAAATATTATCAATTAATGTAAAAAAATTTGCATGCCACAATGACATTAATTGAGGCTTATTCAAATTGAGTCAAAGCAGAAAATTTCGAATAAAATTCCCTTTGATATTGCCGTCATGCTGCCATAATAAGCACGTGCGTTGCACGCCAGTTATCATATTCTATATTTGCGAACTTGGTTTGAGTTCAAAATGATGAAAGGAGAATGCAACAAACCTAAAAATTGAATTAAGGTTCCATTCCAACATGAATCTTAGTGACTCTTGCAATAATATTCGCCGTCTAAACACTCAACTCTTACTATATATAGGAGGGCTTGGCCCATGTTCAAAAGGTGGTTTCTTTTCCGGCAATATTTGCCAATTCGGTCAGCCTTGAAGTCATCACGGGCTAATATTGCACAAGAGGAATCTTTTTTACTTTTTTTTTATATGACTAAAAGATATGATTGATCGGATAATCAGAAGAAATTTATTTGGAAAAGTTGGACCATGATTTATACTTGGGAAAAATCTTAGGCTGGAGAGGTCCTTATCGTGAAAATATCTCGCATATGATTCAAGGACTTGATTTTATCTTATTTGCCAATTTGGTACATTTCTTAATGAACAAGGTCGGGAAAGCCCTATTAAAGAAGGAACTAAGGTAGGGATATGTAATATTTTGTGAGGATAGGATTAACAAATATATTATGGAAGGGGCCGTGCCATAAATATGAAGTAATCTGATTCTATTTACTTTTTTTCCTAATTTTAAAAGAGTTAATGAAGAGATGTGGATTGCTATGAAGTTCATAATAAATAAGCATGGCATGGTTACACAATCCAATTGAAAGGAAATACATGAATGATTTTCTATGTATGTACAAAAGTTAATTTTGCACGATCTAAACTTTAGTGTTAGTGATGAACTCTTTTCAACTAGAGTCAAATAGTTCTTGATTATAGTTTTACTCGACTCGATCAATAAATTAATTTGTATATACCATATATCGAAGTGACCGCACGAACTAAATCTTGGTTCCATAATTTGGAAAAGCATAATTAAGGCAACGATTTGTGGAATGTACCTACCAAATTATTAGAACTAGACAATTTTGAATCAAATAATATCTTTGTACCTTAAATGCCTTTCTATATGCCTTTTCCATACATTGCATGCCTAAAGTGAACATACTTTTTAAGTGTTCCCTTATATTTTCATTGCTATATGTAGAAGATGCAACTGGTCGGCACATATATTTAATGTGTAGATATGCCCTAATCAAACATACATTAAACGCATGAGTTGGTGGGTATTTCACAACCATAGAACCATATTTTTACCATATTTTTACCGTTTTTATAATCAATTGTTTGAGCAAGTCGAAGGGAAGTTCAAGATATATTTGGCAAAATAACATGACCAGTCTACATCTTTGATATCTTGCTTGATATATGTATGAACTGGGTTTGAGTCAGAAACTATGAGAGGAGATTCTTTGCCATAAATGAAAAGGATTGATTGTCCAACTTTTTTTTCCCTAAATAGACTGAACCCTTGCTTTCATAAGCTTGCAAGGTCAAAAGATCTTTTCATTCAATGGCGATTGTGCCATGCCCTTCAGAAGGCCCCAGCATCTCAGCTGCTTCTGGAGAAACCCTAGCTTGTGATAATCATCGTCACAAGGCCAAGAACAGATTGACCATGAATGAAAAGACCGCCGAAGCCGAAGCCGAAGCCAAGCCCAAACCTGCCCCTCACCACCATGTGGCGAATCAGGAGATACCCATCGATGACGACGATGACGGAGGCGTTGGGTCAACCGACCTAGACCTCAAGCTCTTCAACCAAGGCTTGCCATCCAATGCTAGGAAGAGCGGCGAATCATCGACAGATGAGAATTGCAAGGTCCCAAAAGCCAGGGTTTTCGCATGCAATTTTTGCAAGCGAGAGTTCTCTACCTCGCAGGCTTTGGGTGGGCATCAGAACGCGCACAAGCAAGAGCGGGCGCTCGCCAAACAGCGCAAGGGGATGGAAGCTGATCTGCTCGGGGTTCACCCGCACATGTCGTATTATTACTCGGGTGTTCCCCAAATGCCTCTATATGGGAGTATAGGAAGGGCGCTCGGGATCCGCCACGAGTCGATGATTCACAAGCCTTCTTACCCGTCATCTGTGCTTCCAGGGTACCGGTTCGGGGGTCTAAGGCAAGCGTGCGGCGTGAACCCGAATTCGAGACCGCCTTTGGACCGGACGAGGGTCGAGAGTCTTCAAGCATATGGTGGTGCCTCTGGGCTTGGCGAGCCTCCTCCTCCTCCCTCCTCCTCCTGCTGCTTCTTTTGATGGAAGCGCTAGCTTTGTAGTGCACCAAGCTCAAGTCGATGTACGTCAGGATAACAACAGACCAATGAAGAAAGAAGGTGATCATCCAGAAGAAGAAGTGCCTCAAAGTGACAGTTCTGATCCATCCGGAATTGACTTGACTCTCAAGCTTTGATGATACGATTATTTCTTCTTTTCTTAGTAAATGTTCTTTGCTCATTCGTTTTGGTTCTTTAATTTTTTTCATATGTTTTCTTGCTTGAGATTTTAAAGTATAGGGATTACAGCTTATTGAATAAGCTTTGTGGATATGTCATGTGCGCTTGATGAATGTTCATAGCTTTATTTGACTCGATATATGGATATTCAAGTGTCTCCAATGAATCACTGATCATTTGCTAATTGCATCCTGGTGAGGTTTGAACTTGGAGTTTGTTTCCAGGGACGTCTACTGAGCCAAATTAATTAATGACCGGAAGATCGCATGATTACTGAGAATTGTATCTTATCGATGGGAAGGTTTCGTACACTTCGTCTTCTGATCTCATACTTTACCCAAATCGTACTTTATTAACTAAAGAAATTCTTATTGTCCGAATGCAATGATGCCTGCGGATGGCTTATAAATTCAGACTTTGAATCGGTATGTTCCGAAACTGAAGAACACACAATTAGTTCAGGGGAGGATTATCATATTAATAAACAGAATAATACATCATATACGTATTTATGTCTCCTAAAATTTGCTAAAATTTCACTTCAATTACTTATCTTGAACAATCAAACCGTATAGAATGGGTAATGACAAAAGAAAAAGATGGAGAGCTGTGGTTGGATTTTTTCTCCTTCTTTATATTTGCTGTCCACACATGTAAGTTTGACTTTAGTGAGTTGAATATCTTGACTATTTTATATTCCCCTACGCCAATATTGAGATTGACATGTTTGTGACTGCATATCAAACCTTATTTATTTACTATTTCTTAAGTTCGGACAGCATTTCCGGTATTTCTGTGATTTTTATGTCATGGTTGTCTTACTTTGGTGATCAAATCCTTGGCTAAATTATCTAGAGGCTCATATCACTTGGGCCATGATAGACTGAGCTTATGCAATAAAGGGTCTCGATCAATATGCATGAGAAAATTGCTAAGAATTGGAGTTTGTGTTAATCACTTAGACGTGTCAAATAGGGTTCCAGTTGAAATTGATCGGATTGAAAATGGTCCAACTAAAATTAACTCATTTAACTTATATTGACTCATTTTTATGCGATACAATTTTAGCGATTCATACTCAACTTAATTTGAACTCCAATTCTTAGCAATTTTCCCTTAACTGTTACTAGAATGGGCGACTCCATGAATCACTCACCGAGTTGATGAGGGAACTCAGGTCATGGGCTAGCACTTCATATGGCCCATGAGTAATGTGGAGACGTGGGTAAGTGCCGCGCTGCCTCTAAGAAACAAGAACACTTGTGTGGATGGTTTTGGGGTCGGGTTATGGTTGGGGGCATGAAGGTGTCGGTGAGGCAACGGATGGTTGTTGATCTTGCCCTGGCGAAGGGAAGCGTTCTTCAAAATGTCCAATCAATTGAAGAAAGCACAAACGTGAAGAGTTTGAGTTGTTGTATACTAAATATACCTGTATCAATGTTGCATCATCAACATTCCGGGGCTCAAAAGTGTATGTTATTGTTTATATGGATGCTTCTATGCTCCTTCGAGTTTTAGTCATATCTCGTTGAAATTAAATGTGTATTTTGTTGTAATCTTGATATAAAATCCCATACTGTATAACAATCAATTAATGGATGTGATCTTTTATTTCGTGATCAAATGCTGACCAAGCAATTCAGGAATGGTTTCTATAGAGATTGTAGGAGCAGCCGTCCTTATATAGAGAGTTTCAGTATCGAAATAGTTTGTTACCTATAAATAACTAAGAGAAGAAGAAGTTATTGCTGTTGACATGAAGAGGAGTGACTGTTGATCTTGAAAAGTGATGATGATTTGATAGGAAACATATTCTCAAAAGATGTGCTATTTGGTTATCTCTCAATATGATAAAATTACACATTAACTATCATAACAACTCTCTTTTTTCATAGAATTCTCTTTTCTTCTCTTTGCTCACACAAATATGACAAGTACATTCAAGTTGAAATTCCAAAAGGAAAATTGAACAATTATTGAACTCGTTTCTCTGTTATTTTGATATATATCCTGAAAGTATATTTCTTTTATATCCTGTAGCAATAATAATGGGGCAAATTATACCTTAAGGACAATATCATCACGCATTAAAATTTCAAAAAACTATAAACCACTACTAGTATCTTTATCGGCAATCAAATTTTCTCATCATCTAGCAAATCTACTTCTAAGTTAATGTTTGCTCTTAAGTTATGATAACAAGGCCATGTAGGTTTTAGACTTTTAAAAGCGTGTATAATGAGAATCTAATCATAATCTAGCATCAGTTCAATTGAAAAGTGACGATCAGCGAATTGCAGTACATCCTTTTTTCCCCCTTATAACAAGTGATGTCCAGACCCTACAGAGAGACAAATCACGTAAGTGATCCATCCATTCGGTACAATAAGCCAGATCTACTGTCCGCTTGACATGTATCCCAATCAATTTTGCATCTGAATTTACAAAACTATAGCACGAGATTGCCTTATTTGATCGTTGATCTGTCGGCCTCTTACAATCAACTCCAAGTTACTCGACTATGTCATGAAAAACACTATACAATGAACCCTTTTAACTCAAATTTACACGATCACACCAGCTGAACACATCGCCAAATGATACTTAACATAACAAAAAATGAGCAAAAGATAATTTAATCCAAGCAAGACCATCGCGAGTACCTAACTAATCTCTTCTTTCTTCTGTCTATAATACACCTTCATTATTTCCAAAGTGATGCATATATGGTATGAGCCATCATACTGCACAGAATCGAAGTGAAGCATATCACTGAACACTAACCGTGCAAGTTCTGCATATTTCTCTCCACTCCTCGTGTTCGCTCTTGAATGCTTGCTCATGGCATGATCCCTCTCTTGTACAATGCATCACTGCCTTCCGCCCCCGAATTAATAAAGCTCGGTTGCCTCGTTAAGCTATCAGCCCCATCAGATGCCAATACCACTTTGGCATTCCAATGCCAAGGCTGAAGGAATGGCGAAACAGGAGTAGAACAAGCAGGAGAGGGGTGAAGTATTACCGATCCCCAGTTCCGGGCCCCGGGCTTCACTTCCTTCACTCTCCTCCTAATCAGCAATTTCCCCAAGTCTTCCTTTCTCATCTCGGACAAGCTCCGCACAATCGAAATGCAAAGAAGAAGCACAAAAACCGCATCCTCCTCAGGTATGAACTCCACCGCCAATAGCTTCCAGTTTATAAGAGCAGTTGCTCTTCCTGTTGGGTGTTCCTCGGTGAGACGAACCACCGTTACAAAGTCCAGTTCTTCTTCGTCCAAGTTCAGGCCTTCATCTCCTTTATCGTCCAGCTCTGTTTCTTCAGCATCACTCTTGGGGTTGACTTTCTTGACTTTGTATTGCATTCTCCGGCCTATCAACAACTTCACCTGAAATCAGTGCATATTTGCCTGAAAATTCAGAACAATATGTGCCTGAAGATTGTAAATCTCAAAAATGTTTCTGGCCTTACTGATGAATCAGAAGACGTTTGATTTCTCAAAGAAAATGAGAGGCCCGATTTCGATGTTGATGATTCCGATCGCAGCATCAGTTCATCTCCAGAGGAAAACTGCCACGCGGCATCCCACTGCTCTGGAGGCTCTTTTGGCAAAGCTGTACCCACTACTTTTGCTGCACTAGATAATAGCGATTTGTTTCAGGGTCCTTCAACAACGAGGAATACACAAGTAAGAAAAATTGCCCAAGTCCCCATTAGGGCATAGAAGAGAATATCGGCACAAGCTCCCAGCTACCCAGTTCTCGAATTTATACCCATAAAGGATTTTTCACTGTCTACTTATGAGGCTGAAAATTTAGCATTGACATTGTATCTCAGAAATACAAGTTAACATGGAGGGATAAGTAGTGTTACTTGGATGTCACGTCACTTGATTGCGAAGATCTAAGTCGTAGCTCATTCACTGTAAAGACCTTTTCTTTTATTAATCTTA
Source organism: Eucalyptus albens (assembly GCA_014182695.1). NCBI lineage: Eukaryota > Viridiplantae > Streptophyta > Magnoliopsida > Myrtales > Myrtaceae > Eucalyptus > Eucalyptus albens. The sequence goes on from CM024653.1 coordinate 54,315,273, forward strand.
TCTTAGAGTGATCCTAATTTTAACTTTAGCCAAAGCAAAACTCTGTCAAATGGGCCTTAAGTTGACAAGAGATCAGAGTGAACTATGAAATGACATAAACCAGCAAGGTTGAAGGTACAAGTGTATGGCTAAGACCGTTTCCTCAGCATTATGGTATTGACTGCTAAAAGATGACACCAGGATTCATAACACACAGAAAATGGAAAAGTTTTAAGAACATACCAGGAGCTCTGCCAATGGATCCAGCGACATATGACCAAGGACCTTCACGTATCTCGGTAATCCGGTCTTCCCACCTAACATTTGATGGATTTTCACCACCTCTTCTCCAGAAGCCGCCTCCCACCCTTTTATTCAACAATGTCAAAACTTATGTCATTGGGAGCTAGAAGAAATCATGCAATCTCAGGTTTCATAATCTACCTGAAGTACTGTTACTATGACATTGCATGAAATTATGAGCAAGGAGTAACTAGTCTTGCAGCTGATCGATATTCCCAATACACAGAAAAGTAGCAGAACTTTACCTTATTCGCACGACAAAACATTCTCTTCCTGCATGATCAAGAACAGTCCTTGACAACCATCGACCTTCTTGAGGCCGATAATGGTTCATCCTCAGTATTTCATCGGAGATCATGGCTCCTGAATCATCAGTGACTCTATCCGGCACACATTTTAACAGATAGGGAGCTTGAGCTGGTGGAGTTATAGAAGAAAAAATACCAACCCCTTGCTCAACTTCTCTGCCTAAAGTAAGAGTCGGTGCCCTAAGTAAATCGTTCCAAAGAAATGCCTCAGCATTCTTTAACTTACTTCCTTTGAAACAGCGACCACCACAATGACGAAATTCGAGATTAACACCCCTGGTTCCAAACTCACAATAGAGGTGCCAAACCATTTGCCAGGAATCATACAAAATGCTGGATAGGGGCTTATCACTCTTAAGCTCTTTGTGGCATCGTACAGCACGGAGACGCACAAAATTATGTGTTATCTTCTCCTGTATCAGCTTCATCTTTGGACCAAGCCTCGCAAACACACAGACCTGTAATATGTGCGGTCAGTGCAATTTCAGCTTTTTAGTCAGGTGTAAGCCTTACTTATTAACCACTTTCTCAGGTAGCATATGATGCATAAAAGCAAACATCTGCCAACACAACCTGAGTCACATGATTCAGCAAATTGTCCTAATATATAATCCACTTAAGAAACTACTTATAGACCTCGTCACTATCCTGATTGTCAATGCCCATTAGAACCGCACTTCAGTTGAACAGAGTTAAGTTGGATATGAGACGTTATACACCATTCTAAACCACCCCTAACATCTGTGCCCTATTGCTGTGGATTCATAAAGAGAAAGGATACGATGGTAAAGCCCATAGACGTATTAAAACTGGTGCTCCCTGGCCCCTCAAGTCAATCCCACAAGCCTCTATATGAAATTAATTCTTTTAACTGCCGCATTCAAATACAAATGAACCCCCCTCAAACTGAATCATTCCAAGTTACCAAAGCTCTTGCCGAGCTATGCTTGCATAATTTTCCAAATCATACCTTGCCCTAGGCAGAGGCAGAGAACTCTATTATTTTGCAAACTAACCCCCTCGTTTCAAAAAATTTTCATCTCCTGGACTTTGGTAATTGAGTAAATCTACCTCAATGGACCATGACCACTACAACAATGGAGGAAGGGATGCATCGAACAATAGTCTCACCTCAAGCAGGAATCTAGGCATCAAGGATTTGTATCTGGTGTTGACATCAGTGTCAAACACTTCCCAGTATACTGGTGACTTAGACGAGGGTACTCCTCCCTGGTCCAAAGCGATCTGGCCTCCTGCTTTCTCATAAGGTTGATCAAACATTCTTTCCCACAGCTTCTTGGTTTCTTCCACTTCTTCTTCCTCGACAGTTTCCCACACTCTTGCCACCTTGCTGACATCACACTCTGCTTCTTTCATGTCTTCTGCATATACTGTTGGATAGCTCTGAATCATTATTTGCCACAGCAGAAATTCTAGTAAGATAATGAGGCTATTTGTATATTCATTTCCACAAGAAAGAAAAAGGTGATTCAGCATCTGTTTCTGTTTGTTTGCAAGATCTTACAACGATTTTCATGATGTATTTAATTAGTCATTTATATATGAAAGAGAAAATAATCCTAAAGAAATCTTATATTAGAAGATGCAAACACAGTCGCAGACAAATAAGTAGTTTCTTAAACCGAATCTCTCTACCAAACAAAAATGCAAGAAAACACTTTATCTAAACATCAGTGACCCAACAAGAACTTAAAGAAATAAGCAGAACCCATTAATCTCACCTGATGAGTTAGCCACATGATGAGAATATCGCAAGTAGGCACAAAGCAGCTGCACTTATCTGAAACTCTCGACAAGATATACAAAAATCCCTTATATCTTTGTCTCACTGCTATCAGGTACATAATCTCAGTCATGTAGGGCTTCGAGAACTTCAAATACAAGGTCCTTTGCTTCAACACTTCACTCAAAAGATCTTCATTTCTCACAAGCGGGATGAGGGAATCTGAATTGGCTTCATTCTCAAAAGGCTCAGATGGGTATCTGCGCATCCAGATTTCTCTGCATCTATTTAATGCATATTCTTCATTTTCTTCATTAAAGATGGTCGGCTTACCGATGAGCGTCGAGAATCTTGATTCACAGTATTGCCCGTAGTTCACCTGGAAGCAGTGACTTTTAATAATCAAACTTCGAAACTAGACAGCATCTCGATAGGCCTTAACATTATCTAAATAAACATCCAAAGTTTCGAACGAATGAACTAGTTAACGGAAACTCTAACTGGATAGTTTCCTCGTTTTCACATGAGCGACGTCCACGAACACCAGCACAAGCAGTCGAAATCAGCTTACTTTTCACACAAAGTTACCTACTTACAAACGGTCACGAACTCCATACACTTCAATCCTTCATACTCATTACAGAACAGAGTCATCTAAAGCATATCGCAAAATCAACTGAAACTTACCGGGTTCAGTGTATGACAAAACCAAACCCATTCAATATCTAGAGGAGGAAGAACCACGGGAGGCGCCGACCCCATTGAGATTTCAGCAACCAACGGCATCCACAGCTCATCATACCTGCAAAAAGAAGAGAACCCATGGCTTCAAGATGGGAACTTTGATCACAGGCCACTCGAAAAGTGCTCAAGATGGGAACTTTCTCCACCTCCGGATAGCCTCAACAATGGCGGGTCTGTCGTGAAGCCAAAGCGACTCGTTCACGGTCCTCAAGAACCCAATGTTGCGCCGGACCGCCGAAACAAGATCCAAGCTCACTCCCACAGTGTCTCTCTCGGACACTTCGCTGAGGCTTCTCGACACCGACATGATTCCACAGACAGTGCCGAGATCTAATCTGATCTTGGTCAACGATCGTCAAGACATGGAGCAGTTCCAGTGAACAGGTGATGGCTAGGTGGGGCTGTTGCGGTCGTGCTGCTGGGAAGAGAGAAAGCGTAAAATGGAATGTCGTAAACGACGGGGGACAGGAGATGGGGAAAGAAAAGGGTCTTCGCCACGTGGCAGGCGGATTTCGGCTTTCAGGTGTTGGCGAGTACTTACAAGAAGAGCTTAGACCGTTCGTTGCTTTTTCATCCTCGGATTTCAACTCCCCAATCGATTGAATCTCTTGCAATAACATCGACCATTGCGGCTAAAGTTACTTTAAGTCAACATCGCATTTGATTATAATGAAGACCGCCTCGATTGACAATTAAGGCTAAACTGTAGACATTTCTACACGAAACGAAAGGCATGAATACCTATCGCTTAGCTAATTCAAAAGGGTTAATCGTCTTTTAAATTATATGCTTTCTTCTTTGCTTTGGAAAGAATAGAAATTGCGTGAATCCCGGACTTCCCTCGCGCTCTCTCTCTCTTCACGTGGATTCCTTTCAATGATCCAGAAACCATCTTTTTTGGTGAGTGGTTGTTCAAGGGATTAAAATAAGGTGGGTTATCCATTATGACATAGCCAAGACAGCGAGGCGCTCATTAAAGTAGGGAGCAAGTTCTTATGGCCAAATGAACACTTCCCAGATGCTGAAGGAAGAGATCTTTGACAGGTGATGAAGCACTATTATAGGTTTTATAAGTTATCCAGATGTTTTCTCTGTCAAATGAAGCGGGTACATGTATGAGGCCGCATGCGCAATCATGCCATGGCGATCTCCACGGATTTCACATTCAACAACTCCCTAAAAATGAACTCCAGTTCCCAAAAAGTAGGTTTGATTTCGCATCACCTTATCACGTGTGGAACAAGATCACTAATTCCAATACTCCTTTGTAAATAATTCCATTCACTTTTTGCCTAAAACACTTAGGCTACGTTTGACAGTCGAAATAAAATTCAGAATAGGATATGATAATCATATCTTATGTTTAGTCTTCGCATTCAAGATAGAATAAAATAGAATATAAGGAGGATATAGATAAGATAAAATTATCCCACGGGAGAGGTGAGATAAATGTGGATAGGATTTAATGTCATAATAGGAAAGTTATTTTTCTTGAATAACAAACTTATTAAATTAACAAAATTGAAATTATATTTCAATATAAATAATATTTGAATTCTAGTTTAAGAAATTAAAAATAAAAAAAATAAAAAATTATTTTTAATTAATCTTATTTTAATTTATATATTCAACTTTAATTCTATCTTATAATAAACATTCAATATATAAATTAAATATTTATATTTATTATATATTTTAGGTATTTTTGTATTTTAGGTATGTTAGTATAGTTTACTATTTGATAAAATTTTATTAAAGAATGATGAAAGGGGAAAAAAGAAATAATAACGAAAATAATATAATAAAAAAAGAGGAAAAATAAATTACAAATAAATTAATGAATAGTATTACGAGAGATTTTCATCATCTCCGTTTATAAACATTTAGGTTCATTTATAATGATATGCCATTTATATCAAAATATATATATGATATGATGTGAACATATTCGACTTTAATATTTGCGATTTACCAAATAATGGATATGATATAAAAAAATCCTAAGATTTCATATCTATCCCGATTAGAAATCTGGATGACCAGAACGTAATCTTATTATCGCCAAATTGAAAAGAAGTTTGTCTCGGGATTCTTGCCAATGCAATCCTTGTTTATAACCCAATGTTGTTACCCCAAGGTGCTTGCTTTTACATATTCAAGAAGGGCCAAAGGATTGTGGGGGTTACCGTCGATGGGGGAAAAACAAGAAACGGGTGGCCAGTGAACGAGCCCGGATGCACGAAAGGAATGTGACGGCATCGATGTGGACATCCACCTTGTAATTCCGCTTTCATTGCGCGCCCACCGCGCCATCAACCTACAAAGAGATTGGGTGAGTCATTGCTTCGATTTGGTACGCAGTTTTTTTGGCTTTAAGCAAGGTCCCCACGGGAAAAGAAGAATGTTCCAATCCACAAACCCGCAAAGCCATCGCCATCCGAATCCGACCCCCACCCTACCATCACATTTTCAATATCTTCGGTTGATGGATTGATCGATTATCGCAACCAATGGACTGAGTTGAAAGAATTGTGTCATAGCGCTAGTGGATATATACGCCGAGTGTGCTTATATATAATTGATCTACCGATCTTTAAGTGGTTGCTTTTAGGCCGACCTACACGCCTCAATGATTCTGACATTTCATTTGGGATAAATTCTACCTTCCGTCTCTATACTTTTATGATTTTCTAATCAAATCCATGTACTTTTAATTTGTGTAATCAAGCCCAACTACTTTCTTGAATTCTCTAGTTTAATATCTCTAACACCAAATTCGACCAAACCTCGCCATTATGACCTTCGAAGTATGACACGGATAACGTTTTTTTTTTTTTCACAATATTAATGTCCAGAATACCTAAATCTTATCCGCATTATGCTTTAAACATTTCATAGTGGTTAAATTTTTGTCCACAACATCCATCTAGGCATCCATATCAACTAAATTTTATCCACAACTCAATTTGATCTAATTTGATGTTGAAAAGACTTGAATAGAATATTTATGAAAAGAGAAGGGCATATATATATATATATACCGGTGAACAATAGAATGGCTTATTTAGAAAAATTAAAAGTACAAAAGGAAAATTTTTAGTGTAAATTGCTTGTGTTATCCCTTGTCCAATCATGTATATTCAACAATTTTTCGAATCAAGCATCGCAGCTTTTCAACTCTAGATTAAAAAAGAAAAAGCTCGAGTGATGATTCTCTCGTTTATGCAAGTCTCTCTCTACCCTCTGGTAGCACTGTCTTCTCCATAAACCCTAGCTCTCTTCTAAATCTCAGCACTCTTTCCCATTTTTTTTCGTCTCTTTTACACAATGATTCAAAAAAAAAAAAAAAAAAACAAAAACCCCTAAAAAATGTCTCGTCCGATCTAGCTTATGCTGAGTGCGGTGGCTTTCTCTTTATTCAATAGAACAGTAGTTTCGATCGGTTGGTTGGAGCTCTTGCTTTCGAGGCTCAATCAAGGTAGGATCTCATCTTCTTCGATCTACATGTTGGCGGAGCTAATGGCGGTTAGAAGTATTGACTAGGATGTATGCAGTATCTGTTGGTGGTGTGAGTATGATTCTGGCTCTGGACTTCTGGCATGAAATCGCAGTAAATGTTATTTGTGAAACGAGTCTGATCAGCGTATGGGTCCAGCTTTGATGAGGAAACATAATAAAAATAGTAACGAGTCTATGTCAGCAAGATGCTTGGAAAAATGACCAAGAAGAATTTGAGCAGAATACGGAAGTATTGACAACCTACAGTGCGACTTACCTTGCCCCTCTTAGTATGTGTTAATGCTGATGTTTGCCACTGCTTTTCTTTCTAGCTTTTCTGCTCTTTAACCTAGTCAGAAAGTATGGATAGTAAAGAAGAAAATGAGTTGCGGGTGGCAGCATTATGTAAACGACTAAGACATCTATGGTCCGAGGAAGATGTGGTTGGAGTAAGTCCGGAGATACCCCTACAAAAAAGAGATGAATGTGATAGAACAATTTTGGGTAAACTATACTCTAAACCCAATGTCAATTATCCTGCATTTTTCACAACTATGAAGAAAGCCTGGAAAACAGAAGCAGTAGAGTGTGCACAAAAAGGACCAGGTCTCTCTACCTTTGTCTTTCAATCAGAGGCGGAAAAGGAAAGAATTCTGAAATCAGCACCTTAGTCTTATTCCAGCAATTTGCTTGTCCTGAAACAGTGCGAGCCTGAAATTACAGAACACTGTTATGATTTCTCTAGAGCAGCTTTATGGGTAAGAATCGGAGGCATTCCCCCTGGTTGGAGGGTTGAAATAGTTTACCATGATCTGGGGAAAAAGCTAGGCCAGGTCCAGGAAATACAGCTCGAAACTATGGGAAACATGCAGCAAAAAGGAGGAAGAGTTAGAGTGGAAATAGACTTATCTACTCCTCTGAAATCATGGACCATTTTGGATATCGGCAATAAATGGTTGTGGGTAGAATTTAAATATGAGAGATTACCCCATTATTGCTACTCTTGTGGAAGAATTGGCCACTATGCCCAAGATTGTCCAGAAATCTCTTATTCGAAATCACCATGGGCAGTCCACAAAATTGGTTCCTATGGACCATGGCTAAAAGCAGAAGTCAGTGACCATAGCTCTTATTGGGAGGCTTTTTATGGAAACATTGAAGAAGGCCTTATAGTAGAAGAAACCATACCTGTAGCACCTTCTCCAGCTAGAGAGCAGGCTATAACTGTAAGAGAGAAAGGTCCAGAAATGCGTCTAGAAGCTTGTAGTAAAAAAAAGAGCAGAAAGTTCCATGGAGCAGGAGATTATGGAAGCACCTATTACAAATCAGCAGGTACTTAAAGATCATGGAAAACATATCATTTGCTCAAATGCTCCCATACAGAATTCTCTAAAAATAGGAAAAAGTAGCAAAAAGAACATGAAGGTGCAGAAAGCAAAGAAGCATAAATGTTTACCTGAACCTACCCCTCTTCTCATTGATGATTCAGGCATGACAGAGACTCCAGTGAAGTTGCTCAAGGATGGAACAGATTGGGCTTTGGTGGCTAGCCCTAATAAGCCACCAAAGACGACATGAAAATTATTAGCTGGAATTGTCAAGGGCTAGGCAACCCCCTGACAATCCAGGAACTAAGAGCATTAATTGCTTTTGAACGGCCCAGTATAGTTTTTCTAATGGAGACTAAAAACAAAGCAACGATGGTGGAGGGTATATGCAGAAAACTTCAATTTCAGCACTTATTCCTAAAAAAACCCAATAGGCATAGCAAGGGGATTGGCGCTAATGTGGAATGAGGAAGTAACATTGAAAGTGCAAAGCAGTTCAAAACAGTTTATTGATGTAAAATGCACTGATCCAGCCAGGAAAATAGTCATGCATATTACTTTTATTCACGCTTCCACAAATTTTGGAGAGAGGATATAATTATGGCAGCAATTGAAGACATTGAAACCTCATAGTTCCAATCCATGGATATGCATGAGGGATTTCAATGAGATTTTATATGTATGAGAGAAGGTTGGGAAAAAAAACAGATAATAAAAGAATAGCAGCTTTTAAAGATATGCTTAATGAGTTATCTCTGATGGACATGGATTCATGAAGCATAAATTCATGCACTACCAGCAATAGGCTCGGACCACAGCCCTCTTGTCCTGAGGCTATACCCTGAACGTAGGAAAAGAAGAAGAGAATTTAAAATGGAGGCTTTCTGGTTTGAAAATGAAGAATATCATGATGTTATTCACCACATATGGACCCATGCAGCTTTTCCCCAAGCCACTTTTTCAGAAAAACTTTAGGAGACCACAAAAAAACTGACACAATGGAGTCAAAAGAAGTTTGCTCATGCATCCAGTAGGATAAAAGAACTAACTCAGGCCCTAACAACAATAACCAATCAGCCACTACAGCATACAAGCAGAAAGGAAGTGAAAAGCATCATACACCAGATAGACACACTAAGGAAGCAGGAGGAACAATATTGGGGATTGAGGTCGCGAATTAAATGGTTAAAATGGGGTGACAAAAATACATGATTTTTTCATGCAACAGTTCAACGGAGGCATAGAAATCATATTACAATGCTGCAATTGGAAGATAACAGGTGGTGTCGGGATCCAGGAGCAATCAGAAATCATATCCAAGCTTATTACAGCAATTTATATAAAACAGAAGGGCAACGAAATTATCAGCCAGTCTTAAGCCAATGCCTCTCTCCTATTGATGATAGTATAAATGCAACCCTGGTGGCCAATCCCACGATGGAGGAAATTAGAACAATAGTTTTTCAATTGGGAGCCTTGAAAGCGCCTGGTCCTGATGGGTTCAATAGCATGTTCTATCAAAATGATTGGGATATTATTCAGATTGACATATTCCATCTTGTGCAGAATTTCTTCAACACAGGTATTCTAGATCCTCATTTAAATCAAACATATATAACCTTGATTCCCAAAGTGAAAAATCCTGAGACAATTAGTCAGTTTAGACCCATCAGTCTATGTAATTTCAGTTATAAAATTATCTCAAAACTACTAGCAAATAGACTAAAAAAGTGGCTGCCAGAGATAATAGCACCTGAACATAGTGCATTCATTAAGGGTTGACAGATACAGGATAACATCCTAATTGTGCAGGAAGTGTTACATCAGTTGCGCATCACCAAAAGAAAGAAAAAACATCAGGTAGTACTCAAATTAGATATGAAGAAAGCATATGACAGAATTAAATGGGATTTTGTTCGGGATTGCATACTGAAAATGGGTTTTTCTGAGAAATGGGTGGCTCTAATAATGCAATGCATAACAACAGTCACTTTCAGTGTTAAGCTCAATGGAGAACCTACCCCTTTTTTCAATCCATCCAGAGGTCTCAGGCAAGTTGAATGGAGAACCTACCCCTTTTTTTCACCTTATTTATTCATCTTAATCACAAATGTGTTAAAATGGTTGATGCAAAAAGCAGTTGCGAAAGGCAGCATACAAGGTATACAACTAAACAGGTCTTGTCCTAAGCTCTCTCACATTCTTTTTGCAGATGATGTTATTTTCTTCCTGGATGGCATTTTAATGGAATGTCAAAATTTGACACTTACACTTAACCAGTATTGTTATGCAACAGGGCAAGCTGTTAACTTAAACAAGTCAGGAGTTTATTTCAGTAAGAATTGTCCCTTACCACTTAAGAGGAACATGGCCCAAGAACTGAGAGTGCATGTTTTTGAAAAGACAGGTAAATATTTAGGTATCCCTACAGAATGGGGACAATCAAGAAAAGAACTTTTTGCATGGATATTAACCAGAGTAAACTCAAAGCTGGAGGGTTGGAAGGAAAAGTTACTTACCAAAGCAGGAAAGGAAGTCTTGATTAAGAGTGTGGTGCAGGCCATACCAACCTATGCCATGTCGATCTTTAAGCTGCCCGTGTCCATTTGCAGAGCAATTGAAAGGCGAATAGCTTCATTCTGGTGGCTAAAAAGGAGATACAAAGAAGGGGATTCATTGGAAGAATTGGAAAGTACTGAAAAATAGAAAGGATGAAGGAGGGATGGGGTTTAAAGACTTAATTACCTTCAATTGTGCAATGCTTGGTAAACAAGTATGGCGGTTACATACTTCCCCGAATGCATTATGGAGTAAAGTTTTAAAGGGCATATATTTTCATCATGGAGATATATGGAATGCATAGAAAAGTCAGCGATCATCTTGGGGCTGGAAAAGCATACTGTTGGGCGAGATACCATTAAAGCATCTATCAAATGGTTAGTAGGGGATGACAAATCAATCAAAATCAGGGAGGATAAATAGTTATCACAGGAGTTAATAGGAGGACCAGTAAACCAAGCAGAACCTACCATGGTGGAAGGTCTGATTAATGAAGAATCCTGAACATGGAAGCAGCCCCTCATGCAACAGTTTTTTGAGGACAAAATAGCTAACGAGATTCTAGCTATTCCCCTGAGTAAAAACCCCAAACCCGACATCAGAATATGAACAGGAAACAATAAAGGGGAATTTACAGTAAAGAGCATATATAACAGGACTCATGCATCGACCACCAACCAAAATCAAAATAAAGCTACTTGTTCTTACCAGCCCCCACGAACTTTATGGACACAGATCTGGAGCATCTCAGTCCCACCGAAAATCCGAACTGTTCTCTGGAGCATCTATCAAAATGTTGTTCCCATAAGGGAGAATCTCTACAAAAAGAAAAAAGATTAGCCTAGACCCTTTATGTCTAATGTGTTACACGCAAGTTGAAACCACCGAACATCTATTCCTATTTTGCAGGTGGACTAAACAGATCTAGAAAGAAAATCAGCTGCAGGGAACAAATATAATGAAACAATTCACGCGACTCGATCAATGGCTTCTGGCGGTATTCGACTCACGAAGGAAATTACCTGATCGGGAGTTTATCGCAGGAGTTCTCTGGTAGATCTGGAAGGCTCGAAACTCATGGATCTTCAGAGCAAAGGCTCCCAACCTGGCGAATATCCTTGATCTTGCACAAACCCAGAATATTGCCTTCAGTAGAGGATCGAAGAAAAAGACAGACCAAATTACAAATCAACACTTACCAGCGGACTGGACACCACCGAGAATTCGGGAGTTGAAATTGAACGTAGACGCGTCATGGGTACCAGGTGAATTCCTTTGTTCTGTTGCCGGAATCGCCAGGGATGAAGCGGGGTGTGTCGTCGACGGCTTTGCAGCGGAAGCTAGGGTTTCTTCATCGGTACACGCATAAGCAAAAGCCCTTCTACACGGGTTATGCTATCTCACAAACTAGATGTCGAGTCACGTGCAAGACGCACGAAGTCAAGCAGTTCATTGGATTTGTGAAAGCGACAATTTAGCGGTGGTGGATTTTATCATGGGCCGGGCCAAGATACCATGGAATTTACAAGAAATTATTCAACGATGCCGACAAGAGCTTTCCTTGTGCAAAAACATATCGGTAACCTATTGCCCCCGGAATGCAAACAAAACTGCCGATTGGCTGGTACGTACACATCGAGCAAAGAAACAATTTTTTGGACTTTTGATCCATCCAATGATCCCCGCACATCATGTAACTGTGTAGCTCATCTCTATGTCAAGAAATTTTCTAGTCAATCTCAACTCAAGCGAAGTGTGACCTCCTCGTCTCATTTGCATGATTTGACGGTTCATGTGAATCGAGCAATCACTCATTCAATGAGTCGATCATCACATGCACAGGCTTCCTTGCCTTTGTCTTTGTTGACAAGTGGGCATCAAAGACAAAGGGACCAACCCAGAATTCAACGGAGACACGGGCCCAGTTTTCAGAGTTCAATGCCTCAATAGGTCATCACAAATTAAAAAGAGTCTTTGCTTAGTCAAAAGAAATATGCGCACTAGCGCTATTGGATATATGTCCGAGAGTGCTTAAACATAGCTGATCGGTCGATTTCAAGTGGTCGCTATTAAGCTGACCGACACGCCCCAATAATCCTAACGTAGTAATTGGGATAAATTATCTATATACTTTCACATATTTACCTTTTATTTGTCTAATTATGTCCTTCCACTTTCATTTATTTTCTAACTTAACATCTCTAACATCAAATTCAACCCAATGTCACCATTATGACCTTTGGAGTATGACATGGATAACTTTTTTTCCAACATTAATGTCCAAAATAGTTAAAACTTATCCATATATGGTGGCCAAATCTTTCCACGACACACATATAGGCATCCATCCATATTGGCTAAACTTTACCCACGAGGCCTGATTTAAAGTTGAAGAGATTTGATTAGAATATTTATAAAAATAGAAAGATTTACACACACACACACACACACACACACGCATAGTGAACAATGGAAGGCTTATTTAGACAATAATAAAAGTAAAAAGTAATATTCTTCGTGTAATTTATGTTCATGTACTCGTGTTCTCCATCCAACGATGTATATTCAATGATTTTTCAGACTTTCAATACATCCAATGATCCTTGCACATCCTGTGATTGTGTAGCTCATCTTTGTGTCAAGAAATTTTTTAGTCAATCTCAATTCAAGTGAGTCCAACGTCCTCAGATCTCATTTGCACGATGTTCATGTGAAGTGAGCAATCACATACTTGATCAATGAGTCGATCGTCACATGCAGAGATATGCACAAGTTTCTTCCCTTTGTCTTTGCTGACAAGTGGGCATCAACATCAAAGACAAAGGGAAAAACCCAGGAATCAACAAAGACATGGGCCCTGTTTTCAGGGTTCAATGCCTCAATGGGCCATCATCACAAAGAAACAGTCTTCGCTCATTTCCTTTTTCCCTTCCTCTCTCTCTCTCTCTCTCTCTCTCTCTCTCCTCTCTTTCGGCCTTAGGGAGGTGACGAAAAACTCAAGTTTTGGCAATGCGCCAAAGTTTAGTAAGTTGAGGCTGATGTTCATGTATCAATAGAACTGTTGACCTAATTTCCTAAAAGTATCTCAACTTTAACTCTAGTTTTAATCCTGCCCCAACTTCTTTTTATGAAAAAAAAAAAAAAAAACGCTCAAACACTAGACTCAATCCAAATTTATCCCAAAAAAGACCAGCTTTAAGTCAAGATTCAAATCCAAGTGAACTTTCTTTGTCCGTGAGAAAAATCAACTTTTTCTCTAACCTCAAATGTGCCTCCACTAGCCTTCCACCGTCCAACAATCGCCGTTAATCATCCCTAGTTATTCTGATTCAATAACTGCTTAAATTTGGGGTCAAGAACGGTTTCAATTTGGGAATAAATTTCCATGGTGCCCTGTTGATATGAATTGTTATTGACATGAAAATGGTACATCCAGTTAGGAGGCGACCATGGCCATGTATTTTAGAATAGATTGAAAGTTGTGTTTATTTTTATTTTACAAAACAATTTTCAGGACAAATTTGGGATTAAACCTAAAATTTATGATTTTTTTTTTCTGAAGCAAAATTAAGAGTAATGCAGTTTACAAATGTTGCTAAAGCACCCAACAAAGCTGAAGAGATATACAGTTCCAAGAAGAAAGAGCAAAGAGAAAACCAGAAAAGGAGGTAAATCAAATATGAAGAGCACCAGCTCAAGATCAATGAGCAAACAAAAAAGAGGCAGAAATGGTTCCCTCAGAAATCAAATATGAAGAGATCATTCAAATCATGGGATGATCAGCATTAGCATGGTATGTCATAGTCATCACAGGGAACTCACTTCCTTGCAAGAATCCCAAAACACGCTTCCCCAATCGAATTGGGTCGTCGCCTACAAGCAAGCGGAAATCAAGAAATCTGAAAACCAGAACCCTTTTTTTTTTTCTCTCTTCACCGAGCCTCAAATGGATGAATTTCAGCATCGAAAAGAGGCATTCGAACAGACAGAAATCAATCCGATCCACTCCCTTCAGAGCAATCTAGAAACAGCTTTTTTCTCACTCACGTAAGATCAGCTATACATTAGCATGGTTTAGTCGAAATCATCATCGGGAGTAGAACCGTGCAGTCTCCCTAAGAAAACCCATTAACACAGACACGAAACGACGAAACCCAAAATCAGATCAAGACCCAGAAACTTTTCCCGATCGACGAAGGGAAACCATCCATCGCCGCGATCGGTTTTCGACGGCAAAGAGCTCAGATAAATGTTGGAAACAAGAATTCAACTCCCTGACCCTTGACGGGTCTCGTAATGAGCTGGGATTGTGAACATTTATCATCACTGCTGAAATCGGCCCAAAACAAAACGACGGCGACGACGACGATGATTACCCATAAAACGAAAAACCAAACGGCGAAAAATAAAGGAATCAGTAGGAAAAGAGAGAAAAGATTTCGCCCAGAAGATTGGTGAAAACGAAGAAGAGTCGCGGCGCTTCTTAGCTTGACGCCTTCCGCATCGAAGCGGTGAGGTTGGGGGGATTTTATAAAGAAAGGACGACGGGGAGCTCGAATTAGGGTTTTGCTCTTTTATGGGCTATGGGCCCAATGCTTATCGGGCCTGAATAGATTTTGGGCTAGCATGGTTTGATTGCTTGTTTTGCAAAAAGCTGATTGCTCAAGGCCCTTAATGAGGAAAACAATAACAATGTGGATTAATGCAGCAAAAATTTTTACATCGATACATTTGTCACAAATCCATTAAAAATTAATTTTTTGACCACTAAAATTTCCAAACTAGTACTTATATAACAAATTTACCCTCCATAATTTTTTGTTAAATTGAATTAATAACACACAAATTCAAAAATTGATATATGTGTAATAAATAAAGAGTAAAACTTTAAATTGGTACATCCATCAACTGTCACATATTATCCAACTTAGTAATTTGATAATAAAATTTAATATAAAAAATTGAGAGCAAAATTTTCATATGTTTGAGTAGAAAGTTATTATTTTGGCTTTCTTTCCTATCCAAATTTAAAAATTCTATATAAATCAACATATCAACATTGGTATATTACAAAGTGACAAGCACAGGAAGTTTTTATTGAAAACCAAGAAATGAATCTTTATCTGTCTAGCATTACATTCTTACCAAAGAAACAAGCACAAAATCAAAGAATGAACTCAAATCATTTCACTTGTTCCAAAAAAAAGAAAAAAACTCAAATCATTTCACCATCAATCATGTCATCATAACTGCCTCCTTCTCTTTCCTATCATCACTGTCATGGGTCACACAAGTAACCAAAACAAGGCCCATCCCTATTTACTGGACCAGGCTCTTGGGCCTCACTTCAATGCCTTCAACCACAAGCCCACCTTTCAGTTGATAGCCCTTCACTTCTCTCAATCTCATCCTTACCTCCCCGTCTCTTTCACCCTCGCTTCCCGCCAGGAACTCTCCAACCTCCACCTCCATCCACCCATCCCCTCTCTCGCATGGCACTCCACCGCCGCCTCGATGATCTCCCTCCGCCTCGATGATCTCCCTCCGCCTCCCAATGCTTCCTAACCATTTCCAAGCGGTTCGCGTACATCAGGCCCTCGAGGCGGCTCTTCTTTGATCAGGGTGTTGCAGACGGGCCGTGCCTTGTCGGACCCAGCTCCCCATCTCAATCGACGTCTCGAGGGGCATCAGGTCGAGCCCGAAAGCACGGTCAGAGACCTTGAAGATGAGGTGCGCCCCGTAGAGAGTGTTTGGGGACAGGGCGTTGATCTTGATGCTCCCTTCGATTTGTAGCCGATCGATCGTTCTCAGCTCAGCCACCTCTTTGAACCTGCTAAAGAAGAAGATTGGGAAAAGAGCAAGAATTACTCTTTTTTTCCTGATCAAACCATGTTTGATGAGTTTTCCAACTTGAAAACTCCTCTTGATCAAGGTCAAAAGTCATTGCCATCAACATCAGAATGTGGCTCTGACCTCATTATGCACTAACTTGTATGAAAATTTATATGAAGAGAATATAAAAATGGAATAAAAAAAAAAAAAAAAAAAAGTCAAGATCTTGCCTCGACTCGGGCAGGGTTTTCCAGATCCAATGCGCGGGATCGTCGCTCCAGTTTATGGAAAGCTCTCTTGCTGATAATACGTAAGATACTGCTCCGGACGATCTCTCCAGCTTGAAGCTCTGAGAAAATACATCGAATATCAGATCACTCGTCCGAATGCATGAGCACAAGAACGACGATCGAATGTACTTTTCAAGGTATTCTGAGAAATATAATGTCGTCGGAGGAAAATGGTTTTATTTTTATACGCAACCGGCGTTGAAATATATATACATAGGCATGAAACGTGTAGTGAACTAGAACTTCGTTCTTAGATAGAAAGAAAAGAAGGCGGTGGCAGCGTGTAGTGAACTAGTCTTGTGGGAATTTTACCTTTCTGCCACCATCTACGAGGAGAGGGCGTTGGCAGAGCCAAAGAAAGAGCTCTTTCTTCGAAGAGAACTCAACAGGAGCAGCCGAACGGGAGACGATATCAGCGTGATCGGATGGCAGGAACCGTGCCCAGACAATGTCGGCGTTGGCTGCCAACAGGAACGTGGAGGACACAAGGGAGAGCTGGCACACTTTGGCCGGAGACACAAAGGAGAGGATCGCGGAAACGCAGCTTTCCGGCAGTGCATCCATGTCGGTCGGCGCAAGCAGCTCCATGGGAAGGATTCAGCCGGAACTGGAAAGAGGGTGAACAGAAAACTTAGCTAGATCGTCCGAGCGTGCTTAAAAGCTGCTATTTTATGGTCTGGTTTGCTGTTATATACACGAGAGTTCATGTCGATCGTGTAAAGAAAGCTGACCAGCCATTCAAGGTTAGCTGCTGCACCAGACGGGAATTCCTTGTTCATCTAACCCACTTTTTCCGAGGGAAAGAGGCATATCACAGTAATAATAATAATAATATTATTATTATTATTATTATATTATATAATATAATATATTATTATTATTAATTATTATTATTATTATTATTATTATTATTATTACATTGAAATTCTTAAAACTTATCATGAAAAAGCACAATTCGGTCCTAATACTTTCAAAATATGTAATTAAATTCTAAAACTTATTACTAGAGTGCGATTGAATTTTAAAACTTTAAAAAAAAAATGCAATAGATATAACAACTTAATTTGACCAAATTTAACGTGTCTCACGACTTATTTATGTTTTTAAAAAAATTTGGAACTCAATTGCACTTTTATAATAAGTTTTAAGGCTTTTAATATATTTATCCCTAATAATAAAATAAAATAAAATAAAATAAAAGGACAAAGAAGAGCATTAGGATTTTGTTCCGGGAGGTACAAGAAAAGCCAATTTCGTAATAAATTAATGAATTATGAAGGTCAAGAATGTCACGATTTGCTCTCTTTAGGAAGGTCAAAAAGGTTGCGTAAAATCTTAATAATACTTATTTTTGGGAAGACAAGACTATAACTTATCTTCTCATTTTCCAACTTGGCAAAGCTGCCCGGAAACAAGCATGCCAAATCACAAAAAGGACATCAGACATCGGAATAAAGAATAATTACATCCAAATAAGACGAGTTTAAGTATGATCTCTTGATTATAAAAGAATATGTCGAAGTATGTGTAGATAAGACCGTAAATTTCAATAAATTTTTTAATCTAATTTAATTCACCAAAGAATTGGAAGATGTGGACAAATGGGGTACTATTAGATTCATTAATATATCACGCGAGATTTTCCTATATATATATATTAGACTACAAATCACAAAGCACAATTAATTCGATATTTTTTATAGTTATATCCTGTCTTTTGAGTTCATGTGAAGTCATTATTTAAAAATATAAATTCATTTCCACTCTTTGTTTATCTATGGCGTATGTTTACATGATGCTTATTAATTATTTAATATGGAGAACATTTATTTACACATGAAATCAGGCAAGATCGATTATAATTAAAAGCGTTAAATGTTATCTTTTTTTTTTTTTTAATACAAGCAGCCCAACTATTTGTCTTGACTCATTTCAATGGATGCATACAAATCACCTTTGTCCATGTACACTGTATATTGAACAAGACTCCACCTTGGGGAAAATGTTTGTGATCTCAAGTTGACTCTAATATGAGAGACTATGATTATAGCACAACACAACACAACATCATGATCACAGTTACACTAAATAGATGTATAATACGTCACGACCATATCGAGCAGTTAACTACTTAGATTCCTTTTATTATACTCATGGTTGAATTATAGCTATGTTGTCATGTGATTATATGGTATTGTGAAAACCAGGTGGAGATAGCTTCTTGAAAGCTACTAGTTATCGCATTTGCAAAGTACTTGCTAAACACTTTATAAAATGGCAATACAGCTTAGTTTGCAGAGGCGAAAAAACTATATTGAATAACCTCTCGATTGGAATTATATTCGATGGTAAGAGTTTTCTTTTTCTTTTTTTTCTTTTTTTGGAGTTCACGTGAAAAATCAAAATTGGTATAATTATGGAAACCCTGTGAAAGAAAGGCGTAGACCCATGCTTGTGGGCGGGGCTCTTGACTGGCTAAAAGTGGATAATACGCGCAAGCCGCCAAGATCATGTAAAGTTGTATGAATGCACCATGATTTCAAAGTGGGGGAGATGCTCGATCAAAGCCAGGGTAGAATTCTTGAGAAAGGATCATTATTATAATAATAATAATTATTATTATTATTCCAATGTAGTTATTGCAAGAATAACTATATGAGAATTTATCACAAAAATTTAGAAGACTAATTAGAAGACTAATTTGGATATCTGTATGATAGGTCTAGAATTGAATGGAAATATTTCTATGGAATAAAATGTAAGCTTGGGAGTCTTTTGTTACGTGTTCCGTTGACTTGGGATGAAGTCGACGTAAATTTAATTAATGTTAAGGTGATGATGCATAGGAAGAGAGGAAGGAATCAGTTGATGAGAGGCTCATCAAGACTTCAAGTACGTTCGGGGATGCAGACAAGACTCTTCAATCCTTCATTTGCAAAATTATTAAAAACGTGATCGACGAAAGCCGATGGCACAAGAATTACGTCAGTAAAGAGGAAGAAGCTAAATCAAAGCACGACCCGGAATTTATCCTGTCAAGATTCCCCAGGTCATAAATGATACAAACATATTGGCAGCCGGCTAGCATTGAATTTTTCCTGAGACTATCCTAAAATTATGAGTTGACTTGGAATATTGACCTGTCAACGGGTTGACGCTGACACTTACACTACGACCCGAATTGGAACAGCCCATTAGCACTAATTATATGAATATACGTGAACGAAGAAAGATAATTTAAGATTTGAAATATATTTAAATAAGGCCGTTGTAGGATAGAGAATACTCAAATTGTAAATACTGGCTCGAGTGAGAAATAAAATAGAGTTATCGATTTTATGCATGTGCCTGTGAATATGATAATGCAAAATAAACTGTCGAGGATATCAAGGAAAAAGAAAAAAAGAAATTAGATTTCATGAAAGTAGGAAGTCCTCTTTGTATTGTATAACAGTATATATTAAATTAATTAAAGCGTGCATGTTGAGGAGACAGAGAGATTCCTCGAACAAAAATTAGAATGCCCACTTGACATTCGAAATAAGAATAATATGGTGGGGAATGTAGGAGTAATTATGTAATAATGTTGGTTCTATAGAGAAAACATATCGAGGGCTAAAAAAAAAACATTAGGTTAGTAAAATTCAAAAGTTCCACTTTTATCTTCTTATTTTATTTTACTTGAATGCGTGCACGAGGTTATAAATAAACAAAAATAAAAGAATTTCATGCTTCTTTGTTCAAAGACGTTAATTTATCGATGCCTTTTTTTTTTTAATAAAAGAAAAGTACTCTCGCAAATACAAAATTATTACTAAATTTGAAATTTTGACTAAATCCTTCGTTTTTAAATTCGAGATTTTGATAAAAGCGGAGCTTGGGTCAACGAGGATAGCCGTTTGAAATTCAATATTGGGAATGGATGCAAAGTGGATATTGGGGGAGAAAAAAGGGATAGAGATTTGAAGTGGACGATGTGCTTGGTAAAAGGGTGAATGTTTTAGCGCGGACGCAAAATTCAAAAGTTGACTCTTTGGTATATATTCAAGGTAAGTGCATTTTTCGTTTAGGATCAAAAGATAAGTGCGATTGAAATATACAAATTAGTTGCAAAATACAATTGAATTCTAAAATTATCTAAAAAGTGCTATTAAAATTTGTCAAATTTATGCGATTGAAATACAAAAGTTAGTCATTGTTGGAATAATTAAATATCAAATAATAAATCACGTTGTGATCTAATAGCTTAAGTTTTTAGAACAGTCGATGGTAATCCCACAAAATCTCATATGCTATCGACTAGGAGATCATGAGTTCAAATCTTTCTAAAATATCGTTTGGTAAAATTTGTATTGAAAAACAACTTTGACCAAAATACCGTTTGGTAAAATTTATATTTGTAATTGACTTTTATTAAATTAAAAAAGCAAAAATATATTTATATATTTTTTTAATACCGGCCATTGGACCGCCGGATCCGGCCGTCAAACGGCCGATCCGGTGGTGGATGGTCGAATCCGCCCCGGACGGTCGCGGGGTCGGGCGACCCTGGTGACACCGCCGCCGAGGTCAAGCGACGGCCACCTAGGGTCGCACAACCTCGGGTGGCCGTCGCTTGGGTCCACGCGACACCGGGCAATCACGCGACCCAGCCCACGGTTGCTTGAGGTCGCACAACCTCGGGCGGCCCCTAGGTCACACGATTCAGGCCATCAGTTGCTTGGGTCACGTGACCTAGGCGTCGCCTAAGGTCCGGCGACGGTTGCCGGGGTCGGGCGACCCTTAGGCGGCAGTCGCCGGGGCATCGCTGACGCGCGCGACCCTTGGCCAGTGGTCGTCATCCTCGATCGGCTTCTCCACTGGCTGCATGAACAGTGATGATAAACAATATAACTTGCATTCCAAAAATGCAACTTCCCAATGGACCTCCACCCTTCCATTCTCCTAAAGGCCCTTGAAGCCCGTTGGAGATGCAATTGCATCTCCCTAAAGTCTTAAAAAAAAATGAACCTGACACCACAGCATATGCCCAAACCCCTTTAGAGCCCAAATGAGCATTCCAAATGCTAAACCAAACAGGGCCTAAGCTCTCATTTGCTTTCCCAATTATATATTTCAATCTAATAGTTTAAACTTTTAAAATAATTAGTAGTGCTCCCACACAAAATCTCACAATTGCAAAAGTCAAATTTTCAAAAATGAAATCAACTCATCCATTAACTCAGTCAAATTTGGCTAACCAAAATGCTGACTTGATAATTTTTTAATATTTTTTTAATGCAGGTGGCATTAATGCGGCACCAACTAGGCGCAACATCATAAAAAAGCTGGACAAGTTACAAACAAATGAGATGAACGAACTAGAAGAAAAAGGAGAAATGATGGAAGGATCGAGTTATACAATGATATAAACAAAGAGTCAAGAATCGAGTTATACAACCTTTTTTTTTTTTTTTTTGGTACTATCGAATTATACAACCTAAGCACTGAGTAGAATAAAAACTAAGCACATACCAAAGAAGTAGCAAAAAGTCCCTTGTAAAGTCCTGATAAGCCCTCCTCTCTGCTTATTGTTCGTAAAGCAGGCCGAAAATCTCTTAATGGATAACACGTGTTTGCAAATTTTTCATTACAACAAGAAGTAATCAGTAAGGGCGCATCTTTAATAAATTTCGCATTCTACAAACTAGGGACAAACATCCAATCCATAGTGGTATCTATAACTATTTTGAGGTCGTTGGAATGTAATCACGAAAGTGGGGAAAAAACCCTAACCTGAGCTCGTCAGATGTAGAGGACAAATTGGAGCCTCCAATGGGGCTCTAGGTGGCGGAGACAAAGGCGGCATGGTTGGGAGGCCATGGTTCGGAAAGAAGAGAAAGACACCTTTGTAGTAATGGATGTGAACCACTCGGAAGGTTCTCATCTCTAGCTTGTTGGACCTAGACGACAAATTGGAGCAATTGATGCCTCTTCGTAGACCTGTTAAACGGGTGGCCCGAGTCATAAATGGTTCGACCCAAATTGACCCGTTTAAGACCCATTTATTACAGTGCAAAATTTTTTACTCATACCTGACCCGACCCGTACCCAACCCATACCCAACCCATTTAACGAAATCTAAAAAAATTTATATATATATTTTAAAAATGATATTGCTAAAATGGTTTTATACAACACAAATTTAATGGAAAATTTTTATAATTTTTAAAACAATATTTTTAAAAAAATCGAATTTTAATTATTTATTTTTTAAAATTAATTAATTATTTTTTTAAAATTAATTTTATTTTTAAGAATATAATATTTCTTTTCCTTTTTCTTTTTCTTTTTATTCTTCTTCTTTGGTCAGTTGCTAGCCACGGGAGAGCCTCGAGCTCACCCGGCTCGCCGATCCGGCGAGCTCGAGCTCACTCGACACCGGCGAGCTCGAGTCTTGCGGATCGCCAAGGCTCTAGATCTAGCAAGCTTGAGGCTCGCCCCTCGCCGGGCGTCGGCCAAGCCTTCGCCTCGCGGATCCGGCGGGCCGGAGCTCGCCCGACGCCACTCGCCGCCGGCGAGCTTGAGGCTCGCGGGTCAGGTGGTTGCCCGGCCATCGCGTGCCGGCGACCAAAGGAAAAAGAAAAAAAAAAAAAAGGAAAGAAAAAAGAAATTAAAATAATAAATAATTATAATTTTGATTTTTATAAAAAAAAAATTGTAAAGTTAAAGAGAGGAGAGAGATGGTGAGGTTTTGAGTGAAAATAAATAGGTTCATTTTTTATGGGTTGATAAATTGGTCATAAATGGGTCAGCTCTCTAACCCGTTTAAAACCCATATATCTTAGTCTTGACCCATTAAAACTCAATATGGGTGCTTTATGAAAGAAAATTTGACCAATTAATAACCCATTTAACCATAAATAAGTCCATAAATGGGTTGTGCAACCCATTTAACACCTCTACCCCTTCGGAGGTAATGGTGGAGGTGTAGTTAGTCAAATGACAAAGAGTAGTACAGAGTGGAGTTGTCAAAAGGGAGGGAGAGAGAAAAGAGAGAGAGAGAGATCTTTTCTCAGTAACCTAATGGGGTGAAGCAATGGAGAGAGAGAGGGTAGACAGAATTTTTTAAAAAAATTAAACGTGGGTTCGTTTTTACAAGTGTTGCTCTCTAAATGGTCAATCTTAAATTTTACTTGGCAAATGTGATGTGCCCAATATTTTCTCCAGAAATCATGTGAATCGGTCTCATGTCTGAGATAGGATGCCATGTGAGATAACAATGAGACCAAAATTAACAAATGAATTAAGGAGTATTTGGTAACCAACCAAACAGTAATTATTTCTATTATTTGATTTTTCAGAATTAAAAAATAAATATATAGAAATCTGATTGGTAGAGTTTTTGTTTCTGGAAATATATTTGGAACAAAATCAAAAAGTAGAAAAAACTAATAACACGCAAAATTAGAAAATTGATATATGTGTAACAAATAGAAGGTAAAACTCTAAATCGGTACATCTATCAACTGTCATATATTATCCAACTTAGCAATTTGACGGTAAAATTTAATAAAAAAATTAAGGGTAAATTTGTCATATGTTCAAGTAGAAAGTTATTATTTTGGCTTTCTTTCCTATCCAAATTTAAAAATTCTATATAAATCGACATATCAACATTGGTATATAACATACCCATTTGTGGGTAAATTCTTGCGTTGGTTGAGAGTCCTCCTTCATCGCAAAAGTTGAGAGTTTGAAACCCGCAATTGCTAGCGATTTAAGTAGGGCCCTAGCGGTGGGTCGTTGGGCTAGTCTCCTCTGAGGTATAGGGGCCTGGCCCTCAAGACCCGTTCAGGCACAGGAGGTCCGTGGTGGAGTCATCGGTTACCAAAATAAAATAAAAAAAACATTGGTATATTACAAAGTGACAAGCACACGAACTTTTTATTGAAAACCAATAAATGAATCTCTAAGCTGCGCATGGAAACGATTCTATTTCTTTTTTGTTCTGAGGAACGAGAAAAAAAAAAGTGTTTACTGTTCAGGAACAGTTTTGAACAAAAGAACGCGTTTGGTAAGTGTAAAAAAAACTATTTTGGAATAAAAAAGAACAGAAACATGTTTGGTAACTACGGTCAATTTACTGTTCCTAGAATAGAAAAAGAACGTAAAACACGTTTGGTAACGACAAAAAAATTTCTGTTTTTTTTTTAATTTTTTAATAAAGTTTAAAATTGATATTGAATTGTTATTCTTATGAAATGCTCATTAATTTTATTATGTTCATGGTTAGTGAAGACAAACGTTTTTAGCATGATCATATGGCATATTTTGTAAAAAATTTTGTAATTAAAGTTTGTATCAAATTTTTCAAGTACATTTTTTTTATTTTTTAGTTTTAAAGCATATAAACTTGATATTGATTTCTTTTACCAAAAAAAAAAAAACTTGATATTGATTTCTCATTCTCATTAAATGCTTATAAATTTAATTTTTGAAAAATGGGGTGTGAAATGAAAAATATTCTTATGAAATGCTCATATGTGCGCTCTTAAATGAAAATTTCATACATCTCAACATGAATCATTCCATACATAACATCACAATAATGAAGTAATATAGTTCATTGTTCAACTGCATTACAGTGAATACGTAAAAGCAATATTACAAAAGTCAATAAATCTCAGTCATATTGTAATCCCTTGTCATTTTATTTGCAATTCTTACCCTAAGGTTGTTCATCCCGGATGACTTTGCTCAGCCGATGTATCATCTGCAACTTCCCTCCCTGTAGGTCCAAATGGATACTCCGGATCTCCATACATTGAAAAATTTATGTCCATCCTATCTTGATCACGAATGTAATTATGAAGAGCACAACATGCAATTACAACAAGTGCTTGCTTCCGAATTGTAAATGGAGGCATATGTCTCAAAATTGTGAAGCGATTCTTTAATGCCCCAAATGACCTCTCAATTACATTTCTTAGTGAAAAGTGCTTATAGTTGAATAACTCTTTTGCTGTTCTTGGCCGTCTCCCACTCCCTCTATATTCGCTGAGATGATACCGTTCCCTTCTAAAATGAGTTAAAAATCCTGGAAGTGCTGCATAACCGGAATCTGCCACGTAGTATTTCCCTATAACATGATATATAAAAATTTGCTATGATATTAAACCATAATATAATCACAAATGTCAATATAAACAAAGTAAATACCCAAAGTGGTGGTCGGGAAATTGCAATTGAGGATTTTCGAGTCTTTGCCGAAAGCACTCGACAATCATTGCGAGATCCTTCCCATCCAGCATACACGTAAGTAAATTTCATATCAAATGAGCAAAAACACAACACGTTATGTGTGGTAGTCCCTCTCCTGCCTCTAAATCGAACCTGCTAAGACACCGGGATAATAGCATTTATATGGGTGCCATCCAGAGCACCTACGCAGTCCTGTCAATTTAATACCAATCTAAGATTATAAAAGATTATGAAGTACATGTATTTGATGGTATAAAGTTGATATAGAAATCATACCTTGAAGTAGCGCTTATGACTAGGATCCATAAGAATTTCTTGAGGGATGACATCAAAGGACGGTGGTTTGATTATCTCTTTTGAAAGTTTGATAATTGCTTTCAACACTTTGCTGAAATACTTGCTGATCGTTTCTCTAGAATGTTGAAATCTCTCACATAAAATTCTATTTGAGCTACCATGACAAACCATAGATAAGAATATCCCAACTTGTTCGTCTATTCTAATATATCGACTATCTTTTAACCAACCTTTTACTCTCATCAAATCACATATATTCAGAAAAACATGCCTCTCCATCCTGAAGGCTTCATATATCCTATTTGAATATCCAGTAATAATCTCCCTTATCCATTCGGATCCTAATAATTTGCTGTCTCTAATTGGTTCTATTGTATGCACGGACGCGTCAATGGCAATTGTGCACAACCATACTAGCAATACGGTTAGATCATCGTCATCCAAGACTTGTTGAACTTGTTCTACCTCTTCACTACATATACTATCTCGATCCCTCTTCCATAGTACCTATATCATCAGAATAATATAAAAACATCAATAACATAAGTCATAGTCCCAATTGAAGATGCCATTACATATAAGTAGGAAGAGTCTCAACACTTAAAACGACATATTAAAAGATAACATAAATAATACAATCTCTACGTTACCCCACTCAATTCATAAATCTACTAAAGATGATAAAGAAGTCCAATTCTCCTTTCAGGTGTGGATTTAATGAAAGCCACCCTCTACGAGGCACTATCACATGCCCGATCCACTGCTTTATTATAAAGATCTTGGTCTATCTCAGGCATAGTAAGTAGAATATCCATCACAGCAGCGACGGAGAAAGGATCTTCAGGTGATGGCATAACCCTAGAGGTCGCAGAGGCACTACCGGATTGACTGGACTTAACTCTAAAAAAGTCTTGGATAGCTTTGCAAGTGTCATCAATATTGTTTTGGGTACTCCTCCTTCTCCTCTTAGTAGTTGGAGTCCTATCCAACTTGTGCTTTTCACGAGCTGAAGTTCCAGCATCTTCTGGTGTAAAGACTCTCTCATCAATGTGGTGATCACCGAAGTCATCTGTATGGCCACCACCAGCATCACCATAGGCATTGCCACCACTGTTGTCACCATATGCATTGTAACCACTGTTGTCAGCACCTACATTGGCATCACCAGTGTGATCTTCCTTCGACCCCGGCCCATCTTCAGCATTTGCAGTGCCATATTCCCCAGTAGCATATGTACCACTAAATACAATACATAGCTCAGGATATTGGGAAAATCCATCCTTCCTGAATTTTGCCCACTCTACATTCTCCTACAATTTTGATAATAATGACATTTGAGGTATATAATCATACATTTTAAAATTAATATACATAATGTCATCAAGATGACCAAAAAGTTAAAAAAAAAAAAAATACCTTGATGTGATCTTCCCATATGGTTGGATCGTCGACAGAAACTCTTTTATTGACACTATCCCAACCGAATCTAGACTGAGACATAAGTTTTTGAAAACTGCTATACTGTTTTCTCAGTTTGTTTAGCTTGTTCCGCATCTGGATCATGCTATATTGGCATCCTGTTTGTCTAACGAATTCAGTATGTATATTCCTCCACCCTGCTTTATTGAAAGTTGAAGTGGTCCGATTTCCCTTTTTGACCTTATCCACCAACAAACCAATAAATATGTTGGTTACAGACTCGGTCCACTTCGCATTGCATGTTTGTCTCTCAGATGCCATTTAATCTTTAATCGGTTGAGCAACATATGAGTTATGAGTTAAATCAATAACATAATACTATATATGCCAAACACAAAAATCATTCTCAAGAGATGCAAGCCAAGAAGACTATATAATGACAAAACTGAAAATTGTTGAACTAACTTGTATAAAACAGATCATAAGTTGCATTTTCAGCTACAAGAAGTACATAATAATGCTACATATATAATGCATCATGAAATTCAGCCAACACAAGGCAGCATTACCCTTGGTTATACCTTCTTACGATGTCGCACAACCACGCTACACCCCGACTTCGGCTGAATCTCCCCCTTGGTGGTGAAATCGTCCTTGAACGCCCTCGCCACGTGCTTCACCAGCCTGTTCATTCCACATCACCATGAGCAACAAAATAACAATCGAAGGAAACCACATCATCAGCCTATCCATTCAACATCGCCAGCCTATCCACCTCGCTAAAGCTGCTGCTCGAGGAGCGAGGTTCTCGGCAAGCGAGGCTGGGAGCGGCGGCCGGCGGCGCTCGAGCGAGCTGCATTTGCAGCTGCAAGCTGCGGCAGCTCGAGCGAGCTCCAGCTCACCGGAGCCGCTTTGCTCAAGCGGCTCAGTTCTTTGCTCCAGCGAGCTCTAGCTCGTTGCGTTGCGGCTCGAGTTCTTGCTCCAGCGAGCCGAGCTCAGCTTTGGAGGCGGAGCCAGATTGATCAAGCCTTGCTCGAGCAGCTGCAGCTCGAGCGAGCTCATCAAGCTGCAGATCGAGCTCGCTCTCGAGCGAGCGAAGGGGAGCTCGAGCAGCTGCAAATCGAGCTGCGGCTCGAGCTCGCTCTTGAGCTCGCGTTGCTCCCCCTTCGGCGCGGCAGATCGGGTGAGCAACGCTCGCTCGAGGCTCGAGCGAGCCGTCCCTGATCTCTCGCGCCGAAGGGGGAGCAATGCGACCGGAGAAGGAGCGCCGAAGGGGGAGCGATGCTGACCGGAGGAGGAGCGCCGAACGGGGAGCAACGCCGATCGGAGAAGGAGGAGCACCGAAACGTACCCGGAGTCGCCGGAGAGTCGGCCGAGTGGGAGCCGCCGGAGAGATCGGAGAGACGGAAAAGGAAGAACGAAGCTTGAGTGGACGAGAGGAGCGACGAGCACGCACGAAGCCTTTGTTCCGATTTTTTTTTTTTTTTTTGTTCTTTTGGTTTTTGTTCTTTTGTGCCTGCCAAGAAGTGTTTCTTTTCAAAAGAACAACTTTTTTATGTTTCTTTTTCTGTTCTTATTTCGTTGAGAACAAAAAAAAAAAAAAAATGTAAACGCAACCAAACGCGTTTCATTCTTTTTTTTTTGTTCCTGCGAACACTTTCCGTACAAAGTGTTCGGAAACACTTTTTTAGAGTGTTTCCATGCACACCCTATATGGCTAGCATTACATTCTTACCAAAGAAACAAGCACAAAATCAAAGAATGAACTCAAATCATTTCACCATCAATCATGCCATTATAATTGCCTCCTTCTCTTTCCTATTATCATTGTCATGGGCCACACAAGTAACCAAAACAAGGCCCATCTCCATTTACTGGACCAGGCTCTTGGGCCTCACCTCAATGCCTTCAACCACAAGCCCACCTTTCAGTTGATAGCCCTTCACTTCTCTCAAGCTCATCCTTACCTCCCCGTCTCCTTCACCCCCACTTCCCGCCAGGAACTCTCCAACCTCCACCTCCATCCACCCATCCCCTCTCTCGCTTGGCACTCCACCGCCGCCTCGATGATCTCCCTCCGCCTCCCAATGCTTCCTAACCATTTCCAAGCGGTTCGCGTACATCAGGCCCTCGAGGCGGCTCTTCTTCTGATCGGGGTGTTGCAGACGGGCCGTGCCTTGTCGGACCCAGCTCCCCATCTCAATCGACGTCTCGAGGGGCATCAGATCGAGCCCGAAAGCACGGTCAGAGACCTTGAAGATGAGGTGTGCCCCGTAGAGAGTGTTTGGGGACAGGGCGTTGGTCTTGATGCTCCCTTCGATTTGTAGCCGATCGATCGTTCTCAGCTCAGCCACCTCTTTGAACCTACTAAGGAAGAAGATTGGGAAAAGATCAAGAATTACTCTCTTTTTTTTTCCTGATCAAACCATGTCTGATGAGTTTTCCAACTTGAAAACTCCTTTTGATCAAGGTCAAAAGTCATTGCCATCAACATCAGAATGTGGCTCTGACCTCATTATGCACTAACTTGTATGAAAATTTATATGAAGAGAATATAAAAATGGAAAAAAAGAAGAAGTCAAGATCTTGCCTCGACTCGGGCAGGGTTTTCCAGATCCAATGCGCGGGATCGTCGCTCCAGTTTATGCAAAGCTCTCTTGCTGATAATACGTAAGACACTGCTCCGGACGATCTCTCCAGCTTGAAGCTCTAAGAAAATACATCGAATATCAGATCACTCATCCGAATGCATGAGCACAAGAACGAAGATCGAATGTACTTTTCAAGGTATTTTCAGAAATATAATGTCGTCGGAGGAATATGGTTTTCTTTTTATACGCAACCGGCGTTGAAATATATATATATATATATGCATGAAACTTGGAGTGAGCTAGAACTTCGTTATTAGAAAGAAAGAAAAGAAGCAGCTAGTCTTGTGGGAAGTTTACCTTTCTGCCACCATCTATGAGGAGAGGGCGGTGGCAGAGCCAGAGAAAGAGCTCTTTCTTCGAAGAGAACTCAACAGGAGCGGCCGAACGGGAGACGATATCAGCGTGATCGGACGGCAGGAACCGTGCCCAGACAATGTCGGAGTTGGCTGCCAACAGGAACGTGGAGGACACAAGGGAGAGCCGGCACACTTTGGCTGGAGACACAAAGGAGAGGATCGCGGAAACGCAGCTTTCTGGCAGTGCATCCATGTCGGTCGGCGCAAGCAGCTCCATGGGAAGGATTCAGCCGGAACTGGAAAGAGGGTGAACAGAAAACTTAGCTAGATCGTCCGAGCGTGCTTAAAAGCTGCTATTTTATGGTCTGGTTTGCTGTTATATACACGAGAGTTCATGTCGATCGTGTAAAGAAAGCTGACCAGCCATTCAAGGTTAGCTGCTGCACCAGATGGGAATTCCTTGTTCATCTAACCCACTTTTTCCGAGAGGAAAGCGGCATATCACAGGAATAATAATAATAATAATAATCATTGAAATTCTTAAAACTTATCATGAAAAAGTGCAATTCAGTCCTAATGCTTTCAAAATATATAATTAAATTCTAAAACTTATTACGAGAGCGCGATTGAATTTTAAAACCTTAAAAAAGTGCAGTAGATAGAACAACTTAATTTGACAAATTTAACGAGTCTCACGACTTAGTTATGTTTTTAAAAAAATTGGAACTCAATTGCACTTTTATAATAAGTTTTAAGGCTTTTAATACATTTATCCCTAATAATAAAATAAAATAAAATAAAAGGACAAAGAAGAGCATTAGGATTTGTTCCGGGAGGTACAAGAAAAGCCAATTTCGTAATAAATTAATGAATTATGAAGGTCGGGAATGTCAGGATTTGCTCTCTTTAGGAAGGTCAAAAAGGTTGCGTAAATCTTAATAATACTTATTTTTGGGAAGACTGGAACTTATCTTCTCATTTTCCAACTTGGCAAAGCTGCCCGGAAACACGCATGCCAAATCACAAAAAGGACATCAGACATCGGAATAAAGAATAATTACATCCAAATAACACGAGTTTCAGTATGATCTCTTGATAATAAAAGAATATGTCGAATTATGTGTAGATAAGACCATAAATTTTGATAGATTTTTTAATCTAATTTAATTTACCAAAGAATTGGAAGATGCGAACAAATGAGATACTATTAGATTCATTACTGTATCACGCGAGACTTTCATATATATATACACTACAAATCATAAAGCACGGTTAATTCAATATTTTTTATATTAGATCCCGTCTTTTGAGTTCATGTGAAGTCATCATTTAAAAATATAAATTCATTTTCACTCTTTGTTTATCTATGGCGTATGTTTACATGATGCTTATTAATTATTTAATATGGAGAACATTTATGAAATCAGGCAAGATCGATCATAATTAAAGGCGTTAAATGTTATCTTTTTCTTTTTTCTTTTAATACGAGCGACCCACCTGTTTGTCTTGACTAAATTCAATGGATGCATACAAATCACCTTTGTCCATGTGCACTGTATATTGAACAAGACTCCACCTTGGGGAAAATGTTTGTGATCTCAAGTTTAGTCTAATCTGAGAGACTATAATCTGAATAAATCACATTCATAGCACAACACAACACAACATCACGATCACAGTTACACAAAATAGATGTATAATACGTCACCACCATATTGAGCACCTAACTACTTAGATTCCTTTTTATTATACTTACGGTTGAATTATAGCTATGATGTCGTGTGATTATATGGTATTGTGAAAACCAGGTGGAGATAGTGTGACATCCCGATTTTCCAACTCTATTTTCAATAAATTGAGACGGGCATTTCGTTGGTACGCATATAGTTCCTTTCTTTGAGTCGGCCACTCATGTGAAAACTAGTCTATCAGGTGAAGCTGTTAAGAGTTTCTAATGCATCAGACTCGAGAATTTGATCAGGAAGCGATCTTTCGACCGAGCTAATCTGCAAGGGTCATTGCGACACAATTAAAAATCGATTAGAGATAAGAGATAGGTCGACTCGATAGAGGCATGTGATCGAAGGTGGGTGATTCCACCAGATTGCACAATTCTTGTCGACCCAAGACCTTCGGACCGACTTTTCTATCGATTGGGTACCCCGTGTTCGTAATTGAAACCTTGAGATTACCCCGACAACCGTAAGTCGCCAATGTTTCAAAGATGTACATTGTGGCTTGAGATGATCAACCACAGGTCAAATGCATGAAAATTTCTAAAGGCTACCCGGTAGGTTGGGCCGCGCTAGTATCGTGCCAAAGTGAAATTAACCGTGGAATTGAGATCGAATTCAGAAATTGGAAGTCTGGGTGTGTCACAAATCATTTCAAGATCATTGAATCATTTTTGGAAGATTTTTCATGCAAGCCGAGTTTTTCAGCAAAATAATCAAGAAATGGCTAATTTGGCTCGAGAAATTAGTAAGCCGCTTTTAGTCGCGCTTTTGGGACTTAAGTTGGTTTTATGGACAAGTGAAGATGTTAATTAAAGTGTGGTGACATTGGATTAATTTTATGGACTTCAATTCGATTCAATTGGAAGAGAATCAAGTGAAATTGGAGAATTTGTTGTACAAGAATTGGACCCCGGCGGAAAATGGAAGTGGACCTATTGAATATTGTTGTGGGGAGGGATTTGAAGTTAGTGGAGTATGACATCATGGATGATGTCATGGTGGGCCATTTTGTGGGATTAAAGAAAGGCAAAAAGAAAAGAAATTGGCCCCCACTCCTTCTCTCTCCTCCCTCTCTTCTTCCTCTCTCCCGTTGCCTCTCTCCTTCATCTTCATTGTGCGAAGACCAGAAAATTTGCAGAGAAGAAGGAGCTGCAGCCATGGTCGTCCGCTCCCGCTCGCACGCCCGCCGCCGCCGCCGTGTGTCCGCCTCGCGCCGCCCCGCGCGCCGCTCGCCGGTCCGCTCGCGTCCCCGCTCCGCCCGCGCTCACCCGCGCTTGGCTGGCATCCCGAGCTGCTGTTCAGCTCGTGGGGGAGCTACCGGAGCTCGTCCCCGCCGCCGTGAGCCGCCGTTGACTTCCCCCTAGCTCGTCCAAGCCCCGCCGATCTCTCCTCCGCCGTTCCTCCGCCGAATCGCCGCCGGATCCGCCCCCAACCAGCAGCCACCGGAAGTTGCAGAAAATGGGTATGCAGCGGCTTTGTGGCCCGTTTTGGCCGCCTTCCCGAGCCCGGATGCTCGGCCCGCTTTGAGGAAAGTTGTTCTCCTCGGCGTCCTCGTCGTTTTGGTCCGCTCGGTTCGCTAATCCGGTGAGTTTAACTCACTAAATCTTGATTAGAGTGTTAATGATGCCCTAAGTGTGCTTAGTTTAAATTAAGTAAGTTTATGTGGGTGGATTAGTATATTTAATTATCAAGTGGATTAAGAGGTTGGTTATGCTAAAGTGTGTTTAAATTAAAGGTTAAAAGAAGTTATTTAAAGTTAAGCCTTGATGTGACATAAAGGAATTTACTTTTGATTTATTTAAATATGCCGAAATTATTTAATAATTTAATAATATATCATTATTCGAAATTATTAAAATATTATTATTTAATTATTTTCGGAATAAATTTAAATATTTATTAAATTCCGAAAATTTTGTCGGACCCTAAATTCTCGGAATTTCGTGCTAGGTCGTTCTTTGTGTATTCGGATTTTTGAAATTGATGGTCGGAAATTATAAATTGAAGGTGGATTGCGAAAAATATGAATATTATTATTTAATTAATTTTCGGAATAAATTTAATCATTTATTAAAAATTCGAAAATTTCGTTGGGACCTTATTTACTCAGAATTTCGTGCCGATCGCTGTTGGGCATTTAGAATTTGAATTTGATGAATGGATGTTGCGAATTGAGTGTTGATTGTAATAAATATGGATTCTTTATAAAATTCTAAGTGTGGAAATTAATGGGTGATTGGTCGTGATATGCCACCTATTAGAGGTCGCGCCCGATGGGGCCGTGAATTGCCACCTATTAGAGGTCGCGCCCGATGGGGCCGTGAATTGCCACCTATTAGAGGTCGCGCCCAGTGGGGCCGTGATATGCCACCTATTAGAGGTCGCGCCCGATGGGGCCGTGAATTGCCACCTATTAGAGGTCGCGCCCAGTGGGGCCGTGATATGCCACCTATTAGAGGTCGCGCCCAGTGGGGCCGTGATATGCCACCTATTAGAGGTCGCGCCCGATGGGGCCGTGATATGCCACCTAATAGAGGTCGCGCCCGATGGGGCCGTGATATGCCACCTATTAGAGGTCGCGCCCGATGGGGCCGTGAATTGCCACCTGTTAAAGGTCGCGCCGAGTAGGGCCGTGATTGAGAGCGATGATGATTTGCTAGAATGACATGTAATCGGCTAAGTCGATTGATCGCTGAGACGATCCAAGTGGTTGAATTGTTCTGATGGTGAGATTGTATCATGGTTGTTTGATTACCATAATTGTACGTGGTTGAATTATGTAAATTGTGCTAACCTGCAGATGAAGGCTAATGCGAGGTAAGTCTTCTGTGTGATGTGGCTAGGCCACTTGGGGCGTATTTTCTTTCTAATAGGGGTTTAGGGGTTGAACTTGCCGAGACGTTGTCTCATGGTTATTGAATAACCATTTCGGGTCCCCGATGGACGAAGCGACTGGATAGCTTTGGTTGGCCTTGAGGAGTTGCGAGAGGTGAAGTCATAAGATTGGAGAACGTGTCCGACTTGTAGGTCGTAGGACAGTTCCTTTTAAGAGCCGGTCTTTTGTAGACTTTTGGCCGTAGGCTTCTATCCGTAATTTCGTTGAATTATGAAATTGATATGTGGTGGTTTTGCTTCCTACTTTTCTATCCCGTATTTTGTTGTCGGGGATTTGTTTCGTTGTCCGCATGCGTAAATAAATGAATGGGTTGGCGACATATCCTGGGATGTTGCATATTTGATCGACCATAGTGGGATGTGCGCATATCTCGGGGTTCAGGGCGTGACATCCCCGTTTAAGTGATATCAGAACATAGTCTGTGTATGGAGTGATAAGGTGCAATGAATCATGGGATAGTTAGTAGGAAAGGCTTTTAATATGCTGATGCATGTGAATGATAGCTGATTGGTAGCTTGTTTGTGGGGTCGCTCAAATTCTAACCTAAGGTTGGAATCAAAAGCAGGCATCGATAAAGAGCCTGTAGGATGAGTGACCAGGAGTGGTGAACTCCTTGGAGGAGGTCGATAGGACCTATACCTCGGTAGGACGCCGACTAAGGTCGGTGCACTGAGGTAGAGCGCAGGCTTAGACCAGCGCGAGTGTGAGAGTACCGCCGTAGGTCGGTACTTGGAGTGTAGTAGCACTGAATGATCCTAGGTTTGATGGGATCGTTCAGGCGCTAGTGTTCCTTGGAAGCTTGTTGGGTCAGTAAGTTCAGAATCGAGCCGCCGCTGTTACCGTTGTTTCTATCGCTGCCAGTGTTGTGGCCGTTGTTGTTGTTGCGCCTGTTGAGGCCTAATCTGGAGTTGTGATCGAGGATAAAGCCTTCGTATCTAAGTCAAAGTTCGTTTAGACAGAGATGGAAATCAATTGGGGAGAAAGGCCGATGTAGAAGAAAGAGTGCCCGGAGAAGTGGAGTTGGAAAGTCGGTGTTTCACCGTGTTAGTGGAAGAGTAGAATTGAAAAGTATTGCCTGTAAGGCCATTTGATCAAAGATTGTCTGTATAGACAGATGGAACCGCAATTGTTTCTGTCACCGCCGTTAATAAGACAGAACAGAGGAAGCATGCCTCAGGATGTTCAGTGGGGTACTTGGAATGGACCTCAGTGCAAGGATGGGTGTATGATGTTCCTTGATAGGAGATAGAGAATTCACCGATTGTGTGTCGAGTTTATGGAAAAGAGGCTCGAGTCAGCCTAGTGTCAGAGTAAAAAGGGAAACATGATTTGAATGTGGCCAGCACAGCCGTCAGGTTAGTAACTGTCCGTATAAGTTCAGGAGATTGTAAGCACCGTTGCTGCAGATGAAACGCCACTAGGATGGCGAAAGGAGTACGAATGGATCGACTATGCATTAATTAGAATGAGAATGTTTTTGAGATATTTTTATCAGAGTAGCGCAATAGGATTTTGAGTGAAGGTTGTGGAGTTTCCATTGTTGTAAGTAAGTAATAGAAAGCTGAGTCTCTGACTATAGTTGTACCTGATAGGTTTGTTTATGTATGACTTGGGAGTCATTTATGAAAAGGTTTGGCTCGAGGAGCTTTCTACTGTAATGAATCGTGGCAGTGATATAATTCAATTTGTTCATTTAGCATATGAAAGTTTTGAATTACTGAAAGTCGAAGAGGAACTTTGATCCTTGTTATTCGTCACTAAAGATGACCTGGTTCTAGTTGATGGTTACCAAATTTACATGGCAGTTGTAGTGGATGCATCAGTTGAGGAGCCGGATATGGAGAATATAATTGTGGTACATAAGTTTTCTAAAGTATTTGCTGAAGAATTGTCAAGTTTGCAGTTAGAAAGAGAAATGGAGTTCGCAATTGAATTAGCACCCGGAACAGAGCCAGTCCCTAAGGCTCCTTACCGGATGGTGTTACCCGAGTTAAAAAGGAATGACGGTGTAGATGCAGGAAGTGTTGGATAGGGGATTCATACTTCCCAGTGCATAACCTTGGGGAGCACCAGTTCTGTACATGAAGGAGAAATGTGGTTCGTTATGGTTGTGTATCGATATTCCTCACGATCGACTGGAGGTCAGGGTATCATCAATTGAGGATCAGGAAGGACACACCGAAGTTAGCATCTCGTACTCGATATGGCAGTTATGAGTTCGCTGTAATACCGTATGGTTTGATGGACACCATAGCTATTTGTTTGGGTCTAATGAGCAGAATGTTTAAGGGTACTTGAATCAGTCTTGATCGTGTTCATTGAAGTTATCCTAGTGTGTTTAAAGAGTACTGAGGAGCACGAGAGACATTAGAAGATGATACTTCAGACCTTGAGGACTCTTCAATTTTATGCTAAGTTTAGCAAGTGTGAGTTTTGGATGACTCGTGTTGCGCTCATAGGTCACGTGATTTCAAGCGAAGAAATCTCCGTAGACCCCATCCAAGATTAAAGCAGTGAACGGTTAGCCGAGGTTGACTACAGTGACAGAGATTAGAAGTTTTTGGGGATTAACAAGATATTACAGAAGTTTTATGGAAGGGTTTTCAGTGTCAGTGTTGCAGTTGATTCGACTATTGAGGAAGTAAGAAAAGTTCGTGTGGACAGGTAAGTGCAAGTGTAGTTTCAAGAGTTTAAGTAGATGCTGACTACCGCACCCGTGCTGACTATTCCATCTGGTCCTGAAAGTAATGAGATCTGCAGTGATGCGTCGTTTAAAGGATTTGGTTGCTCGTTGATGCAGCATGATAGGATTATTGAATATGCGTCCCGTCAGTTGAGATCTTGTGAGTTGAATTACCTAGCGCACGTTATAGAACTTGCAGTAGTTATGTTCGTTTTGGAGATTTAAAGGCGCTATCAGCACAGAGGAATATTTCATATCGTCAATGACCATCAAAGTCTCAGGTACGTATTTTCTCAAGAGAAGTTGAATATGAAATAGCGTCGCTCGATGGAACTCCTTATGGATTATGATTATGATTCTTCGTATCACTCTGGAAAGGTGAGCAAAGTTACAGATACTTTGAGTCGAGAGTCCTTAGTTGCACAGTTGGTACTCAAGGATTGGATCTTATTTGAGAAAGTTCGAAATTTAGTTTTCAAATTTATGGTAGACCACCTTTAGAATCTTATTACTGCCCTCATAATTGAACCGAGAGAGCAGATCAGAATCAAATCGCTTCAGTGGACAGATTCAGAAATTCAGAAGATTCTCTAAGAGAATGCAGATGAGAGAGAGGTTGATTTTCAGAGTTCTGAAGGCCGAACGCTAAGGTTTTGAGGATGATTGTGTGTAATTGATGATGTAGAAGATTAAAGAAGAGATCTTATGGGAAGCTCATCATAGTAATTTCAGCATTGTCCCCATACGAATAGATCTTGTTTTGAGTGTGTGACATCCCGATTTTCGGACTCGATTTCGATTGGTTAAATTGGGCATTTCATCGATGCGATTACGGTGTTTTTCCGAGTTGGCCACTTACGAGATAACTAGACTAGTTGGGTGAGTTATTAAGGACTTTAAGGCAAATAGACTTGAGAATTCGACCAGGAATCGACTTCTCGACCGTGCTCATCTTTAGAGATCATTACGGCACAGTTAAAAATCGAATTAAGATCAAAGATAGGTCGGTTCGACCGAGATGAATGACCGATCGTGGGTGACTCCACTAAATTGGAAAACTCTCGTCGAATGATACTAATTTGATTTTTACTGTCGTTTTGGTACCTTGTGTCCGTATTTGAATCATCAAGATTTTCACGACCCTCGAGAGTCGCCAATGTGTCAAGTGGGTTCATCGTGGCTCGAAGAAAATCGACCACGGGTCATTTGTCCTAAAAAGCTCCGAAAACTACCCAGTAGCCTAGGTAACACTAAAAGCGTGTCGGAGTGAAATTAACCACCAATCTAAGTTCGATTTCGAAATTGGAGATTATGTCTTGTCACCAAGTGGGTACACCGAAGTGTGTGTATATCATATAAATCATCTGAATGAAATGCTAGGGATGAATTGTATTTCAAATCTAGATCAGATGTTCCAAGTTGGCAGAGCTTTCAGATGGTTCTTTCTTAAACAGTGCGTAGCAGAGAGTGCAGAATTTCAACTATTGAGATGAAGTCAGGGAAAGAAAGATCAGGCCAGGGTAAGTGCAGTAGTCAGTGATTGTAGTTGCCACGATCAGTGTCAGAGTTATATCAGATCTTGACTAGAGGTTCCCAGTTTCAGCAGATCAGTCAAATAGTTTCTTTTTAATCAGTGCAGAGTAAAGTGTACAGGATTTCAGTCTGTTGAGATGAGATCAAAGATTAGAAAATCGCAAGTCCAGAGTTGGGTCAGAAATCGGTGACTCAGTTGCAATTATCAAAGACAGTTTAGAGACTGCTCAGAATCGCCAGTTTAGCCTCGCAAATTGTGTTGAAGACCTTTGGAATTTTAAATGGGCAAGTCTTCAATATTTTGTATCCAAAGTGGTTTGGGCAAGACAGTAGTAATATGGCAGTATTAGTACAGAATGAGCAACCTGAGAAAGAGAAGATTATATGAGGCGATTATACCCCACCTTTTTGTTTAAGAATTGGTAAAGGTTTAAATTTCGAGGACGAAATTTTTATAAGAGGGGAAGAGTTGTGACATCCCGATTTTCCAACTCTATTTTCAATAAATTGAGACGGGCATTTCGTTGGTACGCATATAGTTCCTTTCTTTGAGTCGGCCACTCATGTGAAAACTAGTCTATCAGGTGAAGCTGTTAAGAGTTTCTAATGCATCAGACTCGAGAATTTGATCAGAAAGCGATCTTTCGACCGAGCTAATCTGCAAGGGTCATTGCGACACAATTAAAAATCGATTAGAGATTAGAGATAGGTCGACTCGACAGAGGCATGTGATCATGTGTGGGTGATTCCACCGCATTGCACAATTCTTGTCGATCAAGCACCGGACCGACTTTTCTATCGATTGGGTACCCCTGTGTTCGTAATTGAAACCTTGAGATTACCCCGACAACCGTAAGTCGCCAATGTTTCAAAGATGTACATTGTGGCTTGAGATGATCAACCACAGGTCAAATGCATGAAAATTTCTAAAGGCTACCCGGTAGGTTGGGCCGCGCTAATATCGTGCCAAAGTGAAATTAACCGTGGAATTGAGATCGAATTCAGAAATTGGAAGTCTGGGTGTGTCACAAATCATTTCAAGATCATTGAATCATTTTTGGAAGATTTTTCATGCAATCCGAGTTTTTCAGCAAAATAATCAAGAAATGGCTAATTTGGCTCGAGAAATTAGTAGGTCCGCATTTAGTCGCGCTTTTGGGACTTAAGTTGGTTTTATGGACAAGTGAAGATGTTAATTAAAGTGTGGTGACATTGGATTAATTTTATGGACTTCAATTGATTCAATTGGAAGAGAATCAAGTGAAATTGGAGAATTTGTTGTACAAAATTGGACCCCGGCGGAAAATGGAAGTGGACCTATTGAATATTGTTGTGGGGAGGGATTTGAAGTTAGTGGAGTATGACATCATGGATGATGTCATGGTGGGCCATTTTATGGGATTAAAGAAAGGCAAAAAGAAAAGAAATTGGCCCCCACTCCTTCTCTCTCCTCCCTCTCTTCTTCCTCTCTCCCGTTGCCTCTCTCCTTCATCTTCATTGTGCGAAGAAATGGGAAGAAAATTTGCAGAGAAGAAGGAGCTGCAGCCATGGTCGTCCGCTCCCCGCACGCCGCCGCCGCCGTGTGTCCGTCCGCCTCGCGCCGCCCGTGCGCCGCTCGCCGGTCCGCTCGCGTCCCCTCCGCCCCGCTCACCCGCGCTTGGCCGGCATCCCGAGCCGCTGTTCAGCTCGTGGGGAGCTGCCGGAGCTCGTCCCCGCCGCCGTGAGCCGCCGTTGACTTCCCCCTAGCCGTCCAAGCCCCGCCGATCTCTCCTCCGCCCGTTCTCATCCGAATCGCCGCCGGATCTACCCCCCAACCAGCAGCCATGGACACCAACTAAGAAAAATGGGTATGCAGCGGCTTTTGGCCCGTTTTGGCCGCCTTCCCGAGCCCGGATGCTCGGCCCGCTTTGAGGAAAGTTGTTCTCCTCGGCCCCCCGTCGTTTTGGTCCGCTCGGTTCGCTAATCCGGTGAGTTTAACTCACTAAATCTTGATTAGAGTGTTAATGATGCCCTAAGTGTGCTTAGTTTAAATTAAGTAAGTTTATGTGGGTGGATTAGTATATTTAATTATCATTGGATTAAGAGGTTGGTTATGCTAAAGTGTGTTTAAATTAAAGGTTAAAAGAAGTTATTTAAAGTTAAGCCTTGATGTGACATAAAGGAATTTACTTTTGATTTATTTAAATATGCCGAAATTATTTAATAATTTAATAATATATCATTATTCGAAATTATTAAAATATTATTATTTAATTATTTTCGGAATAAATTTAAATATTTATTAAATTCCGAAAATTTTGTCGACCCTAAATTCTCGAATTTCGTGCCGGTCGTTCTTGTGTATTCGGATTTTTGAAATTGATGGTCGGAAATTATAAATTGAAGGTGGATTGCGAAAAATATGAATATTATTATTTAATTAATTTTCGGAATAAATTTAATCATTTATTAAAAATTCGAAAATTTCGTTGGGACCTTATTTACTCAGAATTTCGTGCCGATCGCTGTTGGGCATTTAGAATTTGAATTTGATGAATGGATGTTGCGAATTGAGTGTTGATTGTAATAAATATGGATTCTTTATAAAATTCTAAGTGTGGAAATTAATGGGTGATTGGTCGTGATATGCCACCTATTAGAGGTCGCGCCCGATGGGGCCGTGAATTGCCACCTATTAGAGGTCGCGCCCAGTGGGGCCGTGATATGCCACCTATTAGAGGTCGCGCCCGATGGGGCCGTGAATTGCCACCTATTAGAGGTCGCGCCCGGTGGGGCCGTGATATGCCACTTATTAGAGGTCGCGCCCGATGGGGCCGTGAATTGCCGCCTATTAGAGGTCGCGCCCAGTGGGGCCGTGATATGCCACCTATTAGAGGTCGCGCCCAGTGGGGCCGTGATATGCCACCTACTAGAGGTCGCGCCCGATGGGGCCGTGATATGCCACCTACTAGAGGTCGCGCCCGATGGGGCCGTGATATGCCACCTACTAGAGGTCGCGCCCGATGGGGCCGTGAATTGCCAGAGTTAAAGGTCGCGCCGAGTAGGGCCGTGATTGAGAGCGATGATGATTTGCTAGAATGACATGTAATCGGCTAAGTCGATTGATCGCTGAGACGATCCAAGTGGTTGAATTGTTCTGATGGTGAGATTGTATCATGGTTGTTTGATTACCATAATTGTACGTGGTTGAATTATGTAAATTGTGCTAACCTGCAGATGAAGGCTAATGCGAGGTAAGTCTTCTGTGTGATGTGGCTAGGCCACTTGGGGCGTATTTTCTTTCTAATAGGGGTTTAGGGGGTTGAACTTGCTGAGACGTTGTCTCAGTGGTTATTGAATAACCATTTCAGGTCCCTGATGGACGGAGCGATTTGGATAGCTTTGGTTGGCCTTGAGGAGTTGCGAGGTGAAGTCATAAGATTGGAGAACGTGTCTGACTTGTAGGTCGTAGGACAGTTCCTTTTTAAGAGCCGGTCTTTTGTAGACTTTTGGCTGTAGGCTTCTATCTGTAATTCTGTTGAATTATGAAATTGATATGTGGTGGTTTTGCTTCCTACTTTTCTATCCCGTATTTTGTTGTCAGGGGATTTGTTTCGCTTCCGCATGCGTAAATAAATGAATGGGTCGGCGACGTGTCCCGGGATGTCGCATATTTGATCGACCATGGTGGGATGTGTGCACGCTCGGGGTTCGGGGCGTGACGAGATAGCTTCTTGAAAGCTACTAGTTATCACAACTGCTAGGTACTTGCCAAACAATTTATAAAATGGCAATACAACTTAGTTTGCGGAGACGAAAAAACTATATTGAATAACTTTTCGATTGGAATTATATTCGATAGTAAGAGTTTTCTTTTTTCGATTTT
This sequence comes from Eucalyptus albens, assembly GCA_014182695.1. NCBI lineage: Eukaryota > Viridiplantae > Streptophyta > Magnoliopsida > Myrtales > Myrtaceae > Eucalyptus > Eucalyptus albens. The sequence continues at coordinate 54,358,477 of CM024653.1, forward strand.
TCTTTTCTCGGAGTTCAAGTGAAAAATCAAAATTGGTGTAGTTATGGAAACCGTGTGAAAGAAAGGCGTAGACCCGTGCTTGTGGAGCAGGGCTCTTGACTGGCTAAAAGTGGATAATACGTGCAAGCCGTGAAGATCACGTAAAGTTGTATGAATGCACCATGATTTTAAAGTGGGGGAGAGGCTCGATCAAAGCCAAGGTAGAATTCTTGAGAAAGGATCATCATCATCATCATCATCATCATCATCATCATCATCATTCCAATGTAGTCATTGCAAGGGAAATTAATGGGAATAACTATATGAGAATTTATCACAAAAATTTAGAAGACTAATTTGGATATCTGTATGATAGGTCGAGAATTGATTGGACGGTATTCTTGGAAATATTTCTATGGAATAAAATGTGAGCTTGGGAGTCTTTTGTTACATGTTCCGTTGACTTGGGATGAAGTCGACGTGGATTTAATTAATGTTTAGGTGATGATGCATAGGGAAGAGAGGAGGGAATCAGTTGATGAGAGGCCCATCAAGACTTCAAGTACGTTCGGGGATGCAGCAACACTCTTGAATCCTTCGTTTGCGAAATTCTTAAAAACGTGATCGACGAAAGCCGAAGACACAAGAATTACGTCAGTAAAGAGGAAGAAGCTAAATCAAAGCACGACCCGGAATTTATCCTGTCAAGATTCCCTAGGTCATAAATGATACAAACATATTGGCAGCCGGCTAGCATTGAATTTTTCCAGAGACTATCCTAAAATGATGAGTTGACTTGGAATACTGACCTGTCAACGGGTTGACGCTGACATTTACACTACGACCCGAATTGGAACAGCCCGTTAGCACTAATTATATGAATATAGGTGAACGAAGAAAGATAATTTAAAATTTGAAATATATTTAAATAAGGCCGTTGTAGGATAGAGAATACTCAAATTGTAAATACTAGCTCGAGCGAGAAATAAAATAGAGTAATCGATTTTATGCATGTGCCTATGGATACGATAATTGCAAAATAAACTGTCGAGGATATCAAGGGAAAAAAAAAAGAGAAATTAGATTTCATGAAAGTAGGAAGTCCTCTTTGTATTATATAACAGTATATATTAAATTAATTAAAGCATGCATGTTGAGGAGACAGAGAGATTCCTCGAACAAAAATTAGAATGCCCACTTGACATTCGAAATAAGAATAATATGGTGGGGAATGTAGGAGTAATTATGTAGTAATGTTGGTTCTATAGAGAAAACATATCGAGGGCTAAAAAAAAACATTAGGTTAGTAAAATTCAAAAGTTTCACTTTTATCTTCTTATTTTATTTTACTTGAATGCGTGCACGAGGTTATAAATAAACAAAAATAAAAGAATTTCATGCTGCTGTTCAGAGATGTTAATTTATCGATGCCTTTTGTTTTTATAAATAAAAGAAAAAGTACTCTCGCAAATACGAAATTATTACTAAATTTGAAATTTTGACTGAATCCTTACTTTTTAAATTCGAGATTTTGATAAAAGCGGAGCTTGGGTCAACGAGGATAGCCGTTTGAAATTTAACATTGGGAATGGATGCAAAGTGGATATTGGGGGAGAAAAAAAGGGATAAAGATTTGAAGTGGACGATGTGCTTGGTAAAAGGGTGAATGTTTTAGGGCGGACGCAAAATTCAAAAGTTGACTCTTTGGTATATATTCAAGATAAGTGCATTTTTCTTTTAGGATCAAAAGATAAGTGCGATTGAAATATAAAAATTATTCGCAAAGTACAATTGAATTTTAAAATTATCTAAAAAGTGCAATTAAATCATAAAATTTGTCAAATTTATGCAATTGAAATATAAAAATTAGGCATTGTTTGAGTTATTAAATATCAAATAATAAATCACGCTATCATCTAATAGTTTAAGTTTTTATAACAGTCGATAGTGATCTCACAAAATCTCATATGGTATTAGAGTAAGAGATCATGAGTTCAAATATTTCTAAGCCCTTATTTGCCTCCCCAATTATATATTTCAATCTAATAGCTTAAACTTTTAGAATAATTAATAGTGGTCCCACACAAAGTCTCATAGTTGCAAAAGTCAAATTTTCAACTCATCCATTAACTCAGTCGAATTTGGCAAATGAAAATGCCAACTTGACAATTTTTTAATATTTTGCATGTGGCATTAATGTGGCACCAACTAGGTGCAACATCATAAAAAAAAGCTAGATAAGTTATAAACAAATGAGATTAACAAATTAGAAGAAAAAAGGATAAATGATGGAAGGGTCGAGTTATAGAATGATAAACAACGAGTCAAGAATCGAGTTATACAACCTTTTTATTTCTTTTTTTGGCTGTACTATCGAATTATACAACCTAAGCACTGAGCAGAATAAAAACTAAGCACATACCAAAGAAGTCGCAACAAGTCCCTTGTAAAGTCCTAATAAGCCCTCCTCTATGCTTATTGTTCGTAAAGCAGGCCGAAAATCTCTTGATGGATAATATGTGTTTGCAAATTTTTCATTGAAACGATAAGTAATCAATCTGGGAGCATCATTAATAAATTTCGCATTCTACAAACTAGGGACAAACGTACAATCCATAGTGGTATCTATACCTATTTTGTGGTCGTTGGAATGTAATCACGAAAGTTGGGGAAAAAACCCTAACCTGAGCTCGTTGGATGCGGAGGACAAATTGGAGCCTCCAGTGGGGCTCCAGGTGGCGGAGGCAAAGGTGGCATGGTTGGGAGGCCATGGTTAGGAAGGAAGAAAAAGACACCTTTGTAGTAATGGAAGTGAACCACTCGGAAGGTTCTCATCTCTAGCTTGTTGGACCTAGACGACAAATTGGAGCAATCGATGCCCCTCCGGAAGGTGATGGTGGAGGCGTAGTTCGTCAAACCACAAAGAGTAGTACGGAGAGTGGAGTTGTCAAAAGGGAGGGAGAGAGCAAAGTGAAGTCATGGAGGGAGGGAGGGAGAGAGAGAGAGAGAGAGAGATCTTTTCTCAGTAACCTAATGGGGAGAAGCAATGGTGAGAGAAGGTAGACAGAATTTAATTTTTTTTTAAAGGTGGGTTCGTTTTTACAAGTGTCGCTATCTAAATGGTCAATCTTAAATTTTACTTGGCAAATGTGATGTGCCCAATATTTTCTCCACAAATCATGTGAATCGGTCTCATGTCTAAGCTAGGATGCCATGTGAGATAACAATGAGACCAAAATTAACAAATGATTTAAGGAGTATTTGGTAACCAACCAAACAGTAATTATTTTTATTATTTGGTTTCTCAGAATTAAAAAATAAATAAATAGAAATCTGATTGGTAGAGTTTTTGTTTCTGAGAATATATTTGGAACATAATCAAGAAGTAGAAAAAAATTAATAACATGTAAAATAAGAAAATTGATATATGTGTAACAAATAGAAGGTAAAATTCTAAATTGGTACATCTATCAATTGTTACATATTACCCAATTTAGCAATTTAACAGTAAAATTTAACAAAAAAAATTAAGGGTAAATTTGTCATATGTTTAAGTAGAAAGTTATTATTTTGGCTTTCTTTCCTATCCAAATTTAAAAATTTTATATAAATCAACATATCGACATTGGTATATTACATACCCATATGTGGGTAACTGCGTTGGTTGAAAGTCTCTCTCTCATCGTAGAGGTCGAAACTTGCAATTGCTAGCGATTTAAGTGGAAGCCCTGGCGGTTGGTTGTTGGCCTAGTCTATTCCGAGGTATAGGGGCCTGGCCCTCAGGAGCCATTCAGGCATGAGGGGTCTGTGGTGAAATTCTCAGTTACCAAAAAAAAAAAAAAAAATGGTATATTACAAAGTGACAAACACATGAACTTTTTATTGAAAACCAATAAATGAATCTCTATATGGCTAGCATTACATTCTTACCAAAGAAACAAGCACAAAATCAAAGAATTAACTCAAATCATTTCACCATCAATCATGCCATTATAATTGCCTCCTTCTCTTTCCTATTATCATTGTCATGGGCCACACAAGTAACCAAGACAAGGCCCATCTCCATTTACTGGACCAGGCTCTTGGGCCTCACCTCGATGCCTTCAACCACAAGCCCACCTTTCAGTTGATAGCCCTTCACTTCTCTCAAGCTCATCCTTACCTCCCCGTCTCCTTCACCCCCACTTCCCGCCAGGAACTCTCCAACCTCCACCTCCATCCACCCATCCCCTCTCTCGCTTGGCACTCCGCCGCCGCCTCGATGATCTCCCTCCGCCTCCCAATGCTTCCTAACCATTTCCAACCGGTTCGCGTACATCAGGCCCTCGAGGTGGCTCTTCTTCTGATCAGGGTGTTGTAGACGGGCCGTGCCTTGTCGGACCCAGCTGCCCATCTCGATCGACGTCTCGAGGGGCATCAGGTCGAGCCCGAAAGCACGGTCAGAGACCTTGAAGATGAGGTGCGCCCCGTAGAGAGTGTTTGGGGACAGGGCTTTGGTCTTGATGCTCCCTTCGATCTGTAGCCGATCGATCGTTCTCAGCTCGGCCACCTCTTTGAACCTGCTAGAGAAGAAGATAGGGAAGAGAGCAGGCATTAGATTTTTTTTTTTTTTTCCTGTGGTCAAACCACGGCAGATGAGTTTTCCAACGTGGGGACTCTTCTTGATCAAGGTCAAAAGCCACTGCCACTGACATCAGAATTTTTTTTTTTTTGGTCGAACACTGACATCAGAATGCGGAACCCTTTATCCACTAACTTGTACGAAAATTTATATGACGAGAATATAAAAATGGAAAGTAAAAAAAGTCAAAATCTTGCCTCGACTCGGGAAGGGTTTTCCAGATCCAATGCGCGGGATCGTCGCTCTGGTTTATCAAAAGCTCTCTTGCTGATAATACGTAAGTTACTATTCCGGACGATCTCTCCAGCTTGAAGCTCTGAGAAAATACATCGAATATCACATCACTCATCCCAATGCATGAGCACCGGAACAAAGATCGAATTTACTTTTCAAGGTATTCTGGGAAATATAATGTCGTCGGAAATAAATGTTCTTTTTTTTTTATTCGCAACCGGCGTTACTACGATCAGGATACATGCACGTACCTTGACTTACATGCCCAGGTCTTGATCGAGGAATGATATATATATATATATATGAAACGTGTAGGAAACTAGAACTTCGTTATTGAAAAGAGAGAAAAGAGACGACTCGTCGTGTGGGAATCTCACCTTTCTGCCGCCATCTACGAGGAGAGGGCGTTGGCAGAGCCAAAGAAAGAGCTCTTTCTTCGAAGAGAACTCGACTGGAGAGGCTGCCGGGGAGACGATATCAACGTGATCAGACGGCAGGAACCGTGCCCAGATGACGTCGGAGTTGGCCGCCGACAGGAACGTGGAGGACACCAGGGAGAGCTGGCACACTTCAGCCGGAGACACGAAGGAGAGGATAGCGGAAACGCAGCTTTCCGGCAGTGCGTTCATTTCGGTCAGCGCGATCAGCTCCATGGGAAGGATTCAGCCGGAAGCGGAAAGAGGGTGAACACAACACTTAGCCGGAACCAGACCTGCTCTTTTCAGGTCTGGTTTGGCGTTATATACACGAAAGTTCATGTCGATCGCGTAAAGAAAGCCGATCAGCCATTCGAGGTCAACTGCTGCATCAGATGGGGACCTTCCCGTTCATCTAACCCACGTTTTCCAAGAGGAAAAAGATAGCCCACTACAGATATTATTATTATTACGATAAGTACACCGAAAATTTTAAAATTTTCAAAAATGAGATTAAATTTTAAAATTTATCATGAAAGTGCAATTAAATTATAAAATTTTAAAAAAATATAATAGTTAATAAAAGAACTTGATATAATCAATTTACAAATTTTAGGATTTATTTGTATTTTTTAAAAATTTAAAAATATTCAAATGTACTTTTATAATAAAGTTTAGGACTTTTCGGTAAGTTCATCCCTAATAACAAGAAAAGAAGAGCACGTGACAAAGTAGGGTTTGTTCCGGGAGGTACAAGAAAGGCCAATCTCGTTATGATTTAATGATTCTGAGGGTTAGGGATGAGTTTGCTCTTTTTTGGAAGGTCAAAAAGTTGCATAAAATCTAAATAATATATTTTTTTTTTTTTTTTTTTTTTTGCGGGGGGGGGGGGTGGAACTGGAACTTATCTTCTCATTTTCAAACTTGGCAAAGCTGCCTGGAAACACGCATGGCAAATCACAAAGAGGACATCAGACATCTGAATAAAGAATAATACGTCCAAATAAGACGAGTTTAAACGAATAAAGGCCAAAAAGAGTTTCTGAATAATGAATGAGAAAGATAGTTTGACAAACAAGGCATAGTTAAAATCATATGAAACATATTTAGCACGAAATAAAATAATCAGAAGTTGAAATACAAGTTAATAGATTAAAAAAAACTTGGAAAGTATGATCTCTTGATTATAAAAGAATATGTTGAAGTATGCATAGATAAGATTGTAAATTTCGATAATTTTTTTAATCTAATTTAATTGACCAAAGAACTAAAAAATGCAGACAAATGAGGTACCGTTAGATTCATTACTATATCAGGCGAGATTTTCACATATATAAATAGATTAGACTACAAATCATAAAGTACAGTTAAAGCACCGGAAAATCAATTTATCTTTATTGCATTTCCCAAAAGAAAATGGATTATGGGAGTATGTGACTTGAACTATTGATTGATTCGTGTAGGTAGATATATGCCTTTATCCGCCACATTAGAATTCACAACCAAATGTGTTTTTGTTCCAACCACCTCGTAAAAGCCTTATACGGGGATAGGCTGGTTTGTTTGAGAAGAATCTTTCTATATTTTCAATAGATAGATCCCATCTTTTGAGTTTCATGTGAACTCATCATTTAAAAATACAAATTCATTTACGTGATGCTTATTAATATGGAGAACGTCTACACCATGAAATCAGGCAAGATTCGATCAGAATTTAAAGGCGTTAAAAATGTTATCTTCCTTTTTTTCCCCAAGTGGCCCAAAAGTTTGTCTTTGACTAATTTCGATGGATCCATATAAATCACCTTTGTCCACGTGTGTTGTCTATTGAGCAAGACTCCACTCTCGGAAAGATGTATGTGATCTCAAGTTTACTTGGAGAGACTATAATTTGAATAAATCACATTCACGGCACAACACAACACAACATCATGATCACAGTTGGAATGTATAATACGTCACAATCATATCAAGTGCTTAACTACTTAGATCCCATTTATTACACTTATGGTTGAATTATAGCTATGCTGTCATGTGATTATATGGTATTGTGTAAACCAGGCGGAGATAATTTCTTGAGAGATAGCTGCGTGGTACTTGCTAAACACTTTATAAAACAGCAATACAACTTAGTTTTCGGAGGTGGAAAACTGTACTGAATAATACAGAGATGCTGAAGCTCTGGTGAAGGAGCATTTGGATCGAGCTGTCTGCACTGCTGAATGGCGTATCTCTTACCCCAAAGCTCAAGTAACAGCACTACCTGTAGTTGGGTCAGATCATAGTCCACTGGTTATTCATACAAACCCCAACTTGGCTCGACGAAAGAGATGCTTTACCTTTGAAGCTTACTGGAACCAGGATCCTGGCTGTCGATCCGTGATAGAGTCCTCTTGGAATTCCATCTCCCGAAGAAACTCTCCTCTCTCGGTCAAGCTTCGTGCAGTGGCCATAGCTTTATCGCGATGGAGTCGTCAGGTTTTCTCGCATAACAAGCAAAAGGCAAGGGAATTAGAGGACCAGTTACAAACATTAACGAACCAGCATTCTACTTCTATGGACCTATCTCAGCTACAGAGGATCAAATCAGAACTTCATCAAACATGGCAGAGGGAAGAGCAATATTGGGCAATGCGCTCAAGAATTAACTGGCTACAGTGGGGAGACCGCAATACTAAATTTTTCCATGCTACCACACTTCAACGACGTCAACGCAATCAGATCACTATCTTGAAAGACGAAAATCAGCAATGGGTTAGGGATCAGGATCAAATAAAACAAATGATTTTCAATTTCTACTCTCAGCTTTACTCTACTTCAGGACCTAGACCTTATATGCAGATTTTAGAGCAGTGTCCACAGCTAGTGGATGCAGACATGAACGCAGACCTCCTGGCTCAACCCACTCTTGAAGAAGTTCGCGTTGCCACTTTCCAACTAGGCGCGTCCAAGGCACCAGGAACCGACGGCCTGAATGGTTTGTTTTATCGAACACATTGGGAAGTCATTAAAATGGACATTCACAGAGCAGTTCAGCATTTTTTCCAGCATGGTATATTACCCCCATCTCTCAATAATACTGCCATCACCCTAATTCCCAAAACTCCTAACCCGGAAAGCTTGGATCAGTATCGCCCTATCAGCTTATGCAACTATGGCTATAAAATCTTCGCTAAAGTTCTCGCTAATCGATTGAAACCTTTACTGCCTATTCTGATTACTGAAGAGCAGAGTGCTTTTGTTCTTTGGAAGACAAATTCGGGATAATGTCCTAGTTGTTCGGGAGATCATACATCAACTCAAAACAAGGAAACGAAAAAGTCATTTTCATGCCATTCTTAAGGTGGATATGCAGAAAGCCTATGACCGTGTCGAGTGGGACTTTCTCCGAGACTACTTACTCCGCCTGGGATTTCACTCGCATTGGGTCCATCTAATCATGCAGTGTGTCTCAACGCCATCTTTCTCAATTAAAATGAATGGGGAGTTTCTACCGACTTTCCAACCTACGCGTGGGCTAAGGCAGGGAGATCCATTATCCCCCTACTTGTTTATTATCATTGCAAATCTATTGTCCCTTCAACTGAGAAATGCTATGCATATGGGCTCTATCAAAGGTATCAAGCTGAACCCAAGGTGTCCTACCCTATCGCATCTGTTTTTCGCCGATGATGCAGTATTTTTTCTGAACAGTACCTTATCGGAGTGTCAGAATCTGTCAAACATTTTAAATCAATATTGCTTAGCATCAGGACAAAAAATCAATCGTAACAAATCAGGAGTTTTCTTTAGTCCCTCTTGTCCTATTGAACTTCAGGAAAATCTAGCTGCTGAACTACGGGTACCAGTTTTACAACGTTGTGGGAAGTATCTAGGGATACCTACTGATTGGGGAAGATCAAAAAAAGATATGTTCTCTTGGCTACTCAGTAGAGTTCAATCGAAACTAGAAGGATGGAAGGAGAAACTGATCTCTAAGGGAGGGAAAGAAGTTCTATTAAAAGCAGTTATTCAATCTATCCCTCAGTATGCAATGTCGTGTTTAAAATTCCTATCTCTTTATGTAAAGTTATTGAAAAATGCATGGCCAAATTCTAGTGGAACAACGACACAAGCAGATCTGGTGTTCATTGGCAGAGTTGGAGACATCTACAGAACCGAAAAGATAATGGTGGTTTGGGATTCAGGAATCTAGTGAGTTTTAACCATGCCATGCTCGGTAAGCAAGCATGGCGCCTAATGAATCGGCCTTCATCTTTGTGGTGTAAGCTTTTTAAGGGCCTTTACTTCCCTTCTTCTTCATTTTTACAAGCCAACAAAGGCTCTCGCCCATCATGGGGCTGGCAGAGCTTACTTTGTGGAAGAAACTCAATTGATTCACACGTTAGTTGGTCGGTTGGAGATGGGAAAAGCATCAAAATAAGAGAAGACAGATGGCTTCCCATGGGTGTTCTAGCTGGACCTAAAGCCCCAGAAGAACCTACACTAGTAGCTGATCTTATTGACCCTGCTACCAGTTCATGGAGAGTTGATTTATTATCCAGGTTTTTCGACATGCAAATCATTCAACAGATCACAAGCATCCAACTTAGACCAACTTTCACCACAGATTCACTTATATGGATAGCAACCAAGAACGGCACATTTACAGTCAAGTCTGCATACCATACACTTACTCAATCACAATCAGATACTTCATCCTTAAATGCGTCATCTTCACACCAAATTCCTACCTGGTTATGGCGTTCTATATGGAAAATGCCTGCTGCTCCCAAGATCCGAGTTTTCCTTTGGTCGATCTGCAACAATGCCCTGGCGACGAGAGAGAACCTGCACCGCAGACACATATTAGACAGTTCTTGCTGTACTGTATGTAAAAAAACGACACCAGAAACTTTAGAGCACCTACTCCTTCTCTGTTCCTGGACTCAGCAAGTTTGGACGCATCCCATAATTCGGATATCCGTCGATCCAACCAACATCCATCGTATGGATTCCTGGATCACCTCTACGATCGAATCGGGGAATCGATTACCTAGGCTCGCCATAATCTCTCATATTCTGTGGCAGATCTGGCGGGCTCGGAATGCTTTCATCTTCCGCGGTACTAAACCTAATCCCGATCAGGTTGTAGACATGGCTCTAACTGGTGCCCAAGCAGATCGGCTTTCTTCCCCCTCGAACCTGCAACAGAACGGATCGGTCACAAATAGATCTCACCTATGGCGTCCTCTAGATCTCGGAGTTTTGAAAGCTAACGTTGATGGATCTTATCATCAAGGCAGTAACAACGGAACGATCGCTTGCATCTGCAGGGACCATCAAGGCCGACTTACCGATGGGTTCTCCTTAGGAGTTGTCGCAGCCTCTGCTCTTCAGGTTGAGATCCAAGCTTTATCTCTCTCGCTTCGGCATCTTCTGCATCGAGGCTTTCAGAATGCAAAAATCGTGGTTGAATCTGACAATCTCTCACTGGTCGACACCTTGAACAATCACCTACAGCCGCCATGGTCGGATCGCTCCCTTTTCGCTGAAGCCGCTTTCCTCCTAACCCTATTCCCAAATCTCAATTTAGGGTTCTGCCGTAGAGAAGCGAATTCTGTCACTGACTGGGCTTGCAAGGCCCATAGTCGTAAATCTTTATCCTGTGAATGGGCCCTAAATCCCCCCCTGCCCTCTTGAATTTGCTTTGCGCGGACGCTCTAGCCGCGGGTTGTATATGCTATTCATATTAATGCAATGAGGGCTTCTGTTCAAAAAAAAAAAAAATGCAACCTCTCGATTGGAATAATATTCGAAGGTAAGATTAGCATTTTTTTTTTTTTTTTTTGAGTTCACGTGAAAAAACGAAAGCGGTGTACATATTATGGAAACCGTGTAAGAAAAAAGAGTAGACCCGTGCTTGTAGAGAGAGGCTTTCGCCCGGCTAAAATTTGGGTCAATGAGGATAGCTGTTTGAAATCTAATGTTGGGAATGGATGTAGGGCGAATCTTGAGGAGAAAATAGTCGAGGCATGCAAAACAAACAGCCAACACACTGGACTAAACCAGCCGATTTGGTCCAATTCTTGAGCTCAAGAGTATCGGTTTAGTTTCTGATTTCTAAAAATGGAACCGATGTCCTGGTATTTTGGTTCTTGGTTCTAAGAATGAATCAAACCGACTACATACACTTATTTTTAAAATTCCTTCGGGAAAAATAAAAGTGATCATTTTTTTTAATATTTTTTTTATAATAGAAGACATCAAGTAGTGAGAAAAAAAAAAAAGTGACCAGATTAGAAATTAGTTCCATTTGATGAAGGGGATCAGAAATTGGATTAGGTCAAAAACTGATCACCCTAAAAAATAGGGATGAAAGTATGAAGGGGACAATGTGCTTGGTAGGTGCAAGGATTGCATGAGAAATAAAATTACTGCAAAAGGATGAATGTTTTAGGGCGGACACCAAATTCAAAAGTTGACTCTTTGGTCTATATTAAAGATAAGTGCATTTCTGTTTTGGTCAAAAGATGAGTGCGATTGAAATATATAAATTAGTGGCCAAAGCACAACGGAATACTAAAGTTATCAAAAAAGTGCAATTTAATTTTTAAAATTTGTCAAATTAGTGCAATTGACATATAAAAGTTAGTCGCAACAGTCAAATTTTGAATTGCAAAATTTATCGAATTGGTGTAATTAAGTCTTCCCTTAGCTTCATCTAATTTAGCTAACGAAAAAGCCGACTTGACATTTTTTAATACTTTTTGAATGCATGTCCCATTGGTAATTGATTAATCTCCTGCAATATGTTCCGGTTGTTGAAAACTGGCTTTGGAAAGTTTAAATACATAGCAAGCATGATCCAAAGACCTATAAACTGTGAAGGATATAAGATATATGGATAGTCACTAAATTTGCTGTAGAGGGGTATCTAGAAGGAGTCATTTAACCCGTAATCAAACGAAACTTGACAATTTCTTGAACTCAGAATTGTACGTGATTTAGTATTATCCGAATTATTCTGTGAGGATGACATTCGGGAAAAATCGGAAGGAAGTGAAATACAAACTTCAAGAAGCAGCTGTTATATACAAGTCATGAGCATTCGATATTCTGGTTATACAACCTAAGCTAAGCTGAATAAAAACTAAGCACATACCAAAAGAGTCGCTTCATGTCCCTTGTGAAGTCCTATTAAGCCCTCTTCTCTGCTTATTATTCGTAAAGCATGCCAGATATCTCTGTAGTAAATAACATTTGTTTGCAAATTTTTCATTGACATCAGAAGTAAGAAGTAAGAGCGCATGATCAATAAATTTCGCATCCTACAAATTAGGAACAAGCATACACGAAAGAGAGAAAAAACCCTAACCCAGGCTCATCAGACGCTAAAGATGAATCGGGGCCGCTAATGGGGCTTCGGGAGGCGGCGGCAAATCTGAAAACCGAGCCGCCTGCGGATTATTTTTAGCTATTGTTTTAAGATAAATAAACAAATAAATCATCCATCTAGTTGGAAGTCTCTCTACTATTGTAAAGGTTGAGAGTTCGAAATCTCCAAATTGTTAACAGTTTGAGGAGGTCCTAGCGGTGGATTACCCTCCCTCCAAGGTATAGGGCCGTTCGATCACAGGATCCGTGGTGGAGTCACCAGTTAAAAAAAAAACAAATAAATCAATGCGGAAAATCTGCAGTAGTCCTGGTTTTTGGCGCCTTATCTCGTCTCCCAAAACCAGAAACCAACGAGCAAACTTTCCGAACCGGAGGAACCGCCGGAGCGATCTTCGCTCCGTCCGAATCCATGGCGGCGCCGTCAATCGACAGGCTCAAGCCCCCCGTCCTCCGCTCCTCCTACTTCTCCAGCCCGCCGCCGTCGTCTCCGTCGTCGCTCCCGATCGCCACGCTCAGAACCCTCGAGTTCTCGCGCTCTTTCAGCTCCGTTCCTCCTCCGAGTCCAACCGGAATCCGCCACCACCGGAGCAAGCCCGTCGCGACCGTGTCCCGGAGGTTGCTCCTCCCTTCGGTTTCGGGCATCTGGGAGGCGCTCACTGGAGGCAGTGGAGGCGGCAATGCCCGCGAGGCAGCTCTCGCTATTCGACGTGGGATGCTGCTCTTCAGACAGGTCGTTGCCGCTTTTTTTATCATTTTGTTTTCGTTTCTTTTTTTGTTTTTGTTATGTTGGGTTCTTGGGTTTGCCTATAATGTCTCTGTCTCAGCATATGCTTGTTCTGTTCGATGGTGATCAGCTTGGTGGGCATGGATTTTATAGGTTAAGTGGGACGTTGGCATAGTGGTTAATCTTTCTTCAGTCTCCTGTAGGGGGATGTTGTTGGTTCTTTGGTGGAGTTTGATAAGGCGATGGAGCTGGATCCTCGTCAAAAGGCATGTGAGTCGCTCGAATTTTCGTGAGAACTGCTCTGTAAATTCTTCTCGCTAATGTCGTGATGTTTTTGTGCATAACTGGAGGACTTCTTTCGGTGTGTCTAGATCTTTGGCAAAGAGGGCTGTCGCTTTACTATCTTGATAGGTAATTGAATGGTGCTTTATCTGCTTGCGCATTTTGTTTGGGTACTGCCAACCCCAGTCCACCTATTACCTCTGCCTGTGAATGCTTGTTGAAGTTGTGTTATGCTAATGCATTTTGAATTCCAGAGCCTTTCAGTGTTCATGTAATCTATATAAATTTTTGTTCTATGATGCTTGTTGAATTTAGGATGCAAGAACAGTCTGATCTTTAGTTTGGTCTATTTTTATAAAGGTTTGAAGAAGGTGCAGAGCAGTTCAGAATCGATGTTGCACAAAATCCAAATGACACTGAGGAGTCAATTTGGTGCTATGTTTGTGAGGCTCAACTTTATGGAGTGGATGAAGCAAGGAAAAGATTTCTCGAGGTAAGTGCTTTTCTTGGTCCAGCAAGTGCAGTAAAATCACGATGTTGAAAAGATACTGCATAAGCTAAATTAGCTCTTCCAGCGGGCCAGACCAAGAATATTACTCATTGTTGGGGTTTAGCTGTTGCCTTGAATTTTGGATGTATGACCTCATGCTTTCAAATTGGGTGTACACAAAGCATGCTTATGGTACCTTTGCAATTTTGTAATGGCTTTCTACTTGCATTTACTTTTCTGGAAAAGAAATTTTGACACAACTCATTTACAATAAAAGCTCTGTATATGATTGTAGGTGGGGAGGGATCCACGACCTGTAATGCGGGAGGCATATAACTTGTTTAAAGATGGGGGAGACCCAGAAAAGGTGCTCGACTTGAATATCTTTTCATGGAACTGAAATTACTTTGCATAAGATTTTAGGATGTGTCGATTGCATCTCTTTGATTCTTTGGAAAGCGCGGAAACAGTTGCTCTCCTTCTTTTTCTTTAGCTTCTTTGTCAAATTTAGGAATATGCCTTTCAAAGGACCTGCTGCGTGGACACTTTTTTGCCTTTCCCCTGGACATTTTGTTTAACTCAATCTTGGCTTCTATAATTTCTAAAGATTTGGTTTCTGTTTATCAGGGTAATTGGTGTGAAGATTCTCTAAGTCTGGTTGATAGCCTAGTTCCTGTATATCTTAATTCCCTTGCTCATTTCTCTGGGGCCTGAACTGATGTTATGAGATAATCAAGATTCTACCTTCTTTTAGGACCTAATATTGTTTAAATTTGGGAGGGTTAAAGATTATCGATTAGTGAGCACTCCAGTTATTCTAGTGCGTGCTTCCAAGCTCATCCGCTTATTGGGATGGTGTATGCACATGTTCATTCCAGATCTTTATAGTTTTCTCTACTTTGATCTTCTGATACCAAATGTCCTAAACAAAAAGTTGGAACTTACTGGTGCCTCTGTCTGAAAATAAATGCAGTCTCAGTTGAAGCCACAGAAATAGAGTTGAAGTTGATGCTTAAAACTACTAAAATGTACCTGCTTGGTGGGCTGAACCAGATAATTAAAAAAATAAAGGGAAAAATGCAGAAACTAACCATTGCATAGTTCAATCGCCAAGTGAGTAGTTAACTCATGGTTTGTGCAGGGATACAGTACCAGTCTATCAATATTAAGACAGTGAGACAACTTATAAAGCTTTATAGGAGAATGAGTGGACATCATAATCTTTTACTGTTTCCTAATAGAATAACATTCTCAGTCTTTTCAACACACGCATGCTCTCATGTGCTTGTTATTTTCTCATGTTAACTGAAAATCATATTACTCCACCTGTTGCATTTTGAAAAATTAACTTCTTCACGACCACTTGCTGCTGATAAGTTCATAGCAAAATGGGAGTGTTTATAGATGGAATAGGGGCCAGGGAGTATAATTAAAGCCAGGTGAGAAAAATTATGTGATCCGTAATGCTTTTTGCAGTCAAACCTGATGCCTTCAGGCAGTAATATTTCTTCGTGAAATTCATCATAGTTATCTGATTCCATTGTAGCTTGTTGCTGGATTTCTGGACGGACGGGACAGTGAATACTTCTATGCTTCTTTGTATGCTGGTCTTTACTACGAAGCAGAGGTTTGTTCTCAAAATTTATACAATTAGTTGGTCCTCAACCTACTTGCATGAAACATGCTTTTGCTTTAAGAGGTTTCTCCGATGACCACTAAATCGCTAACCGAGCGCTTAAGCTGTTGATCTTTTCCTTTGCAACTGTAATCATGACAATGCTTTGACATTACAGAACAAGCCTGAAGGGGCTAAACGTTGTATCATTGCTGCGTGTCAATCTCCTTATGGTGCAAGGTAAGATCGGAAGATTAGCTCATGCGTTTTGATATGTGACAGCTCCAATCGGAATAGCAAGCTCATATGTGATTTGTTTCAGGTCGGATGATTATATGGCTTCGCTGGCCAAGGTTCACTGTCTTTGCAGAGATTGGAGTTCGACCTGAATATTGCATTGCTGGGGGTCAGTTAGAACGATTTAGAAGCTTGCATATCTGGTCTTTAAGCCGCTCAGCTTTACTGGCACATTTGAGTATTTAGTACTACCAAGATCAACTTCTTTAATGATTCATCATACCTCTGACGATTCTTCTCCTCATTTTTATTTGAATGGGAGATTGCTTATTTGTCATGACTACCGCAAGCTTGGATCTTTGGAGAGTATGAAAAGCTTATTTAGCAGACACAGTTATCACTGGACAAATGATCACGTGCATGTCCAAAGCCTCCTTTCCAAATTGAGCTAGGCATTCTGACGATAACCATTAGAATGATGCCTTATATTGCCCGAATATTTTGGCATATTATGATGACGTCTATGAAAGAGCCGTCCATGTCACGTATACACCTCGTCGGCACCCTGCCCATGAAAACCTAAATTGGCTGATTTTCTTTGCTGCTGATAGGATAAATGGGAATCTTCATAGTCGACAAAGCTTATCTAATTTAGCTTTGGAGTACCAATCGATCTTCTTTCAAACAACTAGTTAGAAAAAGTCAAATTATCAAAGTTAGACGACTTACATACATCTAGCTTTTATGGAAATAAGTAATGTGATGGACAAATACCGAATTTCCCCTCCATTCGGATCGAGTTTGCGTCAATATTCCCCTGTCGTGTCAAACTTCCCATCATTCAATAACATCAATCGTATTTGTTTTACTTTGCGGCATCCTCTAAAGGAGTTTCAATTCCAATCCAAGACATTTGACAAAAGTCTCGCTAAAGGAAACCGGAATTAATGTGCACATGTTTTTAGTAAGTTTTTTTTTTTTTTTTTTAACAGTTTCAGCAGCCGTGCACGACAAATTTGCAGTGCTGGACAGATCAGGAGCCCTGTAAAAATGTCCTTGACCCTGTTATCCTTCTTTAGGATTTTGGGGGAGGGTAAAAAAGCATCCTTCAACCAGGGTCTTTGGTAGATTCTTTTTGATTACTTGTCTTGATCAGTGACCCTGCAATGATTGGTTAATATAATAGCAGCCATGCTGCGCTAATTACTGTTTTAATTAAGGAGGGTGGCAATGATTTTGGCTTTTGCAGCATATTCTCTTCAGCTTCCAAGCACAAAGGGCCAGTATATTCTTCAATTGATCCTGAGCCAGCAGATGCTGCTTTGGACTCCCAATTTGGGAGGGGGACTGTGGGTGGATTGAAATGACCCATATAGCCCCCCCTCCTCTGCCAAATTGACTCTGATGGGCCTGCCTGATTTGGACCCTTCCATCGAAACTTAGACAAGCAATATATGGTTCTTGAAATGCAGCAGACAATGATCATCAACTCTCGCTTTGCCTTCTTTGCCTTCTTTGCCTGTCTTCTCAAGGCAACGTCGTACATTGCTTGCAAGTAATCCCCCATATATTTCGGGACATCTGGGCTTTTGCCCCCCGAAAAAACCCAGGTGCTTCGGGGGGTCATTAGAGGGAAAAAGGAGGGGTAGAAGCGTACTTTCGCCAGGGCCGTAGGTTGGGACAGCGTGGAGATTCCACTATATGCGAATAAAATATAAGGGATCAAAACTCTCGGCCCGCCCATTCCGGTTACGTCTCGCCTTTCTCTTCGCCTCACGAGTCACCGCGCGAGGTGCAACCGCGTCGCCCTCTCGACACGTGTCCGCATCCCACCTCATCCAACGTACGGTTCCCCCTCATCTCTTTGAAAATCCTCAGGTAACAGCCGGAAGCTAGTCGACGCTATAAATTCACACGCTTGGTCTTGTCTTTTACCTTATCCAAGACATAATTTCTCAACCCTCAAGCTTGACAATGTAAATTATTATCAAGTCGATGTGATGTTAAGGTTAGGTGACGACAGTATTGAGACAGTGTTTTACAAGGTATTTTGGTCGGCCGCGTCCGAGGTTCACCGAAATCCGAGGTCACCGCAGGTGACGCTATCAAACACAACAACCTCGGCGTCTCTCTGTGTCTCTCTCGCCGACGCGGCGCCGATGACATCACATCACGAAAGGCGTCGCCCATGTCAAAAATAGCGCCATCTCTTTGCAAACTATAAAAACTACCAACCGCTCTCTTCCCCCTCCCTCCCTTCCCTTCCCTTCCTCTCTCCCTTGCACTCCAGAAAAGCTCTCTCTCTCTCTCTCTCTCTCTCTCTCCCTCTAAGGGGGCATGCGGAGCTGAGCCCGGCGGCGGAGCCCCCATCGGAATCTGTCTCGATCATGTTGGCGGAGAGGCTCATCGCCGAGGGCGCGCCGGAGGCGGCTGGCACTGGCGCGGGCGCGGGCGCGGGGGCTATCCCTCGGGCTGCGTCGCAGCGGCAATGGCTCGAATCGGACTGGATTTTCGATGAGCTGCCGGCGGCCACCATCGTCTCGGTCTCGCGGCCCGAGACCGGGGAGTTCAGCCCCATGCTCCTATCCTACACGATCGAGTTGCGGTACAAACAGGTAATCCCTCTTTCGTCGATTCCTTGTTGATGTTATGGAGAGTGGATATCCGATGCCAGCTTGGTTTCGTAACCGAATGAGCTTTCGTATGGAGTCACTTCTCGTTTGCGATTTTTCGGTTTTGAAGAATCCGGAGGAGGAGGAGGAGGAGGAGGAGGAGGTCGTGTTGAGATTTGTTGGGTTTGACTTATCCGAAGACGATGCATTTTTATTGGGGAAAATATGGAAGGATGATGAAATTTGATGCGTGATGTGCTTCAGCTGTTTGCGTCCATGATGATGTTATCCTTCGAGATTAAGTTAGGTCTAAAAATGTAAACATTGACGAAGATGCGAATTTTAATTTTGACGTACTTTAAGCATCGAAGCGGTATTTTGCAATCTTCACATTCAATTTGTTTGGATGCATGAGTTTCAGCGAACGGAACAGCTTGAAGTGATTTGTGTATTTGCTCCGTGCAACTTTGCTAACTTGTAGATTTTGGGAATGAGAATTGAGAGCTTGAGGAATGCAGCATTAGAGTGATTGAAAGTCATGCGCATAGTTGCCAAAATTGGATTTGTCAAGACCACCATCTTCTTTATTATAACAGTTGAATGCAGGCTGTTGAAGGAGAAAACCTGAGTTATAGGAGGACTGATGATGTGCTTATTTCAATTCCAAGCTAATTTTATTAACCAAACCAAAAATTCAGATTGTGTTTCTTAATTGATAATATGTTAGACATCAATGACGCTTGAGAGAACTATGCTCAGTTTGATTCAAAATTATCCTTGCAGTTCAAGTGGCTTTTATGGAAGAAAGCTTCACAAGTTCTCTACCTGCATTTTGCTCTGAAGAAGCGCGCCCTCATTGAGGAATTTTATGAGAAGCAGGAACAGGTGCTCGGTTACATCATTATTCATTTTCAATTTCCCTGATCTCTTGTTCTGTTTTGTTAGATTATGTCCAAGGCTTATTATTGCCCTTTTAATCTGTCGAAGTTCTAATTGAAAGATTCTTTTGCAAGGTTAAAGAATGGCTCCAAAGCTTAGGCATTGTAGAGCACATGGCTGTGGTGCCAGATGATGATGAACCTGATGATGGAGCTGTACCTCTACATACTGAAGAGAGGTCTAAAGCAAGGTGAGCCATTTTGCTCCTTGCATCTTATCACCATTCCCTTACATTGGAAATCTTAGCCCTTACAACAAAGTTTGTTACATAGGTATGTTCCATCAAAAGCTGTTTTGCCTATCATACGCCCAGCGCTGGGGAGGCAGCAGACAGTTTCAGACAGCGCAAAGGTGGCCATGCAGAATTATTTGAACCACTTTCTGGGGAACTTGGATATCGTAAATTCTCGAGAGGTGAGTACATTACCACGTCCACAGTTGTATTACTGGATAGCAATATGTAATTGTTCTTATATTTACTTTCCTTCTGCAATGCATTCATCACTTGAGTTGGCAGTGTTGAGAGGATTTGGCATTCTTAAGTGTGGATGGCTACAACTCTCTAATTTTCTCATATTGCATCAGGAAGCTCTTCATTTTTTGTTTCCCAAAATATTTTCTTACATGAATCGTTTTTAGCAAAGATATGAGTGTATTCAACATTTACGTTTTTTACAGATAATACCACGTAACCAAAATAAAAGCTGAAAAGTCTGCCCTCCTGCATTGCATTGACTCTTTCTACCACACATTGCTTCATGCTTTTACGATATTTTGCAGGTTTGCAAATTTTTGGAGGTCTCTAAGTTGTCATTTTCATTGGAGTATGGTCCAAAGTTGAAAGAAGGTTATGTAATGGTGAAGCATTTACCGCAACTATCAAAGGACAATAGAGAAATAAGTTGTTTGCCTTGTCAGTGGTTTGGCTGTTGCAGCAACAGCTGGCAAAAGGTATTTAATTCCCTAAATTTGAAATTTAGGTGGTTCAATTTTGTCTTTGAGATGATCGCTCAGATTGATCTTTTTATTGATTTGTGAAGTGTGGTTGAATATTTCTTGAACTATTCAACACTTACCAGACCTTCAAAATTTCTGTGACCTTTGCTTGATTACAACTAAACTATAAGTTTTTGATGTTATGGTTAAGCATCTTAGCTTACAGAATAGAAACGACTCTAGAGTTGCCTTATGTTCTGATTTGGTGTTGCCTTCTTTTTTGTGATATCTATTTGTATACATTCTTTTTCCAATAAATTTAAGTTGAATTTGGAATACATTCACCTTGTAGTAGTGTCATTAATTCCTGATTTACCATCACATCTGCAACATTCCCATGCAATAAGAAAGCAGAAGATTACCAACAAAAATCTGTTGCACAGTTCAACATTCAGATGCATCATTAATCTAATTTATTTGGTTCTCGATGTATATTGCTAATGGACTTGTTTAATTTGAGGCTCTTGTGATTTTTAGGTCTACATTTTATGCCTCTTCTTGCTGCTGTCCAAGCAGTTAGATTATTTTACTCTCTTTTTGCATACTTTACATGAAATCATTGTGTCATTCGATTGTCATAGGTGTGGGCTGTTCTAAAACCTGGGTTTTTGGCATTTCTGGAAGATCCACTTGACACGGAACCCTTGGATATACTCGTCTTTGATGTATTACCAGTCTCTCGAGGAAAGGAAAGTTTTGATACAAAAGGAAGTCCTCGGTTATCCTTGGCTGATCAGACAAAGGAGCGAAATCCTCTATATTATGGTTTCAAGGTAGTGAGAATTTACAGCTTTCTTTTGTTTGTGGAAATCTGGCCTGGGAAGTACACCAAGAAATTATTATTCCAGACTTCTTTGTTTCACACAGTTGTGCACATGTGTGCTTGTGTGTGTGTGAGTGATTGAGAGAGGGGGAGAGAGATTGCATGCTTGGATACGTGTACATGTATATGGCACTATGAAATGAGTTGAGAGCTCAAACCAGTAATTTTGTGTAGGCTATGGCAATATATATTAGTCCGGCAGAAGTTTACTGTCCATTTTTCCAGTTTCAAAGCTCCATATTTAGTATTCAAACGAGACCATATATACAATACCTTTACCAATCCAAGATTCTGTAACTTCTATATGGAAGCAGTTAATAAATAAATGCATAAAGATGTTAGATATTATCAAATTGTCATTCTGCAAAACCTCAAATAGCAGGTTGATGAAACTGAGAACATGTATCTACCAGATGGATAATTTTACTTTTTTTAGTATTGGAGATTCTTCTGTCGCATTGAGACATATTATGGGCAGGTCAATTGCATTCAGAGGGTTGTCTTTGTATCATCATTGTCAGTTTTCTACATATCCTAATAACGTTACAAATGATTAATGGGCTTCACATTTACATAAAGCAGTTCCTGTAGACATTTGTTATTTTTTTTTAATTGTTTTCTGGCAATTATATATTATATTTACAAGTGGTTTGGAACATCAAAAGGTTTCATGTGGAAATCGGTCCATAAACTTACGGACAACGAGTCCCGGCAAAGTCAGAGGTTGGATTTCTGCCATTAGTGATGCTGCTCTAAAGCCTCCAGAGGGTTGGTGTCATCCCCATCGCTATGGTTCCTTTGCTCCTCCTAGGGGTCTGAATGAAGATGGGAGTCAGGTTCAGTGGTTTATAGATGGGAAGGCAGCTTTTGAAGCAGTTGCCTCTGCAATAGAAGATGCTAAATTTGAGGTTGTTCATTCATCTACACTCGTAACATATTAGAATTTTGATCATCTTATGCTCATATGATGAGATACCTATTTGCAGATATTCATTACTGGGTGGTGGCTTTGCCCTGAATTGTATCTGAGACGTCCTTTTGATACTCATTCTTCCTCCAGGCTTGATGCATTGCTAGAAGCAAAGGCTAAGCAAGGAGTACAGGTGAAGATGCAGAAAAACCTGTTCCCTGTCATAACTCATTCTCTTGTGGTTTCAGTTTTTCTTCACCTTTTAGTGAGATTTTTTTAACGTTACTATATTTCTCCATATAAAGCATTTCTTCTCCAATGGATTCAACTCTATCCCCAAAAGAGTATCTCAAAATTGTAATAATTGTGATATCATCTTTTCAGATAAATTTTTGGTTTTCCCACTTTGTCCACATTTTGTGTTTGGGAGTCCATAGGATCAGCTTCACCACTGATAGAGGGAAAGAACTAGACTAGAAAGTTTCAATATTTCTAGTGAGGTCTTAACTGTAGATTCTATTTTCTCTTATTTCACGTGAATATTAGGTTTTTAAGCCATGTTTACAGCTAATGTTGGTTCCATAAGCTCAAATAATTTCTCATGTACTTTCATTTGGTTTAATAAGTAGGCCATCTGTATCAAATAGCAGAGGCCAGATCTAAGGCCTTTGCCTCTTACCTCTATATGATGCAATCAGATTCTTCTCCTTGCTCATTGTCCTTCTCTCAGATTACCTGTTACTACTTTCAATACATCACCTAGTAATTCTGTATCTCTTGATCCTGCAGATTTACATCCTTCTTTACAAGGAGGTTTCCATTGCTCTGAAAATCAACAGTATGTATAGTAAAAAGAAGCTCCTTGACATCCATGAGAATGTGAAGGTGCTGCGATATCCTGATCACTTGTCTACTGGAATTTATCTATGGTAAGAATCGTGGATAAGCACATCCTGATGTGGATGCAGTTAGAACAGATAATGAATAATCTTGTCCGGTCAGGTCACACCATGAAAAACTTGTCATTGTCGACCACCAAATCTGCTTTCTTGGAGGACTAGATCTATGCTTTGGCCGTTATGACACTGTTGATCATAAAGTGGGCGATTCCCCTCCTTCTCTATGGCCTGGAAAGGATTATTACAATCCAAGGTACTCAGTTTTCTTTTTCCATTTTTATTAGGTGAAATAAATTTCTGTATGAAATATGTTCAAATTGCAATAGATGAATCAATCAGAAATTCATGAAAAGGAACCCCCATAAATAATTTTATCCTTGTGTCTTCCCATGTGCTTATCTAATGGCAGCACTCTTCTGATGTCTGGCTAGAGAATCTGAACCAAATTCCTGGGAAGACACAATGACGGATGAGCTGGATCGAGAAAAATATCCCCGCATGCCATGGCATGATGTCCATTGTGCTCTTTGGGGACCGCCTTGCCGAGATGTTGCAAGGCATTTTGTCCAGCGCTGGAACCACGCCAAGGTCCCTTGATATTTGACTCAACTTTATGGCACTCACTTCATGAAGATATCATGTAATTAAATCATCTATTCATTTTCCAGAGAAGCAAAGCTCCAAATGAGCAAACAATCCCATTACTCATGCCTCGCCATTTTATGGTCCTCCCTCATTATATGGGAAGAAGCAGTGAGATCGACATCAAAGGTACAAATGCAGAAGAAAACCGCCAAGGCCATAGCAGGCATTACTCCTTTTCCTCACAGTCACTTGTGGATGATATCCCGTTACTTCTACCTCAAGAAGCTGATCAGCAAAGCAGTTTTGATCTTGGCCATAAGCCAAATGGCCCCCAAGCACACCACAATCATGATGTTCAGCCATCTGCTGTTTGCGAAAGTCTTTTACTTACTTTCCTGAAGTCCAAAGCTGACGAATCTGTTAAGGATACTCAGATGAAAAGTTTTGTTGATGAAGTTGATTGCCTCAATTGTGAAAGAGAAAATCTGCCTGAGGTTGCACGATCTAGCAGGAGACTAGCGGATGAGCAGCTGGAGACTTCAGATGAGGGTGACGATGATGTGGCAACTGGAGATGGACAAGTCGGTCCACGGGTCACTTGTCAATGTCAGGTAGATATTTATCATTGAACTTTTGAAATTTCAGAATTTTGGTTGTTGTCCAAGTTTTAGGCATGATGCTAAGGAAACTCTGCCATCTGTAGGTTGTCAGGAGTGCAAGCCAGTGGTCAGCGGGAACAAGCCAAACAGAAGAGAGTATTCATAATGCTTATTGTTCTCTTATTGAAAGAGCAGAGCACTTTATTTACATAGAGGTAACGACCACAAAGTAACTGATTATCTTCTATGATTTGACGACATCTACTGGATGTTCAATGGATATACTTGTGATCTCCTGTTGTTGGGGCTTAATTTCTTCGTTCATCTTTTGAAAGATACACCATTTGAACTGCATATTCTTCTTCAAAATGATATTGGAATCACTTGCAGCTACCACCACTATATTGAATTCTTTTGCCATGTAAATAACCTGATTATCCTGCTAAGATAGGCATGGAGGGAAGGTGCTTTTCTTGGTCTTTCAACAGATAAATTTGTGGGTTTATTGAAACATGTGATGACAACTCCAAGTCCATTAACCATTGGTTGAATCGTGTATTTTATGTTGTGTGCTCTGAAGCTGCACCTAGCCTGGAGTGGGACATCCTCTTTCACAAGCCAAGTTTCATCTTTCAAAGATTTTGAAGGAGACAACCAACCATAATATGAAAAATAAAATAAAAATAAAAATAAAAGCTGCTGGTTTATGGCTTTAACTGACAGTATGGAGCCCAATCAAAACAGACTTTAGTTACCTCGGGAGATGAAATGAATAGATAATTAGAACATTTCTACCAAAAGTGGCTGAAACAAACCTTCAGACTGTGCTACAAAATGAATTGTTTAACCTGTGAGGAGGTGGTCTCAACAATAATGTCATTTTTTACTTGAACATCAAAATTCTTTCTTTCAACAGATATGTGCGACTTAATTTTGCTCTTTTAATGGTAAAATGGCAACTCTTAGTGATGACTTCTTGCTTGCTTTCAGAATCAATTTTTCATATCAGGTCTTGCAAGGGATGAGACTATACAGAATCGTGTTCTCGATGCATTATACAAGCGCATTTTGCAAGCACACAAAGAGAAAAGAAGTTTCCGCGTTATCATTGTCCTACCTCTTTTACCTGGCTTTCAGGTACTTATTTTTGGATTGGTTCTCTTATTAAGATGAAGATGAGAGTTACTTGATCTTTCTTCCCTTCATGACACTCAATAACAGGGAGGCATTGATGATGGCGGAGCAGCTACAGTTAGAGCAATTATGCATTGGCAATATCGAACCATTAGCAGAGGAAAGAACTCAATATTGCACAATCTCAAAGAAGCACTTGGTGATAAGACGCAAGACTATATATCCTTCTATGGTCTACGAGCTTATGGTAAACTTTCTGACCATGGCCCTGTGGCAACAAGTCAGGTATCTATTTGGAGCTTCTTGCTTATATCCATTATGAGCTCCTAGTTCTTATTTCAGTTCTCCCAATAATTATTCTGTTGGCAGCACCTAATGACCATTAATTTATTGTCCGTGTACAAACAAGCAGTGGCATGCTAGGTAGATGATAGCTAGTTCAGAGAGGGTGTTGCCGTCCTATAGAAGGTGGTGTTACTCGATATAGCAGTTTGTTCCTTGAGAATGAGTTTTGAGTATCATTATCATCTTGAAGATATCGTTAAGTATACGTTCTAAACCATTAGCCAGAACTTTGTAGAATGTCAATTTGTCTGACAGGATGAAGTGGAATTTTTTGATTTTTTGAGAATGTTCTTGTGGTATCATTTGTTGCAGGTGTATGTGCACAGTAAAGTCATGATTATAGATGATCGGTTGTCCTTTATTGGATCCTCAAATATCAATGATAGGAGTTTACTAGGATCAAGAGACTCCGAGGTAATGAGCTAGCTCTATTTCACTCTTCATGTTCTCCAATTCGTCACTCTTAAATTCTTTGGCGTTTCTTTCATCTGATTCTGCACTGAGACTAATGATGCTGCTCTTCTCAGATTGGGCTAATAATTGAAGATAAGGAGTTTGTGGAGTCATCTATGGATGGAGAGCCATGGAAGGCAGGAAAGTTCTCTCATAGTCTCAGGTGTTCACTCTGGTCGGAACACTTAGGACTTCATCCTGGAGAGGTTTGTGACCCAATTTCACAATTAAGACTATCGCGATTCCTCATACAATATGTTGCAATGTTTTTCCTCAGTCGACATTATTTTGTCTGAATCCTTGTATGCCAAGACCATACATCTAATAGTGACTTCTGGCATATACAAATCTTGCAGATCCACCAAATAAAGGATCCCATCACCGATGCAACATACAGGGACTTGTGGTTGGCAACTGCAAAGGTATGGCAAGTTTGAGCAAAACATCTGGTCGATGGTATATGTTCGACTTTGCAATGAATTGATTGTATCATCCTTCCGCAGGCGAACACCAAAATTTACCAAGATGTGTTTGCTTGCATCCCTAATGAAAACATCCGGTCAAGGTATGGTGCAGCCGAGCCTTCTCCTCATTCCTTGCTCGTTAAGTCAAGCTCTCATTTATCTAACATCAACTGTGCTACAGAGCTTCATTGAGACACAGCATGGCCTCCTGGAAAGACAAGATCGGGCACACCACCATCGATCTAGGAATCGCCCCCGAGAAGCTGGAGAGCAGCACCAACGACGGAGATGCCAAGGAGACGGACCCGATGGAGAGACTGAAGTTGGTCCGGGGATATCTTGTGACCTTCCCGCTGGAGTTCATGAGCCAGGAAAATCTGAGGCCGATGTTGATAGAGGGCGAGTTCTACGCATCACCGCAAGTATTTCATTAAGCAACCAAAATACAGTAGGGGCCGTAGGAGAGAGAAAACATTCATATTTATACATATTCAAGAGTTAGATTATTTTTAGGAAGGGAGGTCCACGCAATTGTATAGAAATTTACAGAAGCAATTGTTGGAGGGAGGGGAGAAGAAATAATGGAAGCTTACTACTACGCTAACATGGGAGTCGGACGATGCTAACTGAATGCCACATTGGCTGCAAGTCAAAGTCATGTAGAAATAGCAAATTAATTTATGCATTTTTTTAAACCATTTGTACAGGGGCTGTGTTTGTATGTCTCTAATTATGTACAAAGCTTTGAACATGAGATTGCCATTGCTTGCGTAAGCATACAATGGATCAGCAATAATGAAATTGGAAAGCTACTTTCTTGCTCTCCTGTCAAATTCTGTTCTTTGATCTTCATCTCAGCGACGTGGCGCGAGAGAAGAGGCCCGGCCCAGTCGCAATGGGCCAGGGGAGGAGGAGTGGTGTTGGGCCGGGAGCCGGCAAGTAGGTTCTCATCTCCCTCCTCCTCCTCCTCCTCCTGCGCAATGCCGTTGAATTGATCTGTTGAATCAGTGCTCCTGCGGTTTCTCCCTCCCCCCTGATTCTCGTCGATCTACTCCCATTTCATTTACCATTGCTACCTGGTTTCGCTTTTTTCGAGGGATATCGGCACGAGAAACTCCTAAGAAAGTTAGAACCTCGAAATGGAGCTTGCACGAGCTAGGGTTTTGGATAGTATTTAGCTTTTGATCATTCCGGGTTTGATGAGATTGCAGATGCGTGTAATGTGGCTGCGAAGCCGAGCTCCGGAGTTGCAGCTCTCGTATACTTGTAGGACTAGACTAGATTTACGATCTTGTCATCGACATTCTGCCGTTTGGAACTCGGTTTCAATCCTGTTGGATTAGGCATGGTTCAGCTGGTGATGAACTTCCGATGCTCGTGTGACGGCCGAAAAAATAAAAGAACTTGAACCGTGTTGGGTTTCATGATTGATTGATGCCGCATTGCACAAGTTTCTTTTTTGTTTCTTGGTTTTTGAGGATGGCCAGGCCTGTAATGAACTTGGATCAGACATTTTCCTAGGTAATGATGTTGTCTATATTACTTGAGAATGCGGCCGATATTGGGTTAGGCAAATGATCCTATTTTGAGCTGGGATAAAGCAATTGCCCCGACCTTGATGTGAGGTCGGGGCAAAGGCATTTGGATAAGTTGTCCTCTTTCTTTTCCTCCCTTTCTCGATCATCCATGCGCCTTTCGGTTTTATTGTTGATCAGTTTCTCCTTTCAGAATGTCATGGTTTTCCAGGGACTGATATCTGCTTTTCACTTGAGGTTACAAGAGTATTCCGTGGAGACAACCATAGCGATGATTGTTGATGGAGATGCTAGTCTGAAGATCGACACGCAGCATCTGAGGGACCATAGTTTTCATATTGGCTCGATCTACCAGTTTATTGACGAACTCCAGATTCAACCTGATAATGAGGTGAGAACAACTTTCATTGTTTAAGATTTGAGTTCTGCCGGCAAATTGAATTGCGCACGATGTGTGTATTGTGCTTGGTGGTATTGACCAGTTGGGTTAAAGAGTGTTCTTGCTTTTCAGGCGGTGTCGCGGGCTTGAGTGGGTAGAAATGTCGATGGCCTCAACTTCAACCTCTACTATCAGTCTTTGCAGCTTGTTATGCAGTTTCAGGCTGAAGGCACGAGGTGTCAATCAACTTAACATACCTTTCTACCGAGAAAGGATCCTCAGAAGTTCTTTTAGGAAGGACACGAGGGTAAACAAACCGATGAAACTGTTTCCTTTCCAACCCCTCGGCATCAACAGCAGCAACGGCGGTTGGGATTTATGTCTGTCTGGACGGATTGAATTTTTCGTAAGTGAAGGAAGCTGGAAGTAACGCTGAGTTGATGAAACGTCATAGCATCTAAACTAAGCATCGCTCGGCAGGGCACAGGAAGAAGCAACTGCTGTAGCTATTTCACTCGATGGATGAAGCTGAGGAATGATGATCGACGTGGAGTTCAGTGGCGACACGCCGGAGCTATGGGGGAAGAAATCGATGGAATCAGCTGGGAAGGAGAAGCTTGGATGGCGAGGTCGTTGCTGATGCGGGAGAGGCAAGTGATGGAGCGAGCGAAGGTCTTCAAGGTGTTGCCGCTCTGGGTGAACTCCATTTTTCGAGCTCTTTGCTTCCCTCTCTGTAGCGACGCTACGTTTTTTATGTGGTGGTCGCTGAAAAATTGGCGGGATTGGGAGTAGAATAGGGCTCTTGGTCTCAGGCTCAGCGAGTAAATATCATAACCTGTCAATTATCACTTTTTGCCCCCGAAGATGCAATTATATTACTGATGTTCCCCCAAGTGAATACGTTAGTTTTATAAACAAAAGATTAAAAATTAAGAAATAGTTTGGTAGATAAATAGGAGACATGACTTCTCGTTTTGGTCACTTTACACAGTTCAATAGGGTGGGCACCGGAAATTTAGATCGAAATGAGTAAATCCATTTCTTTTATTGAAAATAAATATTCGGCATAAGCTGTTTTAACTATAATTTATACTTTGTCGAAGTCAGCCGTAAATTATAACTTATCAAACTCCCCAAATACAAATGTGGCCCAATCAACAAAGCAACAAATATAAATCATTATGATATTTGGTCGATGTTCATGAAAAAAAATTACGTTCTACAAGAAGTTTCTTTCTTCATCACAAAGGAATATACGGCGTTTTACGAGCGAGAGGCAAGCAACATCACCGAAGTCCACACGGAAGAGCAAACGAAAAAGGCAGCGGACAACCAGATACACAGCCGCTTAGGGTGTGCATGATGTAAGGGTTGATAGACGCAAATTGCGCAACCCCAAGATCTCTATAACCAGAACAAGAACATGCATAATTGAGTAGAAAGATTAACGCACCTGTTTTGGGATCCATCGAACATAAAGCGGAAGCATAAAAGGATTACCCACATATATCAAGGGGATCCACGCATCAAGTCCTTCTCCTCTATTGCCCTCCGTATCACTGGCTCAATGAGGCGGCCCCCTCACGTGTAGTATTAGGTAAACGCCCCTTAGGTGAGGATACATGTGAGAATTAGGGTTAGAGGAGAGACTTGAGCACTATTTATAGAGTTTCCAACCAGTCCCCCTCATTACGGGCCAGGCTCAAATCGGCCCACACTAGCCAGCCCATATTAGATTAATTAAAAAACCTTCTATCTCTCTTTAGACCAACCCTATTTTACGATAACTGTAAAAACAGTAAATTACAATATCAATTAATTTAGTCAATGTTAGGAAAACTCTTACATTCTCCCACTTGGACTATATTAATTGAAATCGTACCGTATGTGCGCACATTTGGTCAGAGATAATTCTTAATAGTCAATCCTATCCCATAAAGTCTTAAACACCGAATCATGGCGAAGCTGCGTGTATACACACAGAGCCTTCCATGGTCACGAATGTTCTCAACTTTATTGATATGGATTCAATATGGTAGTGTGTCAAATGGAACATCTCTCATAGAGAGATCCCATTTGTCAGTCACCATTCTCTTACCTTAGGTGTCACAAAACTTGTGCCACAAGAGAATGCTTTATGGTTCCAATGAACCCACATATGTCTTGTCATTATGGTTAACATTTCTTTATGTATCACAAGACATATGCACAAGGCTAATAACCCGATGCCCGGATGCCCGAATGCCCCTAGCCTTCACTCAAGGTTTATACAATCCCTTGAGACTTTATCAATATGTATTCAACATAATAACAAAACATTCAAAAATATTTTATTGAATGCAAAAGTTGATACATATCAAACCGTTACTAAGTGTAACGAACCACGATGTGAACTTTATCGATAAAGCCATAATAGCTCCCACTAAACAACAAGTATCCGAAGATACTCCTAAGCCCATGTTAACGATATGTTACTAAAATACACATGGGCGTAGGCTTTTAGTTAGTGGATCTGCAACCACATCATCGTGAAAATATGTTATATTGTAAGTCACCTTTCGTACCGTTTCTTTATGGTCAAAAAATATCTTACCACCATATATTTAGACCCCTTGAGACCTCTCGTAGTAAATAAATAATACTACAAATTTGTTATCTCAATACAACCGTATGGGTCTATCCATCAAGTTAAAACGATTAATTCCGTCATGAGGTTTTGGAGCCTAAAAGCCCAAGTAACAGCCTAAAAGAATGTTACTAACACTGCTTACATAGCAGAAGATGACATAAGACTTTATTTACTGCACTTACTGCTAACATAAATATGTATTTAGTTATTGATTGCATGTCATCAGAATAGCCAGCAAAGTTTACATCTAAATACCCTACTAACTGCAATAATTGAACATGACTATAAATTAGCATATAATCTCTTGTCTTCTTTAAGTACCTTAAAACTTTCTTGACAGCAACCCAGTGATCATGTCCTGGATTTGACCGATATCTGCCTAGAAATCCCGTCACAAAGACAACATTTAGTTCAGTGCAAATTCGAGTATACATTATACTTTTAAGTGCACTGACACAAGGTACACCATTTAATTAGATTTTCTCAATATCTAAATAAGGACAATGTGATAGATTTAGTCCATCACCCTTAACAACAGGAGCAATTCCTGACTTGCAATGATGTATATTGAATATTCCCAATATACAATCAGCAAATGTCTTCCGAGAAAATCTAATATAATATGGCAAAAACAATCCTTACAGACCTCGTATTGTCTCAAGGTCACAACTTGTAAGCAAAACATGAGAAAAAATAAATTTCCTCCCACTGACCTTGCAGTATATTGAATTACTTTGTTCTCAATGGAACAAAATAATAACACTATGAAACTTTAATAATATTGTCTGGAAACTTGCTTAAGACCATAAATTAGAACTTTTCAGTCTACACACAAGTTTACTTGAATCTGCTGCAAAATCATCCAGTTACACAATATAGATTTTGTATCTATTTGGCGTAACTTTATATCAAAATAAATTATTAATGCCACGTTCACTCTGAAAGAATCTTTTAAAGAAATAGTTATTTCTTCAATATAAACAATCCACCCCTTTTTCAGAGTGAAAACTTTAGTTACCAATTTGGCTTTAAATTCCACAATCTTTCTTTGAAATTCTATTAATTTTATACGCCAATTTGCAACTAATAAACTTGTGATCTTTAGACAAGTCAGTAAGTTTCCAAACATGTTTCATAGATTGTATATCGTCTTTTATGGCATCTAATCACATACTTAATTGAGAATAAGAAACGACATTTATAAATATGCCATTACATCAACCATATAGTGGATATTGTAATCATGCTCTCATAAATAGACTATATAGTCGATGGTATAACCGATCGTCTTTCCTTAACAAATCTCCTTAATAAAGCTGCAACCACTTCATTCTGCACTTGAGAGGTTTAAGAAATTTCATTATAAACTATATCAATAATAGTACCTTGAACATCAACAAGTTTAGTCTATGGTACAGGATATTCCATAATTATCTATATAGGTAAAGACAAAAACATAGTAACATCCATCATACTATTATCTTTAATAATTTG
This sequence comes from Eucalyptus albens, assembly GCA_014182695.1. Lineage (NCBI taxonomy): Eukaryota > Viridiplantae > Streptophyta > Magnoliopsida > Myrtales > Myrtaceae > Eucalyptus > Eucalyptus albens. The sequence continues at coordinate 54,391,248 of CM024653.1, forward strand.
AGAGTAGCTATCCTCTACAATAACGTCAATATTTAGAAATTTTAGAGTATGTAATTCCATAATTCTTATACCTTCTTTAGGGTCATAAAATCAATACCCCTTTTGTATATGAAAAAATTGCTTTCATAATATCAGCCCACAAAAGACCGGATAAATTAATTTTACTAATCATACTCATCACCATGTTCAATATGGTGCATTTATGCCTTTCGACCAAATCTTTTTGTCAAAATTTTCAGGTATAGTAATTAAATTACCACTCCAGAATCTACCAAGTATTTGACAAATGACCCTTTAAGCTATTTCGCATTGTCATACTTGCCAAAATACTCATTGCCATTGTTAAACCTGACAACATTTTTTAATCATATACAAGATGTATATGTCATTAGGATTTAAACACAATTTTTGCAGATGTGTCCTAATTTCAATATCATACAAGACATAATTTCAAGCAACTAAGGCTTCCTTCATCTTATAGCAATGCAGTCCGCAGACAAACCTCTTTTCAAGTGTTCCAGAATAGAACGCTTCATGGACAATAAGCAAATTCAATTGCTTTTTTCTCAAACAACAAATCATATGTCCACAACTTAAAATTTGAAGAAGTAAAAAACCTCAATGATGACGGGATTACCATTTACAGAAAAGGTGACTGAAAAACAAGCAGTATATAATTAGCATCATGTGAGTATTGTGTAACTTGACGTACAAGTACACATCCAGAGAGTTACATGCAAAATCACATAATCACCTTTGGGCAGAATACATGACATGCAATTGTACACTCCCCACATGATAAGGGTTATGAAAATATGTTCTCATTTTTCGTGAATTCATCACCTTTGGGCATAAGAATCACTAGAATCAGTCACTCCTCCACCACACTATCATGTATCCCTCCATGAACTAATACACAATCACCTCCTTTGGGAGTATGATTACGCATTAGACCAGAGACATCCCAATCATCATACGAGACCGAAATTTCTCAAACCCAATCAAGCGTGCCACTTTGGCGGTCACTACTCAATTGAATCATTGAAATTATCTCATACCAGGGATATAAGCTATACTCCTCACATTCACCATATATATGTGATTTTAACTTTAGTGATAGGAGCATCATATCACCAAAATCACATATCATGCTAATTACATTACTTTATTCATTATAGCGAACCTGAAAGATAGATTCCAATGAGATCATTGATCACAGTAACACAAGAAACTTCTCATAACAGAGAATAAAATATCTCTTATGCACCTCAATTACATATTACCAGAACAACATAAAAATAATGCTGATCTATAATATCTCTCACAAATTAACATCAATAGTAATACAGGGTGCACCAAATCGACAAGCTTGATAGCTGATCCATTATCACTCATGAATTCTTAAGGCAAAAATGACTCCAAGGCCAACAATTGATTTATTAATCAATTTTAGGTAACAAATATCATTACTTCAACCAGTGGCCTATAAATTGAGTCAAACCACAGAACTAAATATCTAAACTATAACAGTAGATACTATTGTTTTGCATAAATATTGACATACTCCTTAACCATAAAAATATTCAACTTGATAGACATTAACAAGTGACCAGATGAGTTCATGTATAATATGCAGTAACTTAATCGACATGCATTCAGATATGTTAATCAGTACATCAGTTTGGTCACAAGTTCTTAAGTCGTCTATCATTCAAAGATTACCAATGTGTAAAGGAGTATACATGAGTAACAAAAGTTTCATAATTTTTATTGTTTCTCATCGGCTCAATACATAGCTTAAATACAATCTCATACGAATTGTATCTCATTAAGCCAGCTTCAATTCACAATAAAGTTTGATTTTTATTGATGAATCACACCTTTTATTATGTGATAACATATTAGTAACCCATCACCTGTATTTCCAAAATCACAGAAAATACAAGAAAAATACGCAAAATACACTAAAAATACACGTATTTAGGGTTTCATATGCAATTTCACATCAATAAAACCATCAAACATATAAAATAAATATACGACGAGATAGGAAATCACCATACGAGTCTAACGCCGCCAGCCACGCGCCTATCGGAGCCTCCACGCGCCGCCTGAGTGCTCGGCGCGTGGATCTCACGCGCGGCGCGTGGCCGCGCGTGGAAGCGCGTGCGGCCTCCTCCGGCGACGTGCCACCTACCCTCTTGCTCGTCTTGTCGAGCCCAGTCCGAATTTGTGATTTAATTTAATTTTTATTGAACAAAAAGTCTCAAAAATCACAAATTATGGCAAGATCAGTACCAATTAGGGCTAATCCATAAAAATTAGGGTAGATCCGTACAAATTAGGGTAAATCCGTACAAATTAGGGCAAAACCAATTGTGTTCGAGTTCTAAGATTATGGTTGCTCTGATACCACATGATAGACGCAAATTGCGCAACCCCAAGATCTCCATAACCAAACAAGAACATGCATAATTGAGTAGAAAGATTAACGCACCTGTTTTGGGATCCATCGAACATAAAGCGGAAGCATAAAAGGATTACCCACATATATCAAGGGGATCTACGCATCAAGTCGTTCTCCTCTATTGCCCTCCGTATCACCTGGCTCAATAAGGCGGCCCCCTCACGTGTAGCGTTAGGTAAACGCCCTTTAGGTGAGGATACATGTGAGAATTAGGGTTAGAGGAGAGACTTGAGCACTATTTATAGAGTTTCCAACCAGTCCCCCTCATTACGGGCCAGGCTCAACTTGGCCCACACTAGCTAGCCCATATTAGACTAATTAAGAAACCTTCTATCTCTCTTTAGACCAACCCTGTTTTACGATAACCGTAAAAACAGTAAATTACAATATCAATTAATTTAGTCCATGTTAGGAAAACTCTTACAAGGGTTACATTTTCCACCCTCCAAGCTCCCCGTTCCCACTGCTGAGCTGGCAGGCCACTCAACTTCCGACACGTGGCACAACATTCGACGCTACTCTTCCGGTTCCGGTGTCCTGTTCCTGTCAACACTAAACGATTGTTTTTCCCATTTCGAAAAGAAGATTAGGCGAAGGTGTAGGGAGAGAAGCAAAAATAATTTGAATTCTAGTACTACATCTTTTACAACTTTGAGTCAATCCACAATGCTAAATTCCAGTGCTACATCTTCTAGAATTTTGAGTCAATCCACGATTATCATTATTGATAATAGTCTTCAATCGTCCCATACTCAAGTCGCTCTTTGGATTAGGGAATTAATGATGTAACACATAAATTATCATTTTTTGCTCCCAAAGATACGATTATATTATTGATGTTTACCCAATAAAGTATTTTAGGTATTTCAAATTTATCATTAGATAGCATTGACCCGTAAATCATAACTTATAACTCGAGGGGAAATCACAAAAATGGTTCTTGTACAAGTATACCCATTCAATTTTGATTCCGATACTTTATATTTGTCACGTATTTGGTCAGTGAACTAATCTTCAATCTTGATTTTAGGATTAATGTCGATTTTTTTGTCTAGATGCAAACAAAAGGTGCAAAGTAAGACCCACCAACGCATGACTGTGCTAGTTGAAACCTGGCCTCCTAACCGCCAAGTCAGAAGTTCAACTCCCAGAGTCCGCCACAACTGCCAGAGCAATTCCGTGACTTAAGCGAGGGGCCACGGCTGGTGGGTTACTAGGCTAGTCTCCTCAGGTATAGTCGGTGTTATACTCTCGTAAGGTAAGTTAGGCCGAATTTTCAGCATCAAAAAAAAAAAAAAAAATTCCGCTAGGTTGTTGGGCTAGTCTCTCCAGGGTATAGTCAGTGCTGTGCTCCTATAAGGTGAGTTAGGCCGAATTCTCAGCATCCAAAAAAAAAAGGTGCGAAGTAAGGGCTAAAGATTTTCGTGTAGCATTAACATGTAATAATAGTGCAAAAACAATGGGCACCGCGTGTTGTTGCGGAAAAATAACTTATTATGTAGTTTGACACATCAAAAAATAATAAACAGCTTTTTTTTAAGCATGGTTTGATGTTTACAAAAATTATCTATAATAGATAACATTTGCGATTATTATAATTCTTTAATTGCCACTTAATTTACTATTTATTTGTCTGAAGTGATAGTAAAATGTTCTTGTGCTGTATATACCTTTTATAAACTATGTAGGTCTATTCAAATAATTAAATATCCAATTGTTTCAATCAATTCTGCTTGAATTCTATTATTTTTTAGTGACTTCATAAGTTTTTTCCTGTTTCTTATGAAAGAATATACATTTTGAGATTTTAGGATCCCTAGAATTTCATTAAAAAAAATAATAGGAACTCCAAAAGTGAAAGAACAAGCCTTCAGATCTTTCTTTATCTTTTTGAATTTTCCTCCTCTTCAAAGGATTAATCAACAAACATAGGAGAAAGGAAGAGAGAGAGAGAGAGAGAGAGAAATAAGGAGGAAAAGCAAGGAGAAAGGAAGAGAGAGAGAGAGAGAGATAAGGAGGAAAAGCAATAAGGACAAACGGGAAATTTGATACTTTTTACCACTATTTTATCGTACATCAAAGGCTAAGTGGAGTATTCGAATTTATGATATCATAGTAGAACGAATTTTTTTTTCATAATAGATATATTCTCAAATACTAATTATGTGTGATAAGTGCAATATTCTTATTATATATAGGTATCTATATCATCACTATTCATGTGACTGGAAAAAATATGAACAAAATATAGTATTAGAAACGTTAAAAGATAATTAAAAGAATTATGAAAGAGCCCAGAGATTCCAGCCTAGCTCCAACCGCAGCATTTCTGATTGCTGGCCCCATGATTTTATATTGATAGTCTTGGTCATTCTTTAATCTAGCTATAAGACGACAAAGAACCAATGAAAAACTGACACATGGCTTGCTCGTGGGTGGTGCGACGTTGATCACAGCATTTACTGATTACGCCACAATAAAGACAAATGTGCGAGCTGAGATAATATTATTAAATACCTAAAGAAAGTCCGACTTGAATCGCATATGCAAGTTTCTTTGCGTGGATCGTCTTTGATAACTTCTTTAGGTTGTGTAAAGTAGCATATTGATTTAAGACTTACTTACCAATTATTGTCTTCATATGGAATAAAATATTTGAAAATGAAAATCGAGAGATGGGTTAAGGACTAAATTTGCAATAAAATAAAGGACGACCACCAAAATTAAACATCAAGAATAATACATTGACCATTTTGTAATTTCTATAGAATAATCATTTTTTTAGTTCATGTCAGCACTACTTGTATACCTTCGGTGCTTAGTTAGCATGTTTACTCAATATTCGATTGGCTACCTGATAATTGGAGATTAATTTATGGACCTAGTCCATTACAAGATAGGGGAATGCATATATTTAACAGATGAACGATTGCTTAGTCAGCATATAGTGACTTGGAATCATTATATCAACATTAAAAGATTTTTTTAATCACTTTAGATTTACGTACATCAAGTTCTAATCATCGTTCATAGGGCCAATTACAACCTAGGTTAACAAACTTCTGCCTCAATCCACCGCCAAAAGCTCAAATTTGTCAACCGCACAGTGTATGAAGCGAAAGGAGTCAATACCTCATACGAGATAAATCTTACGCAAGCCTCACCTATGAGGGCACAAGTAGACATCCACATAGCTTTTCGCTCGATATGACTTTTTGGGGAGTGATTGGCGTGGATGTTAGGGGCGACCGCAAACTTTTCACTCTCCTTTCACCATTTTTTCGGCTGTACATGGAAAGTTGCCATCATCAAATGGGATAAGACTGCTAAATTAATCCAGTTCCAAAATACAATCAGGGTTCCACCACTAGATCAGTTAATGATTTTTTGGTAATTATTGTCGGAAAACGTGGACAGATTCTTTTCCCTTTTTTTAATCCTCGCAGTTTCTCCTTTTTCTAAAAAAATCTTCAGAAGAATTGTCGCTGGGGTATCTTTCACCCAAGCCTAAAAAATCATCAACACATAAGCATTCCCATGAATGATAGGGCTATGAAGAATTTCTACATCGGTTGTCTCTCCTACCGTGCTGGTCAAAAGCGTTCCTCCGGAATTGTTGTTTGATTGTGCCGGTGTGAATCATGCCTCCCGCCACTGACGGAGTTAATGAAAGCAACCATCGGAGCCTCATGTGGCACCTAATTCCTTCAGCCGAGTGGCTTTGAAGAAGAAAATGTGCACGAGAGCAAAAGCGGCACTAAAGAAGGATTTGAAACTCGTGGACAACGGATTTGAAACTCGTGGACAATGGATTTGAAGCTTGCGGGCGATGGAACTTAGGAAAGAACAAACCACGGTGGACGATGGACTGAAGCTTGCAATGAGTGACGGGGATTAGGCAAGGAGTGGTGAGGACTGAGTGCCGAGCGGTCCAGGATAGGGCAGAGAGGAAGAAGAAAATGTGAAAAATTGAAGTAAGAACCTAATTATAATTCAAGTTGGGGATTTTCTTTTTTTTTTTTTTTTTTTAACTCAATTGGTAACTTTGTACAAAATTACCACTATCCCAAGTCTCAAGAAAATGATTACAAGCAAAAATTTGGTCGATTGGCAAAGTTCTAAGCCTTACTCGAGGCTGATTGGCCATTTTAGGTCCTTAAATCTTTTTATAAGAAAATAAATTCACTTTAAATCTTTAATTGAATTTTTTTAAAATAATTAAATCAAAAGAAGAGTCAGGGATGGGGGTGGGGGGAGAAAGTGGCCTCACTGACTATCCACGCAAAGAAGGTAATATGAAGAAATTAAAAACTTAGCCAAAAAGAAGAAAAAAGAGTTTCTCTTAACAAAAGAAAGCAACAAAGTTAATGTGCACTCAATTGGTACAGTATTTTTATCTCATCCTGTGCTTGGCAATACTCTTTAAGTGTTTTTACATCTAGGTGATTCTGAAATTCGGATTTAACCTAGGCAAGTCCTTTTAAGGACTTAAGTTTCTCTTAACAAAAGAAAGCATCAAAGTTGATGTGCAGTCTTTTCCTACACGTGATAGTGGCTAGTGAAAATGAGGTCTCTTCATGCATCTGATCGAGGCTTCTTGGCATTTTTTGAAAGTTTGAGATTTTTGGAAAAAAACTCAATACTAAGGCTTTGTTTGTTTCATGAAAAATGAATGACTTGAAATTTTTTTCTAAAAATGATTGTTTGTGTTGCTTGAAATAATTAGTCAATGGAAAATATTTTTATTATTAACAACAATTTTGTTTAAACATTTTTGTGAATAATGAAAAAAAAATATTCATTTCTTTTTGTAAACGATACAGATATTTGTTTTTAAGAAAATACTTTTCAAATCGTTCATTTTTCGTGAAATAATGAAGTCTAATTGTAATTATTTTTCTAATATAAATAAGTATTGTCAAGGTACTAAAACTTATGGTGAGGGATTACTCTGACCATGAGTTTTACCTAAACTAATTTACCAAATTAATATCTTGAAACTTTTCTGACATAAATAACAGAAGAGGATGAAAATCCTCTACTTCGAAAGTGCTTTCATTGGCATTTCAACCAATTCTCAACTGTGGATGCACGTAAATAAGGCATTTATTGATGATTGAGATATGCTGAGATAAAAAAATCCCCATCTAGAAAAGAAAGAATTATTGACTATTAACGATAAATCTTACTTTTTGATGGATCTACAGTGACTGAATAAGCCTAGTGCATGTTGTCTGCTCTGAGGGCCTCTGCTACTTGAAACCCCGTGTATAGAAATCTGGATATATTAACAAAAATCATTTTCGAAGAGCATAGACATGGTAATCTTGGGTCAATAAAGCAGACTTTGAAAGACGATTAAGCGTCTTAGCTTTCTTCGGTCCCCATTGACTCTAAGAACGAACCCGACGACTCTACGAACGGAATCCCATCGGTTGTCCCCATCGACTGTCCCCATAGACTCTAAGAACGGAATCCCATCGGTTGTCCCCATCGACTGTCCCCATAGACGCTAAGAACGGAACCCCATCGGCTGTCCCCATCGACTCTAAGAACGGAATCCCATCGGTTGTCCCCATCGACTGTCCCCATAGACTCTAAGAACGGAACCCCATCGGCTGTCCCCATCGACTCTAAGAACGAACAACGAACCCCATCAACTGTCCCCATCAACTCTAAGAACAGAACCCCATCGGCTGTCCCTATCGACTCTAAGAACGAACAATGAACCCCATCTGCTGTCCCCATCGACTCTAAGAACGGAACCCATCGACTGTCCCCATCGACTCTAAGAACGCAAACCTCTCGTGGGGCCATTTTTGTAATGTACGAGATCGGGTTGGTGGACTGCGGAGGGTGTTTTGACGATATCGTGAGAGGACAGACATCGTAAACTTAAGCAGCGTATTTTTCAGGGTGACATGCAAATGCTGAGCATGCCGACAAGAGCCTATCCAGAGATCCCCACACCCCCTCCGGTACAAACCCCTCCGGCTCTCAGCTCATATTCCCCGAAGCAGTTCGTTCGTTCAGAAGACAGCAATCTGCAGACACTCGAAACCAGGAAGAAAGGAGATCTCAGGCAAAGTGGGAAGGTCAATGAGGAACCACGATTTAGCTTATCACGGTGGTGGCCAGAGGTAAGCCTCAACGACCTTAAATATATTAAAAAACACCAGCTCTCTCTGCAAGCACAGCTCTTTCTGCAAGTTTAAGGATTCTGAGGGAACTCGTGTCAGTATCTTGAGATTCTTTCCTGTTTCTATCTCTGATCATAGGAGGAACTCGTTGTCAGTATCTTGAAAGAGTTTCTATCTCTGATCATAGGAGGAACTCATTGTCAGTATCTTGAAAGAGTTTCTATCTCTGATCATAGGAGGGAACTCAGTATCTTGTAATTCTTTCCAGTTTTTATCTCTGATCATATCACACTGAAAATACCATGTAGCTATTCCTAGATCCAGGGGGGAATATATTCTATGGAATAATTTTTTAGATGTATGACGGCATCCCCAAGGGTTAGGACCACTTTTTACAAGTCAGTGAAATCTTTATGCCCAGAACCCCAATTCAAATACCTCCCAAGAATCAGGAACTGCCATTCGAAAATATCTATTCTAGTTCTATCATCAGCTATGGGTTCGAATCTAAGAGAAATTCTAGAGAATGTTTGCTATTCTGAAATTTTCTTGTCTTTCCTGAATGATAAAGAGAGAAAAAAAATTGGGTCAAAAGAAAATGCCATTTTGGAGTTTTATCAACAATGCTTTTTTGTGGTTAAAAAACTGCATTTTAGCCATTGAATGTACTGTTCACTCAAGACCCCTGGGAAATCTCTCACTTTGCCTGAAGAAAATGGCTTGTTTCTTGCAAAATGCTTCTCGTAGTGACAAATTGGTGAATTTTTCATGTTATCCGTTTGGTAAAATTCTGTCACATTGAAGAAGCGACACGGCTGTATATCGACTCTGCTTCTTTCTTTTGTCATGAGCTTTTCCTCCTAAGAAAAACCCTCTGTTAGCTTTGCTCTGTTTCTAGGAGGGAAGCAGGGGCTTACTTGGTACTTTTGTGCGTCTGGTTTATTATGCGAATGTGTTGTAAGGATAGGTTAGGAAAGTTTTATACGTGTTAAGGAGGCGGTTTGTCGAAAAGAAGAATTTTCACTAGCTTAATTAGCCGTGGATCAAAAGACGGGTTACATACTCTGCAGTACACAGAGTTTAGACTGCTACAATGTATAATAATTAGCTATGATTGGCACTAGAAGCTTGGCATCATACCGCATCAAATTTCCTTTAGAACTTAAAGTCGTAGTTCTTGAAAGCTTTTGGAAAGACTGCCAATGTGAAGCAGAAAGAGCTCAAAACTTGAGCTTTTCCAAGAGACTGTACACTAACAAGTGGTTTGCTGATTTTATTTCCAAGAGGTGAAGCAGAGCAGGCAGATCAAATTGCTGCATTGATTGAATTTTTTGAATCCCTGGAGAAGAACCTGATTCCATTCGCCGAGTGCACTGATGTTCCACCCAACTCTACTCGTGCAAAAGTCAAGCGTTTCTACAAACTGCTGAAAATTGTCAAGATGGGAGGGCAAGTTATAAACCCAAGGTTTCAATTTGCCTTCGCTCTCATTGCTGTTGCTCTTGGAGCTGTCAAGTGCGGTTTGCTGATGTATGTCCTGCTTGGTGACATGCCTTGGTCAATTTTCTTCCTCTATGTTGTCCTGATAGCATTTTCATTTATCGCGAATTAGAGAATGGTGACAGTTCCCTGTTCTCTTGATGTTGTGGTTTGCAAACTCAGCTTTCATGTGTGTCCTAATGCTGACTTGGAGATGAACCTTGTGTTGTTCTATTATTACTTCAAATACTCATAAGGAGAATATGTAATGATGACCTTGTTGTTGATTCAGTATCTTATCAGAAAGGTGAGAACGAGTAATCTTGGTTCTATGTAAGCTTAGACTTGTATAGATGCATGTCGATGACTAAAATCATTTTTATATGTAAAAAGGGCTAGAGAGTCAGAGATTTTCTGGGAATGAAGTCGTTCTAAACCATGATAGTTTTTCTTTTTTTAAAGCTAAGAAAGGGGTTGTAAGCTCAAGCAAAGCCAATTATTTCCATTTTCTTCATTCGATTTTATGTGTACTTGAGGTCAAGTGTCAAGTGCGGACCATCAAAACCCAAAGCAAAACACTAGAAATTCCGTTTTCTTGCACCTCATATTGTTTGATCACAAGAAACTCATAGATGAAAGCATTGGAACACCAAATTGTACCCCCAAGATGTGTTCTCTATTCTTTTTATTATTTGTTAATACATCTAGGATTTAATTCTCGATGTTCTTAGTGACTCAAACTCTTGAAACAGACAATGTAATTGGGGACATATTTGGTGACTGTAAATCTGTCAAAAAATAAGATGGGAGTTTGCTGCCACGCTAACATGGGAGTTGGACGATGCTAACCGAATGCTGCATTGGTTTGTGTACAAAAAAAAAAAAAAGAATGCTGCATTGGCTGCAAGTCAAAGTCGTGTACAAATAGCAAATTAAATTATGCGTCTTTTTTTATAAATAATATGTACAGGGGTTGTGTTTGTATGTCTGTAATTATGTACACCGCTACTGAACATGAGATTGCCATTGAACTTGAGAGAAGAGGCCCGGCCCAGTCGTAATGGGCTAGTGAGGAGGACTGGTGTTGGGCCGAGAGCCGGCCCAGTCGCAGCTGGGCCCGCGAGAGTAAAGTAAAGACCAGAGAAGAGAGAGAGAGAGCGGCGAGCGTGATTTCTGCTGCGCGGAGATGGCGTCCTCCGGCGCCGCCGTCGGATCCGGAGCTCCGGTCACGCTGAAGGAGCTCCGGCCGCCGTCTCCTCTCTTCGCCGACGGGGCTTCTCTTCGCGTCCTCGGCAAGTAGGCTCTCATGTCCTTCCTCCTCCTCCTCCTTCTGCGCAATGCCGTTGAATTGATCTGTTGAATCAGTGCTCGGTTTCTCCCTCCCCCCCTGATTCTCGTCGATCCGCTCGCCATTTCATTTTCCGTCCCTACCTGGTTTCGCCTTTTCCGAGGGGATATCGGCGCGTGAAACGGAGCTTGTACGAGCTAGGGTTTTGGATAGTAGTTAGCTTTTGATTACTCTAGGGTCGATGAGATTGCAGATGCGTGTAATGTGGCTGCGAAGCCGAGCTCCGGAGTTGCAGCTCTCGTACACTTGTAGGACTAGACTGGACTTACGACCTTGTCATCGACATTCCGCCGTTTGGAACTCGGTTTCGATCCTGTTGGATTGGGCATGGTTCAGCTGGTAATGAACTTCCAATGCTCGTGTGACGGCCGAGAAAATAAAAGAACTTGAACTGTGTTGGGTTTCATGATTGATTGATGCCGCACTGCACAAGTTTCTTTTTTTTCTTGTTTTTGAGGGTGGCAAGGCCTGTAATGAACTTGGATCAGACACTTTCCTAGGTAATGATGCTGTCTAGATTACTTGAGAATGTGGCCGATTTTGGGTTTGGCAAATGATCCTATTTTGATCTGGGATAAAGCAATCGCCCCTACCTTGATGTGAGGCCGGGGCAAAGGCGTTTAAAAAGTTGTCCTCTTTCTTTTCCTTCCTTTATCAGCAAGTTCTACCGGAGAATCGTCTAAACATTGTCGACTGGATTGTTTGCCATCAGTCATCTGCGCGTCTTTCGCTTTCTATTGTTGATCTGTTTCTTCTTTCAGAATGTTGCGGTTTTCCCAGGACTGATATCTGCTTTTCACTTGAGGTTACAAGAGTATTCCGTGGAGACTACCATAGCGATGATTGTCGATGGAGATGCTAGTCTGAAGATAGACACACAGCATCTGAGGGATCTTAGTTTTCATGTCGGCTCAATGTACCAGTTCATCGGCGAACTCCAGATTCAACCTGATAATGAGGTGAGAACTTTCATTGTTTAAGATTTGAGTTTTGCCGGCAAATGGGTTAGAGATGCGCGTGACGTGTGCATTGTGCATGGTGGTATTGACCATTTGGGTTAATAAGTGCTCATGCTTTTCAGGCGGTGTTGCGGGCTCAAGTGGGTAGAAATGTCGACGGCCTCGACCTGAACCTCTACTATCAGTCTTTGCAGCTTGTTAGGCAGTTTCAGGACGAGCGCACAAGGTATCAATCAACTTAACTTACCTTTCTACTGAGAGAGGATCTTCAGAAGTTCTTTTAGGAAAGACATGAGGGTAAACAAACCGATGAAACCGTTTTCTTTTCAACCCCTCGGCACCAGCAGCAGTGACGGCGGTTGGGATTATGTCTACCTGGACGGATTATTATTTTTTTTTTTGTAAGTGAAGGGAGCTGGAAGTGACGCTCAGTTGTTGAAACAACAGACGATGATGAATTGTTGAACACTGCTTGTTCTTATTGTGGCAGCAGTGGAATCGTGTGAATGGGCTAGAGTTTTCCTGTTTATTCCCGTCCGATCTTCTTGGAGTAGCGTGTCGAGAAACAACACGGGCAAGATCACGGACTTTGGGCTCTTAGAAATTCAGGAGGCCAAGCCGTGTCGCGAGACTCGATGAAATTGTCCGCCTCTCTTGTCTTGTAGAGATGACCCGAAAGCGAAATAGCATAGACCAAAGTATCCAAACGCGAAACCCACTCTTAGGCCCTGCTCTTAGGCCCTGCGGAGTAACTTGCCATAGGCTCTTCATGGTAACTTGTTATTCTTTTGTTCCTTGAAATAGAAAAAAAAAAAGTAGAAATTCATTTGATAATATCAATTAATTTTTCTATTCCCGATAATAAAAAAGTAGCTGATAAATAGATTTAAAATAGAAATAAGAAGTAAAAAAAAAAGTAATTTATTGTTTCCAAGAACAATTATTATAAATAAGTCAATTTTTTTCTTCTTCCTTGTTGCTCATTGCTCCTTACCGTTTGCCACCTCACGCCACCGCCCGCCATCGATCATCAATTGTGGCTGCCGAGAGGAGGAGCAAGAAAAAGAAGAGAGGGAAAAAAAAAATCTAAAAAATTTATTAATTTTTTTTTTAAATTGTAGGTCATATTAAATGCATTCCTATTTTTTTTTTCCAATCTCGAGAATATAAATTTTGTATAATTACCAAACATGTTCTTTTATTTAAAAATTGTTATAGATATTATAAATAGAAAAAGACTATTTTTGAAAAAAAAAAAAATTGTTTCTCAAAACAAAAATATTACCAAATGTATTCTTATTAATATAGAGTTGAATTGCTTTACCATGATGTAATTCTTTTCCATATGGAGATTGTGAATGAATTTTTAGGGTGTGCATAATAAACATCATATTCCTCTAATTTTTTTATTTTTTTTGGTTTTTAGGAATAGGCTTGGAACGTAAATTTGTTTGATAACGAAATTTTATTTTTACTTGATGAAATAAATTTTTACTTTAGAAATAGGTTTGGAATAAAAATGAGAAATAAAAAATTTCTACTTTTCTATTTCTTGAACAAAAGTATAAATAAAAAATATTTTCATCATTTACTCTCGCTACTAGCTGGCCACCTATCATTGCTCGACGCTAGTCGCTCGCCATCTGTTCGTCCGCCGCCTCCTATAGCCATTTGTGAGGGAGAAATTTTGTGTTCTCAAACAAATTTCTATTTCAATGATAGAAATTTTGTATAATTATCAAATGCGTATTTTTGTTCACAAACATGTCCAAGGAGTTAAAAAATAGAAAAATCTGTCTTTGGCTAGAAATTGATTTCCGAAATCGAATGATTATTATCCGCGCCCATAATTTCTGGTTTGTCGTAATATGTCTAAAGATGCGAGTGCCTGGACTTGCTTTTTCCAAACCATTTAAAGCTTTTCATAAACCTTTTAATGCTTACTTTCTTATGAACTTTTAAATACAAAACATTATTAATCTATCGTTAGATGATAAAAAAGTTCACATAAATATCCGTATGTGGTGCTGACAAATGAGGCAGAGCCGGTGGAAAATGCTATACCATGGTGGCAGATTAATGAGAATAAGAAGACGGAGGAGATCAGCTTGAACATACTT